>JAHLEZ010000024.1:0-600000 GCA_020726505.1 Leptodontidium sp. MPI-SDFR-AT-0119
TATATAAATCAAGCTTAGTTATAAGATTATTACTTGAGTCGAGCTTTATAACCTCTTTATTATATAATAAGTCTTTGCTTTTATTAATAATACCTTGGCTCTCTTTACATAAAGAGCATAAATTATACGTACTATCGCACTTTGTAATATAATTATTATTAAAATAATCTTCTAAGGTAATTCGATAACAGCGCGTATTATTCAAGAAGTCTAATAAGTAATTATAATCGATTGCTTCTAAGCGTCTAACGATATAATATTATTATATACGGTGATATCTTTCTTATTTAAATAATTGTTTGGATTTATAATAATAAAAGCCTCGCTTAATTGATTATTACGGCCTATTCGACCAATCATTTGATCTAGCGATACTAGGCTATTAATAAGCCCAAAATATATAAAGTATTTAATATTAATAATATTATGGATTCCGACACTTAAAGCGATTGTACTTATTAAAGTATCCTCTTTATTCGTATTATAATTATTTAATATTATATCTTTATCCTCTTTATTACTATAATAACAAGAGACCTTTAAAATATTACTTAAGAACTCGCAGTTGTCTTTAGTATTAGTAAATATAATTATCTGATCTGAATTTATTAATTGAGATTTTAAATTAATATATAAGTCCTTGAGTGTATTTAACGCCGTTTCTTTCTCTTCGACTTTAATAATATTATAACTTATATTAGACCTCGTCGTCGGAGCCCTTATAATATAATTTTGACTAATATTAAATTTATCTTCTAATAATAATAATAAATCCTTGGGTAAAGTAGCGGAAATAAAGACTAATTGAGTAATATATTTGATAATAGAACTAATATATTTAAGCTGATATCGGAACTCTTCTTCTAAGATAAATAAGTGCGCCTCGTCGAGAAATATAAAAAAATCTTCTTTATTATTAATTAAGGTTAATAAATAAGCGTGGAATAAAGGATTAATTAAATCCTGAATATTTAGTAAGATTAAATTACCAAAGACGGGCTGATACGGCGTATAAATTTGAGCATTTAAATTTAGGCTTTTAGCTCTTATAAATAAGTCCTCTTGTAGGCTAACTCGAGGACTAATAATAAAGTGTTTTTTATAGGTATTAATAAAGCTAGGGAGAAAGAATAAGAGGCTTTTGCCGCTATTAGTCCCGCTAATATAAGTAATATAAGGTGTTTGTGTTAATAAGATTTGATTAATAACTTGTTCTTGCTCGTCGGATTTATAATTCGCCGTGGAATCGTTCAATAACTCTCTTAATTTAATTAATATTATATCCGAGGTTAAATTGAGTTTATTTAAACTTAATAAGTCTTTATTTAATATAATCTCGGTTTGATCTTTAATACTCAGATCTTTGAGAGTATTAATATGATTATTATCTTGATTATAAACCGTCTTATAAGTATTTAAAGTATTTAAATCCGACGTATTTAATTTCGGCTTTTTTAATAAGAGATTAGACGATATACTCGACTTTTGCCTCTGGTGTTTATTAGGATTAATACTCTTATAAGGGTTATAATTAGCGTCGATTAAATTAAAATATTGAAAGAATTGGATATTAAAATCCAAGGACTTTTGCTCGAGGCTTAAAGTACTATTATTGTTAATAGTATTCGCGCGGCCGTATAATAAATTAGTCGTTCTCGTCGAATGATTAGCTTGTAAATCCTCGATTAGATCTTCGGTATCGCTCTCTAACTCGTATTGTAATTTAATAAGATTCTTAATAATATAAATAATTAATTGCCGGTACGGATTTACCGTAAGCGAGCCCTTTAAATACTTTAAGCTCTCCTTTGATAAGATATTAGATAATTTAGCTTCGTTAAATATTATATTATTAGTTTAGAATAAATAAGGATTTTTTACTACTTCGTTAGTATTTAAAAGCTCGATATTAATCCAATTATAAAAGGGAATATATATTAATAAATAGGCCTTTAATATATTACTTAATTGAGGGCATAAATAGCGTATATTATGGCTTTCTAAGCGGGTTATATTAAGGCCCTTATGATACGTCGTCTCGATTCGAATTAAATTCGATAAGTTATCGATTACGAGGCTGCGTTTATTTAACCTTATATTATTCTTATAAGTAATAGTTAATATCTCTGTGCCTCTAATAAAGAAGCCGCTTGTTAAATATATAAGACATAATAATAAGTCTAAGAACTCTTGGCGGTCTTTTAAATAAAGATTTAAATGAGTTTTATTATAATTATAATTTTGAAACTAAGTATTAAAAGATAACCCTAAATATTAAGCTAGTTTAGACTGCGGATTTCGAGCTTTATTAATTAAAAACTCCTTATATAATAATAGATTTTGATTATTATTATTATTATCGGCAAAATACTCGTTTTCGTTTGTATTTAATATATTATCTTTAATATTATTAAGATTAATATCTAAGGTGTCTTGATTAAATAAGAATAATTTAGTATATAAGATATCTTCAAGTCGTATTAATAAGTCTTTAAAGAAAGGCTCTAATAAAGATATATTAATAATAACTTCGTCGACCGCGACGATATTCGGGCTCTCGATTACACTAATTCGCGGGCGGGTAGGGGTATTCTTAATAATATATCTCGTATAGCCTCGAATTTGTGTTACCTCCTCGAAATAATTATGCGCTTGATTACTTAATAAAGCTTTATAATATTTATTAAATAAATCACTAATCGAGATACTGTCGTCTTAATTAATAATATTAATATAACCGATAAAGAATAAACGACTATTGTATATAATCTTCGAGCATAGATTACTTATAACGCCTAGCTCTTTAAAAGTAATATTATCTTTAAGACTTAATAAGATAAGCCAAGTAATAACCGGGCTATTAAAGTTATAATTCATATTAATATCCTTTTGAGTAATATCTTAGTTTAATAATTTAAAGAATAGCTTAATAATACTCTCTTCGATAATTAAGACTTTATTCTCGTCTAAGGGTTAATTATTTAGTACCTAAATAAGAGTATTTGAGGTATTTAAAATCGTCTCGATTTCAATATTAATATCATTTAAACTAGGTTAATATTTATTAATATTTTCTCTATAAATTTGACTATTATATAAGCGTAATATATACGTTATAATAGACGGGAAGGTTTTATTATACTCCTTATTATTTAAGGCTTTAAAATTCCGCATCTCCTTTTTAGATTCGTCGAGATTTTCCGTATTTAATAGCTATTGATAATGCCGGCTAAGAGAGCTAATTTTAGCCTCTAATTTGGCTATTAAGTTAAGAGTTATACTTAATTTATTATTTAAATTTAAAATACAGCTTATAAAGTAACTTATAAAGTTTATTTATAAAGAATTAATTTAAAAAGTAAGTAAATTACTAATAAAATGACTTAAGGATTTATTTTTAAAACAAAGAACAATAATTTTAATTTTAAATAAATAAACTTTAAAGTTATCTCGTATATTATGTATTACGTAATTAATTAAAAAGGTTAATGTAATTATTTTAAAAAGATCACTCTTAATTACGTAAAACTTTAACTGAGTAATCCTTTTAATATAATATTTAAAATAAATATATTTCAGTTTAATCTTATATTACTTTAACTTTAACTTGTCTTAAATAAACTTTTTTAATAATTAATTCGACTTTTATATAATATTCTTCCAAGTTAACTTTAATTAATTTAAATTAAAATTTTATTACTACGTATTTAACTTTTAAATTTACTTTTAAGTTTATTAGATTTTAAAAGTTAAAATATTCCCCTTATATAATACCCTCTTAAGTCTCCTTTCTCTTAACCTTAAAAAGTCAGAGTACTTTCTAAGTCGAGAAAGAAACTAAATTATAATAATTATAACTACTCTATACCCCCCTTTTTTTCTTGCTTACTCAAAATCAAATTCCAAGTAAGTAATTAAAATGCTTAATTTTACTAATTAATTTAACTAATAAGTAATTAGAATGGCTTTTACACTTAATATTACCCCCGAGACTTATATTAGAGAGTATTTAGACCCGCAGTTTATTATTTCGACGAAGAGCCTCGCTTATAATATTAACGGCTTTAAAGCCAAGGGGTTTAACTTAAAAACAAAAAATTTTAAACAAATTTTCGGCTATTTAATTCGCTTACAAAGTAACGAAATATACTTTAATATATATCGGGAAATTAGGGACCTTATTAGTAAGGAAAATCTTAATAATTTCCTGATTATTATTGAATATCAAATCGGGTCGGCGATCGAGAGCGTTATTACCGCCGGAATAAATAAAGAAACGCAAGAGAATATATATACGAATCGGCCTTATAAGCCGGAAATACTTCAAGTATTTACCGAGGTAATAACTAAAGAAGGGTATAAATTACCGTCTTGGAGTAAGTTAATTCTTCGCCTTTTAAATTTAAATATTCTTTATTAATAAACTTTTTTTTAAAAAAAATAGGCTCTAAGAAGCGAAAAGCTAATTCTAGCTTCAGTCCTAGAGAGGCTAGTACTTTTCGTAAGTTAAATTTTATTTCTTAAAATTTTAATTACGTTTAATTAATAATTTAATTAGGGCTAGAGCCAATAACTAACGTACCTTTACATATTAAAGGGATCATTTCCGATATTAATATCTAAAGTATGTTAATTAATCTAATTACAATAGTAATAATTATAAGCTAATTTAACTTATAGTTAAAGAACTAAACGAGCAAATCAATTACTTAATTCACGAATTTAATTCTCAGTTCGCAGGTAATTTTAAGCTTTTTAATTTTAATATTAATAATAATTACTAACTTAAATCTTAGAGCCTAATGCCGCTAGTATTTCTAGCCTAGAAGAAGTCGAGCTTATAAGCGACGATGATTTTGAGGTTTCTTAAGAATAATACCTTATATTATATAAGGAGAGAGTTTTTTTTTAAAAACAAAATATATAGAAAAAAAGAAAAAAAAGAGGGTTTATATAATTGTTTAATCTCCTTTTTAACGCTTAATAATCAGATTTATAATTTAAGTTAGTCTAATTTAAAACTAAGAGATTTTCTTTAAATAATTTCAAGTTATAAATGTTTTAAAAAATTAATTCTAAGAAATTTTTAATATAAATCTAAATATTATTAATAAGTTTTATATACTAAAAGTTATAATAATTAATCACTATTATTCTTATAATAATAAAGAAGAAACTAGCCTAATCGGCTTGTATTTCCCTTGGATTTTATAAAGCGGAGGCACGGCTGCGCCCAAATTCCAACGCGAGCCGCGCCCTTATTCCACTTACGGCTATATTCAGTTTGCTCTTATAACTTTTTTAAGCGAGATATGCGTTAAAAAGCCTGAATTTCGCTGATTTCAACGACTAAAAAATTATCTAAATCGGATAATTTTTAAGAATTACTCAATCCGGGTTAGCGCCGGATCCAAATTCCAACCGATCTTTAGTATTAATCTAAGTCGACGAAATCGCGCTTAATTAATAAAAAAAAGGGACCCCCCGAATCCGTATTTAATTCTTTATAAAATAGGCTTTTTAAAAATACGCTAGCCTAGCGTTGATTTCGCTTTATATTCTCGTGGGGTGCTAAGGCTCGCGACGCCCAAATTCCACCCCCCCTGCCCGCATTCCCGCCCCTTTTTTTCAACGGCGTGCATCAAAAGCCCTAATTTATATAAACTTATAAGACTTAGCGCGTTAAAAAGCCCTTATTACGACGAGTAAAATAAAAAAAGAATTTCCCGATTCGGATTAGTAGGACGCGCGGAAACCGCCGCTCCCGCCACTCCCCGCCGCCCAAATTCCGCAGTCATAGGCGGCGCGCCCAAATTCCAAGGCGTGCCCCTTTAGAAACTTATATAAAATTATTAACTTAATCAAAATCAGGCGCAGGTCCTTGTTTTTAACGCTAAGGCGCTTGCGGTAACCCCCTGTTTTCGACTCCAAGGCCTTAGAGCGACCCTACTCCACGGCAAAATCTCAAGGCTTATAATATTAGGATAATATGTCCGGGACGTTCCTGAAATATCCTGCCGGGCTTCACCGCCTAATTTTGGACTATCGGGGGTGGTTTTTCCGCTCCGGGGCATTTATTACCTCAAGCGAGGCATTAAACCATTATACTAACTCCCTACTACCTCACTCCAAAATCACTTATAAAAATTATGTTTAGCTTATTAGCCAGCTTATAAGCTGACCCTCTTACGGCTGATTGGCTTACAGATATATTCGAGCTGATTGGCTGACGATTTTTACTCAACTGACTGATTGACTTAAAAGCCGGCTGACTTTTTGGCCACTCTGGACGAAGTGGAGCACTGGGGGTAGACTGAAGGTACAAGGACACTGGGTGGCTATCAGGAGTGGTAGCCAAGGAGCCTGATGCACTCCTTTGACGCCTATGTAAATAGTCGTAGATAAGAGCCAGACCGTCCGGTGGAGGAAGTTGCTGGTCACGTTATCGTGAAGTTGCGACTACCGAATATGGTAAGGCGCACTTCGGCAATTGCGCCGAAGCTGGACCATTCCGGCATAGCAGTCCTGCGGATTGCTGGATCCGTGTATGACATAATCAATAAATCAAAAACAACCCACTCAGCTTGGACGAAATTCTTGGAAAACTAACGTGAAAAGCGCGTTAAAAGCCTGTTTTTATGCGTTATTTAACTCTCTGGCAATATAGGTATCGCCTAATACCCGTGTTACTAGGATGAGCCTAATAAAATGGCCGGAAGTGGGCAAAGTCGCTCCCTATTACCTCGAGCACGGTATTATTCTCCTCGACGAAGCAGTAAAGCTATCGGCAATGGCACGACAAAAGCCAATCCCTATTAATGTTATTAGCCCGTTTATTGATAGCCTTACCGAATATGTTAGAAAGACACGCGAGTAACCGACGATGTAAGAGCTCCTCATAGAGATCCGGAACGGCTTCAAAGAAACAGGGGACATCCACGAAAAGGTTACAATTATTAAACAAAGCTGCGACAACACACGGCTAGATGGCTCACTGTTATTAAAGTCAAGTTCGGGCATCCGTTCCTGGCGCAGATGGCGGCTACTAGCCCAGGAAATACTACTCTCCCTTCACTAAGACCACTTCGAACATCTACACTCCCAAAGACGACATCGCGCCACCTAGACCGCGAGATCAAGGTCAAAGTGAGGGACAGTCACTCGATTCAAGCTTTGCGACGGCTCACAGAAAAGGATATTAAGGAAAGAATCGCTCAAGCCCTCATGGCGGACCCGACTATCACAAATCTCGCTAGTCAAGTCACGGCAGCCAAACAACTCAAGAGCGGAGACATCATAATATACACAAGCACAAGCAATGCTTCAATTGCCAACAATATAGACACATAAGTTCCCAGTGCACTGCCACTCAGGCATGCAGTTATTGCGCAGAAGCGCACAACGCAAAGGAGTGTGAGAGGAGGACGGTCTACCCACCCGCAGAACCTAAATACGCGGTGTGTAATAGAAAGCACACGAGCTGGAGTAATGCGTGTAAGAAGAGGCAAGAGGAGTAGATAAAGATCAAGAGGCCGCTGGCAAATCGACCGGGGCGCCACAAAACGAAAGACATGTGCACAGAGAACTCGGGACCGCAAGCAACAAGCCGGAACCTCCAATTCAATTTCGGGGATTTCCCTCGTCTAGAACCCTAAACACAATCATCCCAAGAACCGTCGGGCCATTTAGCAAGCAAAAGGCAGAAATCACCCACCAGGAAGGTAGTAGAAGGGACGCAACCAAAGAGGCGGTCGGTGGCAACCACGAATAAGAACAACAAGAGGGCAGCCCTCAGCTCCATTGACCCTAATAGCTCGGTTAGGCAGTTAATGGATTAGGTCCCCCAGAGCAGTACGGGCAAAGACACACCAAACGCGACCCAAGAGGGGCAAGAGCACACAATACCATCAGCCACCCAATCAGACACAATCATTGTACATGCCGAGTAAACGAACGCTATCGACACTACAGTACAACGTAAGAGCTGGGGCCATTAGATGCGGCCCACTTAAGCGAGAACGCGTTCACCCCTGATTTTTGACACGTACTTTTGTAAATTAAACAACAAACCAACCACGCACTCAATTCTCTCCAAAATCAACATAAACGACGATTATATATTCAGCTCACCTCCGCAGAAGGAGAATGGCGAATGGCCAACTCCTATACGTAAGGTTGTGCGCAGTTTACAACGCGACGGTTTCTCTCAACGCGAGATTGTCAAAAAGACTACCCTCTCTCGACGAACGATTCGGCGTATCCTCCACTAAGAAAAAAGCAAACGATGCCGTAAAAAGAAGCTCCCTCGACCTTACCTCATGACCTAAAGAGAGATTAGACAATATATTCGTCATATCTCTAGAGATTAGTCGACGCGTCGCCTTACCTTTGATCAGGTCAAAGCTCAACTCGGCATCAAAGCATCTACGAGAACTATACGACGAGAATTGCGCCGCGCAGGCTACCGACGCTATATCGCGTGCCCTCGACCGTATATATCAAGGAAACAAGCTAAGAAGAGATTGGGATTTGCTTTAAAGCACCGGTGGTGGGGTACAACAGACTACGCCGCCTTTAGACAAGACGGCAGAGTTAGAGGAGATTGGCGGAAGGTGATATAGTTAGATAAGGCTACATTTGAGACAAGAAAGACTGGGAAGATATAGGTTACGCGTCGAGTCGACGAAAAACGATGTACCGACTGCATGCGATCGGTATATAAGTCCGGGAGAGTATCGGTAATGATTTAGGGAGCACTTAGCTGGGATTACAAGTCAGAATTGGTGTTTATGGAGAAGTTACCTAGTCGCCGCGGCATCTATTCTAAGGCCTATTTACAGCAAGTCCTCCAACCTGTCGTTTTCCCGTTATTCGATCGATTAGGGCCAGAGTATATATACATAGAAGACGGGGCGAAGGTCCACGCGGGGCATGCTCGACTTCCAAGGCTACAACACAGTATTCGTGGCTTTAATTGGCCTCCTTCTTCGCCTAATCTAAACCCAATTGAGAAGGTATAGCGCTAGATAAAAGAAATGCTAAAGAAATTGCCTTACGTACCAAAAAGTATTACAGATTTGCGGAGGGAGCTTTAGAAGCTTTAGGACTAGGTAGATCCACGTGACTTCCGGCATTATACGGAGCAATTAACTTACAAAATTGAAGATGTAATTACAGTCCGTGGATTAGCTACGATTCATTAATTTACAATTGGGTTTTAGTTAAATTCTAATGTATGATTACTTTATAATTAGATTTACAAGCATAAGTCTCGTTTTCCTGAGGTTCGCTTAAGTAGGCCGCATCTAATGGCCTCAGCTCTTACAAAAATCGAGGGCTGTAATAGCCCCACTACTTAGAGATCCGGCAGTCCTGGAACTGGATATCATTGCCATCCAGGAACCATGGCGCAACCCACACCAGAACACAACCCACAACCCGGCAGCAGATTACTTTCACCTAGTATACATAGACAGCCAAAACACTAGGACCTACTTCTTTGCCAACAAAAAGATCCCCACCGCGGCGTGGACGGCAAGAACACACTCACTAGACGTCTGTAGCCTGAGAATCGACGTGGGAAACAACGATAACACACAATCCCAATATATACAAATACACAATGTCTACAACCCGATTCAAGGCTTACGAGGCTACGGCGAGGCCCTCCCCCTGCTAAGGAGAGAGCTGAACAATACCCCTAGTGAAGAACATGTAGTACTAGGAGACTTCAATGTAAGGCACGGCCTGTGGACTAGAAGGGAAGAATACCACATAAGACGACGCGACTCCGAAGAACTACTAGATATCTTAGAGGAGTGCCGCCTCGATCTTCTCGTCCCACTAGGGACATGCACCTGGCAATCAAGAGGCCAGGAAACCACCCTCGATCTAGTGTTCGCCACGGAGGGGGTGGGGCAACAGGTGATAGAATATAAGGTGCAGCCGTCATTCGACTTCGACTCTGACCATTTCTTTGTCTTAATTATACTCGACATTCATATCGGACAGCAGTCGACCACGCCGAGAAGACTGTAGAGAGAAACGAATATCCAACTATTAAGAGTATCGTTAGAAAGAGAAATGCCTGTAGTACTCTCAGCTAGAGATCCACAAGAGATCGATGACCTTGTAAATGCCATAGTGCGGTCTATTAATACAGCAATCGACCAATCCACCCCGTGGAGCAGGCTAAGCCCAAGGTCTGTGCCCGGTTTCACAAGGGAATATAAGGAAGCGCAAATAGAGGCCAGACGACTAAGGAGGAGGGCGAAACGTGTCTAGACAGAGGAGTCATAAGAGCAATATAGACGGGCAAGAAACCGGAAAGCAAGGTTAATAGACAAAGCTCTCAAGACTACGCACAAGGAACGAGTAGAAACAGCCTCCGAGTCTATCGAGGGGTTATAGAAAGTAACAAAATAGGCCAAGAATAGTACGCCGCGGTCGTCATACGTCCTACTATTAAGGAATCAAGATAGGAATCTAGAAGATGGGATAAAAGAGAAGGTTAACGTCTTCAAGGGAACGTTCTTCCCCGAGCCTCCAGAAGCAGACCTCATAGATTTAAATAAGTACTAATACACAAATAACATCAAGTTCTCACCCCTCACGCCTCATAAAATCCAAAGGGCGATACGGCACACACTAAGAAACAAAGCACCCGGACCAGACGGGATTTCAAACCACATTATACACAAGATAATAGACATCATCGCTCCCGCTCTACACGCTCTATTTAATAGATGCCTAGCGACAGGATACTACCCAAAGACCTTCAAGCACAGTTATACCGTGGCGCTCTGGAAGCCAAGTAAGGGCGACTACATATAGTTAAAATCATACCGACCTATAACTCTTCTTAACACTATCGGAAAGATCTTAGATACAGTCATCGCCAGGAGAATCAGCTTCGCAGTTGAGATGCACGGCCTGCTCCCGGGAGAGCACATAGGCGGCCGAAAGGGAAGATCCACAGAGCACGCAATCTATACACTCCTCGAACGGATTTACACGGCCTAGTATGCGACAGGGACGGATGTCGCTAGTCTCTTACTCCTTAACGTATCTAGAGCCTTTAACAACGTCTCACACCCTAGGCTAATACACAATTTAAGAAAACGACAGGTTGACCTATAGACTGTGATACTCATCGAGAGCTTCCTCAAGGACCGCACAACTATACTACGCTTAGGAATGGATACGTCGGCCCCGTTTAGGACAAGCACAGGAATCCCACAAGGGTCCCCGCTGTCACCGATCCTATATCTCTTTTATAATGCCGACCTACTAGAAATCAGTAGCAGACCAGATCTAAATATATACACCAGCGGGTACATAGACGACGTAGCCATCCTCGTGTCCAGCCGGACAACAGAGGAGAACTATAGAAGGCTCAAACAGGTGCACGCCGAATATAAAGCCTAGGCAAAGAAGCACGCCTTAGTGTTTACACCAAATAAGTACACGCTCTTACACCTCACAAAGAAACCAAAGGAATTCGACCTCGACTAAGAACTAGAGTTAAATAAAAGGAGGACGATTAAACCAACACCGCAGGCTAAGTATTTGGGGTTTACCCTAGACACCAGCTTGCTATAGAACAGTTACCTGGAGTCCTTACAAGTCAAAGCACACAACAGCCTCAAAATGTTATCCCGAATAACTAAGTCGACGTGGGGAATGAGCCTATTAAACTTAAGGAAAGTGTACTAAGCAGTAATCCTCCCACAAGTACTCTATAAGTACTCAGCGTAGTACATTCCCGCCGGAGAAGCGAGCCATACGAAGAAAGTGGCAGACTAGATCAAGTCTATATAGTATAAGGGCCTAAAAGTGGTAGCCGGAGCATTCAAGGCAACCTCCACGGCAGTACTAGAAATAGAATACTATGTCAAACCGATTCCTTAGCAGCTCGACAAACACCTCTGGGACGCGGCAATGCGCATTAGAACCAGCCCTATTTACTAGTACATTAAAGACGTAAGGGTACCCCGAAGGCGTTGTATCGCGCACGGTCCGTGGGAGAAGGTGAATTAGACGTGGAGCCCTTTAGAAAAAGTAGAACACTATTTCAGGTCACGAATAGGGCAACCTAAGTAGTAACTAGAACCCAAGCAACCATATATTATCGCACCTTAGTAGAGGCCGCCAATTATTCACATTACACCTAACAAGAAGCGTAAGAAGGAAGAGTATAACTTAGTCGTGAGTAAATTGCGCACTTTAGTCCTCGTCCTGTACACAGACGGCAGTTACATCAACGATAAGGTTGGCGCTTCAGCCGTAACGGCCGATGGCTCTATTATACATCGATTATACCTAGGCCGGGCGTCAGAGGTCACTGTCTACGCAGCCGAGTTAAGAGGGATTCTTTTAGCACTCGAGATCGCATGTAAGAAAGACTACAGAGCCGTCATAGTTTTCATAGACAACCAGGTAGCAATTAGGTCCGTGGCTAACCTAGACAGTCAGTCCGGCCAATATATCCTCCTTCGGATACTGTGGATAATAGAAAACATAAGGCGTAAAGGGATAGAGCTAGAGTTCCACTGGGTCCCGGCTCACATAGGCATAGAGGGCAACGAGAGAGCGGACAAGGCAGCAAAGGAAGCCACAGGCTGGCGAAGGATTAGGGACCGGGGGCGGTCAAGGGAAGTTAACACTGGCCAAACTACTTATAGACCGCTAGGTTACTCGCTTGTCGCGGCGATAAGAGCAGTCCATAACTCGCTCCTACTGGCCGAATAGAAAGAGGGATAGACAAATGAAAAGACGGGACGAGAGCTGTATAAGATATGCCCAGAACCAACGACGAAAGTCCTTCTACTACACAAGTTAGTACCCAGACTATTCAGCTCCCTAATAGTACAGTTGCGCACAGCAAAGATAGGTTTGCGGCAGTTCCTGTTTCTTAGGAAGGCGCCGGATATGGATAATGACAAGTGTGAGTACAGAAGAGGCTCACAAACTATACGTCATGTCCTTTTCTCCTGTCCCCTTTATCGTGAATTACGGCGGGAAACATAGGGAGGAGAGAGAACGAGGGAATAGTAGGACCTTAGGAAAGTATTGGGAGCGCAAGCTCTCGCATTAAAAGCAGCAAAATTTATAAGAAACACTAGGCTTCTTAGGCAATTTGAAGCCATTCCACAGACACCGTAATCACAGGCTATGCACTGGGAACCATTTAGGGTACAGTGAACTAGAAATCGGACTAGAATAGGGAAGCGAAGTGGAGGCGATGAGATACTAGAACTATAACAGCCAGGCAAGAAGAAATAAGGGGCATATAAATATTGATAGCTACTGATGGTCAGGTGATCATGCACTGACTAATATGCCGCATGAGCGACCATTAGTCGCTGGGATCGGTCTATAAATAAATCAATCAATGACATAATCAATCAATCAATCAATACGGATGGACTGTATTTATATGGAGATCTGTCCATACGACAAACAGTAGTTCAGTCAATATATTCAGAACCTGTCAAAAACAATAACTAATGTTAGGTGCTCCAAGGCGAGTTGACGATGGAGCTTTTGTTGTGAATTGCCAAATCAAACCGATTGAATTAAAGCAAGAGACTTTGGTAGATTCGAACCTTACGGGGTAATATGAATCAAGCATCACTACATTCTCTCGAGTTCCGTTTCCTCCTTAAATGTTGTTTCCTTCCTCGATTTATATTCCGCCTTTATCAGCCTGCCATCCGAAGCTCATTCTCGTCTTGATCTCAGATGATTCTCGGTGTGCTCGAGGCTCGTAGGAAATACGAGCTCCAAGCCTGCTTCCATCTCTCAGCTCATGTACTGTGAAACACCATTTCCAATATTATGACAAATAGTGGGTCCAAAAACAGTGGTTTGGTCCAGTCATCTTCCAACAGATATGAGGGGGAGGTGCCCCCAAACTCAGCATCACCATTTCCGGCCCACGAGCGGCCTTCACATGATGTTCACTTCAAACGGCTTCCTCCGAAACAGAGGCAGTCATACGATATCCGTTCAGCATTCTCACGCCATCATTCAGAAACCTGCGATAGCTCAGGTCATGGAGTTGGCAGGTGGCTTTCAGCTTGTGACAGTCACCTTTTGAGCTCCCTGGAGCTGAAGAAGAGCTGCATGACATTGAATTTAGAGCTGTAGTACAAAAATCTAGAACGCCCTTACCACTTATCAACCCCTCCCATCTCGACGCACCCGACAAGATCTCAAGACTATCACGCACATCCCCTAGCTTACGAATCTGGATAGAATGGCCAAATCCGAGGTGGAGTTCAAATTAGCAGTGGAGATTGGTTCGAGCAATTATAAAGACCCCATTCCCGTCTTGTCGAATCTCTGCTTAACACAATGGCAACCTGTCACAGAGGCCCATCAAGGTAATGTATCCCAAAGCTGTATCGAAAGCAATCTAACACATGTCTTTAAGGAGAACAGCACTACAGAGACATACCTATTGCAAACAGTTTTCCAATGTCAAACTTCGCCGTACGGTTGGGCATGTTGCATTTGCCCCTCGTAGTCGATAAATGCGATAGAATATCAAACCTGTTACAAATGCAGCCACGAGATTTGTCGCCTCTGCGAATTATTCTACAACTCATTCCAATTTAACTATACCAATTTGGCATGGTCTTATGAAAAGGTCTACGATGCTTACAACAATTCCAGGATCTTTGATATCGTTCTGTATGTAGAGTATTTTGTGCTTCGTCTCCGAAACTAACGTCAAATTTTAGTAGTTATGATAATCATCACTTCATAGCTAACCCAAGGCTATATGCTCAAGCCTTGGAGGGGAAGGCGGGACTTGGCAATAAAGCGTATTTTGTTTGACAATGTGACGAGAGAGCGTTTTATCACTGGCGGAGACCGGAGGTTCTCAACCACCTCTTCAAACTAGACTGATAGAAGCGTTGTACGAGAACTGGTCTCTTTTGGAGGCTTACACACGACCGCACACTTGCTACACGGGCTGGGAGTGAAGGGAAGAAGAGCAAGGGTACGCTCGTTTTTACTGTCTCTGCCTCGGGAAAGAAGGAACTGGTCTGGTGTATTGGCAAATCAAAGAATCCACGGTGTTTTAAGAATATTAACTAGAAGCTCCTTCGAGTCATATATCGGTATAATAAGACGAAGTGGATGACGGGGCTAACAATGGAAGAATATCTGAGGTGGTTAGACAATAAGATGAGTGTAGAGTGTAGGAAGGTTTTGCTTTTGTTAGACTACTTCTCTGGTCACGAACTTGGTGTAACACTTGTAGGTAGAAAAGAAGGTCTTCCAACGTACGAATCGAATGGCTTCCACCAAATACTACTCGATCAAGGCATAATCGCTAGCTTTAAGCTTCAATAAGGTCGACTCTAGATCTCCTATATGCTCTTTGATGTGATTTCCAGAAGTATATGCTTCTATAACAGCAAAATCAGACCACTTTTGTTACGCCATAGAACTTGTGCCGAATAAATCTATTAGATATAAAAAGTGGCACCATTTTGCCCCTTTTTTTTGGACGCCTTCTTTATGGAAAGTACCGCTTAGTATGTACTCCCATGTTATAAGCCTATCTAGTATACTATAACAGATCACATTGCCTGGACCCGTCGAAGAGTCTTGGCGGAGCGCCGAGCGCCACGCCTGAGACTCGTGACAACACATCATCTAGTACGACTGAACTATACTAGTATGTGAGGAGGGTAGTAAGGGAGGTTTCCATGGCGCAAATGCCAACAACTATTGATTGATTGATTAATTAGCCTAAAGACCATGTGCCAAGCTTCTGTGCATTTGAGTGCAGTGTCAGGGGTGTCATCGCATAATGTTAAAAGCCTATGGTATTCTACCCTTTCATATATCAGCAGGGTACTTATTAGGTTTCCATGGGAAATTCCGCGTTTTGTCAGACAGTGCATTCAGGCGCAGGAGACTTGCTATGGGTCTTCTAAAAAGATAAGTCGCTGGCGAAATCATTCGGTGGCTTGATGGGAGCGACAGTAGGCTGATGGAGCGCATCTCATGAGAGTCAATTTACGCAGTCATCGAAACTCCGAACATGTGATGACGGCCTAGCAGTACTCTGCAACCTGACTGACCTATATCACAAACAGATCGTTATGACATGTGACGAGTGAGCTGATAGATCATCAGCCCGAACCAGACTGCAAACCAACACTGCACACCTGGGTAAGAGCTCAGGTGAGTCTGAATTGAAGCTAGAGCTACCCACCCATGACGACTGGCTCACCTACAAAGAGGCGGATTTATAGCTTTCACCCAAACTTAGATTCTGATTTGAGACCAGCCTTCCATATTTTGCCACCTTTGGCTGCGAGAAAGTATTAAGTCTTCAGTCTCGATTTTACTCTTCGTCCTGACGCAACTTTGTTTCTTTGACAGATTACGTTAAAACCGCTCATCTCCAACTATGGCGCATCTCGAAGTTTCGAATCTGTTCTCAGTTAAGGGGTTAGTAGCTGTTATCACCGGGGGTGGAAGTGGTAAGACTGGGAATTCCTTTTCCCCCGCAGATTGTGTTTGAGACTTTGGCTGCGTCGTTCCAGTTTGAGGGATGAGTACTGGGAATATTGCAATCTCTTGTTCACCAGAGTACCTATTCAAATCCTTCTCTGTTCCTAAGAATAGCAGAGCCAAATGCTCGATGTCATCAGAGATATGATCAGACACTGACAGTCCTAGGTCTCGGACGCACAATGGCACGCGCGCTCGACGTCAACGGCGCCTCCAAGGTCTTCATCATCGGCCGACGGGAACAGCATCTTAAAGAGACAGCCGCTTCCGCTATCAGCGGCTCGATCATCCCTGTTACAGGGGATGTAACGTCCAAGGAGTCTCTGCAAGCTGCGTATGACACTATCGTCTCGCAGACAGACCACATCGACCTACTGGTCGCGAATAGCGGCATCATCGGGCCCTCCGCAAACCCAAAGTCCAAGCCCGACGGATCGAAACCCACTCTGTCCGAGCTCCGCGACCACTTCTGGTCGATCCCTATGGAGGAATTCACGAATGTTTCTCACGTCAACGTTACGGGAGCGTTTTACACCGTCCTGACCTTCCTGCCGTTGCTCGAGGCCATGAACAAGAAGCGACCGGCCCCCGTACCGGACATCGTATCCCCTCCCAAACCACAGATCATTATCACAAGTTCGATTGCGGGATTTCTCCGTATTGTACACTGCAACGTCTCGTACCACCTGTCTAAGGCGGCCGTGACCCACATGATCAAGATGCTTGCGACAATCCTCGTTCAGTACGATATTCGTGTCAATGGCCTCGCACCGGGTTTGTATCACTCTGATATGGCATTGCCGTTTTACGAGTCATATGGTGTTCATGGGAACGGGATCACGGATGGGTCGTTTTCGCGGGATCTCATTCCCATCACGAGAGGTGGTAGCGAGGAAGACATGGCGGGTGTGATACTCTGGATGGCTGGTGCCGCTGGCGGATATTTAAACGGGAACATCGTGGTTAGCGATGGTGGCTCGTTGAGCATTATGCCCTCGACATATTAGTAGAGTACATATATCACTTTCGTTGTACGCCAGGTATTCAAAATTATGCGCTTGCAGAGTGGGTGGCAGGACGGTCATTATTGTTAGTTGCAAGTTCAGCGCCTTTTAGCCGATTTTTAGCTTGCGCACACCTTTTTGGTACGAAAGGGGGTTTGGGGTGGGACTCGCCCACCCCCTGCAAGGCGGTCAGCGCGTAGAAACTCATGGAACAGCGCTGCTTTAGTATAAATTTGAGGTTATTCGTATTTTTGACTGACTGACTACTTACTTACTTACTACGACAATATGACTTGGAATAATACCCCACGACGTGTACGCTTTAAGACTCTTGTTGATACTGGCTATTCTTAACGCCACGCTGCTGAAATCCTCCGAATCCCTCGGTCAACTGCGCGGGTACTGGCTAAAGAAACCTGACCGTGTTCAAAAACCACCTGGCGCAAAGCCCAAAGTTTCTAGCCAGCAAGTCCAAGAGATAATTAACTGGTTTACAGGCTATTATGACCGCCGAGTTATGAGCCTGAAGCAGATCCGCGAGAAGTTTGGCTTAGACTGCTGTGACGATACCCTTCTTAAGGCTATGGATCGCTATGGCTACCATTACCACTCTCCAGACTGTAAGCCGTTTATATCTAAGGCTAATAAGCTCAAGCGCTGGAGCTTCTCAATCGCTAATTGGGACCGTCCTAAGGAGTATTGGAGGAAGGGAATATATACAGACGAGACAATTACGGAGAACGCGGCACTAAGTGGCTGGAATACAGGGGACTCTCACTGTACCTCCACTGAAGCTCCCTGTAAGTCTCACGTCGCCCCCTGAAGCGTAATTTGAGGCAATTCGCTTATTTAGATCGTCGTCAGGGAGGTACACCACAAACACAAAGAAGTAGTTTTCTACCTAGTATACAGTTACTTTTTCTTCTCCCTTTTTGCGTCCTTCCTTGTACTCGTTGCCCCCTTCTAGGCGAATAACCTCTGCAATATGATGTGGGATTCGTTTAATCTATTCTTGAATCTTTTGCTGTGACATCTTTTCCTAACACCCCTCCCACCTAGCCTTAAGCTTTGAACGACTACTTGTTACGCCGTGTTTCGTAGTCTCTTTTTTCATCCAAAACCACGTTGGCTTAATAGCGTTGAGGTCAGGAGAGTTGCTTGGCCATATGAGCTTTATAACCTCCCAAAGGTTTTATACCTCTTGTTAATATTTGGACGCGTGGGCAGGGGCATTATCTTCCTGGACCAAAGTAACTGGCCTATCCTTTTGGCATTCTACAGCGAATGGGAGTAGTTTCTCTACTAGAATCCTCTTTTGGCATCGATACCAATTGATGCCGCCCCTGCCCGGTTTACAAACCACAGCACCATTCTCTTCTGAATACACCCACTTTTTGCGTACTCTACTAGGTCGACGGCCGTGTTGCTTGATATAGGATTGAAGCCATTCCTTTTGTTGCTTTACCCAGCGAGCTTTGTCTCTTCTTTCGGTCAAGGCATTACGCGCATCCAAATCAGCCTTCCGGTCCCTCTCTTCTTGAGCATTTTCTGATTCCCACACGTGACATGGGCCCTTCTTGTCGTACGAGAAACACCCCCAAAACATAAATTCAGAGAAGCCTTTCCATCGCCTCTTGATTACATGCTTATGGAAAGCCTCTCCAGGCAATCTCCACACACGCCGGCGACCTCTGGTCCCTCCTAATTGGACGGATGTCTCGTCTGAGAAGATCACGTTTTTTTAGTCCTCTAATGTCCAATCCTTCCGTTTCATACACCATTCGAGCCGGGTTTGCTTATTCGTAGCGTTCGGGCCAGGTTTGAGTGTGAGTTTACACTAATTATAACCCCGGGCCTTTAATATCTTCTATACAGTCCTTAGTGCAACTTCATAGCCAGTCTTTTTCACTTCCCTACTAATTTGAGCACACGAATAACCTCTTATTATTAAGTTCTTCGTAATAACCTTCAAAACAGCTCTAATAACTTCAATCGAGACCTAAGGCTTCCCAGATCTTAGAGCGTTGGCAACATGCCACGTCTCAACAATCATATTACAATTCTCCTTCTATCCACGCTCTCGAGCTATTACAGCGAGCGAATAAACACGAGACTTTCCTATTCTGGTAATAGTAGTAATCTTAGAGATAGGTGCGCGGTCGTTAAGTATTATTAGAGCCCGAATTCTGGTTCCGATAGAGAATTCCTTTTTAACTGAGGAAGTGACTAATACTCTAGATAGTGACGAAGTATTAGATTTGCCCTTGCCCTTCGATTTAGTAGCGATTTGGCTGGGGGTAAGCTCTTTTAGGGAATCCACATCTTCGTCCTCATTTTCAGAATCAGAAGATAACTCGTACTATTCGGCGGCCTCTTTAACATCCTCGTCGTCCGTCTCTCCAGAGACTATCGAATCAGGGAGATCGGAGAGCTCTAATTAGCCGTCTGACAGCCCATAATTTGCGTAGTCATAGACTCTTTCAGTGTCCATAACGATTCCCACTGTGATATAGCTTTAGAATATTCGTGTAAAGAATCGGGTAATGTGTGGAGATAATAGAGGAGTCAAAAGAGGGGGGGGGGGGGGCGTTACCCCTCTAAATAACCCCTCGCCGTCAGCGGAGCGTACCCCTGTAGTTACAGGGGAATTATGCCTATAAAGGGACGTGAGCCTCCTGAATCGGTTAATATTACAGGGAGTCTACAGGGCGGTTCACTTGGCTACAGGGTAGATTCGCTGGCAAAGGTCTTATAGGCTCTTACAGGTAGTTATAGTGGAGCTACAGTGAGAGTCCCCTGTATTCCAGCCACTTTGTGCCGCGTTCTCCGTAGTTGATAGAAAAGCATGTAGAATTCTATCTAAGAGAGCGTACAGAGTAATAGGGGAAATAGGGGCAGCGTGATCATAAGTACGCAGGTACTGAGATCTACGCTGCACAGCCCATATTTCTAACAGTAGTAGTGCCATAGTGACGCTCTTCTCAGCGGCAACAGATCCAACGGTGGCTCTTCTACGCTACGGATTTCTTGTAGTACTGTACAAAAAGAGAGTCAATTGGACTAAGTTTTGGTGGAAGTCGACGTGAACGCATGCCATTAATAGATTTGCCATCATCGTCATTTGTTATGTTGGAGTCGGATTGCACTTCACGATGGATCCTCTTCCGTAACTGGGGGCGCTGATGGTCGTCATGTTAGTTCCTCTTTAGCAGTGTAATAGCATGAGATTTTAAGACCGTCTTATTTCTCAAATGAAACAGGGCCTGGAAACTGCGTCACAGTCGAGTTAGATCTCTCTGGTCGACCAGCCATGTGCGTGACGATACAAAGTCAGTTGCAAGGATCTCTCAATCGACAATATTGCTATCTAGAGTGTACGGATAGTGTACAGTCGCTTGTAAAATGGGCTTCGCCCTTTTTGATGCCGACCCTGGCCTTCCTCGACGTCCTTTACCTCTTTCGGAGGATATCCCCAATCACTAGTAAATCATAAAGAATCAGGACTCAATCTTCCTCGTCCTCCTCGCTATCTACCTCTGGAAAAGGCTCATCGGCGTCTGTTGGCTGGTCTTCGCTAGGTATCGGAGGCATTTCATCTAAAGGATCCTTATGATCGAAAGCCTTTGCCCTACGCTCAGCCTTAGACATCTTCGTGATGTCGAATTCTACGCCTCCGTTTCTATATGTAGCTGAGAACACCCTATAGCGTTGCTTAAACTTCCATTTGTCTGTAGATGTCGAATTGTGCGCCGAGGGGTGCGGTGTTTTGCTTCACAGTAAGGGTGAGATTTTTAGGAGAGAATAGATCTAGTGCTAGGCCGTCTTGAAAGTCTTGATCTGTTCTCTCCATCTGTACTTGTTAGAAGATATGTATATATATGCTTAATAGGAAGGTGTCTTACAGCACCTAAGATCTGAATATTATCCCCAAAGGTTGGCAGCTTCTCTGTCTCGTTCTGTGCTTTGACATCATTACACAGATAGAGAAGATAAGTAAATAGAGTCACAGCGCCAGGCCATCGCGTGGAGAAAGACATATCAGCGGTAAGAAAGAACAAAATGGTGAGCACCTTAATCAAGACAGAAACATAACAATAAGAGAGCTTAGCTGAGCTAGAGTTCTGTGCGAGTTCATAAGGAGAATCCGGGTTATCTGTCACGGAAGACAAGCCTTGTGTGTGGAGTTGACGTGGGTTACTTTAGGATCTTACTAGACACATACACAAGAGGGGATCTTACACGGTTGAGGGTGGAGGCTCGAATAGTAGTGAATGCTATTCGGAAATTCTACAGAGACTCGGACGTTAACACAAACGTCGTATGCGTGAAGAGAAGGAGAGGATGGCGCTTAGAGACAGGTTTGGAAGTGTTACTCAATGGGATCTAGTAAGTTAGGTATGAAAGTGGAGGTTGATGTTTTCACATTTGTGTGCACGTAGTGCATTTCATGTAGAACAGGCGGATGTAGTATGAGATCTGAGACTCTTGAAAATTTTCCCTTCCTTTCTATTATATATTAATCCTGATATGTGCCGATGTACTCGTGTATCCACCAGCTGTAATCTCCTCTTTCGTCCATTTTTGACCTCTAAGGAATTTGACTTACCCCTGGAGGTCTTTTTCCGTTGTAGCAGTGAGGAGCGGTTTGATCGTTGTGTTCTTGATACTCGGCTGGATACTAACATATTCTATACATGTCGGTATTTAGCAAACACCTGTAACTTAGTAGATTATCTAACACACGACGAGCATTGTCGAGCTTCCACCCCAACGCTTTCTCTGCTTCTACTATAGCTCGGGAACACTTGGCCTCTAGATTGTCTTCATTTATCTCCTTCGTTAACGTCCCTCCCTGCGTGCCGAGAAACAGTTGGAGATCGGAAGAAGAAGTGATAGTAGCATGCTTAATTGTAGAAGCTGGCTGTCTAGGTGTTCTTATATAGACAAGTGACCGTAGCTGCCTAGGTAGGCAGCCACATGTGATCTGGGATCCAACACTCCCCCTGTGCCATGGACCCGAAGGGCCGTGACCCCTGAAAACCCAATACCTTTGACCGCGTGCTCCGTACAGGACCTCGTTCGTATCATCCCACGAACGGCCCGCTCCAAGCATCCCGCCATCACATTCCCGCACTACCTAACTCTTACCAAACGCCTGCGCAAAATACTGGTATGAGTCATCTACCTCCGCTGCTGAGACTATACGTCTTGTTCCTACCTCATCGTCTACTATGACATCCATTCCCCGCTCACCAAAGTAAATCCATTCTAAATCAGGAAACACTCCAATGTACTCCTCTGCTTCAGCCACCATCTTTCTTGAATGCCTCTTCTCCCAGTACGGCTTTCCTTTTTCTGGAATTATCATCGGCAAGCCTTCATCAAATTCGAAAGTGTCAAAAGGCATGCCCGGATGCCCAAGGTCATCCCCGGTCGCGAATGTATCCACATAGTAACGTTCCGGATTAGTGCCGTATGTGTCACCTCCAAGCACTAGTCTTTTCAGAGACTGCAATGGCGACAAGTAGAGCCGTAGATCTTCATGCCTGACTTCCCAATTTCGGCGCCAGCCAATATATTTCCCACAGTGAATACAAAGCTGGACGAGGGTACGAATTTTGCTGATGAATCGCAGGCCTGATGTTGGCAGGGACGAGCAAGCTTCTGGCCAGAATATTCGGAGGGATGTGAGTTGGGAGAAGGTTGAAATAACCGGTAGAACTTCGATCTCTAGCTCTTCGGCGGAAAATCCATAGCAGTAATCAAAATCAATCTTAACTAATTGAGGATTAGCTTGCAAGAAATCGAGCGGAGGCTTTGCCATCGCGAGTATCTTTAAGGTTGGAATGCAGCCACGGAACTCTAACGACTTGGCAATCTTCCTAGACCTAAGACTAATAGATAGACGAACAAGCTTAGACTTCAGAAAAGTGTCCATAACTGAATCATCCGCTGATGCAAAGAATCCTTCAATCTGGAGATTGCGCAAGCAGGGAAAGTCTGGCGCTGGTCCAGGTCCGAACGTCTGTTGATCCTTAGGGTTAAGACCCGTCCATATCAGAATCTCGAGAGTCGGCGCACAGAGACGAAGGATACTGGCAGAGAGTCGAGTGGATGGATCGTGCCCCATTGACTATTCTATATGAAGAGTTCGGAGCGGCCAGCTTCGAGAGACATGGCTTTCCGGCAATACAATTTCAAAGTCGTGATTGATTTCGGGGCGGTAGAGCTTCAAGTGCTGAATAGGGGTGCAGGCGAGCGAAATGAAGAAAGACTGAGATAGGACTTCAGCATCTTCCCAGTCTAGATATTCTAGGTGCGGCAAAGTCGGGCCATGACAGAGAATAATCTTCACTAGGGGCAAGTAGATATCATGAACGGCGGTGTTAGCACGTTGCCACTTGGGGGCCTGCTCAATGCAATAAGCGCCATAGTCTGCCGTACGTTCCTCCTCGTTGAGGTGTTCGTTCCGTTCCCACTCATACTTTGGGATATCGAATCGCTGCATCAAGACATGCTGACTAGTTGCCACGGCCACCCGCCTGATGCAAGCCCCTATAGATGGTAGAGATGTTGATCCATTGTTGACCATTCTTTCGTTGGTTTCGGAGACCAAGAAGTGAACCAAGGCCACTGAAGCAGGGCTGAAGTCAAGGTGAACGCTGGCGAACTGACGTGACCGGGCTAGCTGGCGGCAGTCTCTGTTGACCAGAGCTAAGTTTGAGAGGGAGGTAAGATCTATGAAATGAAGTATGCGGCCGATGATCTCAACAGGAAATTGGAAGAGGGCTGAATCGGAAGTCGGTGCTCGACTTTCCATCGCACGATCGAAACCGAGCGGTGGAGGAGGTACATAGTCTCTTGTCCTTCCCCAAGGATCCGTCGACGTAGGGAAGGGAGGAGCAGTAGCCATCGCTGTCGTAACAAAACAGAGAGTAGCTTTTTGGTGGAAAGACTTTTGCAGACGCGAGGGCAGCGGTGGGGGTCAGATGTGGGAGGCTCGTTCCGTTCGGAGTTTGAAAGACGAAGGCGATATCTTCGAGGCAAAGAGCTCGGCGAAGGTGGTAATATCCTCGAAGGGGCGATGCTGAACCAAGAGCTTGATGTGCGATATGGAATTGAGGAGTTACTGTACAATAGAAAGGGGCGGTCGCTTCTATGCGCACGAGAGATAAATCCAAGTGTGGGCTGACAAACTGTGGCAGTGCACCACAGGCGAGAACCTCAACGCCAAGGCCCACCCGCAAGCACTGCCTGCTTGCGTGGTGTGGGAAATGACCCCTCAAGCCTTCTCCTTACTATATTGAAGTACGGTCGGACCACCTCTAGCGATTGGCTCCCAGTGCACCGTGAAAAATAGGGTCACGTGAGGAACACCGAAAACCTGCCTACTTATCGCGTCCCGTCGCGTTTCGTCACGTCTTTTACTGCTCTCTCTCCTTCCTATAGACCCTCCTCGCTTTTGTACGTGTTGTAAACAAAACCGACCTGCGTCTAATTATTTACGGGTAAGCGCTAAATAATATAAGAGCTGTAATAGTTGTCGAGTCTGTATTTTCCCGTTTTTTCCCGTTTTCCCGGCTTAATTAACTAGTTAATAGGACCGGTCGGCTACTAGACGCGCCCAGTAGCGTCTTGCTTTATAAGAACTCGACCCAAATACTCTCCTTACTTCACGGCGCCGTTAACGGCCCCTTATAGACGTCTCTGCGGACGAACTAGCTCCGTAGCGCCCGCGACAGACCCGTTAACCGTCCGTTATAGTCCTAATTGACGTCTTTAAGGACCCTCTTACTGACCCCCTTAATATACGGCCTCTTGGCTTCCTCTCACGCTTCCGACTAGCTCCCCCTTATACTCTTACTCCACTTATAGGCCGCTATACAACTTACGAGGCCCTTTACTTCTCCTCTATAGACGGTCCCTTCGAGGCCTATTATAAAAAGGGCGACGTTGTGCTTCCCTAGATCCGGGAGCCTCTACTATACCTTAAATATCTCTTTATAAGTAATAATCCGCTCTATCGAGACTTTCGGACGAATATCTGGGTATATAACTGTGCTTTTGCCTTTACGTTAATTAACTATAAGAAGGATATACGGATCGACTTCTTATACGGCGTTTAGTGCTTTTAAATTTATAGCGAGCTCTTTTACTTCTAAGGCCCGCTTCGACTACCGGCTCACGAGGAAGCCTCCTTTATATAGCTCTTCTTTTATAACTTACTCTTTATAACGAACGTACGGGCGACTAACTTCTCTCACTTAAATTGTATAGTCCTTTTACGGCTTACGGATACACTTACGGACTGTAACTTATTTATTACGGTTTATAAGACGGCCCGCGAGCGTCTTACGGACTAGTAGACTAATTTCTAGATCTTACTTAACCCGCAAATACGCTTAATTATCGAGTCGGGCGTAGATCGTCGTCGTGAGAACCTCCCGACTAGTAACGAAGTCACGGCGATTATTCTAGACGAGTATGCGAATATAAGCCGCCGCGACTTAGTTCTTATAGTCTATAAAGGGGGCCGCGAGCGTCCGTAAATATATATAGTCGACGTTATATATATTACGTATATGCCCTTATACTACGTCTTACTCTTCCCGTACGGCGACTTTAGCTAGTACTATAGTTTATAATTACGGGACTAGAACAGGACCTATTAACGGACGCGGCTTAAGTAACGGGCCTTTTACTAGTACTACCTTTACGTCCGTGAGGCCTTCTCCTTACTCTTCTACGCCGGCCGCCTCTTATAATAATATATCGTCGACGCGTATATCGCTTACGAGAAAACAGTACTCGACTAGCTCTAGTCGCACTAGTAAAATATCCGCGTAGACGTATATACTAAGCTTACGGACACTTTTATCCGCGAGGACGTAAATACAGGCGACCTCGGCTGTCGGTTTATTCTCTCGTCGAGCTTTATTAATAGCGATCGCTTTATATAGTAGCTCTTTTAAGACTTAATAGCTATTATATAATACTTTAGTAAGCCGAGCTTTTTTATTACGTTTACAGCTAACCCGCACTAGCCTGAGATTATAGTAAACCTCTTACGCGGACAGTAAGCCGTTAACTATTTAGATCTCCTTTATTAAGTCTTTATACTTAAAGTAAAAGAGCTCCTTGTGGACTTTAAGAATTACCTTTTTAAATCGTACGTAAGCCACGTTTATACGATCGAGTACTAAAAGCGTGGCCTCTTATATATATACTTACTTTTATTCTTAAAGCGAGGGGCTGTCTTTTTAACGCCCGAGCTAGTCGACGAGGTCGTCTATACTAAGCTCTTAGACCTGTCGTGGGATCTTATAAGTGAGCTTACGGCTGTCGTTACTAGTTAAATGTCTCACAGACCGTGTGGCCTTAAAAATAACCCGAGAGCGCTATATATAGTCTATAAAACGCTTACGGCCCTACTCGCGTGTTAAAAGAGGTTCCTAAAGGCGTTTACGGCTACGACGATCGTCTACGAAGACAGGTATTCCGAGTGCCGCCGCCGGGACAACGGCCGGACGTTTATAGTTTATAAACTAGGCTACTT
Organism: Leptodontidium sp. MPI-SDFR-AT-0119; assembly: GCA_020726505.1. Lineage (NCBI taxonomy): Eukaryota > Fungi > Ascomycota > Leotiomycetes > Helotiales > Leptodontidiaceae > Leptodontidium > Leptodontidium sp. MPI-SDFR-AT-0119. The sequence goes on from JAHLEZ010000024.1 coordinate 27,100, forward strand.
AGGCTAAGAAGTCGTCTATGACAACTACTAAGTAGTCCCGTATAACTTATACCTTCTTTAGAAGTTCCGCTTATATATTAACGTTAAGGTTTATACTTTTATATAGGCGATTAAGTATATCTATAAGTACGTTTATAAAGAGATAGACTATATAATAGTTGCCGTCTCTAACACAGACGACGAAATTACCTGTTATGTCTAAGTATAATACGTGGGTCTTATAGAGGCTTTCTTACGCTTATTTAAGTATATAACGTACTAAGAGTTCCCCTTAGTTTAGTACTTAGCGATTTACTTCCCCGGGCAATATACAGTTTACTTTATAGACGACCTCCCGCTTAAATAAGTGGCCGCGAAGGCCGTAAATGCCCGCTCGACGTTAATAGCCTTCTTTAAGTATAATACTACGTACGAGGACGGCCGCTAATACTTGTATTACGAGTTCTTATAACACTTTATTTAAAAGGCGGACTATAAAGTCTAAGTATAACGTCGGCGAGGGTATAATATTAGCCGTATTTATTACTATAGCCTAGTTTCGGGCGAGCGGTATTACTTACGGCTCTTACTTACGGTCGTTCGCGGGCCGTGGTCCTTTAAAGAGCTCTACGAGGTCGAGGGTGTCCGTTATCCTACGTATTACGCTGCCTATATCGCCCGTGGACTAGCTAAGAGTAATTAAGAGTAGTTCTAGTACTTTGACGAGGCCGTCTTATTAACGACCGACTACGGTTTACGGACCCTCTTTCTTACGAGCGTTCGTTAGTAGTTAATTACGGACCCGCGAGCGATTTAAGACTAATATAAAGAGTACTTCTACGACGACTTAGCCTGTAAGTTAGCCTACGACTAGTCAGTGAGCTTCCTACTTCCCCTAATTAATCCTCACTACGACTATAGCCTCTTCTTACTTAGGCTCGGCCTTGTAGATCTCTAACGGACGCTTATAGACGTCGGCCTACTTAAGAACGTCTTTAATTAGACTATAAGCTACTATACAGCCACTTAATAAGTCGATCTCGCCCGTGAGACGTCCCTAGCGTCCGTAATATAGACTCAGCTTAATCCGGACTAACGTGCCTACTTCTAGACAATTGTGACAGCTATTACGGACGACTCGCAAATTATTTATTTCTACTTACAAGGCCCTAGCGGTACTAGTAAGACCTTCCTTTACTAGACCTTATGCCATTATTACCGTAGTCAAGGCAAGACAGTCCTTTACGTAATATCTACGGGTATTACAGCTTTACTTCTTTTAAAAGGACGTACGTCTCACTCTTAGTTCCGGATCTTACTTAAGCTTAACGAGTCGTCCGTAAGTACGATTACTAAGACGAGTAAGCTAGGCTAATACTTACGTATAATAGACTTAATTATCTAGGACGAGGTACTAATGTAGTACAAGTACTACTTTGAGGTCGTGCACCGGCTCTTAGTCGATTTACAGTCTGTAACAGACGACGTCCTCTTTAGTAGGGTACCTATTATCTTTAGTAGTGACTTTATATAGATCTTACTAGTAGTTTTATATAGTTCACGGGCCGAGATTATACGAGCGTGCTTATAATAGACGTAAATCTAGCGGCGGCTCTATTAATTCTCCTTATAAATTAATATATAAGTTCGTAACGACTTATTAAAGTAAGATTTTATAAACTAGTGTGGGAGGGACGAACCCCAATCCACACAACAAGAGGGTAGCATGTAGCGAGCCACCGGAGGAGATTCTAGGCTCTGTAAATAACAGATCAATCAAATCTAAAGATATCACATATCTAGAGAGTACGAATCGGCAAAGGAGGGGAGGGAAAAGGTTCTAATAAATAGAATATATCTGGTGTTGCGTTCTTGACGTTCTGTAGTCAAGTGTTGGCTCCTTATATGTGCGAAGGACCAGCGCAGTCATGTGACAAAAGAAATCAGGGGCTGTCCCCACCACATGCGTTCCCCCCTTCAAAGACTCTGCTCGTCCTCGAGCAATATATATCAAAAAGAAGTAAACAACCAATCAGAGCGTCTCAAATCGTCAGCAGGATGCTATGCAGCCAGTGCATGCAAAGTCCCGTGATACTTGACCTGTCACCTTTGAAGCAAACAATCGTCTCGCTTAGCACCTTCCTGCCCCCCTACATAAGGCTGGCTCTCCCCCACCAACCTTCCAACTTCAACTCCCCAAATACAACAATCTCTCCTCAACACCATTCTCTCCATAAAGCACCTCAACGCGTCTCGATCTCTTTCCTCCTTCTTTCCATCAATCAAACAACACCTCCTACACCTTCTCTCGTTGTAACACCTCCAAAGAAAGCAAACTTCCCCGCCAAGCTCATGTCAAGATCGACTTCACCATTACTTTTCCTACACTACCAAGGCAAGATCTTCTTCCACTCAACGATAACTTCAGCTACCATGACTCCAGGTATCCTCAAAGGTCCCTCTGCCGCCAATTCTTCGCCATTCAGTACCTTCAGGGCAACAACCTTGGCCTTCACCATCAACTTCAGCGCGCCATTGGAGCTCAACACCTTCAACTTCGCTGTTGTCTAGCCGTAGAGGTGACGTAGCAGAGAGCTTTTCCTTCCTTGCTTTTCTTCTTGCCAGCCGACAACTTCCCTTCACAACACCTGCGTTGACCTGTGCGTAGTCTCTCCTCAGCTTTCCGTACTTCGATCTCCAAACAACAACTTCAGCATGAAGTCAAGTCACCTCAACGCGGTAGGTTGACCTTCCACACCACCATCTGAGCTCTGCTAACTCGTCATAGACCTTCAAGAAGAGTCCTTCGTAGTCAGCCACCTTGGCGGTGCCATCAAAATCGGTTCGCTCCATCTCAGCCCAAGCGCTCTCAGCTTCAACACCAAAGGTCAACACCATGGAGGCCTCAACGCGTCTCAACTTCGTGAGTTATGCTCCCATCTCTTCTCTTGTACTTGACTGGCTATTCACAGATTATGCCAACACCTTTCCCACACCAATCGCAGTGCGACCACTGTCTTCAGTCCTCAACTCGTGTTTTGAGAAATAACCAAAGTGAACTCCAGGACTTCACCTTGACGTCATCCAGCTGAGTATCAAACTGTCCAACCTCTTCGCAGCGCCGGTGCTTACATTCTCTCTATAGGTCAAGGAAACGATGCCATCTGTCTTCTTCAGGTTCGTAAACCAATGGGAATCAAGGCCACCTCGTGCGACTACCCGCATCAAACTCCACCCCTTGGGCTAAGAACGTGCGTGTCGCGCCGTACTGATCTTCCCTTGGTAATGGGTCACTGAGTAGCTTTCGGGTCCCTCCACAGATACGCTCTTGTTGCACCTGCGCAAGTCACACTGCTGAAGATAGGTGGCATCATTCCGCCAGTCTCTCATCAATTGGTTGGTTGGATGGGGTGGAGGCTGGATCCGCCAACTTCGAAGGTTTATGGCAGAAAGCCGGGAGGAGTGGGCAAACTAACGGTCGTAATGCGTCGAGCAGGGTTGGGAGGCTACAATAGGTTCTTGGTTCTTGGTGTGGTGGAAATGGCCCCTTCTCTCCATGAAGGTAAGTCACCTCCTATTGTTGAAGCTAACAGAGGGTCTTTGAAACAGCTGAGCTTTCTGGGGGCAAAAGAGTTTAGTCAACTCAAGCACTGTTGAGCTGGCAGTAGCTAAGCATGGGATGGCATGCTGTGGGGTCCCGTTGGCTAGAGATCTTCTCGGAATGGTGGTTCGGTCATGGTTGAGGTCTCTTGATTACTTCAGTTCTTTAATGGGGGTTGAAGAACTTGTTGTTGATCTTGAGGTCGAAGCTAGACTTGACTCCTGACCGGTTGCTCTGTGGGTTGTTGGCTTTGTCCCTGTCCGTTCTACCTAACGACACCTCTCGGAATGATGCAGTAGGCGGTGACGAAACATCCATGAGAACACCTAGGGTCGCCCCCTTAGCCTTGATTGGTTGCTAGTACTCATTGCTGAACCTGGCTGGAGGTCGAGGGTATGGAGTCTTCATTGCTTTAGCGATGTTGATGCGAGCCTGGAATGGCGGCACTCCTGCTTGCAGGCTTGTCATGGTCACAGAGCCATTGTACCATATTTGAAAGTTGTCCATAACTTGCAGTCTCCTGCTAGCACTCTGAGTGCGAAGTATGCTACCTCTTGTCTACTAGCACTGGTGAACGGCAAGAGAAGTCCTTATTCTTTCAGACTTTCCGACGGGAAGGGACTGGGAGGTATCGACGTATATGCAGAAGGGGCCCTGACCTAGCAGGCGAGAGACTTTGGGCAGAGCTGATTGGGGGTAGTCGACTAACACTCGATCCCTGAAAGGTTCACCAGCTAGGGGTCGTCGGCCGATGGCATGCTCAGATCTCTAGCACGTGGGGTGGGGTTGGTGTTGGCTATATTGTGGTTGTTGACTTAAGGTTTCAGAGAGCACGGCTCTGATTCCGAGCGTGTTGTTGGCTCTTCGCTGGGAGATTTCCTAGACTTCTGCCTGCCTTACATAGATCGTGTGATCTGCTTACCGGTTCAAGGCTAGTTTGTCGATGGTGCTCTTGGTGTTGTCCTTCATAGATCGCTGTGCGCTACATTGGGTTGATGGCTCTGTGGGTGTTGGCTTTGTCCCTGGGAACAATGGACTTGCTCCGTTGTTTCCTCTCTTTTTATCAATTGCCGAGAGTTGGCGCCTGGGTATGTTGCGTCTGTATTCTTCGGGGTGTCTAGCACGTTGGACTCGAATTTCTGGCCTAGGCCACAGGTTCAACCTGCCGTTTTGGAATCTAGTCCTGCGGATCGAGCCCGACAACTGGCCCATTCAAACGAAGTTACTTTTTGCCGCCTAGAATATCGCTGGCTTGATGATGGCAGTCTCGTTCTAAACCTGTTGTATGTTCGCATGCGGCAGGTAGTCTATGAGGGCGCTGGTTTCTTGTTGAGTTTTGCTCCGAGAGATAGGTGTTCTTGTAGCGCGGGGCCAATGTTCTCTCTGACTTGCTCAGGGCTACATAGGCTCTTCTTCGTGTTTGTTGTAGTGCTGAGGTGTCCTGAATCGTGGTTCTTGGCAGTACGAAGTCGGTTTGGCGATCATTTTGATGATTTTAATGTGCGGCAGCATGTCGTCCCCCCCTTCAAAGACTGGGGGTGCGTCCTCGTACCAGCTCCTCAACACCAAAGCCTCAATACCGAAGTGTTAGCTTTAAGTTTCGTGTCGCGACGGTTGCTCGTGGAAGTGAGTGACAGTTATCGGGGCCAGGTTTATTTAGCTGAAGAAATGTTGTCGGCGACGCTAGCGTGTGGAGCGTGCATGTTTATTCCGAGTCAGACACTACTCGGTACTCACTGCGCTGCTGTGCTGATAATTCGGGGACTCTGATCACTATCCCATCGTCCCTAACACGCTGTATCGTCGGAATCGTAGGGTTCTCTAAGAATTCGGGGTCGTTGAGGTGTTGCAAATCAATGTCTGGTTCAAGGTTCAGAGAGGTCAGGTTGTCGTCTTCACTAGAGGCCTCTCCCACTTTATCACTATCGTTGTAAATGAAGTTGTTCCTCTTGTGGAAGAGCTTGAGCTTATTGCCGGCGAAGGTTTGTCGTAGCCAGGAGCCATCATCGCCGAGTTCCTTAAGTCTGTAATAACCTTTATCGGTGTAGGTTTCAGCGATCTCGTAGGGACCTAGCCACCTGAAGTCGAGTGCTCGGTTTGAGGACATGTCATTCTCTCGTACTGAGTCCCAGCGAAGGACTAAGTCTTTCTTTTTAAATGGTCTCTTCCGTATGTCGTGTTTGAGATCAAAGGCTTCCTTGCCTTCTTGACGACGCCGAGTCTTCCTGAAGATAGCCTCATCGATGTGTTCCTGTCTCATCTGAAACTGTGTAGCCCTAAGCTGTAGTAACTTCGATCGGTCACGAACCTCCTCAGTGAACAACGTTCTCCATGTTGGGTTTCTTGTCTCGATAGGTAAGATCGCCTCCCTGCCGTACACCATGTAGAATGGTGTGTAACCAGTTGGACCATGCACAGTAGTTCTGTCAGCAAACAACACTGCGGAAAGGTTATCAGTCCAACGTCCTTCCATTTTTGACAAGGCATTCTTGATAGGTCCATGGCCTCGTTCGATCATTCCATTGGCTCTGGCGTTATATGCCGAGATCTTGATTCGCTCGACCTCCATTTTGTTGAGTAGTTCCAGCACTTCCCCCATATTCTCAGTTCCTCCATCCACAACAAGTCTCCAAAACAACCCATGACGGCAAATGATATCTTCCCAGATGAAAGCAGCGATGTGTTTGGCCTCTCTAGTAGGGAGAGCTCTAGCTTCAGCCCATCCACTCATGTCGTCTCTTGCAACAACAAGGTAGCCTTTTCCCCTGTGTGGTGGCATGTAGGTAACATCCAATGCCCACTTTTCCATGAGTCCATTTGATGCTGTAGGGTAAAGAGGCTCCTCAAGACGCTTTGCTGATCGGAGTTGACAATTCTTGCATGTTCGGACGTATTCCATACAGTCAGTAAACAGTCCCTTCCAAAAGTACCGCGTGGCGATGCGGTGGTAGGTGCTTTCTCTCCCTTTGTGACCAGAATTGTTGTGGCAGCTCCGAAGTATGATTTCCTTCTCCTTATCAGTGTCAACAACAAGCTTGACAGCAGAACCTTTTGCAGGGAGCCTCCAAATCCGGCGACTGTGCACACCGTAGTTCAAGGCTTCTCGTTTAAAAACACGGAACTGCTTTCTAGTCATATCTTTGGGAGTCTTGAGTGTCGTCAGGTATCGGGCAATTTGCTGGTATCCTTCGCTGTATTTGTTGGTTAAGACAGGTAGCCCTTCTCCGTCAGAGCTTGAACCATCGGAGGAGCTGAGTTCCCCTTCGTCTCTTAGGTGTTGCACTTTTGCTTTCATGTCTAGCAAGATGTCGTTTCGTTTGCGTAGTTCAGGGTCCGTTGTTGCTTCTTCGGATTCTGAATTGGTGGGTTCTTCGGCGTTAGATGCTTCCACAGGGCAGATCTCATAGGCTCCCAACTCGGAAAGTATCCAATCCTCGTCCACATCACTCTCTTCCGGCGTGTCGTCAGCATGCCTTGGCCTCCTAGAGAGCTGATCGGCAACGACGTGTGTTGAGCCTTTGACATGCCGAACTTCGAAATCAAACAGGCGTATCCAAGCAAGCCATCTAGTAAGCAAGGCGCTAGGATGATCGTGGGCGGCTCCATTTAGTTGAGCAACTAGGGTGTTGGCGTCTGTTTCAATAACAAAGTGCACGCCAACGAGCCAGATCTTGAGCTTCTTCAAAATGTAAAGCATGCCTTTGCACTCTCGCTTGGTGGCATCATACTTGGCTTCGGTCTTGCTCCAAAAACCACTCTCGTACCTCGCAGGTCGTATCTTGTTCGTTAGAGGGTCTCTTTGGCCGAGGAAACCTCCCCAACCTGTGCCACTTGAGTCGACACCGACAACTATCTCTCCAGCACCCTCGCTGTAATCAATCCGACATAGAACCGGGAATGAGCACAACGCATCTTTTAAAGTTTGCATTGCTTTGTCGTGAATCTCTGGGTCCCAGAAGAATTTGACTCCTTTTCTAGACAGTGCGTACAATGGCTCAGCGATTAGTCGGAAGTTTTTGATCCAAATTCGGAAGTAAACAACAAGGCCTAGGAATGCCTTGACTTCTGTCAGGTTGCCTGGTGGGTTCCAGTTCTTGATCTTAACCAAGTGTCTTGCCGAAGGTTCTCTCCCCTCAGAGTTGCAGGCGTATCCCACAATGTCCATACCGTCTAGACAAAACTGAGACTTCGGTCCAATGGTAGCGCCTGCTCTCTCCAAACGTTCCAGCGTCTTGTCGAGGTTCTGAATGTGCTCTAAGATAAATCTTCGGATTCCGGGACGAGCTTCTTCTTGGTTGTAGTCTGTGTATGGTCCCTTAACTCCTACATCATCCAAGAATGGCATAGACACGCTAGGAATCAGTGGCTTCAGTATGCGAGTAATCGTTCTAACAAACTGAGCAACAGAGTTTGTAGCACCCTGGGGGAGAGTTGTGTTCCTGACTAGGCCTACGTTCGGAACATAGAAGGCAGTCATGTCTCGGCTGGACTTGTGGAGAGTTTGTTGATCATAGCCGGAGTACAGGTCAACGAGGCTAGCGACGTGGCAACCGGCGAATTCTTCGGAGAACTCATCTACTGAAGGTGGAAGATTGGCATCCCTTCGTGTGACGGCATTTAGCATGGTGGCTGAGTTAATGAGTCTGTATTTTCCAGATTCCTTCTTTTTCACCAAAAACCAAGCATTTCGGTATGGGCCTTCGGAAAGCTCAAGAACACCCTTATCGAGACGCTCTTGCACCATCTTCGTGACTTCCGGGACCAAAGCTCGTGGCAACGGAAAGTTAGGGGCTTGCCAAGCTTTGTGCTCAATAGTCTTGATGACGACTGGGGGAGAGACATCTTCATGGAATCTACCACATTCGGGCCAGTCGAACGCTATGGCTCCTTCTCTGTTAATCATCATTTCATCGAAGAGAGCTCTCTCTTCAGGTTGTAACAGCTTCCCGACGTCAAGTTTGGCTAGTCTCTCCGGCGTAAGTCGGGAGTTGCGGGGTATGCTAGTAAAGCGTGGTAGTAACAAATCTTGATATTTCCCCAACTGTTCTTGCTTAGTCCCTCTGTCTTTTGATCTCTCATACCAATCATCTCTCCCTCCCGGGGGGTCGCCTATAGGGTCGGCTTCGTCAACTGGCTGGACTTTCTTGGCTTTCGATTTGTACATAGTGTTGATCCGAGCAGTGGTGTTCTGAGTGCTCCGAAAGGGGTTCTTGATCGGGAGATCGTCATAGTTCTTCGTCCATTCGAAGGTAGGCGTGGCTTCAGTCAAAGAACCAGCTCTGAAAGCTCCAGGAAAGAATGGTTCCGCAGTTGACTTCTCCTCCGGGAATGTGTCTGAGATTGCCTCTTGCTGAAAATCATTGAGTACTGATTTCGGGACGCAAAACTCTCTTTCTAAGTACTCGATGAGAATAGTATCGCCTTCATTATCATCGCTCAGCACCGCTTCGTCCCCCCCTTCATAAAGCTTGCCCCCAAGCTTTAGTAGTTGAGGGTTATGTTGTGAGGGGTTGATCGAGCATTCCAAGGCACCGACAGCAGCGCTCGATATGCAGTCAGTTACTCTTTTCCCGAGAAGTCTTCTTCTTCGTAGCCATCTTCAGAGTCCGTTTGTTCTGAAAAGATCATGCCTATCCCGTTTTCTTCCCGAAGAGCTTCAGCGTCCTTGGCATCCTCCGTAGCATCGTTGGTTTTGACCGTAGTGACGTCTCTTGATCGCTGATCCCAAAACTGAGCCAGCACAATGCCTCCATCATAGTCTCTGGGATAGCGGAACGATACTCTGGCTTTGCGGAAGAATGGAAAGCCTAGAATGACCTTCATGCCAGGGGCGTCCATGATATAGAATCTGTTGTTGACAACGCAGTTGCCTATGGCAACCGTAACATTGTCAGCAAAACCAACAAATCGGGACTTGACTCCGGTGATTGTTTTCAGGGCCATAGTCTGACTTCCAGTAATAGGGAGCTCCAAGAGAGTAGCTGCTTCAAGTGTCATGCAACTAACTTCAGCTCCTGTGTCAAGGGTAGCTCTAACATCGGTGACCTTGGTTCGGCCAGGCATAGTGACAACAACCTTTGGTGCTGGCGAGAAGTATGAGTTTCCTGTGTCAGCTGTTGTCCCTAGTAAGGCTACTTCAGCATATAGTGGTTCTTGAGCGCGAGTGCGTTTCGTCGGAAGGTTCCCAAAGATGCACTTGCCAAGTAGCATCATAGTTCCAAGTAACACCATGAGGATCGGACCAAAGACCGGGATAGCGCTGACTACAAGCCATAGTACTGAGTTGTCAATGAGAGCTTCTTGTTGTGCGAACAATTGAAGTCGCCAGCGTCTTTGTTGTGTTCTGAACTTTGCCGCTAGTAGATTTCTTGGGATAGAGCTGTGGGTTGTAATGCGCTCTTCCCAATGCTCATACTTTAGCTTGAGGCCTTCCCGTTTGATTTCCTCAAGTCGTCGTCCATAGTTCGCAGTCACAGAAACATCAGTGGCATAGAGGTTCGGAAGAGTATATGGAGTGCCGTGAAGTGGTTTTTGACACACAATAATATCTTCCCCAGTTGTCAACTCTGGTTCTTCGAACTCCAAGGTACTAATATCAGCGATTGATTCCTTTTGCATACGTCGGTCAATCGTTCCAGTGGAGAGACGAGATACTCTAGGCGGGTCTATAAGGACCATGATTTCTCCTAGCGTGAGGTTTCCGGGAAGCTCCTTCTGTGCGAGCAATTTGTCCAAGATGTTGTCAAGCCTGTAACCATTCCGAGTCAACGCCTCTTGCACGCGAGGACTTCGGGATGACGCTGTACGGGATACAGGTCTGGGGATAGCCGATGGTGTTACTGGTGCCTCAGACTTCGAAGCTCTCTTTCTTGTTGTGCCACTAGCAAGTGATGTTTTGGAAGATGTTTTCGGTGTCGTGGTAGATGTCGTTTTCGTGCTCAGGTCAGAGACTTTGGACTTATTGCGGGCTAGAATCTGTTGCGGTGTTATTCTAGTCTCCGCTGGGCTGTCGACGTCCATAGCATCAGCGAACTTGACTAGTTCTTCAACATCGCGGGGTGCCTTTGGTTTGCCATAGGTGGATTGAGACTTGATCTTCTCTTGGAGCTTGTCCGAAGTCTTGTACGGCTCTTGTCTAAGTGCTCCCTTTCGCTGCCTGGTCTCGACCGGAGCTACCATAGCTTCAGAATCAGTACCATCAGTGCCATACGCCAGCAAATTTTGGATCTGTACTGATTGGTATTCGGTGCAGTCCCATTGACCAATGATATCCGAGTTGAGGTCCCCCGTAGGTTCTTCGATGAGCTCAATACAACCCATAGCAGGAACGGTCGGAGATTGTGTCCCCTTATCTCCCTTCTCCCTAGCAAGCGCAGCTTCTTTCCTTGCTTCAAGAAGCTCTTCAACTGCTTTGGCTCGACGCTCAGGGTTAGGGTCGTACGGGGTGTTTAAGACCCGCGTCAAGATGTAATGTCTTCTAGACCTTCCGTCCGAGGGAAACTGGACGGGGTATGACTTCTTTCCCTCCTGCCATGGGCCGATGCAAATGTAGTTGGTGTCGTCGGCTTCATGGATGATACCAAGACCGATCCATTTCTTATAGTCATAGCATTGGTTCATGTAGCCATGATACTCCTGGGGTCTCATGCCTGGCTGGTGTTGATTCATGCACCAGCGGCAACCATGATCATCCCTGGCACGCTTGTTGTACCCCAAGGAACTCGAATTTGCTGCACCGTAGTCGACGGCAGCTTGCTCTTGGGCCTCTTCAAAGAACATAAACATGTTGACCTCAGCGGTGAAGTTGGCATTAGAGGCTCTTTGAACCACTGCTCCGAGAATCCTTATGTGTTCCAATCCTTCAGTGATGAAGTCCAAATCTCTTGTGTTGACCCTGCTTGGGTTCCTAGCAACTTTCTCCAAGGTAGGGAGGAAATTAGGTGCAAACAGCTCCTCGTCTTGTTGCTTTAGTGCTCTGGAAATCTCGTCCCGTGCGGAGTTGTCCCTGTAGTTGGCAAAGTCAGACTGGTGCCGGGGTGCTGGTCCACTGCCACGAGGCGGAATAGCATAGGTCGTTGGCTGAGGTACAAAGCGCTCAGCGAACAGGTTAGTGCTGTTAGTGTTGCCCCATGCTCGGTCGGTGATGCCTTGCTCTTCAGCAATAGCGCTTAGCTCCCTCTCGGAGTTGAGGTGGGCCTCTACAGCAGAGTAGACCTTTCCAAATGGGTTCATGTTATCGATGTTCAGGGTTCCACCATTCTTGGAAGCAGCCCGTACAGCTTTGGTTCGTAGATTCTGAGGAAGAGAGAAGATGAATCTCACAGAGGCTTGCTTGTCAGTGAGGTTGCCACGGTTGATACAGTTGACAGCAACCTCTCTAAATGCCCGGAGGAAGTCGCGGCACTGTTCGGGAGTAGGCTCGCCGTCCCCTGCAAGAGTCTTGAAGTCATACTCAAGTCGGTCAAGGTAACCATTGGTATGTAGGCGGCGCTCCGTATCATCGCGCTGGTACTCCTGAATTACAGTATCCTTGAAGCTAGCATAGCTCCCCTCTTTGAAGCCTGAAAGCTTCCGAATGGTCCATGCATGAGCTTGAGTAGCGTACTCAGCAATCCATTCTTTCTTGACTTGATCACTGGTGACCATATAAGCTGTAAAGTATCGATCGAGAATCCGGAAGTAGTTGCTGACATCGATTCCATTGAAGATAGGGGCATTCAGGGTTCCGGCGATAGGCATAGGCTGACTGAGATGGATTTTTAGGTTCTTCAAGTCGTCCATAGTAAAGGTAGGGCCGGAGTATTGGTGTGGCCCTGTAAGATTGGCAGAATCAGAGCCACTAGTCCCTTGCTTTTCTTTCTTTCCCTTATTCCTCTTCTGAGAAGTCTCCGAGGTTTGAGAAGTGGTGTCCTCAGAGAGTGTAGAGGTGTCAATGCTTGGCCCAGCAGTGATTCCAGGTCCAAACGGAGGAGTTGCTCCTGTCAAAATAGAGCCAGGGGGCATTGCAATGTTGCCGAACCCACTCATCCCAGGGTTGCCGTAGCCGTAGTCGATGTTTCCGTTGTTCGACATCGTGCGTTGTCGTAGGAAGGTCGTAGTGAGGTAAGTTGATAGTGTCGTCGATTGGAAATACAGGAAAGTAACTGAGAATGCGGTGCATCGATCGCCAAAGAAATGTAAAGGAAACCCCCTCCCCTAAAACAGAAAGTATACAGGCTCTCGCTTACCCTGAAGCGAGATGAATGTCAATAACTCCTAGCGAAGGTTCAGGGCCGTGCTCCCTAGTCAGCCCCTGGCGAACGCTAATAACCACTAAACCAAAACAAACACGCCCTGAAGCTTGGGGCTCGTACACGGAAATTACAAAAACAACAAAAGCAAATACAACAGGAAAACAAAGTAAGGAGATCAACACTCGGCGTAAGCCACCCAGGCTTCAGACCAGCCTGGAAGTTCTATGTCTCGCCGAACACTCCGAAATACAGGCTCGCCAGTACTCCGCTTAAGCCTCCAATATGTCAATTTCAGTTCCGTTGTGGAGTCTCGACTTTTCCTAGCGTTCAAAGAATGCTAGTTACGTCTAGAAACACTGGAACCTTCGCTGAGAATGGAAACTAGTGCGAAGTGGCTAGGCACTGTGTCTCGGAACGATGGAATCAGAACAGTGGCCTGAGGGAGACAGATTTTCCAGTACTGCAGGTGCTCCCACTTTGTAGCTTTCCCTGGTTCCTCAGTAGTCTTCGTTCTCCCTAGGTCAAAGGTCCGCATTCTCTATGTTCGTCGTTTTGCCTTGAGGGCTGAGAGATAACTAACTGAATAGCTCCCTCAGTTCAGACAATTGTCGTTTTTCCTGACTCTCCCTGTATGAGTTAGCACACAGGGGCCTCACTGTTATACTTACCTAGTTCCTCCTCCAGTAGTAACTCACTCCCTGCGTCGGTCACCAAAAATATGTGGGAGGGACGAACCCCAATCCACACAACAAGAGGGTAGCATGTAGCGAGCCACCGGAGGAGATTCTAGGCTCTGTAAATAACAGATCAATCAAATCTAAAGATATCACATATCTAGAGAGTACGAATCGGCAAAGGAGGGGAGGGAAAAGGTTCTAATAAATAGAATATATCTGGTGTTGCGTTCTTGACGTTCTGTAGTCAAGTGTTGGCTCCTTATATGTGCGAAGGACCAGCGCAGTCATGTGACAAAAGAAATCAGGGGCTGTCCCCACCACACTAGATTAGTAGTCTTTTATACGACTCGTCTTTAAACGGCTAAATCACGCCCCCGCCCTTTATCCCACGCGCTAAGTCAGTTATAGACCTAATTAACTACGTCTATCCGCGAGAACGACTCTTACAGGCGCCCTAAGACTATTAAGCCATTTACGAATAAGTAATTTTATTAACTTTAAACAATATAGTCCGCGAGCTAAATTAGACGATCTTAGATATACTCCCCGGCTAAGAACGGACGTACTTGGCTGTCGATTCGGCCGATATAAACGAGGTAGACCCGGAAATTACTAAGTTACCTCCGGAAGTCTTATAAAATATCTATCTCTTAGGCTTACTACTCTTACGGCTATAATTTAAGGTCGGCGCGCCTGTAATACTCTTACGGAACTTATGTCCACAGGAAGGGCTCTATAATAAGTCGCGGATGTCGATTCATAGCCTAAGGAGGTTTATAGTCTAAGTTCGGCTACTTAGCGGCGACTTTAATAGCTAATTATAAACAATTCCACGAATTAAACTTGAGTTTATAGATTAATAATTATCTTTTACTTTTTCTCGTAAGTAATTCCTATTTATATTATCCTTTATAATAACTATTAATAAGTCGCAGGGCTAGTCCTTTAAGGTAATAAGGGTAGATTTATAATCACCGGTCTTTATTTACGGGCAATTCTATATAATAACGTCGCGGGTTACTTTTAAGGCAAGTCTTTGTATTTTCTTACCCCCTAATATAAATTTTACGTGTAATATAGTATACTTAGAAATTTTATAAGGTCTTACTTAGTTTTCAATTTATTTATAGGCTATTTACAGATTCCTTTTCCTTTATTTTACCTGTTATTATTTATACTTATCTATAAGTGTTTGTAAATCCTCTCTTTTATCTCAAATCTCACGCCAGCGAGTAATAGCGAGCTATTCAAAACTCGTCTATATAATATTAAGCGTTTTATAGATCCTATTTTTTAAAAAACATAAGTCACGTAGAGGGCTCTACGAGCTCTAATTAGCCGCAGCCGTTCGCCCGTCGCACCCTTATAAGAACACTAAAATCCTCGGCCTTCTAGCCGTACGTACCCGCGAGTAGCCGTAACGTACTTATAAGATATTTTGACGCGTATAACACGTCTTAATTCAATAATTATCTTTCTAAATAAACTCTTCTCTACTAGTTTAGTGTAGTTATTATAAACAATATCGACCGGCGACTGATTTTGCTACGAATCGACTCGGTACTTAGTACAAGACGTGTAATAAGTATAAGGTGCGTCTATTACGAGTAGTTTTGGACTATTAATTAACGAAATCTTTAGTCGAATCGGACTTCACGCTAACCCTTAGGGGAAATCGACCTAAACGTACCTCGACAGACTCGCAGTGGCTCTATTACGGCTCTTACAGATAATCCGCGACTTATAAAACGTCGTCGTCGAACGCGCGTTAAAATTAAAGCCGCTTGAGCACTTACAGACAACCCTCCTCCTCCTCTTCCTCCTCCTTTACTGGCCGTAGAGGAGCCTCTTGCGCCTACTATACCTCTTTTACCGGCCGTAGAAGAGCCTCTTACGCCTGTTACACTATTAGCCGCTCTTGTCCTTACTAATAACCCTCCTCTACCTTTGACGGCCCCTTTATAAGTAGTTCCTTTTAGTTTGTAGTCTGTATTTACGCTTACGGCTCCGTTAGACATTAGTTATATAGTTATTAAGTGTGAATATTATACTGCGTTATATTGGGTCGGCGAGGCTACCCGCGGACAGTTTAAACTTTATTATAAGAAGAGCGATACGATATTAGAGTTTTTACGGCCCCCGCCTAATGTTTTACGAAAACTTTTAGACGAAACGGACCCGCGAAGTGACGCCTTTCGTACGCGGATTTGTAGTTATAACTAGGCTTTAGCTTTTACGTCTGTAAGCACAGGTAAAGATGATCGTATAGACTTGAGGCGTGGAGTCAACTCTTTTACGGCTTATAAAGAGCTTTACTACTATTAAGGCCCTTTGATTCTAGGCTCTTAGGAAACCCCTGCTTTTACTTAATTATTCTTTTACGACCCTGATTATACGACAAATATTCGCCGGGAACACGACTCGTAACTTAATATGACAATCCTTCGCGACTTATACTAAATGATTACGGACTTAAATCTATTTATAAAGGTTTATAAGACGGCTCGGGAACATTTACGGACGTAAGACAGTAATTTTCAGATACTCCTTAACCCGCAAATGCGATTAGTTATTTAATTTAAAGCCGACAAGTGGCGAGAGAACTTACTTATAACGGAAGAGCTAGTTAGGATTTTTCTTAACAAATATAACGAGGCTAGCCGACGAGATGTGATCCTTACGGTCTATAAACTTACTCGTAACGGTCCACTTCTTTACTAAGTCCCGGTTACCTCGACTACGTATATACTATTATATTACGTCCTTCTCTTCCTATACGGCGAATACGAATGACATTAGTCCTTAGAGCTTTGCGACCGTAAGAAGGTCCGTAAGTAGTTACGGCTTTCTTAATAACCCTTTTATAGGTTTCGGTTACACGTACGGCGCCAGGAATAGTCCGCTCTTTTTTATACGAATCGATTATTCTAATAATACGTTGTCAACGTATATATTATATACGAGACTACACGCTTAGACTAGTTACGGTTAAATTAGACGAAGATCTGTGCGGACGTGTATAAGGGACTTACGGATACGTTAATCCGCGAAGACGTAACTCCTAAAGACCTTAGCCGCCGCTATGTCCTTTTATCTTCTTTTATAAGGGGGGATCGCTTTATGTAATAATTGTTTTAAGATTCTATAGTGATAGTTCGTTTTTTCGGACGGCTAACTCTCTTTATTACGGCTACGGCTAACCCGCGATGGCCCGAAATCGTCCGTGAATTAAAGATAAGTTAATAACTTATAAACTAACTTAATTTAATTACTTGCGTGTTTTACTTAAAGGTTATTAAGTTATTAAGTAATATTAAGAAAGGGTTATTTGAGAAGTACGTTACTTACGTGTATATTATTAAGTATTAAAAGCGTAGTTTACTATATTTACACTTACTTCTTTTCTTATAACTTACAATTAATTACTTATGGCCCGCAAGAGTAAATGAGATTATATTTGCGGAGCTTCTAGATGAGGCTACGGATCTTATAGGCGAGTTACGGGAGTTGATTTTAATATATATAATTCACAGGCCTTATAGGCGAGACTTTCCTACTGCTCCCTGTATAGCCTATATATATGTTAACGATCCGTTAACGTGCTAAAAGCGATTTCCAAAGAAGTTTATACTATTAACTCGAGTTAATAAAGATAAGTACCTTAAATATCGCCGTACAAATAAAAGTCGGACTTTTACGGTCCGTAAAGGTAGTCAGGACGTTACTTTAGATAACCGATAGGTAGTATTATATAACTTGTATCTTTTTAATAAGTTCTAAGCGTATATTAACGTTAAAGTTTACGGATCTATTTAAGTTATTAAGTATATTTATAAGTACGTGTATAAAGGTATAGACCGTATAACCTTAGTAGTATTAAATACGGACGATGAGATCACTTTTTTCGTACAAGCACGGTACGTAAGCCCTCTAAAGGCGATTTAGCGATTATTTGAATTTCCTATTTATTAAAAATACCCTTTAGTTTAATACTTTGCGGTTCACTTAAAAGGAGAACAAGTTGTATGTCAGTGCAGTACCGGTTTATGTACTACGCCGCATGTGTGAATATATTCTAATACGAGTATAACAATAAAGTAATAAATATATAGTTTAAAATCTGTGTGTATTCTAAGAGAGTGTAAGGAGAGCCAGACTATATACTAAGAAACCCCACTGAATCTCTACTGAAACTAGTCCGGCTAAGCTCTAACCCCTGGCTTTAACTCGCACCCCCTTTTCCAGACTAAAGTATACTTATATAAGAACTTATAGACTAATATAAGCAAAACTTCTTTTAGAAAAACTATTTTTAACACACGTAAAAGCAAATAACTAGTAATATATAAGAAATAACAAATAAAATAATAAAGTACCTGACATTGTCTAATCCCGATCTAATAGTGTCCTGAAAGTGTCCCGAAAGGGGTCCGAATATGGCGAGACGCAGTAGCGAGGTTAAGCGAGAACCAGTAATAATAAGAACCCTTAGTATTATATAACGTAATAGATATATGTGTCGCCTCTCCCTTAAAGGTTTAAAATCTCTTTAGTAAATATATATATAACCACCGTACGTATATTACTTTCCGATCTCCTTAAATTCGCTTAATATAGCTTAAAAACTAACATTTCTGAGAAGACTATATTAAATTAAATAAATAAGCCAAAAGTAAATATACTTTTTAGAGATAGTTTAGTAAGAAAACAGTGTATTAACTAAAAATAGTACCTGTACTTATACTTATAAAAGCGCTCGACCTCGTATACTACAAATACTACATTCGGTGCGTTCGTCTCTTCGTAAAGAACCTATTTTACAAATGCGCCTTTAATAATCCTAAGAGTAAGAAATGTGTTGGAAATCATGTGATCCAAGAATCACGTGGATGCCGAAGGCTCTAGAAGCCTTGATTTGTCAACACATGGAAAGCTCTCGAAGCTTTCCCTCATGTATATAAACCTACTCTCACTCTGCCTTTAGAAGAGTGAGGCATGTAAATAGTCAAAATGTGACATGGTAGCAATTCGAGTAAGATCTGTTCTTTCTCTACATGCTCTCCCGGTAGAGCTCCCTATCGTCAACTAAAGCCGTAGATGCCGACCTACGTTATCAAAGAACGGACCTATTCAGTCGCAAGAGGACTGCCCTCTCTAAACCAGTAGGAGTCGGTCTCCTAGAGAAATAAGAACCGGAGGAATAGCTACCTCGTTAAATATAAAGCAAAGACGAATAGAAGAGCCAGAGCCACAGAGCCCGTGCTAGAGCTAGGGTCAGAGCCAGAGCCAGAACCAAAGCTAGAGCCAAGGGACAAATAGTTCAGAACCAGAGCCTTGAGCCAGAGTCAGAACTATAGGTCAGAGCCAGAGCCATTGAGCCAGAGCCAGAACCAAAGGCCAGAGCTAGAGCCCGTGTCAGAGCCAAAGCCATTGAGCTAGAGCCAGAACCAAGGGACAAATAGGTCAGAACTAGAGCCTTGAGCTACAGTCAGAACCATAGGTCAGAGCCAGAGCCATTGAGCCAGAGCCAGAACCAGAGGCCAGAGCCAAAGTGCCAGGGCCATTTAGACAGCTGTAAAGCCGTCGTTTTGTCGTCTTGATATCGAGTTGGAGGATGCTTGGATCAAGGGGGCGTGTTGGAAATCATGTGATCCAAGAATCACGTGGATGCCGAAGGCTCTAGAAGCCTTGATTTGTCAACACATGGAAAGCTCTCGAAGCTTTCCCTCATGTATATAAACCTACTCTCACTCTGCCTTTAGAAGAGTGAGGCATGTAAATAGTCAAAATGTGACAAAATGCGTATATTATAAGAATACTAGCCATATGCGAGCCTAATAACCGATGCGAGCCTTTGATACAAAGCTAGTAACTTGATACAAAGCTAATAACCGATGCGAGCCTCTGATACAAAGCTAGTAACTTGATACAAACCTAATAACCGATGCGAGCCTCTGATACAAAGCTAGTAACTTGATACGAAGCTAATAACTGATGCGAGCCTTTAATACAAAGCTAGTAACTTAATACAAAGCTAATAACCGATGCGAGAGCTTGGTACTCGGTACTCAAAGTAGTTATATAGACCTAGAAATGCCCCCTCAATAGAATCATCATTCACACCATCATTCTCTATTTTACAGGTTATGAGCCCCGATAGCACCTCCTCTTATTCTACCTAAATTCAACAGATCAAGAGCTTGCTCTTTACTTAAATCATTCTCATACACTTCGTTACAACCTCATTTTGTTTGTATTTGAGTTTTATCGACTGGCTCGACAAGAACTCTTCTCTTACATACCATACCTCATACCTCATACCTACGGCTCTATACCTCCATACCTCCATACCTCATAACCTGTAAAATAGAGAATGATAGTGTGAATGATGATTCTATTGAGGGGGCATTTCTAGGTCTATATAACTACTTTGAGTACCGAGTACCAAGCTCTCGCATCGGTTATTAGCTTTGTATTAAGTTACTAGCTTTGTATCAAAGGCTCGCATCAGTTATTAACTTCGTATCAAGTTACTAGCTTTATATCAGAGGCTCGCATCGGTTATTAGGTTTGTATCAAGTTACTAGCTTTGTATCAGAGGCTCGCATCGGTTATTAGCTTTATATCAAGTTACTAGCTTTATATCAAAGGCTCGCATCGGTTATTAGGCTCGCATATGGCTAGTATTCTTATATATATTACGTAGAAAAGAAGTCCCGGTATAACTTAGTAAGTATTCCTATTTCTTTTCCTTATTTTAAATCGTATTTAAATCCTCGCCGAAAGTACTTTAAGTATATAGTTACTAATATATAATAAATTCCGTAGTTTATCGCCGAAAAATACCTTCGTTTAATTATTACCCTTGAGGCAAAAGATAAAAAAGCTATTATTACTATCGTTAAATTAATTAATTTAGTATTATTAGTCGCTATTACTAGCGCACTAAAGACTACTAGGGAGTTGTCGCTGGCGTTATTAGAAAAAACACGCGCTATCCGCCGGGAAATCGCTGGCTTAACTAGCTTATAAGTAATAAGTTAACCTCTTTATCCCTTTTTAATACTAAGGCTCTTAAGTATTAACGCTTTACTATAAGAGACAATACTAGTTTTAAACCGGCTCCTCACTATTGTCTCCTCTGCCGCTACTAAGCGTAATAAGGAGGACGGCGGTAAAGACGACACTTCTACTAAGCGTCTCCGCTAAAGTCGCCGCTATAACGTAAAGGAGAAAGACAAGGAACCTCTTCTAAATATTTATAAGTAAAGGATTCGGCCTTATTTCAAATTAGCTTCGTAGTAAGTTCTTTATAGCGGCACTTTCTTTATACTACTATATAAGAGTAGCCCCCTATAATAAAACTAATAGTTTGTTCTTATTAGAGTATTATCGCAAGGCCGCCCGTTAATACTTTAAATTAAAAGGTGTTTAAAACTAAATCGAGTGTGTTTTTGACTTCGTAAATTAATTAAATATAAAAATAATCGCAAGTAATAAATTAATAAATGAGAGTTATAAGGAAATATATAAAAAAATTAGCGAGTGTAAGAAACCCCTCCGTTACTAGTCCGAATCGACTCCGGTTAACCGTTAAACTTAACCCTCCATTTTAATAATAAGAATATTAGTATTAATAAAATCCCGAAGAGCCTTATTTAAAGTACTCTTTATTATGGCGTCAGCAGGATTATTAGCGCCATTAATTTATTGAACCTCTATTAGCTCTTTGCGCTCGTATAATTAACGAATAGCTATAATATTAATTATTAGGCGCTTCTCTTTAGTCGTATTAAGCTTAATAATACACTTATAAAGGGACAAAGAATCCGTGCAAATAATAATAAGAAGACGTAAAATGCCAAGCTTATTAATTACTATATTAATAGTAATAGCAAGGAAGATTAATATATTAATACTAACTATTATAATATATAGCTCTAATACGAGCATTACACGAGTTACTCTCTTATATTTTATTAAGTTAGTATACATAATATTACCGGTTAAGGTGAATTGCGCATCCCTTACTGTTTCGGCACTAATTACTAATACGAAACTTATTTATAAACTCAAGTCTTTATTATTAGTAAAAGAATCGTTTATAAAAACGTAAACCTTTATAGATTATAAGTTAACTAATACGTATTAAAGTCCCCTTTTTAAGTTGTTTATTTACTATTTAAGGCGTAAGTTTAAGGCCTTAACGTCGTCTTCCGTCGGATCTTAATATTACGCTACGACTAAGAGATTAAATGTTACTTCCGGCTAATAAATAATAATAAAGTAGGCCGCACGAGCTCGTTACTCTCTATAGGCCTTTTTATAGTCCTCTTTTCCTGCGTCGACTAGCTTTAGCCTTACTCCTTAACCCTTTTATAATATATAAAGGCTATCCCCGTTTATAAAAATAATATACTTATTAAACGTAATAGTTTTAATAGAAAGTAATACCTGTATCGGCTTCGTTAAAAAACCGGCCTTAATTATTTCATCCTATTTTCTTACCAAGAAGTCCTCATTTCCTAGAATTAACGTATCGTCTATTTACATTCCTACGATTTTAAAGTTATAACTTTCCTTAGTACTAATTAGTAAGCATAAGTCGTATATTAATATCTTTATTTATAAGTTCTTTATATAATATTTATAATATATATTAAACTAATAATTTCCGGACTTAAGTATATCGTATAACGGTAGCACTACTATAAATATTATACTAAGAAAAAAGTCTTCTGCGATTTCTTTTAATAGCTATATAAATATATCTCGAAGAAGCCTTGTCTCTACTTAGACGTAGGCTTAAGTAATGTCCCTGATAGCCAAATGGGATTCGGACTAGTTTCGGAGGCGATTTAAGTACTTGACAGTAGCGGCCAAAAATATAAGTAACCGCTGACTAGATTATTAAATTATTAGAGACTAAGTTAAAATCTCTCTTTTACCTTTGTCGTTAAAGTATTAAATTACTAGTCTTATCTTTTTATATAAAGCTAACGTCTCTTTGCCTTTAACCTCGTTTATTATTCTTAACTTAAAGATACGGTGGCCTCTTACCTTAAAGTCGTTTTTATAAATAAGTATAAAAACACCCCTTTTAATAAGTGCTTTATATTCCGTCCTTTAAGATTATTAGAATAGTAGTCTAAGTACTATAATCTTCCCTTCCACGTAAAGTTTAATAAATAGCTTTTAGTCCCTTATCTCCTTCTTAATTAAAAACACTTTAATATTATAATTATTATTAATAATTAGTAAATCTAAAAAGTGTTTTATAAATAGAATTTAAATAGCGATTCGGGGTAAATTCGGTACTATTTCAGTGGCGTTTTTAATCAAGGATCCTAAATATTACTTATAAATATCCTTTAGTAAGTTTTCTTTTTATTATTTAATACTAAAGGTATTTGTTTTAAAGGGACAAACTATAGTCAATTAAAACGTACGTATTCTCTTATTTCTTATATTAATCCTACATAATTCTCCCTTAATACCTAAGAAATCGTAAGGTCTTGTCTATTTTTTACCCTCTTAATACACTAGAACTTAATTATTAAGGTAAAAACCGTGAATATAAGTAGTTCTGGGGCCGTTTCACATAACTAACGTATCGTTAACTTTACGTATAGTATAGATTTTTTATACCTTTTTTATAACTTTCTTAATTATAGCCGCACGTTACTCGACTAATAGATTTAGGGGGTTTAACTCTATTATTCTAAGATATACGCCAAAAACAAGTAATATAAGGATAAGCCCGTTAAGTCTAGTTATATTATTTATTACTTTTACTGCCATTTGTAGTCAGTCTTCGTTACTTAACTTAGGGTATTCTTTTGTAACGATTTTATAAGCACGGCGTAATAGGCGGTAGTATTACTTAACTTTATTAATTAAATAATATGCCTTAATAAGTATTAGCTTAAGAGTATTACTTATAAATCTAAGTACACTTTAAAACTTCTTAGAATTGAAATTAGTGCCATAGTCGTACACGACGAAATCCGGAGGTTTAAGGTATATATTAATCTATACTAACTTAAATACGTTAAAGGTGGCCTAAGCTATAGCCGAACCGGGGGCCTTTTAAAGTAGTTTCGCCGCACTAAAACCCATTGCCTTATCTACTATATAAAAGGTATATTATTCTCTAAATATTACGATATTAACGTAAATTATATAATTAAAGTCGACGTCGTTTTATAACTTAAAGCAGAACTTATATAAAGTATTTATATATTTCTAGTAATACTTATATATTTCTTTAACCCTCAATATGACTTCCGAGTCATGCTTATGGCCAGCTTAATCTAATAGGTACTAAAGACGTCTTACTAAAGGGTATCCGAAACGCCTATAAAGCCGACATATTTCTAGTTTAGTCAAGTGGCATATATTTATCGTTTTAGTTAAAGTGTCCAGTAATTAACGATGTTAATCTAAAAGTAGCTATAAATGCCTATGCTTCCGTATAATTAAGTGCTTTTTATCGCCTTAAATTAAGACATTACACAGGTTATTATACTACGCATTTAGCGTATCTAGCTATTATAAACAAACCAGAAATAAGATATTTACGTCCACGATTTAAAAGTCTATTTCTCTAGCTAGAGTATTAACTATAGTAACCCTTAAGAACGGTCGCGAACTGGCACTAAATATAATCCGGCTCTAGCCCGCCTGGCTAATATTAAACTTAATATCTTAAATTCGTTATAATGCTCGTAATTAATTAATTCCTCCTGTGTTTTTATTAAATGCTCTTATATTAATTAATAAACTTTAAAAGAATCTGTCTATTTATTACGTTATATAGGCCTCGCTTAAAGCAAGTCTTTTGATTTTACTTTTTAGGATGTAAGTAGCTTTCCTCTTTTTAAGTTGCCTTATAACTTCTCGTATATTATATTATACCTTACTTACTATAAATACAGTCGTGAAGTTTACAATATTATCGTTATTATCGTCGTCGGAACTCTTTAAAGAGTCGTTAATATCTATTAAAGTATTTAAATTCGTATCTTAATAATTTCTTAAATAATATCCGGATATAGTCTAGTTCTAGTCTAAATTAGGGTTAATTCCCTTAATATAAGTTAAGTAGCTTTTAAAGGTCTTATCCGTGGCTTTTACTCTTTCGGCCTTACGCGCCGCGAAGTATTGTGCCTTAGACGTTACTTACTCTTCGTTTAAGTAGCGACTATTATAGTAATTTATCTTCTTATAAATAATATAGCTTATATAACCTAATATAAGCTAGAATTTGTCTTCGCATTTATTTCCACTTAAAAATTTCATTTTATAATTAAAGTAATAAGCTACCTTATTTACGACATAAGATCAGTGGCGATTCGTATATAATCCGGAGTACTTGCCTACCCTTAATCCCGAGTTATAAGTTACTTTAACGCCGACGGCGGAGTGAAGACTATTTATTAATATAAGGAAAGTAAAGGGTACTTAAAACAAAGCCATTTTAAAGAGGGAGTTCCTTAATACTCCTTATATAAGCTTATCGCGGAGCGTCTTATTGTTCCGTATATTATCGTCTTTTAGGCCAAGTTAAATACTTTGTAATTCCTTAGTAAAGTTCTCTAATTAAGTTAACACTAGTTTTCCTATCTAATAAGGCTTCTCCTAAAATAACGAGAAAGTCAGACTAAACCACCGGCTAAGGAACTTATTAGCTCTCTCCTTTATCTTAAAATATTCGCGAGTCGTCCTAATAAGCTTATTAAATAAGTACCCCTTATTCTAAAGATACTAATAATAGTACGAACTAGCCCTATCTCGTAGTATTAACGGAAAGGCTCGATTCTAAACTTTAGTCTTAACTAATACTCTTTAACATAAGTCGGCGAAGATGTGAAGCTTCTTATTTAAGTAGTCCTTGTCTCCGCTATATTAAAGCTCCTTAGTATATATCTTAGTAAGGTTTACTAACGATTTTGCCTAGTCTAAGGTCAATAGATCTATAATATACTATAACGGCCGAATCGGCTTTATATATAATCTAGTAGTCTTAGGAACTTTAAATAGTAATAATAACCTGTCTCGTGAGTATATTATTAGCGTTAATATAAGATTTAGTAACGCGTAGTTATTTAATTTCCACGAGTAAAGATTACTTAAGGGTTCCCTCTTAAGAGTAAATAAAAACTCCTTCTTTAGGACTATAAGTGGGGGAGTTATATTATATAAATCCTCGACCTCATCTCCTTTAATAAAAGAGATCTTAAGTAATCTTAATAACTAAATCGTTTTTATAAGCTTTACTCTTAACCCTTTTAAAAGAGTATCTTTTTTCACAGAATAAATAACTACCTCTAGTTAGTGTTATAAAGATATCGGGGATTGATTTTATTAAAGTGTTATTAGAAATAATAATAATAGGCAAGAGATTAATTCCCGGATGTGATTCAGTACTAATTCAAGGTAATTCCGAATTTATATTTCTACTTAGTCTCCTAGCCACACATTCTCTTTAGCTTATACTACTTTTATTAAAGTGTGTGCCGTCCTCGTCCCCTTTCCTCGTTATATAAATATACTAAAGGCTCGTAAGTCGTCTCTAAGGTATATACGTTTTATAACCTTAATTAATTTAAACTCGTTTGCCGTCTAATCCTTAAAATACTCTTAAAAGTCTTAGAAAAGGAATTCTCCCTTAAGATAACTATTATAATAAGCCTCCTGAAACCTTCGCGAGTATACTATTAGGTCTCCTATAAAAATTAGACTAAGATCTAGTGTTACCGTATTATTAAATATTTCCGGAGTTAACTCTAGCTCCGCTGAAGTATCCGCCATTATGTCGGATTCGATTCGTAAGTGATCTAGTAAGTTCCCAAATAAGTTTCTTAAAGGTCTAAAGTTTTAGATTTAAGGATATTAAATTAATAGTCTTCGTAAAGTAACTATTGTATTATAATAACTCTTCTCCGACGTGTAGTCGTCCTAATCGAGTCTTAAGAGAGAAGTTGCCTTCCCTCCACGATTTAGAAAAGGTAAACTGCCTTTTAAGGAAAATACAATAAAGTACTCCTTAAGTTAAAGCCTAAAATCCGCTTTATAGCCTAAGACCTTTTCTATTTATAATAAGGTTAATAATATAAGCTTGCCACTAATTAATATTAATATAGTACCAGTTTATATACTACGCCACATATATAAATATATTCTAATACGAGTATAGCGATAAAGTAATAAATATATAGTTCAAAATCTATGTGTATTTTAAGAGAGTGTGAGGAGAGCTAGACTATATATTAAGAAACCCCACTGAATCTCCACCGAAACCAGTCCGGCTAAGCTCTGACCCCTGGCTTTAACCCGCACCCCCTTTTCCGGACCGAAGTATACTTATGCAGGGACCTGTGGACTAACATGTATATTTTCCGGACGATATTTTACTTAACGACTTAGCCGTAAAACGAGATACGACCCGTTTTACGTTTATAGCTTATTTTAAATATAATACGGACTACTCGGAAGAGGGCCCCTGGCTTTACTCTGAGTTTCCGGCCTATTGCGTATGGAATTTAAGGCTCTACGAATAGACTCCCCGCAAGAGAGGCGAGAATCGGATTAGTAGGATATACTATTGCAGCCCCGTTTCGAGTAAACGTTTCTACTT
Source organism: Leptodontidium sp. MPI-SDFR-AT-0119 (assembly GCA_020726505.1). Taxonomy (NCBI): domain Eukaryota; kingdom Fungi; phylum Ascomycota; class Leotiomycetes; order Helotiales; family Leptodontidiaceae; genus Leptodontidium; species Leptodontidium sp. MPI-SDFR-AT-0119. The sequence goes on from JAHLEZ010000024.1 coordinate 54,229, forward strand.
ACGGCTGCTTCTTACGATCGTCCGTGGCGTAAAGTCGTTTAAGGACTTATATAATTACGAAAGTGTTACGTATTAGACGTATAAAGCCGCCTATATTACACGCGGGCTAGCTAAAGATGACTAAGAGTAATATAACTGTTTTAACGAGGTAATACTTTTTACCTCTGGCTGTAGTTTACGGACACTTTTCTTGACTAAGATCCGCTAACGAGCGATTACGGACTCGCAAGTTATTTAGGAGAGATATTAAGTACACTTTTATAACGACTTAGCTCACTAATTAAGCTTGAAATTAAGGTGGCCCTTACTACTTCTTCACCCTTATTACGATTACGGCTTATTTCTCCTTAACTAAGGCCTTACAGACTTATAACAAACTCTTACGGAGTATAGTTTGCCGGCGAACGTGTAAGATTAGTCCCGTAAATATACTAAGTAGACTACGAGGATTGTGTAAGACGATTTTACTACACGCGTTACAGAAATAATAAGTTAATTAAATACAGATTAACGAGCGGCGTTTACGGAGATCACGAATGCGATTATTACGGACCCGTAAACCGCTCACTTTTATACTTAAGGTCAAGGGGGCTTTGGAAAGACGTTCCTTTATAAGACTCTCTATTACTATTACTGAAGTCAAGGGAAAACGGTCCTTTGTGTTACTTCTACAGGTATTGCGGCCTTATTACTGCCTAACGGACGTACGTCTCACTTTTAATTTAAGATCTTAATTAATTTATATAAGTAGTCCGTAAGTAATATTACTAAATAGAGTTTATTAGCCTAATTACTTCGGAGCGCAGATTTGATTATTTAGGACGAGGTATTAATATAACACAAGTATTACTTTAAGGTTATTCACTGCTTATTGGTTGATTTACGGGGTTCTACAGACGACGTATTATTTGGCGGGGTACCTGTAATCTTAAGAGGCGACTTTATATAAATCTTATTAGTTATTCCGAATAGTACTCGAGCTAATATTATTAGCGCCTGTCTTTAGAAGTCGTTTATTTGGCCGCGATTAAAGAAAATTACTTTACGGATTAATATGTGGGTCCGCGAAGGAGTTTACGGTCCGGAATTCGTGGATTAAGTTAGTAATATGCCTTACGACCTTACGTAAGAGTAGTCGGTTACGATTCCTGAATATATACACTAACCCGTAAGTGTTTCGGGCCTAATTAACCACGTCTACCCGTAAGACCTCTTATTACGGGCCGCAAGAGACCCTAATACATTTAGCGGACGGTGTATACTCTTAACTTTAAATACGACTATTATAAAGCTTAACGGAATAATAATTAGTCGTCTCTAAAGTCAAATATAGACGTATAAATTTATAGATACACACGTTACAGACGTAAACGTAACAAAAAACGACTTACACTAATTCCCTACGGAGGTTTACGGAATATTAATATGCCTTCGTTACCTCCGTTATAATTACACCTTAAAATCGGTACGCTTATTCTTCTTTTACAGAACCTTAATTAGCTAGAGGGCCTATATAACGGGACCCGCTTAATCGTAACAGGTTTACGGAGGTATTATATTAAAGCCCGATTATTAAGAGGCGACTTTAACAAAGAGTTACAGGTACTACTACGTATTAAGTTGACCGCAACGGACAAGAGCTTAAGTATTAAACTTGACCGTAAACAGTTTCTGGTCCGTTTATATTTTATAATGACGATTAATAAGGCGCAAGGTTAATCGTTTTATACTATAAGATTAGATTTACGGACGCCTGTATTTACTTATAATTAGTTATATATTAGTATATCACGGATATCTTGTATAAAAGGACTAAGTGTTTTATTACTTGTAGAAAACAAAGGCCGTACACTTAATATTATATTTTTAGAAGTATTAATAAATATTCGTTGACTTTATATTATTTACGGTTACTTTATAAGTTACGTTATTATCCGAAAATCACAAAGTAAGTCCGAAAGTTGTAATAATAAACCGGTTTCTATTTTAAAGTAAAAATACACCCCCGTAGGGGACCCTTAATAGGATTTACAACTTAGGACTTCCTACTTGAGGGGTCTCCGGAACGGAATAATCCGTCCCCTCTTCTTCCTCTAGTACCTCCGCCTCCTCTTTATAAAGAGCCGTTAGCTCTCTATAAAACTTAGCGAAACGGCGTGCCCTCTAAGAGAGAGTGCGACGGTGGGCGGCAGGGGCTATTTGCGGGTCAGTTACGGTCCGAAAGTGATTAAGAAGTTCAAGAATTAATCACTTACTACTACGACGACGCTTTACTAGAGGAGCGACCTCCGAATCATTACGACGACAGGAGCGACCCGCCGAAGTAGAAAGACTAGCGGCAGTAGCGGTAGAGGCGGCGGCGGCGGCGGGGGCAAGACTAGCAACCCGGCCTACGGATCCGGAAATGTTAGTTACGGTCCGAAACAAGCTAGAAAAGGTAATATAACTTACGAAGGGAGCAGCGAGCACCTTCACTGCTATAGTAGCAGTTAGCATACGAGCCACCGAGGCAGCCCGCGGCGGCAACACACAAAACCTATAGACTTATATTATATTAGTAGTACTCACAACTTAGAGTCACAACTTACCTAGCTACAGTCTGTTAGTATCTTAATAAGTCCGAAACTAAGCGTAAAAACATAATAATAAGTTAGTAAATAGACGAGGATTAAAGTACTTACTCATCTAAGTAAGTTGCGCCTCTAAGTTAAAGGAGCGACTACTAGTAAAGGTGCGGCTAGGGCGCAAGACGGCGACACGGACGGCTGGCCTACTGTGTAGGCGGAGGGTGGCGCGGGTTAGGTTAGCGGGGAGGGGGGGGACTTACGGACGTCTATTAGCCACTTTACAGACCATAGATCGACCGAAAACTTACTAAAGAATGCCTATAACAGGCGGGGCAGTAAGAGTAAAAGTAAGAGCCGGAGCAGGGGCCAGGGAGGCGGCGTAGGTTTAGGCTGCTAGAGTAGCTGAAGAGCTAGTAGCGTAGGCCAAGGAGCTTTAAGTAAACATCTTACGATCCGTTAATATCTCTTATAAATCGAAAATTCGCTTGCGGGGGCCGTAACTTACTTGATAGTGATATTACTTACAGAAGGAAAAATCTACGAAGATAGGCCAAAGTCATAATTATATACTTTCGCTTATTAGATATCAGATTAAGCTATACGATTAATATTACTTTTACTATTCTCTATCACTTTACGGGCGTTGTTTGCTTAATATTGTTATTATTTACTATTCTGACGGACCGTAGCGAGCCACTAATTCACCCTTGACCGTGGCGAAGCGAGGTCCCGTGACCCCGGAGCCTGCGGAGGGCCGTCGCGGACAAGACCTCGTGTCTTTAATTGGGCGATCTGTGGGCCCCTTTCCGGCGAATTGTTGGCCCGAATTGTTTCCTGCGCGTCTTGGCGGGTGCCCCACCAAAACAAAGAATGTAAACAAACCCATCAGGCTTGCCATTTGTTGTTGTCGCCGATAGTGCTACAGGCGATAATGCAAGTCCTAATAAGGCGTTGTTCTGATAGGCCCCGCGTTGCTTTCTGAAGTCTCTTCTGTCCCATGGGCTGCTGTAAGCCACTTTTAGCGTGGTGGGGTTGCAGGGTGTGTTGGCCCCCTGCAACGGGCATATTTACAGCAAATAGAGGCCTCTTTCCGACGAGAAAAAGGTCTCAATATAGCTGCAAAGAGTGTAATATTCCTCCGTGCAAGGAGGGGGGATTGTTTTGATAGATACCATGGCAGTAAATAGATCCGGAGCCCATATAGCTGTATCTTCACCAAAAACCTAGGGGTATAATTAAATTACTAACTTAAGCTGCGGATATAAAAGCTCAACTTTTAAGTAAGGAATTTTAAAATATTAATAAAAGTGAAATTATTTTTGCTTTTATTAAACTTTATACTTTAATTAAAAAAAATTGAAAAAAAGAATATTATAATTTATTGATTATTTCCTAAGATAGTTAATTGCCTTATTAAAGGCGTTTTTTAAGTATATCTAAGCTTATTGAACTAAACAAACTTATAAGATTATAACTTAGTATATAGCTCAACTACTTAGTAACTCGCATAAAAGCTTAGCATACAACTCGCATAATCCTCCGGCGTTCGTGTGTTAAAGCTTCGGAAGCTCTGGCTTCCGGTAAGAGGTTATTTAGGGAAGCCTTGGCTTCCGTGTTTTAAACCTCGGAAGCTCTCGTTTCTAGTGGTGTAAAACTGGAAGCTCTAGTTTCTGGCAATTCGCAAGCTAATACCTAATTAGGTTGTATAAGCGAATATACACGCGATTAGCTAGGGCAAATCTGCACCCTAAACCCATATTCAGTTCAAACAACGTATGACTGATTAGCCCTAGCCCTAATACACTGGTGTGATAATTATACTTTCAACTACGGCACACCTTTTTATGAAAAATCAAGTCATACGGATTAGATTTTTAAAGTAATTAAATAGGTCGTAATTTTTCAGAAACACTCAGGACACCGACGAGTACAAGATATCCGAGCTGCTCCTTTGTTCTCAAATTGACAATAGCTAGCTCGCAGGTCAATTAGTCGAGAAGTAGAGTCTTAGCTCTCATGGGTCGCACACACCTTTTGAGAAGCAGACTTATTATTTGTTATGGCTCGCATATTAACGTTGAGGTCTGCGCTTCCGTACAGGCGATCAAGTACATCCACAAGCTATAAAGGGACGGACCGTACGACGGTTGCCGTCTCCGGTACGGACGATGAAATCACCGCTATGTCCAAGCACGGTACGTGGGTCCTACAGAGGCTTTCTAGCGCCTATTCGAGTACGCAACGTACCAGGAGTTCCCCCCAGTTCTGTGAGAATAGGTGAGCCAATCAGAAGAGAGGAAGCGCAGTAGGTGAGGACACGTGATTAGAGACAAAGTAGATTGCTTGCTTGAGAGAAGAGCCATAAGGGCTCTTCGGTAGTTATATACAATATTAGCTTCTCCAGAAGCTTCGACGACTACGTAATTGATTACGTGGCTATTACGGACTACGTAATCGAATACGAGAGTAATTTCCGGTCCGCGTAAGCAGTGGAGATTACTCCGGCTATTCTCGCGTAAAATCGGCACGAGTTACCGAAGTCAAAATCTAACACGCCCTCTTAATAAGTGCCTTAATAGCCTTATAGGCTTATATACAAGCTAGCTTTAAAGTAGAGCTTGTATTTACAAGAATACATAAAATATCCCTTTGCGGAGGGTAATCCAGTTATAAGGAAATATCCGTAATACGCCCTCTAGAATCACAGTCTATTTTCCTCCATTTTTAGCCTTATTCGGCTAGTCTTAAAAGCCTTACGAATTCAACAAACTTAAGCTTATCTAGCGGCTTTATAAAGCCGTCGGCTTTTTGTTTAGACCCTTTTATATAAATTAAGTCTATTTCGCCTTAGTTTATGAGGTCGCGAACGTAGTGATATTTAACGGCAATATACTTAGTCCTCTCGTGGAATTGAGAGTTATTAGCCAATAGGAGAGCGCCGTTGTTATCCGTATAAACAGGAAATCGTTCCTGTATGTAATAGCCTAATTCGGTTAAAAGCTACTTTATATAAATAGCCTCTTTAAAAGCCAAATTAATAGCTATATATTCGGCCTCAGTCGTACTTTAAGCTATAATACTTTGTAGCTTGCTTTTCCAACTTATTAAGCAACTAACTAAGTAAAAGCTCAAGCCGCTAGTCGATTTAGCCGTACTAATATCTCCGGCGTAGTTGGCGTCGCAATAGCCGCTTATATATCGACTAGGGCTTTTTTCGTAGATTAGCCCTAGCTTTTTTGATCTTTTTAGGTATCTAAGTACGTTTTTAAGAGCAATTATGTAGTAGGCGCAAAGGTTACTAGTAAATCGAGCGAGCTTTATTACCGCGTAATATATGTCGGGTCTAGTAGCTAGCGTTAAAAAGAAAGAGGCAGCCTATGATTTACTAAAATAGATTTATTTCCTCTTTATTAGCTTAATTAAGATTAAGTTCTAATTTAACCTTCGAATTTATTAGTGTATCTTTAGGCTTACAATCGGTTATATTAAACCGCGCTAGTACTTTCTCGATATAGCTCTCTTGGCAAAGCTTTATATAACCTTTGTCTAGGTTGTACTTAATATTTATGCCCAAGTAGTCCTTTATTAGCCCTAAATCCTTTAATTTAAAGAGCTTTTTGAGCTCTAGAATAAAGGATTTAATATTATTAACGTTTAGGCCAATTATTACTAAGTCGTCTACGTAAATAGAGACTATAAGCTGTTACTCCTTATTAATTAAGATACAACTTTCGGTAGTTAAGGCTTAAAAGCCGAGCTTTTTAACTAGGACTTCCTTTAGCGTAATAAACCAAAGCCTAGCTGACTGTTTTAGCCCGTATAAGGCTTTGTTAAGTAGAAGTAGTTTACTAGCGTATTTTTGGGCGTTTATACCCTCTAGGGGTACAATATATAGAGTATTTACGTCAATATTACTCTGTGTAAAAGCCGATATTATATTAACTTTTCATATAACCTAACCGTAAAGGACCGCTAAGGCGAATATTAGTCGCCAAGCCATTTGTTTTTGTTGATTGCACTATGTTACCTAAAGCTCCCGCAATAAGTAACAACTTAGTTAATCGAAGTGAGACTCGATATACACGATGCAAAGCTTTGGTTGTAGTGTCGAGCACTGTAGGGAGGAGCTTCAGGTAGTTTGAAAGTCTTGAATTGTAAAGTAAAGGGGTAGCTCCCTAGCCATACGGGAGCTCCAGAGATCTAGTTACATAAGCAGCTTTTAGTTGGTTCTAGCGACCACTGTAGGCCCTAGTAGTCTTAGTACACGACACACCCCCTTCGCTTAAACGACAATAGGAGTAGTAAGCGAACGTAAACAGTGCCTAATAATAGCTTAAACGATAATAGTAGTAGCTAAGTAACACAAAAGACAAATATCGCTAAGATGTCGACACTAGAGGTAGTAATATATATACTTAAGTAAGTCCTTCCGAACGTTCTTTCCTCTTTACGCAACTTCCACGCAAAATCAGTAAACATAGCCAGGAAGTCTCGTGCCGGCCGCGCCGCCCTCGCCACTAACGCCGCCGCTACTCGCGTAACAAGAAAGCGTGTAAGTATTAAGCTCCCTTCCTTTCTAGTCGTTAATTTAAGAGTTATAATATTATTTTAAGGCTACAGAAGCCTTAGATCGAGAGTTAAATATATACTAATATTAGTTTTGTAAGCCGCCCGCCGCCCCTCCACGCTACTACTACCCCTACTACCACAATAACTACTACTAACCCCTTAGCGTCTCGCCGTGGCTAGGGCTGCTCGTGTTGTCCCTTGCTCTCACTACATTCGTAGTAGTATGTGGGGAGAGCCGGGCGAACTATACCGCGACGAGGCGTCGTCGGTGTGGTGTTTTTATTATTATAAAAATAACAAGGCTAGCTACGCCCTTACCCCCCGCCACGCCACGGCCCTCTTCGCCGGCTACTTAGTAATTAGAGCTCTCCTAGAGAGTTCTCGCGTATGTATTTATAACGGTCGCGAGGTATTATAATAACTTAAGCTAACTCTGACTTATAGCGCCTCACCGCCTGTCGAGCCGCCATTAAGGCTATATTAGAGGAGGAGAAAGAGGAAGATAAGTTAGTCACTAGTTCTCTTACTCGTAAGTTCTCCCTTATTAATTTAAGACAACGTTTAACCCTATTATAACTACTCCTCGTAAAGAGTCTACTGTGCCCCCCCCTCGCCTTATTCTTAGCGTTAAGGCTACCTCCGGCTCTATTAGTGTTAGTACTAATGCTACTACTAGTGTTAGTGGACCGTTAGTCGCCGCCGTCATAGCGCGCTCCGCCGCCCGCGCCTTTATTCTCACAGAGGTTAACGTACTAGCTAGAGCCGCTCAGCGGTTAGTAGACCTCTTGCTCCCTCCCTTATAAGTAAAAGGGGCTTTATAACCCGTAAGTCGCAGCTTAAGAACGTTACCCCCGGTGTTTTGTCTACTTACGGGTGCGTTAAAGTAGCTTTGTAACCTAAAAGTAGTAACTTAAGAACGTGTCCCTTATATTATTGTCTTTTTTGCGCGTCAGAGCGGCTTTATAACCCCAAAGTGGCAGCTTAAGAACGTGTCCCTTGAATGTAAATAACTTCTACTTTCTATTTCGTAGCTTCTTTATTATTACAACTATAATTTAAATATAATATATAAAAATAAAAGAGTGTAATTATGTCGTAATATGTAGCTTAAGTAAGCTCTTCGACAGTCGCTCGAGCGTCTTAAAGGTTTAGTAGTACTACAAACGTCTTAAACTTCTGTCGGGGTAAGTTTTTCGTTAAGCCGTCTACTAGTATATCGTTTATTAAGAGATACGTCACTTAAAAACTCCCCTTCTTATACTCCTGTCGTAGCCACATATTTTATATATTAATATACTGTAATTTAATTAAGATACGTTAGTTCTCTTTAACTATTAAGTGAATCGTCTATTTATTATCACAGAATATATTCCACAGAGCTCCCACATTAAGTATTAATTCCTTAAAGAAGCGCTAGAGCGCTATAACCTCCTTTCCCGTACACTCTAGCGCGAGTAACTCTGCCTCCGTCGTTAAAGTAGTCACAGTATCTTGTCTTAAGGCTTTTTAAACGATCGCACCCCTAAATAACATAATAATAAATCCCTAGGAGGAACGCTATATAAGCTCGTCGTCGGCGAATAAGGCGTCCGAGGCCACAATTAGATAAGTCTCCTTGTCTTTATAATAATAGACAATAGCTAGGAATCGCGAGTTAAATAAGTATTTAATAGTCTAATTTACTACTTCTAAGTGCTTGTCGCTCAGGTTCGTCAAGAAGTGTGATAACTAAGACGTAACGAAAGCGACGTTTAGCCGTAATATAATAATTGTGTAAAGGACTGACTTAACTTTCTCTTAGTACTCTTTAATTTACTTTAAAGTAGCGGTTCTAGTGTGTTTAATAAGGTCGTAGTGTGGTAGAGGCGTGCTTAGGCACTTCCCGTCTACTAAACTAAACTTTTGTGTGACTTTCTTAATATACGTGTCATATAATAGCGACACTGACTTCTTATCTCAGTCTCTAACTACTCTTACTCCTAAGAACCACTCTACGTCTCTTATTACTATGAGTTCGTAGGCTAAGTGTAACTTATTAATAATTTGTTATCCTTCTTTAGTTTTTAAAGCGTAATATAGAACCTAAATATTATTGACGTAAAACGCCACGAAGACTGTTCTTGTCTTATTCGTAAATATATAAGGCTCTTCAGCTAATAAGGTGAGTTAGAGCTTACTAAGCGTCGTAGCGAAGTCTCCGTACTATAGTACAGGGGAGTCTCTAAGACTATACAAGGCTCAGTCGATCTCTACTATTATGCCTAGTCTTTTCTAGCCGTTTAGTAAGTAGCACGACACTAGGGCGCTCCTCTTGTCTCTCTTAGCGTTCACGAAGGCATTAACCACGTCGAATTGCTTGACTTCCAAGTCGAACTAGGCCGCTAATGCTATAACTACCCTAAAAGAGCGTGCGACGAGCGTTGTAACGTAAGTTAAAAGAATCGTTAAGTCGTCTTATATATCTCCTCGCACTATAATACGCGATTAGCAGCGTATTAATTGTCTTATTAAATCTACCTTATATATGAAGACCTATTTTAAAGGAATCAGTGGTATTATTACGTCTTCCCTAGGAATCATTCTCTAGTAGTTTCGAGCTTCTAAGTTGGAGATTTCTCTCTCTACGTTTACTCTAAATTGCGCACCCTAGGCGTGGCTATCTAGCTCTACCTAGTTCTTTAGAGCTTTTAGAAGCTTCCCTTAATATAAGATTTGTGAGTTAAAGCCGACTGTAAAGTCAGCTCTCACTTTAACACTTACGATAGCCGCTACTATTATTACGTGTACTGTCACAGTGTCGTCGCCGTCTGCCCGCGTTAGAGTTTCACTATAGAATATACTAGTGAACTCTCTTAACCGCGAGTGGCTGTCTTGTCGTGGAAGCACTACAAGTAAGTAATGTCCTCTCGCTATAAGTCTGTCGTATTCTCTTTACACCTCTCGTGTTACGTAAATATAATCACGTTCTTGTCTTCGTCGCTATTGTCGGCTCTCTCTAGCTAACATAATAACATCGCCCGACTTAGTCGCTATAGGAGGAGCTTCTAGTCACTTAAGGACCTACTACTTTAAGTCTTATGGCCTCCGACTCGGCAATACGACTTAAGGGTATATTCGTTAACGCGCCACCTCTATACCTAAGTCTATTAAATCACTACGTAAGGCGTCCCTCCTAGACTGAATTTCGATCATATAATCTTTAGTAAGTCTTAAAACGCCTCGACTCAACCTCTTATAAGGAGTTAGAGCTCTACTATTACTCTTAATACTGTCGTCGTAAAGAGCTAATTCGTTACTTACCCCCGAGTTCTGACTCTCGTAGGGGACTAACGCCTCTTCCGTAGCCTTTAGACTTAGCTCGTATAGTACTAGCGCCCCTTTCGTCACTCCTGAGCTAGTCGGAATATCCGGAGAGTTAATTTCTATTAGCGACTGTGTCTCTATTAGTACTAGCTCAAAAGCCGAAGGAGATAGTATTAATACATCTTCTATCTCTATATCTTTAATAATAGCATTTAGCGCGGCTAGTCGTTCGTTTATAACGTTCTTTATAATATTACTTATATTAAACCTTACGTCTAAAGCGACGTCGTCTTTCTCTATTATAGTAATAAGCTCTTTTAAAGTAAAAGTGGTTTGGCCGACTAACTTCTCCTCTTTTAAAAAGTAAAACTTCGTCTTATTAAAGCGAACGTTACGTGTAATAACGACACGGCGTAGCTAGGGCACCTAGATCTTGTATAAGTTAAAAGCAATATAATTAACTAAGTATCTAACGTGCGCCTTAAGGTTAACTTTAAAGCTTCTTTTGTCTCTCTCGGCCTCTCTGTCGCTTTTCACTAGATATGCGCGCGCCTTATACGCGTGCTCCCCACTCCAATTTAGTCTTAGGTCTGTCGAGAGCTTCTTTACGATTAGTAGGTTATACTATTGAAAGTAGCCCCGAAACCACTCTTAAAGTACTTAGTTTAGACTCTTTATTTTCCGTCGTGCGAGGGGGCTCTTGTTATATAGTTAGATCGCCGCGTGGCACACTTTAGGGTATAGGTTTAATAGTAGATTCGCTTAAACACGTATTTTTATTGATTTAGTAATGATTTCTTGCCTTACGCGCTCTAAGCCGCCTACTAGTTCTTTAGTATACGCCGGGGGGTTCTCTACTTTTATTCCTTCTTTTATAGTCTAACTTTAATATCGCGTCGCTCTAGTAATCGCTATTATAGACGTGTCGTTATCGTGCCGGATTACGCAAATCGACAGTCTATATTAACGTTTAACCTATTGTTCGAAGTTCTATAGCACTAGTATAACGTGGTTTAACGACTTGCTTAGGACAGTCCAGCTAAACAGTTTCCTACTATACTCGTCCTTGATTACGAGTAACTATTTCGTTTTATTAAAGCCTAAAGGGAAGTCGAATAGGTCCTAAAGGACTCTATAAAACGGCCTAGCTGCTTTGTTTTTAGACTCCCGTCGCAATGTAACGTTCCCGGCGTGCGTGACAGCGCAGTCCTCGCACTACGTCCTAGAGACTCCGTCGAATTAAACCGCTCTGCCTACTTAAAGAAGTGCTTAAAGTGCCTCCTCCCCAAAATGGCCTGTTCTTAAGTGCCAAAGTTGTAGCGTTATAGCGCGAGGGCTCAGTAACTCTTTACTTAATTAGAAAGTATGTCTTAAGTTACGACGAAGAGTTAGGTATATTATTACGGGAGAGCGTCTTAGAGTCACTGGGTTATAGGTACAACAGAAGTAGTTAAGAGGCTTGTATTCAAAGAAAGTCAAGTTATATCTCCGCTCTAACTGTCGCACTATTACGCTCTCTTGGACTTCCCCGAACCTCAAAGTCTTGTCTTTCTTAGAGTACTACACTCTAATGTCGGCTAGTAGCGCCTTAGAGATTATATTGACGTTAAAACTAATCACGACTACGACGTTACTCAGTGTTAAGTCCCGAGTATTTAAGCCGTCTTTATTACATAACACGTTCTTAAAGAGTCACTTCCCCCGACTAATAACTAAGAGGCGCTACGTTCTTGCTTTTATATAGTCGTCGCTTAAAGACTTCACGAAGGTGCCTAGAATCAGCTTCTTCTTATCGTTAACAAGATATTACGCACCACAGTTATTAACTAGTGTGCTCTCTAATAGTACGTGTAGACCACCGACGAAGTCTGCGGCGTATATTCCTATCGCTTTATTTATGTCTAGGAGCTTCGAGTCGATCGTGGCAGTATTAACATTTCCAGGGTATTTACTCTTCGTAAGTGCTAGTACTGGCACGGACGACGAGATACTGTCGTCCTTGTCTTTTCTCCTCTTCTTTTAAACGACGGTTCCGGTGATTTAAGTAACCGGGAGCTTTTCTTAACTTTCTTTAGCGATTTCTTTTCACAAGGTCGCGAATTCGGGCGTGTCAATAGCCTCGCGGATCCTCTTGATTTCGTCGTCGTTTAGGCGGCTCCTTAACTTGTCTACGCAACCGCCGTCGTAGGCGTACCTAACTCTCTAACACTTAATCCCGTCGTTCCGATAAGTATTTTTACAAGGGCACTTCCCATTACCACGGTTTAATCGTGATAAGCTCCTTAGTCTTAAGCTAGAGCGTCTCCTAGAGCCTCTAGAGTTATTATCTGGAGCGTCAGATTAGCTGCCGAGAAACGCATACAGCCCGTTGGGCGTCTTTCTACTCCCATGTCCTGTCTTGTAGTGTTCCTCCAATATAGCTCCGAATGCGAGGCCGTACTCTTCAAGCGTCATATGGTGTTGTCGACCGAGGGTATTCCAAGTAGTAGTGTGAGTGTCTCTCAACGCTTACCTGCGCTTCCTTCTCGACCTACAGTACCGTCTAGTACGTATTTGGTAGCTCGTGGAACGAGGCAGTGTGGCTCTTAACTGTCGAGCACTATAGGGAGGAGCTTCAGGTAGTTTGAAAGTCTTGAATTATAAAGTAAAGGGGTAACTCCCTAGCCATACGGGAGCTCCAGAGATCTAGTTACATAAGCAGCTTTTGGTTAGTTCTAGCGACCACCGTAGGCCCTGGTGGTCCTGGTGCACGACATGCAGGTATATATTTTGTTGGTTTAATAATCGTCACGTTCTAGTCACATGCTCGCTTATCGAGCATTTAAGGAGAGCTCTCGTGTAGAGCTCCCCCTTCCTTGAATATATATTTTGCTACATAGGATTTTACCCCTTAAATGTGTCGATTTTACACCGGAATCAGTGGTACTACCCGAGTATAACGACATTAATTAATCTAGTCAATTTCTCGGCTATTGATTAATAAGTTTATTAGTTAAACTCGATGATTCTAAGTAGCGAGTGTCCCTTGACTACGAAGAATGTTTCGAAGCCGGCGAGTAATTATACTCGAATAGAAGGCAGGAATAAATAATACTATAACCCGTCGAAACTCGAATCATTTATAAGCCTAGAGTAAGGAATAAGAACTGCTTGATTCGACTAAGACACTCTGAACCCCCTCCTCCTTATATCGCAGTCGACCTCCTGCGGCACGCCTACCTTCGACCTCTTCGCTGAGTTAGTCGAAGCTCCCTCTTTCGAAGTACCTATTCGAAGAACCTCTACTTCCTTCTCAAATATATACCTTTTTTCTGCTGTAACGACCCCCGCAGCGATGAGTTCGAAGTCGGCGAGATTCTTTCTCGAGTGAAAGGCAGGACGGTTACCTCTTCTTCGAAACACCCTTTTCCTCTCTGCCGCAGACGACCTCCTGCGGCAATGCGTCTACCTTCGACCTCTTTATTGAGCCAGCTCGAAACTACTTCTTCTGCACGCCTCAGAATCGTCAATCGTTGACCTCTTTATTGAGCTAGCTCAACGACACCCCTTGATCTCACTGTAGTCGACCTCTTGCGTACTTCTTCTGCGCGCCTCAGAATCGTTAACTTTGACCTCTTCATTGAGCCAGCTCGAAACCCCTTAATCTCACCGCAGCCTACCTCCTGTGTACTTCTTCTGCACGCCTCAGAATCGCTAAACGTTGACCTCTTAACATCTCGCCAAACGTTGACCTTTTTATTGAGCTAGCTCAATGACACTACTTCTTTACTTCTTAATACCTCCTCAAACTTCTATTAAGGCCACGTCACTCGTTGCAAATCGGCTTTATATGTATTGACGGCAATTTCGGTGTTTCGGTGTTTCGGATACGCATTGACAGTAATTTCGGCTCGCGGCTCCTTGGGTCTTTAGTAACTTTTTTTAAACCTTCTTTGGCCTCCAACTGTAGCTCTGGCGCCGACACTTTGATTCAGGTTCGAGTGGAGGATAAGTGTTTAGTTTTTGTCCTTTGTACTTAGTCGCTTGTTTGTTTACTTCTTTTACTTGTCGATTATTAACTGAGTTGGTTCGAGGGAGACGTCTCTCGAAAAGGAAATTTTGCTAGTGTTAGTTTAATAATCGTCACGTTCTAGTCACATACTCGCTTATTGAGCATTTAAGGAGAGCTCTCGTGCAGAGCTCCCCCTTCCTTGAATACATATTTTGCCACACAGGATTTTACCCTTTAAATGTGTCGATTTTACACCGGAATCAGTGGTACCACCCGAGTATAACGACATATTTGTTCAAGTTTAAAAAGCTACTTTAAGGTATCGATAAGAGCTTTATATAAGAGATTCTCATCGTGGGCTAGTCCCGTATTAGCTAGCGTCGAGTGCTCCTATTCATGTCCTATAACCCCTGTTTTTGCCCGTCCTTCGTATTCACGTAATTCGTCGATTACGTGAATATTATTATTTACATATTAACAACTCTTCTTAAGAGCTTGTCTTTCTCTCTACTTATTTAGTTAACTTAGCGTTGAACTTATTAGTCTCGATTAGCTTACGTAGTACTAAGCAAGCCTTTGACTTAGTTATAGCGTCGGCTGGGTTATTAGTTCCGTTAATCTAATCGACTTTATTAATTTCCCTACGTTCGTAGCTTTAGCGAAGGCATATAAGGTCGATTATGAGTCTCTTTTTTTGTGTTGTACTTAGCTTGACGATATAATTATATATTAATTTGGAATCCGTGTAAATGTGTAGTAGAATAGTCGTATTAAGTATTGCCTTAAATATCGACTTGATAGCTAATGCTATGTTAAAGCCGTTACTTATAGCGAAGAGCTCTAAGGCTAGTATAAATTAAGTAATTCTCTTGCATTTTGTACTTAACTAATGGAGTATATTAGCTTTTTTATCCTTATTGGTAGTAATAATAACGAAGCTAATTTGTGAACTGTAGTCGGTGTTATTAACGAAGCTTTCGTTTATAAAGACAACTATTTGCACACTAGTAGTCTTTAATTTAATAAATCGTAAGCCTCTGCCGCTATTATTCTTTTGTTATTAGAGTCTCTTATTTGGCTTTTTAATATAGTAATGTGGTGGGGATGGCACGTGAGAGCTTGTCAGCTGACTTGACTACCCCTTTATATAGCCGGCTGCCAGCTATAGAGTTGCATCTACAGAACATATACAACGAATACTACTTTTGGCTCTTTTGTCGATACGATTAGGCTTTGTCCCCTTCACATTTTAGTGACCTACGCAGGGAGTATTAAGATGCGCGTGTGTATCTTTGGTCGAAGGCCCTTGAACACTTAGACCCTCTTCTCTTCGATTCGCAGTTAAGTTTGACGAAATATGAAGATATACCTCTCGTACACGATACCTTTGCACACGATGCATTCGCACACGACGATGCCTTCGCACACGACGATGCCTCCGCATACGATGCCTTCGTACTTGCCCGACGTATACTTCCTCTTTTAATACTCCTCCTCTCGTTAAGCACTCTTTGGCTCTTGCCAACCACACGACAACGATACCTTCAGAGAACCATTAACTTAGCCTTCTCTGCCGAGCGGCATTATATATACCTTCTTCGATAGCCTCTGCGAGCTCTTCTCAACCTACCTTATTTCTACGACCCACTTATCTCTTTTGATATGCCTCTACAAGCTATCTCTTCGACTTTATACTACGTACGATATTTTTACACTTCGACGCCCCGTACACTTTAATATACACATACACGCACTTGACCCCCCTTTCGCCGAGGCATCTAAAGGACAGATAAGTTATTTACATGTCACTGGTTTCTATATATAAATTATACTATAACTAAATGTTTAAATAATATTAAGGATCGGGTTTAAGGTTAAATAGCTACCCGAGGGCGGGCAGAGCCTTTAAAGGGAGGGACGGATGTGGTGGGGATAACACGTGAGAGCTTATTAGCTGACTTGACTACCCCTTTATATGGCCGGCTGTTAGCTGTAGAGTTGTATCTATAGAACATATATAACGAATACTACTTTTGGCTCTTTTGTCGATACGATTGGGCTTTGTCCCCTTCACAGTAATACTAAATATTAATTACTTATACTACCTGTGATAAGTTAAACGCGGCTTTAGGTTACGAGATAGTACTAAAGTAGGCTCCGCGGGCTCGTTATATAACGTATTACTCTTATAGAGTAGTGTTCTTAGTAACTTTGCCTCTAATACCAGTTATATTTGTTACTTTCTCTTAAACAAATTACAGGGATTCGGTTCATTATGCCTAGTTTAAATATATACTACTATTAGTGCTTAAAGTAATTATTCCTTTATTAAATTTAAAAGCGTAGTTTATTGTAAGTTCCTTTCGTAGTTTCGCCTTCTTTCTTAACTTTAATAGCTCCTCTTTTTCCTTAATTGTAAATTCGCCGTTTACTAGAAAAAGTATATCATCGGTTTATAAACTAATAATACTAAAGCTATTTCCGTTGTTAATATATATAAGATAAGGGTCAAAAGTTAAGTCCTTAGTATTAAGTTTAACCTTATAATGCTTATACTAAGTATTAAACTAATAGTTTCTTAACTTTAGTACTTCGTATAGTAGCTTTTTGACGCGAAAGAAGTAGCCTTCTTATTAAGGTACGCCTTTTAGTACTCGAACGTAGATTTCTCGGATAAGCTTTATATCTAATTATATATAAGCTTGGGTTATATTCCGCAGGTAAAGCTTATACTCCGGGAATATCGCTACTAAGTAAAGTAGGATTCTTTAGCTTATGTGTTAAATTATTAGTAATTAAGTTAACACAATCGTCTTTCCTTCGTCGTTATATACTTAAATAATAAGTTTTAACTTTTTATAAGTATTTAATATACCTACGTTCTTAACTTCGTTAATAAAGTGTAAGTTAAATATTCTCGTACTAACGGGAATATTACAATAGTTTACAAACTTAAAGGTTTAATTATTAATTAATTTGTCGATCTCCTTTTATTGTAAATGCTCGTAACTTAGCTTTTTATTAACGTGTATAATAGTATTATACTGTACGATACGTAGTCTGCCCTTGCATCATCGAATAGGTGCAGGAGTCGCGTTTAATAGTGTAACATCGTTAACTAGCTTTAACTATGATTCTTAGCGATTCTCTTATGTTAGTTCTTAGTGGTTTTTATACTCTAGTTCGGCGGCGCTTTATTATATATCTTATAAAAACGGTTATACAAACGTTAAGCGTAGAGTTACGGCCTTATTATTAACTTATATAATATAATCTTCTCCCTAAGTCGCTAATAATATATATGATCTTATTCACTCGCCGCTTTTCTTTCCAAGTCTCTCTTTATATGTTATAACTAGAGACTAAAGCGGTAGGTCCTTAACGATTATTATACTTGGTCCGTTACGAGTATGTAATACTTTGTCGACTTATGATTGCGTATAAAGCTTATGAACCTTTATTATAATCTTCTTATATACAGCGGCTCTCTCTAATACGATCTTTAATAAAGCATCGTTTGTTGTTATGCGAGGGAAGGCGCCGAATATAAGTAATATTAGTACTAGGCCATCCGGTCTTACTATATTATTAATTACCTTAAAGGCTATTTGTAATGCGCTTTCTTTTAATAAGCCTAGTAATTCCGATTTAATTATGTCGTAGATACGCTTTAAGATGGCATAATAGCGCTTCACTTGACTAATAAAATGGTGGGCTTCCGTAAGTACGGGTTTTATTGTAATCCTTAGGAAAGTGGCGTATTAGTTAAATTCGCTACTAATAAATTAAAGTCCTTAGTTATATAAAAGTATATCTGATGGTCTTAAGTACGTATTAATCTAGTATTTCTTAATCTTCTCTTATACGTGCTTTATTATCGTATTCTTGAGCTATCGTTTGGCCTGGAAACGTGTCGATTAATTTACTACATGAACTATATTAGTACCGTTAATTACAGCGATATTAATAAAAATATAATAGTTAAAGTCGGCATTGTTTCTTAAGATAAAGCGAAATTTACTAAGTAATTTATTGTGCTTTTAGTATTCTTCGCAATACTTAGTTATATACTTTAACGCATTTATATTAATATTATAGCTTACTTTATTAAGAAGCTTTTAAAGGCGTTCTACTAACGGATGGCCGAAACGCTTATGAAGGCGACGTATTTTTAATTTTATAAAGTAGTATTTGTTTTATTTAATTAATTTCGTAAGAAAAGTATAAAGTAATTTATTTTAGAGGAACTAAGAGTATCTAAATCGTTGGATAATTAGTACTTCTTTTTATTTGTCTTTCTTACGAAGTATATTCGTTAGGTTATTAAAGTAAAGTTTGTTTTTATCTATATTAGTAAGGGAAAGTAGAAATGGAGTCCCTATATAAAAGACGTGAAATCGGAGCTTTCTTATTAGTATATCGATATTAATAAAACCGATGAAGATAACGTCGCTAATACCGAATTTGACACTAATCGTCATAAATTCATTGATTTTTATAAAGTATAGCTTATTATAAGCCAAGTACTAGTTATAACCTACTATTAATCTGCGAGCTGCGCTTATATTAATTAAGATACTATAGAAATCACGTAAATCATATTATATTTATATTAATTCCATAAGTGGTTCTAGTATCTTTTGCTTTCCTAGCTTAGTATATAATAAGGCCTAGTTTATAAGCTCTATAATTATAATCTCGGCCTCTTCTTATATAATCTCTCCGTAAAATAATACTTCTAGTAAGTCTTTACCCGAGTTACATAACATAAATATGTCGCTACTGCTAAAGATAATATCATTAGCGAAGAATTAGTCGTAATACTCTTCTTGTGTTTCTTTATAATCAATAATAAACTATTGAAATCTCTTATTAAAACCTTTTCTAAACTTACTATTAAATTTCGTATTATTCTGGCGTTTTTATACATCTTTTACGGCGTTTTATTCGTGTTATAAATACTTTATTAATTAATAACCCAGCTTCTTATATATAATATATCGTTTCTTAAGTCTTTATTTATATTTATTATAACTTAATTTACTATAGTTCTTATCCTTTAATTAGTAATAATACTCGCGGTCTGTAAAAAAGGTTTCGATCGTACTCGCGGAGTCGTAAACGTGTTCGTATATTTAAACGAAGCTCTTAAGTAAATTAACTAACTCCGTAAGCGTCGCAGGTAATATAAAATAAGTATTTTAGTATTCAAATAAGTCTTAGTATACTTATATAAGCTTACTATATATGAAGTTATCGCTTTAAAGGTCGTATATAAGGCCATGGCGTATATGCGCAAGGTCGTTTAGCATTTGCGTAAAGTATTTCATAAGGCTCTTTTCTAGAGTCTTTTGTTTATATGCCTTAAGGTTAACTAAGTTCTATTTAATCAAGTTCGTACGTTTAAAGCTCGCATCTTTAAAGTAGTAAGAAATGGCCTTCGATATATACGCAAATATCTCCTTAAGATACATTAGGGTATTATAGTAATACGTTTATGTATCTCCTCGTAGCATTATTAGAAAGGCCTTCGCATAATCGTCTCTGCCTATGTTAGCTCTTATGTAATGATCGTAGAAGATGTTAAGCTTAATACTAAACATGTCCCCAGTGCCGGCATATTTATCTTCTGTATAATATATCTTCTTTAATTATATTAGCTTTTATTCGAACTCTTTGTATCTTTATATAAGTAGTAGTAATAATAACTTATTATAATACTCGTTAATTTGCTATTATTATTACATATTAGGGTACTACTAAGTTTGTTATTAACTTGATTTTCGCTACTCCTTATGTGGTGGTTCTATGTCGCTTTACCGTTGTTATCGGGGGAATAGTTCCTTTTAGTAAGTACGCGTGTTTAAATACTTTAGTTGGTTAATATAAGACGGGGGGCGTTGATTCCTTAGAGGTGTTGTATTCTGTTATTCTAGTACTAAGTTTAGAAGTCGCGGCTCACGTGTCTCTTAATATTAAGGTCGAGCTTAAGTCGTTGTATCCTTACGTATTAGTAAAGAGCTATAGTAAACCTTTAGTAGTTGTGTAAGCTAGTTATTGTCGTTCTCCAGTGACTTTAGAGAGGTTCTTTAGTTAAACAATGTGTAATTGGCTTTTTTTATCTTCTTAAGACAAAGATTAAAGTATATTAACTTAAAAGAAAAAAGGTCTTCTTATATAACTACTATCTTATCGTTTTCCTATGCTAATAAGTCTTTTTTAGTTTAATATTCCTATAAAGCCTATATTAGTAGTTATATTATACTAACGTTAACTCCTCTTAATCTTAATACTCTAATTATTTTATTAAGTTTGCCCTTGCGTATAACACTTTATAATTGTAAGCTCTATTCGATAAAGTCGTCTTAAAACTCTATTCGCAGGTCTTTGTTATTATATTATCCATCAAAGTATCTCTAAATACAGTCATTAAAGTTGGAGTAATCGCGCTTAGTTAGTATAAGTAGCGAATATTTATTTCGTTTCTTCTTCTTAAGTAACTCGTAAAAGTCTTTGGCTTAGAAACCTTCTCTTAATTATAGTTAGTAAAATATATTATAATTAAGTAATTTATTGTTTTCTAAAGGTAGTTCACTAGGGGGTCTGTCGTATTTCGATAGAGGTCGGTCGAGTAGTTCGCTAAATAGTAGTACGTTCTTAAAGTTATTTGAATTATAACGTAATCGGGCTATATTTAAGTAGTTAGGGTTTGGTGTATCGTAGTTGTGTAAGGGTAGAGGTCTTTTGAAGTGTTATAGTGAAATAGGGGCGGGATATCGAATATTAGATATCGAATTTGATATTAAAAAGTTAGTGTTTTTACGTAATCGTCACGCGCGTCAGTCTTTTTATACGATTATAAGTATAAAAAGTAGTTTAGTGAGTTGTTTTTACTAGTTTTTATTATTTAATTTAATTTCGAAGATCTTGTTAATACGATACTATCCTAGTGCCCGCGTAAAGTAGTGGGAATCATTAGCTAAACCTGGGGTCGGTTTACTTTTACGAATTTAATTAATATAATATCTCCTGATTCCTGCGTAAGGCTGTCGTAATAGTAGATTTAAAGTACTACCCTCGTAGTATTCTCAACAACTTTCTCCTTTTGCTATCTTTAGCTAAATAACGCGATTGAGTACTTTGATTTACAAGCTAATTAATATTAATTATACTATGTTACCTAAAGCTCCCGTAATAAGTAATAACTTAATCAATTGTGGTAAGACTCGATATACACAGTATAAAGCTTTAATTACAGGTATATATTTGTTTAAGTCTAAAGAGCTACTCTAAGGTATCGATAAGAGCTTTATATAAGAGACTCTCATCGTGGGCTAGTCCCGTATTAGCTAGCGTCGAGTGCTCCTATTTATGTCCTACAACCCCTGTTTTTGCCCGTCCTTCGTATTCACGTAATTCGCCGATTACGTGAATATTATTATTCACACAGTTTTACTACGCTAGCAAAAGTGTCTACGTAGTTAAGGCCATAGAGTTGCTCGAACCCTTTAGTAACGAATCTAGCTTTAAATTCGAGGAAATTAAGTGATTCTTTGATTTTATACACCCACCTCGTTTTTAAAGGCTTATAAGCCTTGCTAGCGTCTTTTGGCACTATTTCCCAGGTCTCGTGACTTTCTAGGGAATTAGCTTCTTTTTCTATAGCTTTTAGCCAATAGTCCTTATCCCCTTGAGTGCCACTAGGAGCGCCCTCCTAAAGGCCTTATAAGGCACCCCTAAGCGATAGCCTAATTAAGCGAGAAACATAAAGTTTTAAGGCAGTCATTTAAAACCCCTTATTTTATAACTAAATCGTGTTATTTTTTATAAAAGATTATAAAGTAATTTATTAATTTATAAAAATAAATATTATACTCTTTATATTTAAAGGTTAAGTAGGTTCTCTTACTTAATTAACTTATATTAGTAACTTTTTTAACTAAAGCTACTCTCTTCTTAAGTTAATTAAAAAACCTACCTCTTTTACACGTTACGTAGTTTACTTTTATTAATATTTTAATAAGTGTGTATTAATAAACTAGAACTTTAAAAGCGTCTCTAAATAGCCCTAAAACATATCTCTTATAAGAGCCCGGCGTATCCTTTTTATTTTCTATTTGTTAGTATTTAACTAAGGTTCGATACTTAATATTAAGGTGACAAAGAATACAATAAGTGAAGTTTGATTAAGTATATTCCGTGTGTCCCTTTCGTACAAAAGGAAAAGCTACCTTAAATATATCAAGTACTAAACCCCGTGACTTATATAAGTATTACTCGTATGAAACCAGGAGGCAAGGTATAAAACCAAGCTTCCTTCGGCCAAGAGAGACGACTATCTTTAGAAGCTGTCAGAGTAAGAGAATGCCCCTTAGCTAAGGCTATCCCAACACTATTAGTGACTTTATAAGTTATATCCGGAAATTGTCTTAATTATAAAAAGTGACTATTTTTATCTTATATTTAAAATATTTACTAATTAAAAGTGTGTATGTTTATTTTGAGTTAAACATTACTTAGTACTTACTACGTTATTATACTAACAATTTAGGGACTTTAATTACTATCTTATTGTCCTTAATACGCTATATCGTCGGAGTCGTAGGGTTCTTTAAGAATTTAGGGTCGTTAAGGTATTACAAATTAATATTTAGTTTAAGATTTAAAGAGGTTAAGTTATCGTTTTCGCTAAAGGCCTCTCTTACTTTATTATTAGTATTGAGATATTGGTGATTTCATCCCCGTTTCTGGGGTAGTGTGGTCGCTGTTTTACCAACCCTTTCCACCTCGCTTAGGCGCTCCAACATCGAGCTACGAGCTCTAGCGCATTAGCCCACACGCCGCCTTAAGCACCTTCTAACCCGACAATTCCCCCTCGCTTATTCCAAGTCAATAATCATGACCCTCAGAACGCTGAGGGTTGACCACGACGAAAGGTTATCCACATGAGGGCCCTTAATACCCTGTTAAGGATGTATTTAAATTATTGGTCTCGCCGTCGTTTTTCTCCCATTTCCCTCGGTACTCATTGCCTCCTTACTATCGAATTCTTCTTCCTCCATTCCCGTTCCCGTACCTTTTTACATTCCTAAACTACTAATCGAGGATTTATGAACTCGCACGATCGACGTATCGCCAGACTGGTTGTACACCGTAACAGGTGCCTCCAATTCCTTAAACACCACTACCCCACACTCAAAGCTGCCTAGGAGACGAAGTGGTATAGGCAGTACAGAGCAGCACAACTTAGGATCAACTCCTTACGACGTCGTGAACAATCCTCTTCCCAGGACGATATCGTCCTTGACGGTCTGAGAAGCCTGACGTTGCAATAATCAACAATCCTCGTTGTATCCTTGGTATTACCACCAAGTGACAGCATGTCTCTTCCACCACAAAAGCTGCCTCGACGTCACGCCCAGCGTAGGACTCTTTACTATGGCCGTCATAAAACCCCTCCGTTGGATTTATCTAGTGCTGAGAATCCTCAAGCAATCAAACCGCAGGCCAAGAAAAGGCAGAAGGTGCCCATTTCTGATGCCAACGACTCCAGCGCCGCCTCTGATTCTGACTCCGATTCCGACTCTGACTCTGGCTACAGCTCCCACCGTTACCTCGATTCAGAAGCCGAGCATTATCGGAAGATCAGGGCCGAGTTCGTAGTCGCCGGCCCAAATCTAGCAAACCCCTGTGACGAGACAAAGGCGATGATGAAAAGAGAAGAACAGATGTGGAAACTGTAGGTCGCTATTGTCGTTTAACATTATATACTTACTAATGGCGGCACTTTAGGTATTGCAAGAAAATAAGGAAGGGAGATCCGGTGGCTGCTCTTAAAGGTGCAACCGCGGAAGACTTCAAGACGTTCCTTGTCTGGCGGAAGGAAAGGAAGAATTCGCGTATTAAGAGGCAGGCAACTATGTTAACGTACTGGCACGTACTTAGCATGAACTACTAACGCACAGCAAAGCGCTACATAGATGAGGGGATTCTGGCAGACCTCCGCAATGTTTGTTGCTAGTCTTTTTTAGAAAATTAATAATGCTAATAAATTTATAGTGGATTCCTACACTTGGTCTCGATGATTCAGAAGTCGAGAAGTCTGCCCTGTACGTAGAGGACCTGTGTGTTCTTTAAAACGGTCTCTAGGTTCGTGATCAAGAGAAATTTCCTCATGAACGACTCCGAGTGTAGGAGTCCCCGATTAATATTTTCGCTGGCTGTACGTCTATAAGGCCTGCGGCTTTGGTTGGGAAGATACCCCTCTTGTACGAAGATATTGAGTTTCAAGTCTTCCCTCCCCTGATAAAAGGACGGCGGCCTGCTGTACGGCTCATCCTTAACCTTCAACACATCAAGCGGTCAGGTGGAAAGAAGAAGCCGTAAGTGCATATTTATTTTCCTTCTAATGCTTGCTTGAATTGTCTGATCTTATATAGGAAAAAGTTCACGTTCCGCGACGATGAAAGTATAATTTGCTGCCCAGTCATATTCATCATGGCTTTGGCTATTGCAGACAACGCATTTAAGAACAAATTCACATCACTACGACAGATCTACGATCTTGTTGTTCCGAAAGGAACAGATCGTATTCGTTTGAAATGGGACGACGACTGGGCAAAACGACCTATTTTCCGTGACGTCGAGCATACGACAACTAAAGTCCAGATATCGAAGACGAAATCATTTACATACGAGAAGCACCGGTACTACTTCATTCGTCTTGGCCGCACCTGTCGTTTCAGGAACCGGCTCCAATGGTATGACTTGCGAAGAGGATCCGGGAAACGGTTGAATGGTGAGAACGATCTTCTGTGTGACCCTTACCGATACAGATTTACTAAAGGCGAACGATATAGAGGCACTGACCCCCGAGGAGAGAAGACACGCCATGGGAAACAGTGGGGACGTATATGAACGACATTACATGCCCTCGTTTATTGACGCCGACTGTCAAGCCATTTACCTTGGAACTACTCGCCGCGAGGATCTTATTCGAGCTGTCGGCCGCCTTGAACGTCATGATGATGCCCCGGATAAGCTGAATGACACACAAAAAAAGGAGATTTCGAACTATCCATATATCCTGAAAAAGGTGAAAGCCCGGAAGAGCTACGCGCTTAAGATAAAGGAAGACGGCTACTCTATAATCAAGGCAGTTAAGGGTACGTTCTGGTATAAGAAACACCACGAAGCTTAACGCAAGATTAACTACAAGAAAAACAAATTAAGAAATGAGCTACTCGACAATGTAATTAACAACTTCCACGAAACCGTTCACGTCGATGAAGTAGATCGCCAGATGCGGGGCATTCTTCCCGATACAGAAGTGCTCACGCCGTCGACTATCGAGTATGAGCTCGAGGAGCGGGCCACGGTCGCCAAGCTACTCTTTCAACCGCTTGATGAGCTTCATGAGGATCAAGTTTTCGATATACGAGTCCAACTTGTCCATGCTCTGGCGCAGCTCTGCCACCGCCAAGAAACACCTCGCCAGTTCAAAGCAGTGCAGTCAAAACGGCAATCCAAGACACGCCATTCGTATGCTGGTACGGACGACGACGACGACGAGATTCCTCAAGAGGAAGGAGGTAACACATTGGAAGGAGTTCAGGGAACGCAGACGGTGGACGAGAGGCTACACACAGACTCCACACTGTACTGCCCATTTTGCGAACGGGGCCCATTTTCACGCAAAGATAGTCTGGGGAGGCATGTTCGAGTTCAGCATCTTCAGAGACGGTTGGCCAATGGCGGCTTCTTGTGTCCTTTTAAAGGATGCTCGGCTGTCATGGGCAATTCTGTACACTTTTTAAGCCACACAGCACGTCAGCATGAGGTGTTGCTCTAATTGTGTATCATTCGCATCTCTCGCAAGCAGGATCATTGTACCCAATATAAAGGGAAGGTAGATGGTTAGATTGCACATTTCTAGATTAAGGTAGTAGAATGCAAATGAAAAGAATTCCTCTTTAGTAACTCATTCATCCAAAGGTTTGCGTAGCATGCCCTCTCTGAAAAAGACCAAAAATCCACCAAGCACTACCCCTGGCCTGCTGCGATCTCTGACCACCACGAAACGCTCCTCGAAGCGCTCCTTGAAGCCTGCCTGCCCTCATCGACAAACACTCCAATCCGGAATGCAGGCGGCGCTGCATGTTGCTCCCTGGAGAAGCTTGGTCTTTATAATGCAGCGCGAAGAGCATGTCGAGATCTGGAAGTACCTTCAATATTTGATTGCGGTCTTTTCATCCTCCCTGGGAAGTAGTGAGCAGATTACTTTGACTTTGCTGATCATGGGGGTCATCAGCATTTGCGAGCTTCTGCGTCCCACCACCTTGACGTGATCACGTCCTCACGAGAAGCCCCAGACCCCATGTCGGCGATGGCGAAGCTGGCGGAAGTTGTAGCAGGTGGTAGCTGTAGCGGAGAAGCAGGCTTCTGTTGGAAACCCTCGAATGGATTCAGTTCTTGTATCAAGTCGATGGACGAGGTCAGAGGGTGATGAGAGAGACGATGAAGGAGGAGAGGATGATAAGACTTATGTATCGGTGTTCGGTACTTCACCCTCTGCCAGTTGAGAAGCCTGAGCTTGTGCGCATTGCCCAGTGTGACATAGGCAGTATGGCGACACCGTGGCCTCAAGTGGCAGCATGGCCCAACGACCCCCGAGAGCATGCTGCATACCTCAGCGATTACCTCAGGAAAGCACTCGGCTGTATCGACTCTACCGGAGTATATTATTATGTAATCCAAACTAATTTATAATTTGCATTCTTAATTATATATATATTAATATTCCAAATTTAAAGTTTTATAAAATTCTATTAATTTTTGATATAATTAGAGAGGGTCGAAAATCGCTGTTTTTGCGGTAAAAGGGTGCGCGGAATGGTGGGGTGGGGACTTACGAGCCTGGGTTCCAAAGTCCGTGTTTTTAGCGACATTTTCAGGCCCTACCCAACCTAGGTCGCCATCTTTACTACAACAAAACAAAACAACCACATATTATGTAGTCTTTCAACTCACAAGTATCGTAAATGAACAGCTCTTGTTAACTAAAATCTAATTAAAATTTTAATTTTCTTGAAAATCAAATGCCAAGAATTTGCTTGAGCGGTGGGTTTGTTAGCGAATGCCTTAAAAACACGGACTTTGGGTCCCAGGCTCGTTAGAGTGGAATTGATTTCTCATTGATTGATTGATTGATTGATTCCTTTTAACGTGCTGTGTAAGTCGATGACTATAGTAGCACGGCTAGGACCCTCAGGCCTAGCGATCCGGTGAGGTGGGGTCTTATATACAAAGTCTGAGAGTAAAAAATAAGGAAGGCAGGAGCACAAAGTGCCCTGAAGGGATTGTACTAGCCAAGCCCTAACATACTTCCCCTAAAAACCTCTCATGTATTCCCGGAGACATTGGGGATCAGGTCCCAAGCAGGCCCTTCCACCTGCTGCATAACCAAAGTAGACATCTGTTCTCCTCTCCCTTCTCTCCTACTGCCTCTACTCCGCAAGCAGCCTTTCCCCTAACCCCCTCAACCCCTTTCCTTCCAAATATACCGTATTTTCCCTACTTAACCCTCTGCCAACCCCACACAAGACTTTCCTCCTCGGTGGTGTCCCCTCCACTTTCGGGTATGTATATGTCGATATAGCCGGGCGCACCAAGACAGGCGGGAGAGGTAGTATGATATATAGAGAACCGAAGGTCGAAAGAGCCACAGGAAAGAGAGCCTTTTGTCGTACACGCAGTAGAGTCGAACCGAAGTGAAAAACTCTGCGTCGCTACCCCAGAGGGCTCCGACCGATCGATCGTACTAGGCAATCAGTTCCACTGAACACCTCGGTGTGGTCCTGTTCCCTACACAGGTAGTCGGTTTCGATCTTTCGTTGATTCTGTGCTTTGTCGTGGTGGCTGCCTCTGTTTTGTGGCCACGGTGGCCACAACTCCAGCCGATTGTGACCCAATCTTAGCTCTGCAGATACTCAAAAGAGTACTGGAGGTTCGTAGGATGCACCGCGTACAGGTGTTGAGTCGTCGCATCCCTTTTCTCATTGATAGTCTACCAAGTAGTATCTTTTACTTGGGAACGAGGTGCCCAAACCGTCTTATTAGGCCTGCACCTGCTGCTCCACCTCGAAGTGATGCGGTAGAAGATTCGTCGGCATAGGGTACGCGAAATCCTGGATGATACGGATTAGTTACATGCGGGTTCGACGCCAGTTCAACTTACAATTTCTGCCTTCACTGGCCACCAAGATTCGTCATCGATTGAACGGTATGAGGTGACTCGGCCCCGCCGACGAATAAACAGAGCTACCTCAAACCCAGGAAGTTGGCCTAGTTCGTGCGCTTTCTTAACCAATGTTTTCTTCCTCCCCGAAGCCCCTTTATACGGATTCCTTCTTTTTGTCATCGTATTGCGACACAGGATATACTCTGTAGAGAAATAGGATGCCTTACAACGTTTATACATGTAAGAAGTTGAGGAGATCATCTCTTAGCCCTCTGATACGTGATGGTATCATTGCTTTATTACTAAATTTTGAGGAGGTTACCATCTCGTTATTTGATTGTTGTCAGCTAGTGGTGGTGATACCATCAGAATATTGACCCCCTACAGAAACCGGGGGTAATTTACCACCACTACGAGTCAGTGGCGAACAACTATTTGCTTCCCTAACTCCCTAAATAGAAGACTAAGCTTATCACCAAAAGCATTCCATCAAACCATCCGTGACCTGCCTGATGACCACAACTTGAGGGTAGATGGTCCCGCATTGATATGATCACACGGGGATAAATAAGGATGGCATTAATACAACGCAGAGCACTTCGGCATTGACTTTGGCACGCTTGATTCTGGAGGAAATAGGGGCGTTGTTCGATGGGAAAGATTCATATGAAGCTGCGCAGGTGGTGATTTAGGATGAAGATGTAGAATTCGAATTAGGATCTAGCTGAATTCGCGCGAGTCCTTCTAGCTACGACCGAGATGACTTTTGGCATCGGATGGCTCCGAGTCCAACTCGTCCTATTCTGTCAGCTTGCAGGTATCACAGGCAATCGACCGGAGGCTCTGGTTGAGCTCCGGTATCGACACCTGAAGTTGACCTTGATTCGAGATCCCGACGGAGGTGGTCGCCCTCGTCTTTTTGTTGAACTGACGCCCGAATTCACGAAGTGATATCTCGGCTCCAAAGATATGTACGTTCCCTTCCTTCGCCTCTAGCTACACTGATCTATTTTGCTGACTCTTGCCAGGAACGAATTCAAAATTTCCGAGATTATCTACGATCCAACCCTTGTGCTCAGCCCGCACGTCTTCCTCCTCGGCATGCTATTCAAGGCTCATGCATTCAAGTCTCCGAGTATTGATTGTCCGGAAAGGTTATACAGCCTCAAAGTCCTCAAGGGACTTAATGAGCAGCCACTGCCACTACGAGACGAGATGAACGACGAGTTCATCTTCTGTGAGGCGGTTCGTGAAGCACAAGGCGTTCGTATTGCTCGCGAGCTGTAGCTCTCATCTGGGTCGGTACGGTACAACCTCCGAGATGGGTCAGCCAAAGGGCTGAATGAAAGTCGTAAGTGCCCGATCCTCCATGGCTCAGGCATCATACTGACTTAAGGTCTCCAACCAGCGGACGTTAGCGATTCGCTTCAGAATAAAATCCTGCAGCATGCAAGTATCGGCACTTTCTTGAAACACTACCTCAATGACATCAACGTTGACCTTCAGGGCGTGTACTCGGTACTGTAGTTTCAAAAGTCTGAACTACAGATTATGACTGGAAAGCCGACGGGGGGTTTGCTAGACAAAGCCCATGCATGATATGGTAGGTGCGTAGGCCGCAATCTTATTCCCTAGTTCAGACTTTCGAGAACGCCGAGTAGCGTGGAATTGATGATTTCAAAGCGTTAATTGTCAAAAGTCAAAAGTATTAAAAATGCAGGGTTTATGTACTCCATTTGAAATCCGGTTTCTGTGTTGAGCTTCCAAGTACTTAAACCCCGTAGGTTCAAGTTTCAACTCATCCACCAAAACCCTCTTAAACAACCAACACTTTATCGACAATGTTACATTCTATCTCTTCGTTATTTCTCACGGCGGCTGCCTTACGAGGGGCCTCGGCTTTCCCAAGCACTCGGTTCGGAGCCAAAAATATATTGGGATCTTGTCCCCCGTTCAAAGGCAACTTCACCATTGAGCAATTCCAACTATACCCCGAGAACGGGGTATTCGACCTCAACTCGTGTCTTCTCTACGTGTCGTAAGTCACTTCTCTAGGAGCATGAAGACATCCAATTTGAACTAACATAGACAGAAATCTCTACAATGGCACGATGTCAATCATCGACCCCTACAAGAGAGCAGTGGTCGACATCATTGAATTCCCTGGCATATCCCACACCCCCGGGCTTTTCGTCTCCGGTCTCGAAATCGACACGCGAACCGGCCTCATCGCTATCCTCGCTAACTCTGGAGCTGCCTTCGTAACTTAACCGGCAGGCTCCGACATCTCCGGCCCGAATATCGTCATGCTCTGGGACCCCATGACCAAGAAAGAGCTTTGGAGAATCAACCTCACAGACACCAGTAAGGGAGTGTATGGCGGTATTGCGGATGTTGAGCTGGATCCTGCTGGAAATATTTATGTCAATGGCATGTTTCCGGGTACCATTATAAAGCTGGAGAAATGCGGCAGGGACAAAGTTCCGAAGGTGGAGGAGTGGTTTCTAAGTCAGCCCCGGAATACCCGGAGGGTTGGTCGCGAAAGACTGGACCCTCCTAACACACAACAATGCTGACGGACAGCTCCTAAAATTCGACATGCGCTCTTCTGTAGGAACACCCGTCGCCATCCCGATGACCCCCAACACCATATTCCTGGACTCGGACGCTAGCTACCTGCCCCCGAAATACAACAATACCGTTTGGCTCGTCGCGGGCGGACCTGAAATCAGGGTATTAAGAAGCAAAGATGGGCAGTGGAATGAGGCAGAGTTTCTGGGGACTGTAGAAAAGGCTTCTCTCGGTTTACTCCCTAATCACTTAGCAACGGCAGTAGTGTAGATTGGTCAAGGGTTGAACATGTTGACGGTACACATCGGAGATGGGGTTGACGCCGTCTCAGGAGGGAACAGGACTGCATTTCCATTCATCGACACCACAGATCAGGCGGAGAAGTTGCTTTCAATATGAGCCGTCGGTGCGAGCGATTGGTTGATTTGTTTGATTTATTCCCATTGGCTGTGCAGTGCCGCTTGCCCTATGTAGCCCCAGTAATAGATAGTCTACACCAATCATGTGAAACCTGTCCGGCTTGGGTCCGAGAATCATCCTGCGGCACACAGCACCTTCTGGAGTGTCTTGATTACCCCCCTTTAAAGGCCAAACCGTTGGGAGTGTGGAAATGGGCAGATCGATATGAGGAAACGACACGTGATAAGATATTCTTGAATTGCTTGAGTTGCGACTACCTAGGAGCTTAAGGCTCTATACTTTGGTACAAGCCTCTTTTTTCCCCATATTCTAGTCCGTGCGTACTTGTAGAAGATTCTATGTAACAAGGTGTTTGAGAGATACTTGGCAATGCTGCTTTTATTGAATTTCTTAGTATTTTGTATATCCTCCTTTAGCATCAATCACTGCTTTACATCTGTCCGGCATTTCCCTGATTAATTCTTTAATCCTCTCATGTGTAACTGCTTCCCAAGATTCTTGTACTGCCGCTCTAAGGCGTTTATAAGAGCTATGAACCTCAGGGTAATACTTTTGAATCCAATCTTTCATCTCATCCTAAATTGTCTCAATTGGATTCAAATCAGGACTATTTGGAGGCCAATACATAAGTTCTATCCCAATTGCTCCAAAGTCAGATTTCACAAACGCAGAAGAATAACCTTTTGCGTTATCCTGTTGAAATATCAACTCAGGATACTCTTGTAAAATCTCTTGAACCAATGGCATAATAGTTCCTGCGTATGAACCTTCATTAATAGTCTCCCAATCCTTCTCCCAAAACAACCCTTTATGACGGCCGTACAGCTATGTTCTCGGTTTTATGCTACATGGGATGAAATAGCAAGGCATAAATCCCCAGTCGACGTACAAGCAGCCGTGCCTCGCATAATGGGAGCTGGATGGCGACTGAGTTGCATCCTTCAATGTGCCCAGTGGTCGTTCGAGGGCCAGGGGCTTTGTAGAACCACTACGACGGATACAACGCCCTCCGGTGACCTAAACCATCCCATGACAAAACTTCGAAGCTTCCTCCTTACCAATGCTGAGCCTAGCCATGGCGGCGGTGAATTAAGATTAAATCGACGAGACGACTCATCTGATGCTTACGTGGCGGTGGTGGATGCGCAGCGGTCAACAGGAGCTGGGAGCCCATCCGCGCCGTCTAGGCTGAACACTCCTCCGCCAGCTGTACTCAACCAGCTGCGAGCAATTCCTTTTCGTTTAGCAGTGCTGTGTGGTCGTCCCAGGTGCGTCGAGGACGGCGCGGCAACATTAGCTGCTGCTGCAACTTTGGAAGACTGCTGCCATGATTGTTTTGCGTCTGATGACGGAGCTTGGCAAGGCATGTTATCATGGTTAGAGAAAGTGCCAGACCATTTTCATACTATGGTTCTGCATCACGTTCCAGCGGCTCTCTTGGTTCTGGCTTATCGGGTAGCAGTACTAGTTAATCGAGTTGAGAAGCATGTCTACTGGTTCTTGGGAGGAGGAGCGAAGAGATTGTTAATGCTGATTGGAGACCCACTCCCACCAGAGGCTTCAAAGGTCAAGTCGCTGGTGTTAAATCTGACAGAATAGGGATGAACGTAACTATACAGCTAATTAAGTGAAGTCCTTCGAGGTAATTTCATTCCTATTGTTTATGTTTGGGACCTGTTTCGTGAATTTAATGGATGGCATTTGTAAGGTTAGGATAAACTTCGCCTTGTTAGGGGCAGCAAGCAGGCTATAGTAGCGTAAATATAAATGCTGTTCCAGACTCGCTTTGTTCTTGAAAAGCTATTCAATTAGTAAATTATATATTTTCAATACTAAGAACTCTTATATATTGCATTTACTCCGTGAACTGACACCCAAGGCGCTAACCGGCTGAGTAAATGTGTGATGCTAAAAGGGTTGAGAGCGAAGGGTTGGTGCGCCAGCGTGGTCTACTCAATTACGATTTGTGCGCCGTTTAGTTGAAGGGATACGTGAGACCCCGAACAAAGAGCACTGGGCCGTGCCACGTCATCGAAGTGTGCTAGTCCAATGTAACAGGACATTCTAAAACTTGAATTGAACTGTTTATTTCGGCACATACTTATTTCAGCAACGAATATTCAGGATCGCAGGCATCTCCGCCGGACATTAAAATTTCCAACTTAAAAGTTTAACGGTTATGATCAGATTGCTGATGAAAGTAAGTAATAAAATTGATTTCCTTTTAATAATGTAAATTGAATAATCTAAAAATAAGACGAGCTTAAAGGTATCGCGAACAAGACCCTCTTATTTAACCGCGGAATACAACCTCGGAGCTGAGCAACGCACAACCTAGGTAAAACGGGGCACCACGGGAATAGTAACGGAGCTTGGGTACTGGCCTCCTGTGAGGATGCGATTGACCGCCCCTGCATGGTAAGAGGCGTCAACATGGCGTGACCACTCAGATGGATTTCCTTGGCCATCATCAGCTGGTGTGATCTCGATGCGCAGTCTATGCCCGGTCGATATCCGTGCCGTTGCTGCAAGAGACTCGATATCCAACTTTACAGGGACGTTGGGTAACAGTGGTGCATAATCCTCCTCGGTGTGCGTATGCCATGGCCGTTCGGTGGTACTGAGCTTGGGGTCCGTTTTGCGATGCGATGCCCTGAGGAGGCCACTGGATATGGGTGCGACAGAGTCTAATTTTGAGGTCCGATACTGGACTTCGAGATCTCCATCCATCACCCGAAACGCTACGAAGACATCTGCGTCCGCTGTGGTTGATGAGACCCAGAGCGTAGCACGGAAGTGGCCGGCCAATTCGACATCCTCCGAGAAGGGATTGGTTTCAAATACAGCCATGGGCAAGTCTCTTCCTGCTGCTGCCGCTGTTACATCGGCCGAGTACTCTGCCTGGCTTCCCCGAGCTGGTGTCTCTGCCGTGAGGATGCCAGGGACTTCGATGCCGGCTCCAGCATCGAGAAACAATTCCCGATAGACGGTCCCCGGGATGGGCCAGTGAGCCACATCCTTGATCTCGTACTTGCCATGACCCGTACGCATAACTATACGTACGGCGGGTGGCTCCTTGTCGGGCTTGATACCTTTCAAGTGATGATCAAAGAAGACCTCCAAATCGGATCTGAAGTCATGATACAGGTTGTAAGTGTATGTAGCATCGTAGACCAGTAACTGCTTGTGGGCTGACGGCACCCGGACGAAGGCTTCAAAGCCAGCGCGCCCATGAATCCATGCCGTCTGGCTCGCACTTACGATGACAGGAATCTGGATACGGGAAAAGTCAACCTGTGCGATGCCTAGGTGGGTTCCGCCATGGTAGTGGCTGTCGTCAAAGGGATGCCTGGCCAGGCCGCCGAGGAAGTCCACAGCATCGGCCTTGGGATTTTTCGAGGGTCCAGCTGCCATGTTATTCCACCACCACCTGCGGTATCCTTCCAGTAAGATGCCTCCTGGGTAGGCCAGATCACGGTAACCATCAGTGTCGCATGCCTGTGGTGCAAAGGCCTTGAGCGAGGGCGGTTGGACACTCGCCACCGGCCATTGGATCGTGGCGTTGTACGAAGCTCCCCACAGCCCAACCTTGCCGTTGCTCCACGTCTGTTGCGCAGCCCACTCGATGGCATCGTAGTAATCCTGCGCTTCCTGGGGAGAGAAAGGCGCAAGAATACCGGGCGACTGGCCGACACCGCGGCTGTCGACACGCACTAGCGCATAACCGCGCGGGACCCAGTCGAATGAATTAGCCGCAACCGCGCTCTCGGAGTACCTAAAATACTCGTAGATCTGCCCGCGAGCCTCCACATTTTCATAGTAGTCAGCTTCTCGCTGCTCGCTGGCCTGACGATCCGCCGCGGTATGGCTGGATCCAGTGCGGAAGGCCCGGCCGTAGACGCCTTGGTGCAGCAGAGTCGGATGCGAGCCGCCAGCAAGAGGAAGGAAGACATCAGCGACGACATAGCTGCCGTCTCGGGTTGGGATTTTCACGTCCCGCAAGACCCGAACCCCGTGCAGGCGCCGGCGGATATGATTTCGGGCTGCAGCCGCGCCCCGAAGTCCACGTCCCAGCCGAGTCAATACTGCTTGAACGGCAGCATTCTTCTCAAACGACTCAACATCGACTGCGAACGAGATGTCGTTCGCGTTTTGTCCCACCGATGTGCGTGTTGCCCCGTCTACTGTCACGCCGTCGCGTAAGTCACCGTCGGGTCCCAGACTCTGCACGAAGCGCGCTCGATTGACAATATCAGGGCGAGTGAGCCCCTTTTCGGTATCTTGCTGGTTCTGATCCGCATTGGGTGGAGTCTCATATAGGCTGGCTAATGTCAGAGACGGATTTCCTTTCGCATGTCCCAGCGTGAGAGCATCGATGGAGAAGGTCACGACTTCGCCCTCCTTGTAAGCGAACCTGCCTTCGCTGTTTGTGACGCCAGATTGTGTTGGGGTGCGATAGCTAAGCCCAACAAATGGGCCGTCAAGAAAGTGGCCACTGAACGGTTCGCTCATGATGAAGGACGGGACAACTTCTATCAAGAAGTTGGAACGAGGTGGTTAGAATAGCGCAAGCAGGAGGAAGGATGAAGCAAGAGGAGGTATCGAGGGATGGGAGGAATATCAGTTGGTCAGTCATAAAAGCAAATCCACGTTGTAGTGTATTGACAAGCAAGGATATAGGTAGGGCATCTCGCCAAGTGCGAGTACAATTTGTAATAAATTTCTAGTATCATCATTCATTAATCAGCATTCAGTCCGGATGCATCAGTGCGAAACAAGAGCTGCTCGATTGGCGTCCGAAAAAAAAACGGATGTTTTCGGGATAACAACACCTCCGTGACGTCTGCATGCGTGGATGGGGTTATGCTGCTGGCTGTGCAGTAGCCCTGACGAGATCATCTCTGTTCGGCTTATATCGTGTCATGCGGCAAGGTGCAATACTAAAATACCGCAAGAGCTGCTTCATCGACGTTCGAGAATGCGGGGTAGCGGCATCTCCACGAAATTCGTATGCGAGGATGAGGTTATGCTACTGAGGTGTGCAGTACGGTACAGTAGCTTGCCCTTGGCGAGGTCATTTCTGATCGGCTAAGTTGTGCGCGGTAAGGATGTTCATTGGTTTGAACTCAAGTCTTTAGGATGGGATGGGATAGCCGTTCTTCAAACTTCCACCGGTGGTCATAGTCCTAGGTAAGTGCCGGAATTCAGGCAGTCGTCGCTCATACAGGCGCGGGGAGGTCCTCGGGAGTGCCTACTAACCCACTCAACTCGTACCATATTAGACCACCACACAAGCTTGTGAAGGCAAGAGGAAGG
Source organism: Leptodontidium sp. MPI-SDFR-AT-0119 (assembly GCA_020726505.1). Classification (NCBI taxonomy): domain Eukaryota; kingdom Fungi; phylum Ascomycota; class Leotiomycetes; order Helotiales; family Leptodontidiaceae; genus Leptodontidium; species Leptodontidium sp. MPI-SDFR-AT-0119. The sequence goes on from JAHLEZ010000024.1 coordinate 91,205, forward strand.
GGTTCCTAGGCGTTGCTTGGGCGCTGCCTGCCGCCTTCGCATCTATCATTGATTGACGCCTTGAATAACAGACAACGCCGGCATCTCAGAAGCCCACAGATCCGGCTCGGCGGCATCCCCATACTCCAACAGTGGTCACAAGGCGGACAAGACTTACTATTCTTTCCACGAACTTTAACTAGAAGTCCGTCAGGATTTGTCAAGAGGCACTATGGTGTCTAGGATCTCTGGGGTTGGGGATCGGGACTCGGGACCGGAAACATGCCACAATACTGGGGCTTGTGAATCGCAAGTGAACCTTGCGCTGCACGCATCTGGGGCGTACGGTCCAGGGTAGTTTTCCAAATCCTTGTCATCCACCAATCGATTATCATATATAAATCACCAAAAGGTAGGGTAGGGCAGAGAAGAGTATCTCGAATAGGGGAGTTGAGTATATGTACCAGTATCCCTTCACATTCTCGCCAGAGACACCACGACAAAGATTAAGGAAGACGCAGCGTGGCAGCCAACACAAATACTTCGTACTTCGCTCTACATATCAACATGTCGATCTACGCGACCAAGTTTACTGTGCCAGAAAAATACGAGTATCTAAATGGGTTCGGAAATCATCATGAGCAAGTCGTCTCCCAGTTCTCCTGCTGGGCTCAATTACTAACTGTTTAGGACGGAGGCTCTACCTGGTGCCCTCCCACTGGTAAACAGCCACCCCAAGTTCCCTCCGTATGGAACCAAGACGGAGAAAATTTCAGGAACAGCCTTTGTTGCCCCTCGAAATGCCAATCTCCAAACGAACATATACCGTGCGCAGCCGTCCTTCTTCCATACCGAGCTCATGCCGTTCAATCATGACATCGAGAGTGCTAATCCCTCCCCTCCCAAGCACCTCGATCCAAATTCGCACATGTATCCTAATTTCGAGATCGATGACGGCTCGGACTGGACGCAACAGCGCCTGTTTGGAACGAACGGCAGTGCCCGCACGAAGACAGGCGTCGCGATGTGGATCTTCAGTGTAACGGCAGACATGAAGCCGCAAACTGTCTTCACGAGCTTGGATGGGGACGCCCTAATCTCTCCCCAGTTCGGCTCGCTTGACATCATCACGGAGTTGGGCAAGCTGCTTGTGCGTGCCCACGAAATCGCCGTCATCCCTCGCGGGGTACGATATCGTGTCGACCTCGTGGATGGGGAGCCCTGTCGTGGAACTGTTTGCGAACTCTACCAAGGCCATTTCCGCATTCCCGAGTTGGGCATTATCGGTTCTCACGGCTTGGCGAACTCGCGTGATTTTCAGATCCCCAAGGCCTTCTTCGATGGCTCGGTGGAGGTGGTCAACAACCCCAAGATTCCTAACGGCAAGCTTGCCTTGGGAAACGATGGCCACTCGGACTGGACAATTATCTCGCGCTTGGATACCAAGTTGTGGAAGTGCACCCAGGCGAGCACACCTTTCAACGTACTCGCATGGCATGGCACACTTTACCCATACAAGTACGACCTAGCACGCTTCAGCCACCTATCAAACGCTGTGTTTGATCATCATGATCCGTCACTCTTTGTCGTCTTGACGGCGCCTGCCCTAGGCAAGGAGCCAAACACCGCCGTGTGTGATTTCCTCGCAGTTTCACGGCGCTGGGAGGGTTCTCGGGATACACAGTGGCTCCCATGGTATCACCGCAACACAATGCAGGAATTTGTTACCCTCATCGTCAATAACCCAGCTCTTCCCCTTGGTGGTAAGGACTTCAAGCCGTTTGGTGCCTGGCTCAACGGCTCAATGATCCCGCACGGCTCGACTGAGTCCGAATACAAGGAGTGGCAAGATAAGGATACAAGCAAGGGGGGCATTCTAATGGACGATGGTCTGACTGTTGCCATGCACGAAATGGAGACTCCGTTGGTATTGACAGATTGGGCTTTTAATAGCGCAAGAAAGAACTTCAAGGACCAGATGGAGGCTTCCTACGGTGCTGGTAAACAGACGGACTGATTCTCGACTAGTATTAGAGCACAGGAACTCGCCTGTGTTGCTGCTTTCTAGAATGCTCATTTGTGGTTCCTTGTAGAGTAGTAGGGCCTTCAAGAGATTGAATTGAACTTTCAACTCGAGTATGACATGCTTTGGCTGGCTTGAGTGATCCAGGAACGACATCCCTTCAGACAACTAGATATAGGGGTCGATATGGTAGTTTCTAGTTCGGTGCAAGTTCTGACCAGAACTTGCTTGTGTAGAGTACAATATGCAAGGTCGAGTTGAGTTCTATACCCCAAGCGAATTTAGGTGGGAGCAAAGTATGGTTTCTAGAGATGGTTCCTGCTCAAGTCGTCTTGTATAACACGACGTATTCAACACTCTGAAGCACTAGCCGGCTAAGCTGAAGCAAACCTAAAGCAGTTCTGACAGTTTACAATTTTCCTCCATATCTTTTTGTCGATGAACTGCAGATGGAATTACACATTATTATTACACTTGCTGCTTCTCTTTCCGTTGCGCTTTCAACTGCTCAATGACCTCCATGCCACCCAGGTCCTTCTCGAAAAATGGCCTAGGGAGTTCCATCACTTGTGTAGTCCGACCGTAAGTCACGCCTCCTAATCTGCTAATAGGTCGCAACACCTACTCGAATTAACACGCTGTAGCAGAGATGCTCAAGAAGCCATGTTTGTGGGAGGAAATCAAGAGGAAGGAATAGAGCTGGAACGAGCGGTTTGTTTTGGAGACGGGGTTGTTTACTTACTGAGAGTTCCAACATATTCCTCTCTTCGTTCACGGCATCCTCCCTGGCCCAGAAACGTGTCGCTTCAAGAGTCACCAGGGTTCCTGACTTGGCTCCTGGTGTGCGTCGACTCTCAAACTCACGGATACTCTCGACCTTTGCCTCGATGCTGAAAACACACTCCTTGACTCGACCGCAGGAGACAGACTCGCAATCATAAACAGGCGTAAGTCCGCTGACATCCCACTCAGAAACCCCATAAGGCGTGTCGATACTCGTAGAGTTGACAGCCTCGATGACACCCTCACTCACAACATTAAGAACGCACTCCTTAGTCTCGACGAGATTACGAAGGGTGTCCTTTGCATTGGCAATGGAACTGACGATTCCCACGACGAACATAGGCGGCTCAGCGTTCACTAACTGAAAGAAGCTCATCGGTGCCAGATTTTCACTGCTACCATCCCCCGCCCTCGTTGAGATGAAGCCAATAGGTCGAGGAACGATGGCGCTAATGCACAACTTGTAGTTGTCAATGAAGCTGCGACCGGGCGCTTCAGGATCGATGGCAATATGTCTGGCTGAGGTAGCTGTAGTAGAGACCTGGGCATAAGCTGAGTTGGCGCCGCCACCGAATTTCCAGTTCGGGTCGATGGTCTTGGTTATCTGGACGGTTTCTGAGGTGTCCCAGTCTGGTCGTGTAACTTCGATATCTTTGAAGTTTCTTGCCGCTCTTCGCTTCAACTGTGCTTCGGTGTTTTCGCGACTGGACATGTTGCTGTGAGATTTAGGACTAGAAAAACAGCAGGGTGGAGTCCAGATGTGCGGATGAGCTGGTTCGAAGATCTTCTGGGAGGGAATAGTGAAATATAGTGATAGCAGAGCCCAGTATCCAAGTCTTAAACAGATATCTGTTAGTGGTACTCTAGCCAACATGAAAGTACGGCTGTAAAGATACAGTAATGCAATTAACCTCCGAGTGTGGCAAGATGCCCTAGTCCGAACTTAGTCTCGCCCTCCAGAGGGTCTAGCGTTTAGACATCAACAATCGTGACAACTACCGAGTGTTATTCGAAGCTAATGCATGATGTCGTTATTGTTGCATGCAGAGGGTGGACTTGTAGGGCCGGATCTCTGCACGGATAACTCACGACCACCTTGGCGCAAAATGAAATGTTTTGATTCCGGGCAGTTGCCCCGAATTCCGTAGTCTCGGCCAGGCACAAGCATACATGCATCTTTCAAGCTCAGGGGCTCGCTAAAGCCTATGTTCTGAACATCACCGCTCCGCTAATAAGGTGAATCGGTTGACTGCCGCCATGATTTGACGATTGTCTAGATAGGCGGTCTATCTGGTTTTCAAATACTGCATGCCAAAGCTACCCACTTTTTCAGTGAGATTGAAACTATCTACCATGAGTTCATAAAGAAATTTTGATTAGCTATAGCCTTGCGTTCTACCCCATGCAGCTTCAGTCCCACGGAGAAGCAGGGTAGGAAAGCAGCCGTGGTGTAATCCTTGGCTACTTACTTGCTTGAGGTTAATTCAACCCGCTTATCTTCCTATTTGATATCGTGGATTTTGTTAGGCGAGCCGTGACAGTGGCGATGTTGCAGGTGACCCGAAGCCTGAACTGAGAAACTCAGTATGCTTTTCGGTAATAAGGTTTTTCGACGGAAGCAACTCCTCGATCTCTTGGTAAGCCATAACGAGAGTCACTGACTCTTCATTGCCAATCAATCCGCACTCCGTGCTGCATGATGTGGGAACAAATGTGGTGCGTTATGCAGTACTCCAACAAACCATGCTTTAGCGTGGTGCAAAATGCACAACTCCAATCAAGGCTTATTAAAGAAATCACGGAGTTAAATATGATCTGCATCGCAATCGCCGAAGGTGATTCGAAATTAACTCGGACGAGAAGGGACGAATACCCTATAGCTTGATTTTGTCAAGTAGAGAGGATTTTGTTGTCGCATGAATACTTGTTTCTCCCACAACAGCTTACTTCGTGACAGTTCGTGCTCATCTCACAAGACGCGGAAAGACTACGCAGACCCCCTCCCCTACCCTGGGCAGAGAATCAGGTAAGCCTTTCAAGATATACCGATGATGCGAAATCGAAGGAAAATGTAGAGCTAACTTGAATGTGTTACGCTTGGAGAATCAAAACGCGACCATGTCCAGAATTTCGTTGTTCCTCCGCTTGAATCCAATCAATCAAAAGGCGAAAGAAGAGGTGCGTAAAAAACGACAGGTCAATAATAAATTAGTCAAGTCAACTCACTAACAGCCTGCAGTTATATGAGCATCTTGTCACGCTTTCCAGGGTAACTCAGGACACGGAACCAGGTGTTTTACGATATTCCTACGCGACCGCTTATGATCCCGAGGATGAGCTCATATACATGATCGAAGAGTGAGTGTTTTGCTGAATGCAGTCAGTACTCCATGGAAAGCGGCTGGGAGTTTGAATTTTAGTATTTCGAGCATAATTAACGAAGATATTCAGGTATGCGAGCCAGGAGGCAGCTGACGACCACATGAAAACTAAGGAGTATTCAGCTTTGGTTAAATGGATTGGCACAGGAGCACTCGGTGCTGGACCAGCAATACAGCGCATGGTGCCGGCAGACCCATTAATCAACAACTTTGTCCGACCGCAGATCGCCCTGCAGCAATCTAACGTGGCGTTGATCTATACTGAGGTTATATGCCATCCAGGCAAAGCCGCCACGGTTCTTGAGCATTGGAAGGCTGTGGCCAAAGTTTCCGAGGACCAGGAACTTGGTACACTGCTTTGGGGTGCCTGGAAAGACCCGGGGCAGGATGATAGGGTTTTCATTGTGCACGCCTATGAGTCGTTGGAGTATCTGTTCGAGGAACATGTGAATAGTCGAGCGATGAAGAACTTTAGGGCCCTTAGGGATGAGTATGTGAAGGAGATGAATGTTCTTAAGCTAAAGGTCAAGGGTGGTTTCTTATACAAGAAGTTCGAGTGAGTATCCTGGACGAGCGCCGGGAACTGGATTACAGTACATGAATTGGCTTTTACTACTTGTGCCTTAATATGAACATCTACCCCATAAGCCGCATTAGTTTCACGTTTCTTAATCGTGCCTTTATTAACTATCGATTCCTACTCCTTCTGGGCTCGGGAACGGTCCTTGCGTTTCTCTAAACAACTCTGCTGTCTTGCGGCTCCAGTTCAATCAATCGGTTGCGTCGTCTCTGTCCTATAGTGAAGTCGTTAGCTCTTATTGGTGTGCATCAGATCGATCGCCTACGATATCGCCTTTGAGCGGCTATTATTGCTGATGAAGCATAACGATATGTTCGAATATAACGTTATGGTGTTATTGACTAATCGTTAGTCTAAGAATTTTCTAGTGCGTTTCAATATAATAATATTTGCGAAAGCTGCTGTTATGGGAGGGTTTGTCCCGCCTGTGGGTGTAGTATCAGTAGGGTGCGGGATACTTCGTAATTTAGTCCTCGACTTCCAGCAAAGCTGCGCCGGAAGGTGGTGGTGTCCGATCCCACGATTATATGCCGTGCGGGGGCCGTGCCGTGCCGTGTTATGTCATGCCGTGACGCATAAATAGGCATTCAAGTTCCTACTTCTGAGAATTGTATGGGACGATTCATGTTCTCATTACACCATATCTCCACAGACCCGCTCATCATTTTTCGTGTCTATATTCAATATTCAACCTCTCAGCATGGTTTCCTCAAGTCTTCTCGCGTTCCTCGTGCCTGCGATCCTTTGTCTTTGGCTCGTCAAGGTGACAACTCTCCTTCTGTCCTAGGGAACTTGAACTTACGTTTTCCAGTTCATATATTATGCTCTCACTGACCCGCTTCGTAACCTTCCTGGCCCTCGACTCAATCGTTATACTGTTCTACCCCTTAAGCTCCACACCATGCGTGGAAGAAGAATTCACTATATCCATGACCTTCACTCCAAATACGGTTCGACGATTCGCATAAGCCCTACCGAAGTCGCCACATCAGACTTGGCTTCCACGCGTGAAATACATCGTATTGGGTCAGGTTATCTCAAATCTGAATGGTATACCACATTCACAGACGGGACTGAGGGCTCACTCAGCGTATTTGCCATGACCAACGCAAAACAACATGCAGTCAGAAGGCGATTGTTATCCTCCGCATTCTCCCAAACAGCATTGCTTCAGTGGGACGATGTACTTCAGTCAAGATCGACGCTCGTGATACAAAAGATCAAAGAGCAAGCTATGAGTAGAGGTAGTGCGGACATTTTCGAATGGTTTACGTTCATGGCGTCAGATGTTATTGCAGAGCTGGGTTTTGGAGAAAGCTTCCATAGCTTGGAACATGGAAAGGTGCCTCACCCCCTTTCTTCTAATCTAGTACAGGAAACATTCATCAAATAGGAAAAGACTGACACGAATACAGAAGTCAACCTTTTCCGGAGATCTTGACAGGCTGGCGATGTTCATTGGTCTTCGTGGAGAATTGGGCTTCGTTGTCAAAGCGCTCTCCCACCTCCCCATACCAGCTCTTCAGGTTTGGCTTGGATCTGCGAAAAGAGTCCGGGCTCATGGGGTGGCTGCGATTGCCAAGAACAAGGCACTGGCCGACCGCGGAGAAACAAAAGACACATTGTTTACCAAGATGCTGAGAGAGGCGGACGAGAAAAGCGGAAGTCTTTCAGATGCCGATATTTCGCGGGAAGCCGGCGACTTGATTGCTGCTGGAAGCGGTACCACAGCAGTAACGCTCACATACCTCGTTTGGGCGGTCTTGAGGAATCCCGAAATCAACAGAAAATTGGTAGCGGAAGTGAAAAGTATCGAGAATGACCCACATAGTAAAGTCACGAATGCCCTTCCTTACTTGGGTGCAGTGATCAAGGAGACACTGCGTCTCTATGGAGCTGCTCCTGGAAGTTTGCCTCGGACTGTACCCACGGGAGGACGGGCCTTTGGCCCTTATTTCATTCCTGAAGGAACAAGCGTGAACACGCAAGCTTATACCTTGCACCGAGATCCAAAGATATTCACGAACCCCCTGGAATTCATACCTGAAAGATGGTTAGAACCAACTCAGGCGATGAAAGATGCTTGGATGCCTTTCGGAGGAGGCTCTCGAGGTAAGCAGATTTATTTTGTTCAAGGGCTTCACTGACTTGTCTAGTATGCCTTGGAATACATCTTGCTATGACGGAATTGACCCTTACAGCTGCAAAGTTCTTCAGGGAATGTTCGTCGGCCACGGTCATCACTCGTGATGAAGACATGGAATTCGAGAACTACTTTCTTGTGGCGCCATTAGGGCATAAATGTGAAATTGTACTTCGGTAGTTATAATCGTTCCAATGACTACTTGGTAAAATAAATCGCCTCACCACAAAAGTATGTAAAATGCGGAATATTATGAACGGCAGATTTCTTTTTTTATCTCTCAAGAAGTATTGCGGTGACTAAAAAGACGATGAAGAGAAACTCCAGACCCGATTTCAAGCCGCCAGCTTGATCAGAGAGATCAACCTTACAATCATTGAGGGAAATGTATGGCTCTAGGACACAACGGTGTAGTGTTGGGTTCGTGGAAATGGCAAGGTGGCAATTGGGATTCCAAATCGATTTCCACTTGGCAATGTTAATACACAACAGCCACACCTTCCTGATCTGGTTGAAGAGGGGCATCATATTTATCTTGCACTTCCACCAAATATTTCCTGCCACCTCCTCGATCGTGTCAACGACCACACCATCAATCTCTAAGTTGGGATATGACTGGAGTCATTTCTTTCACAGACAAGTCGCTATTGAGCGACACGTTAAAGATACTCATTTGTCAAATCCTTTTGTTGATGCTGCTATGTATTGGTAGGGATCGTATGTCGAGTACCCACGATGGCGGAAACTCATCGACGATTTTCCATTTCCTTTTGCATCCACAAAGTGTAAGTATTCCTGGCCCTTCCTTTTGGATCAACTTGTATGTAACATCCGTGAACACGGTAGACCATCCAAGGTCATATCGTGGTTCAATGTTCAGTTGCTCGGCATCGATCGATATCCCCAGGAAAGCATACACGAAGTCCCTGCAATCAGAGGCATGTAATCGTCCGCTCTCGCCTAGAACGTTGTCCAGGAGATGATCGATTAACTTCTTCTGCTCCGGACCCCGATACTGCAATCGATTTGCCAAAGTACATTGGACGCTTTCGAGCCTTTTTGTATTGGCTGGATGCCTATTCTGCGTGGTACCATAGCGTATTGCCTCACGGAGCAGAAAATAACCGGCGCCAAACCATGTAGAACGCGAATCCGTTTGATAACTTTCTGCTGCCGAGAGCAAAGCATAGGCGTTGACTGCTGCAGCTAATAGTTCGAACGATAGCCATCTTCTTCCACATACCACAGTCACGGAACTCGCAACGGCCACTTGTTGAACCCATGCTCATCTAAACCATGAACATTCGAAAATTTTCTTCAGCGCCCGCTCCATATTGAGGTCATATCCTTCGCTGAGAAGTTCGAGTAGTTTCCCTCGTTCTATAGCCGTTACAGCGTGCGGATCTGCACCCCAAGCATACTCCGACTAGCACGCTTTGCCCACTCTCTCCAGCTCCTCCAATTCCAGATAGCACCACCAATTACTAGCGCCCAACCATACAATGACTTCAGTGGCATTTTCGTAGATTCGCTTCATTTGCTGCACTTCATGCGTTTTCTCGTCGTTATCTTTTTGATTGATGCAAATTGCATCGGCCCAGATGTAAGTGCTCTCCTCTTTACCCGCCAAAACTCCAATATGCAGATTGAACAAGGCAGAATGCAGGCTTGCTAAAACTCTTGACTTGCAGTTATTAATGATGATTCCTTTAGTCATAGTAGAATCGCCCCAGGCATATGAGAGTGCTTTATAGCTCTTTGGATCAGCACTCGACATGTGGACAAGCTCGACTTTCAGGACTTTGGGATCCACGCGGTCTTGTACGTCTTGATCTTGATCCTAGTCTATTGTACCGCGCACCGAGTCTTCTTCCGTTGGGGGCCATAATTCAGTGAGCAGACTTGGTTGAGACGGTTCACTGTGTATAGAACCTTCGTCGTTTTCATCGATATCGATAATCCGAAGTAATCTGATTTCCTCTGCCACTTAAGCGGCTTGTGTCTGAATCTCTTCATGGCCTGTACTAATAAGCACCTTTTTTCAGAAGGACCAGATCAGTGGTTTCTTGAATAGTTGTTTTTCTGGGAGGGCGTTTCATGTAGCTGGAAAGCGTGGTTTGATTTGGGTTGAGGAGCTGATGTTTCTCCAGTGATTCCGAGGGGGGCATTTAATGTTGTTCGGGAGGTTGGTTTTGTTTTGTTGCGGATTTGAGGTAGTGTAGAAGCTCGGTGCTTCTGCTGCTGCTGAGATTTATTGATCAATGCCTTTGGCTGTGACGGAATTTGAAGTTGGTTGTGAAGGAGAGTTGTGGAAGAGAAGTTGTAGAGATGTCGAAGAAAGTGACCATGACTTGGCGCCAAACGTGTCAGAGGCGTCGAATCAACTCCGCAGATCGCCAAACTCCAGAAATGAGGTATTTGGACCTTTTTAAATAGATACAAAATCTGCGACGCGAATAAACTGTCCCAACGACTGGTTATCCCTCGGCAAAAGACAGTTGTCAACGATGGTACCTCCATTTGAAAACACCAAGGTGGCATATGTCTGAACAGTCCTCGCTACTGTCGGAGGAGGGAAGCTTTTCCGCGCGACTATGAGACGGCTGGGAAGGCGATACGAGGAATTGGGATCCACAAAGCCAGAGCAGGAAGAGGCGTTCTAGATTTAACTCATGCTGCATGACATCTCCACTAGTCCCGTACACTTGGAATCTGGGGAACTGACTAGGGAGAAGCACGTAAGTCTCATATGAACCCCAGGATAAAGTTAACTACTAACTTGGCTCTTGTCCGCTATCTACGAGTCGAGGTGCGCCACGAAGGAGATGCGCCCTCTGATCCTATTATCATCCTCGACGACGTCCCCTCCGATACTATCACGCCTGATGTCGATACACCTCTACAAACTCCTGAACAGCCTGAGAAACGTCCTCGGCCAGGCTACGGAGGGATGGCTGCACGGAGGTCGCGTAGAGCCAAGAAAGTCTCTTCAAAACATCAACGTGGATCTCATCAGTCCTCGCAGGAGATCGACTCGACCTCCAACGACCTTGACCAGAATGCCACCGCACAAGGCCCCTCCAGTCCCGAAGGAGTTCCCCCTGCCGCCTGCACACACCCAGTGAGTACGGCCAACCCCACCGATAGCACGTTGAGTCCAAAGGATAGCCATGAGTCTCAGCCTTTACTTACATACCAGATCAGCCAGCACTAGTAGTATCAACCCATCGCAATGCTTTGCACGATTCTTCGATAAGACCACCCTCAATCGTATCTTCGCAAGAGGAATATACGACGGTTTCGAATGAGATAGAGGAACTGTACCGGGATGGGGATGCTATACCGATTATGTCGGGAATACTTTAAGCGTCCGTGAAGTATTATGAGAAGACAGCCAGGACGGAGATTGCTTGGCCCTAAAGGTGCTTAAGGGTATGGGCGCGATCATGAAGCCTCCTTTAGACCTAACTGCCTACTTTGATCTTGTTAAGCGAGACAAGGCTAAACTAGAAATAAGGAAAGAGCAAGCAGGTCTCGAGGTTTAGGCGTTCGATGTAATAGACTGCGTTCCATTTCGTATATAGATCGTCAAATTACCATCCCTATCCACCACTGTTTTCATTCTTTTTGGCCTTGCTGGTGACTTTGTGCTATGTTTGGAGACAAGACCTTCCTATTATGATGTAAGCATTGCATCTCGCCAGCAACGAAGGGACAGGACGAGGCAGTGGATGTCTTGTGTGCTATTTGAATATCGCAGAAGCACCTTCAGCTTCACTTCTTATGTCCTGGTAGCTCTACTAGAACCAATCATAGCCATCTAGATCAATGCAGTTATCGCCAACGCCAGCTTGATACACTAATAAATCCTTGGCTTCCCTATCTGTCTGCTCATCCAGCCGCTCATCCATCTGCAACTTCCCGTGTTCGCTTGATTTCTGCATCATATTTCCAGAGGCTGTTGCTGGTGGGAGGGTGAATAGTTCAAGAAGAAGTGTTAGAAGAGCCCAAAGGATGAAGAGTATCGATGCGAGAGAGTTGGATATATATATGTAGCCTTGAATTAGACCCCTGCTATCTGTGCGACCAGTTTCTCCGAGCCTGAGGGCCATGTCTACATGTAATCACTCCGCCTGGAGGGTGACCGTAACACCACCAAGTTTCATACCGCCTCCTCCTCGTGGGTGATGGTTGGAAATACAGATATCGAACTTTCAGCCGTCTTCTTGATTTCGATGCCGTGAACAAGTGGAGGATCTTGAACAAAAGACGGGATTGGAGGATTCGGGGTTTCGTCAGACAGCGATTCTTTGTGTTGTGATTTGACAAGAGCACGAAGTCGATTCAGGATGGCGAACTCCAGCTTCAATTTGACGCTGTAAAGTGTACTCTTGTATGTCGTCTCAATAGAATATTGATTGGCGTATTCCGTTCCGAGAAGCGTGACATCCATCACGATGATCAAAACATTCACACATATGAGATGATACAGGACGCTGCGGGCTTCCTTGCGCTTGACTCTCGCTACTGACTGCAGCATCTTTCGAGCTTCCCAAATGTAAAGAGCTGAGATGATGAACTCCTGGATCGAGAATGCCGTGATCTGAATTTTTTCGTAGATTGCAAATGGCGTGAGGAACGGTTGAGGGTTCCTGGAGTTGGCACGAAAGTTGAGGACTGTGGGAGGAATATGGAAGAGGAAAAAGTCGACGATTATTAGCACCAAAACCCATCTGATTTTGTTCCCGTCTCGGACGATGAGATGAAGGCGAGAGTATAAAACGACCGATTGGCCAGTCACCATTGCGAACCAACCAACGGTTATAACTGCGACATTTGCGGTGTCGTTGCGGCAAAGGCGAAAGAACTTCAATAAGAAACCAATCGCATGAATAGGTATTCCCCACGAAGCAACAAGCAAACTCCAAAAGTACAACCCCGTACGCTTCTGAAACGTAGTGAAGATCGAAACGTTGATGTCGAGAACGTTAAAGACTGCAATGCCAGTAAACGCAGCCATCGTCATTGCAACCGGCAGCGTGACGTCGATTCCTCCCCTGTATCCGTCGCCCGATAAATTCTCTGCCATGCTGATCAAGCTGGCTCGTTGGTAGTAATGGGCTATAAAGGAGGCGAATTTTCGTTGTAGATGTAGTGGATCAAGAAAGGGTGTTCTTAGCGGTACATAGCGCACTGAGGTGATTGAGATTTGGGCACTCTGGTGGGGTATGATTTGCACTCCATATATCAACATAAAAAGGAGCATCAGTTGATGGAAGTGATCCCCTCAAGCGGCCAAAGCGGGTGCCTGCAGAAAAGTTTAAAATCAGCCACAAAACTTGATTGGAGACTTGCACATACAGAAGGGGATTGCCGTACAGTGTTTCATCGACACCCACCTTGTAGTAATTCGGCTGGGCGATCACTCGGGGTATTTTCTGATATCTGATATCTGGTATCCTGGTATTTGGTATCTGGGTAATAAAGCGGTACACCTCTGCTGCAGAAGTAACGGTCCACGGGTCTAAACCCGACAGAATTGACTAAAAGTGCAAAAATTTAATTCTCGCAAGAGTGGGTCCTTTAAGAATATTTCCTATTTGAGACAGCGGCATTATCTGAAGGATCGTGGCTCCTATGTGGAATTTTTGAGGAAGTTGGTGGCTTTGTAGTGCAGAAATGCGCATTCCAGAAGCTAGTACGGAAGGGGGTCTCAGGTGGGTCTCGCCCACCGTTGTAAGGCAGTAAGGTTATTCTTCCAATCAGTAGTCTGAAATTCTAGAATTTTCTCCATAAATTTCCTCAAAGGTTAAGGCAAAATACTTGGGGTGGGCGAGACCCACTTGAGACCCCCTTCCGTACATGCGCGCGTGACTTGTTTCGTTGATTAGCGACGGCACTTTGTGGCTGCTTTCTTTTAGCCTGGTCCTCTGTGTCGGATTCAGCGCAAGCTCCAATTTCCACTTGCCTATAATTGTAACTTAGCGTATGCGCCTCACATGGAACTTTCCACACGCCTCTACAGTAGCCTCTTAAAGCTTTCCTGGATCATAGATGCCGTCAGGAAACGGTTGGACTGCTCGGAACCCTATTTGCTGAATGCGTCAAAATGCGGCAGAATTATTAGCCACATATTGAACGAACCATTAGGACCTGTTACTAAAGTTTGCCTTGACCTCATTTGAGTTTAAAACTGCTAGCGCATTGTTCTAGACTTCCCCGTCGCGCCACGTTACGCCACCTCTCCGACAGAGGAACCGAGAGCTTGTCTGCATCGAAAACAAGGTGAGAATCGATTAACGTGTTAGGGCTGATTCGCGAGCCGTACTAAATCCAAACCTGCATGGTACTGCACCGATTGGCCAGATCTTGAAGATAGGCTGCGAAATAATCCCCCGCAATCCAACTTCTACCCGCCCCGAAATAGGTGATTTACTTGGATTCCGGCATATCCTCTATTGTCTTGGGTATCAATGCAACCCCGTCCTTTACCTTACTCCGTTTACCCCTTCTCCTGTATCGTGGTGGGACTACACGGACGATGTAAGCAGACATATGCTGCTTCAAACGACTCTTTTCCAAATCCTCCAGAAGATATACATTATTATCTTGCTTCGCCCACTAATAATCTTTTTCCATATAGGGCCAGCTGATCTACGCCAACGACCCAGTCATCTCGAATCCTGCCCGACCTCCCAACCAAAGGAAGGATTGGCATGGGCGACAGTCTTGTAACCAGAATTGTGTAGTTGCTTCCTCATTCCATCAAAGCATTCAGGCAGATGCCAGGCACCAGGGACGAAAACAAGAGTTGGAGCCGAAACAGGCATGATAAACCACACGAGGATATGACACCCCATCCTACTGTTTTCTCCCGTGGCTGATTGTTTCCGGGTCGTCCAATAAACAGACAAGGAGACAGACAAGGAGCGCACCTCCGTAAGTTACTTCTAGAAGAAGCGTTGACTCACCGTCCCATCTGCAGCCATCATGTCCTCAGAGCCGAAGAGCAATTTTCCCACCCTGTACCACTCTCTGTATTGCTGAAGGGCTCCCCAGCCTAGGCGCGGACAATGCTTAAGACTGGTATTTGTTGAATTTGTCAGTACTGCAAGCCCCTGATCGAGACTGGGTATATAGTCAGCGATCCCCTCCTGTATTCTAGAAGAACAAGAACATGATGGTCAACCAATCAAAGCACTAAAAACATCAGGTTATGAGCCCCGTTAGGCGCTGACTAAGCTAAGTTTGAAATTACCCCATCAACCTCTCCGATTTCTTGATAACGCCTCCGGCATTGCCGTATGCTCTAGACCAGGGAAATACAGTGAAGACATCCCCTAGCGACATAAGGAGAGATCTGGACCGGCCGGCCTCGAACCAGAAGAGCCTAGAACGGGGGCTGACGACAAGAGATTCAACGACTTCTTTAGCGAGCTGCGAATCCTCCTACTATTGTCGTCTTCCTTAACAAACCTTATCACAACAGTTATTTTGCTATAAATATACTGTTTGTTGATAGGCGCGGCGATGTCCGCAAAAGGAATATCATACGGAGAAACCGACGGAGACGCCGTCCGCGAAGCCGTATAGGTAGACTAAAGTCATACCAGCCAAAATTGTTGTTTATAAGGTCTTTAGAACAGGGCTTGGGGCGTCTAACTCTGATTCTACGAGCTATCTATTACCTTCCCTAAATGCTACAACATTATGGCAAACGCACAATCCGAAATAAAGGGAGGCTATAGCCTAGCTATGGTACCCTTCCTCGACGGAGCCGACAATTGGCTAGACTTCTCCGATGGTATCGAAACATTCCTAATTATGGGAAATCAACTCGACTGGCTGGAAGATCATAGGAATACGCCAGCTAATCCCTCGGCCGAATGGAAGAGGAAACACAAGTTTGCTATATACGCCATGAGAGCTCGATCCAACTATAACGCCAAGCAAATGATCAACGGAATGAGCAACTACTACACCGCCTACGAGACTCTTGAAAAGAACTATAAACCCCAAGGCGACGGCACTTTCCGTGATTTCTCTGATCGGTTCTTTACTATCACCCTGGCCGATTACAAGAACATTGAGGACTACACTGAAGCAATTAAGAAGCTCCAAAACCAACTGGTCCAGTTAAAAGTCACAATCCCAGAACCGCTTGTGATCCTACGATACCTACAAGGCCTAGGGTCTGCATATAGTATTTTCTATACTTCCTTTACCACCAACAATCAGATCCTTCCGAATGACGATGGAGACGAGGTCGACTTTGATTTCGTAGCCCTTAAGGCTAAAGGGTACGAGCGTACGTTGGCACAAGAAGAAAGCGTGGCCACACTAGCAGTGTCTACGGCCTCGACGACCGGCACTGCGCTCGCGGCAACTGGCGACACCAGAAATATCGAGGTTCCCTATTGTACCCACTGCCACAAATCCTATCATACTAAGGAGAAGTGCTGGACGCTGCATCCGCACCTGAAACAACGGGCCAAACGCCGCGGACTAACTAGCAAAAAGAGAAAGATTCATGAGGATGACGATGAGTCAGACGACCCTGCAGGCCTTATTGCACACTTTGGGATGACAGCCAATAATGACACTGGCAACCTCCTACACACCCAATGGGCTGTTGACACTGGGTGCTCCCGCCATATTACTCACTCCCGAGAACACTTTATTAGCTACGAAGCTATCCCTGAATCTTCTGCACATGTCAAGGGTCTAGGAGGAACATCATGCGCACCTATCGGCAGAGGAACAGTCAAACTACGATGCAAAATCAAGGGCAAATCTCGATCGATTCATCTTACCAACGTTTATCACGTGCCTGACTGCGCAGTCAACTTGATCTCTGTTGCGCAACTATTCAAGGTCGGAGCAGACGTTCAATTCTCAAAGGAATACTGCAAGATCCGAACCGGAAAGAGAACAATCACGGCGACAAGCAGGAACGGATGCTGGTTCCTAGATACAACCCTCGAATAGCAACTAGCCCTTCTCTCTACGGAGATCAACCCCGATACCCTACGAGTTTGGCACAACCGCCTAGGCCATGTCGCTGAAAGCACATTATTTAAGATGGCCGAAATGACAGAGGAAATCGATCTCACAAAACCAATCCTGGAAATTACTCCTTGCGAGACATGCGGAATGTCTACGCTATGCTCGAAACCTCATAAGAGCCACATTCAACCGGGAGAAGCCCCTATGGATCTCATCCACTCGGACGTTCTAGGGCCATTTAAGACTGGGCTCGACGGCTCCCGATTTGTTGTCACATTTCTCTGCGATGCAACCCAACTCTCCGTCACCTATTGCATTAAGTCTAAGGCCGACGTGTTCGACTGTTTTAGAAACTTTAAACAGCATTACGAACGACCAGATCGTAAGATCCATCGGCTACGAGCTGACAACGGTGGAGAATATACATCTAAAGCTATGTTAAGATATCTTTTTCTTACAGGCATTACGCCAGAGTTTACAGTTCCAGGAAATCCGCAACAAAATGGTGCTGCAGAGAAGCTTGGACATATTATTTGGAATAAGGCTAAAACCTTCCTAAAGCTCTCTGGTTTGCCATGGGAATATTGGCCAGAAATGGTACGCACAGCAAATTACGTCCGAATGCGTACTCCCCAATCAAGGCTTCACACAACACCATATCGAGCGTGGCATGGACATGATCCTCATTACCGACATATGCGTACACCAGGCACAAAGTGCTTAGCTCTAGAAAGAATCCGCTCTAAACAAAAGGATAATGCGGTTGAATGTACGTTCCTTGGCTATGAGGGCGATCATATATACCGGCTTGTCACTACCACCGGGCGACTAATCCGGGCGTCAACTGTACAATTCGCAGCCGAAAAGAGAGCTCTCGATGATGTGGGAGCATCTGAGCCTTTGGCTAAAAGACAACACTTGTCGACACTCCCTGCACATCCCGCGCCTGACTTATGGGGGGATGTTGAGATAATTCAGGACACTCCTAGGCTAGAAAGAGAGCCCTTACCTGGACAAGCCTATACGCCAGTGCCAGTGCCAGCACGAGAATCTCGTCCACGAACTGCAAAAGCAGCCACATATCACCCGCTTGAACGAGCATTACTTGCCGCAACTGACGAGTCTGCTACAACTGATGAGTCCTGCTTTATTGCACTTATCGCAAACGCAGAGAGCTCAGAACCCTATGAACCACGAACATACAGACAAGCTGTGAGTGGAGGGAATGCAAAGCAGTGGGAGAAATCAATGGAAGATGAAGTCAACTCTTTGACCGAAAATCATACTTGGGACTTAGTTGATCGACCAAAAGACAGAGCAGTGTTGACCGGTAAATGGGTTTACAAGCACAAGCGCGGGTCACATGGCGAGATCCTACGATACAAATCGAGATGGGTAGTAAGAGGCTTCGAGCAGCGAGAAGGCCTTGATTACTATGAGACCTTTGCCTCAGTCGTCAAGCCAATGAGCTATAAGTTGCTCTTCGCAATTGCGGCAGCAAACGACCTTGAGATCGAACAGATGGACGTTAAAACAGCCTTTCTCTACGGCGACATCGATACTGAAATCTACGTGGAGCAGCCTGAAGGAATAGGAGCCATCGGGGAGTCACAGAAGGTCTGTAAGCTAAATAAGGCACTCTACGGCCTAAAGCAATCTCCGCGTGTCTGGTATTTCACCCTTACGGCCTACCTTAAAACCCTCGGTTTCGAACCCCTCACAGCCGACAACTGTATATTCCACGACAGCAAGGGCGCATACATCACAGTCTTTGTCGATGATCTCCTTATAATTGGTCCATCTAAGGCTAATATCTCTACGATCAAGGCAAAGCTGAGCGAGCGTTTTCATATGACAGATCTAGGCCCTTGCAAATACTACCTTGGAATGGAAGTAATAAGGGACCGACAAAACCGAACCCTAAAGCTAAGCCAGCGAAGCTACCTTGAGAAAGTACTACGCGATTTTGGGATGTGGGACTGCAATAAGAAGCACGACACACCAATTGGTGCGCACACGAAGCTACAGAGAGCAGATGCTGAGTTTGAACCAAGGACAGCTGATATCAAATGGTATCAGAGTGCTGTAGGCTCCCTCATGTACGCCATGCTGGGAACCCGACCTGATATCGCCTACGCTGTCTCAGTCGTCAGCCGATTTGCTGCAAAACCTACGCAAACTCACAAAGCCGCCGTAACTCGAATATTCCGATATCTCCGTAAGACAGTCGACTATGTGCTTGTCTTTAAGGACCCACTAGCACCGCTGTCTGGCTATAGTGATTCTGATTGGGCAGGAGACTACGACACTCGGAAATCAACTTCAGGCTACGTTTTTAACGTAGGAAGTGCGGTGATCAGCTGGTCCTCAAAACTACAATCAACTGTTGCACTGTCATCGTGCGAGGCTGAATACATTGGCCAAACGAACGCTACAAAAGAGGCAATTTGGTTACGACGACTACTCAACGAAATACAACCCGAAGCAGCATACAAGGCGCAAGCGACGATTATATACTGCGATAACCAAGGCGCTATTGCACTTGCGAAGAACCCTCAATTTCACGCCCGTACGAAGCATATTGATATTCAACATCATTTTGAACGAGACAAGGTTAGCGAGGGAGCTGTAGAACTTCAGTATATCGAGACAGAGACTCAGGTAGCCGACGGCTTGACAAAGGCGTTAGACAAGATCAAGTTCGAGAGATTCAGGAAGGCAATTGGGCTGGAGCAGGCATGAGAAGACACGGCAGGTCAGGCTTTTCCCTCCTAATATAGGGGGGTTTTTATTGCCTAGAGATGCTGAGATACGAGCTGGTTTATGTTTTCCAGCCAACGATACACTGCGATTTCCCCTGAGATATAAAGGGTTTTTGGCGTATCGGAAGTATCGACTTTACTTAGATGACTGCTGTCAGAGAGCAATGGCAAGACTATAGCTCGCATTCCTGAGTGGGAGTGTTGAATTTGTCAGTACTGCAAGCCCTTGATCGAGACTGGGTATATAGTCAGCGATCCCCTCCTGTATTCTAGAAGAACAAGAACATGATGGTCAACCAATCAAAGCACTAAAAACATCAGTATTCCAATAGGGCGTCCCATGAGCCGGGTACGCCTTTCCCATGACTGATGATTGATGGACGGGTCCTGAACGCATGCCGAGACGGCAGATGGGTTGAATCAGACCCACATCATCTGTCTGGGGCCGCCCCGATTTCAATAACGTTGCCAATGTCGCCAAAGCGTGCATGTCGCGGCTAGACGGTTATTCGACGACGCCTTCGGCAACAAAATAACGCAACTCGAACACTCTAACGATTTGGCTAAGGGTAAGTTTAGGGTCGGGGATGCTCTGTGGCTCGGGGCGGTGGGAATTTCCCGCATGAGAATATGATTTTGTTGCCTCGGGCCCAGGCAACTTGGAAAATATCAATGTCAAGATGTCAAGATTTGGCCACAGCTAAATCGACACACAGGAATATCTAAATCGACATACGCTAACCAAGCGAGCCGAAAATGAAGGGTACATTTATCACTACCAAAATCTCTATGGATAACTATGTATAATACATAATTGGCACTTATGCCAATTCATTAATATCATCCACTTCAAAGTCGGCATCCTGAGTGTATACCTCAACTCCACCAATTACCTCCCTTTGCATCGTTACAACAGCAACTGTAGTAGCATCTTCAGTACTATCTGTCTGATAGACTGATGAAATGCCTTGCATATATGCCCTCTCGTGGCGGGTACCAGGTTCATACAAATCACGATGCCCAAGTTCAAGCCTCTGCATCGCGAGAGCAGTCGTAGACAAGGTAGTTTGTACTGTAGAAGTCTGCCCTAGAGATGCAGGGGCAGAACTAGAGGGGAGCTCCCAGAATGAAGGCTCTCGTCGAGTATTAGAAGGTGCTACACGTGAGCTACCACCTAGTGCACCCTTTGGCCTTCCTTTCCCTTGCACTTTCATTGGATTCAAGAGTGGAAGAGGCTGAGGAGTAGCTGCCGGCTTAGGAAAAGCACTTGAATTAGGCCTATTATAGTGCCAATGGGGATGAATATCGCTCAAGAGAACCACGCCGCCTTCTTGCTTTCTCTTGTAGATTATGTGCTGGCAAGGTAAACCAAGGGCCTTTTGTGTGATACATGTGCAGTTATTTGGAGGGGGCCCTTGATAAGGGAGCTTACTCTCTTCTTGAGCAATCCTCAAAAGAGCATGGCTATAAACAAACTGAAGTACAGCAGCAAAAAGAGGGGTATTTATACTGTGTCTGGGCCGTAATTGCTGCTGCGCTGTAGTCGTACGAATGCCAGTATGCTGAGCGGTCCAAAAAAGCTCCATTTTAAGAAACACAACTCTGAGGTCTGCATGCCCACGCTGTAAATACAGCTTTAAGGTAGCATGGCAACCCTCAATAGGACTCGTAACAGTGACCCCAAAGTGATATAATTGGTGGAATGGTAAGGCGCAGAAGTATGGGGATTAGATGATGGGGGCAGAGATGTTTACATATTATTGGGCATGAAGCTAATCGCTCACGAACTGTATCAGTAGTGGTAGCGAGTGCCCCTATCTAACCTCAGACTTGCTTTTGAATAGCCGAGCCTGCACTGTTTACTTCCTGCGCCGCAAGGTGCGTGTAAGCTACTAACCAGACACTGAGAATGTGAACATCGCTCTCCTGCGTCTTCAAATTCAGTCCGCCTCTGATCTCATTTTCCAAGCTAGCCTCAACATGAAATTGAATCCATTCTATGAAAATGATTCTCACTATATAACTCTCTTCCAGGTGGGCTGATCAGGGTGTGATGAGACGTGTCAAATTCAGCTCACATTCTGGTCGTATCTCGGCCCACTTTGGCGAACCGGATTGCCAAATACAGCTGGAATGTCGTACATATTCGCCATTTCCGGCAAGCCTTTGATCACTAGCATAAGGTACGTACATGGGAGTGTAACAAGTGTTCGAGCGGGCATGATGTAGCAACATATTTGAATTCCAGCTTACAAACACCATGTCCTCGCCCTGAACCAAGAAATTCAGAGCTTCGCGAAGCTTACTTCTTGGTGAAATCAACATACTTTGAACCGACGAAGCTAGCATTCCAGGGTCGTTGCTCCTTCTTCGACGCAAGCTCCAGATAGAAATTGGCATGGTTCTCCCCACTGATCTCATAATTGGCCGGGGTTCCATCGGCCTTCCTCTCATCACCAAAGTAGAAACTGTTGAAGAAAGTCACCGTCAGCTCTGGTTCCCCTGTCTCCTTCAATTCTCTGTGCGTCAGCTTCTCTCGACTTACTTGAAACCCTTCTCGGCGTACACGGTGGCCAAGCCCTGAATCAGATGAGCGGTCGCACTCTTCCCCACGCCAAGATCGAGAAGGAGGCTAGGCATGGGCATGAAAGGCAGGAAGTTGCCGGTGAAGATGAAGGTTTTGTTCGTGTCGGATGGGAGGGTCTCGAAACCGGCTACGGCTTCTTTGGCTGCTGCGTATACACTCGTCGTGTTCACGGCGAGGTTGGCGGCGAAGCTGGAGACGGTGTGAGCGAATGGATCGGGATTGAAATTCGCAGCAGCGGCTATGAGAGAAGATTAGCAAAGCACACTTTCCCACAAATTGAGTACTGTAGGTTTGATTTCTGCAGTGATGGGATGAGAATCCGCACCATTGTAGACGATGACGTTTGGAGTTCCGATCTTGGCTTTCACCTCGTCGAATACTGATTTGATCGATGAGGGGTCGGCGAAGTCGGCCTGGATGACGAGATCTCTGGTGTTGTCCTTGTGATGGGTAATCGTCCGTGTTGCGAGAGCGACCTTGTATCCGTTCTTTGCGAACACCTCTGCGGTCTTTGCGCCGACGTTGGCTCCCGCTCCGAGGATAAGGACGACTTGAGCTGCCATGGTGAGTTATTGGGTTGTTTAGGAGCTGTAATGGTGAATAATGAGTAGCGAAGTTGATGAGTTTGTCTCTTGAGGTCAGATCAAGAGAGACTTGATACGTATATAGGCGAACAGCTTCCGGTGGGCGAGTCCATCTGTGCTTATTTGGGTGTTAGGGTGAACTTCTCCCTTCTGTGGAATTACAAATGCGGCGTTACTTTCCTCACTAGCTTAGCTGGGGAGAAAGGGCTGACATGCACATCTGGAGAAGCGGTCAAGCTGAGTAACTCGAAGCGATTGAGTCGTGGTTGACCGAGAGTTATGCATTGAGGATTGGTAACCTACCAGATCCTTCAAAACCGGGAATGGTGTCAGCTCCGGTGGCTTAAGTAGTTTACAAGCCGGGCTAGGGGCTCGGGAAGGCACACAAGTCTCTAGTGCACTTCAACCGAGGCAAAAATTACTAATGTCGGCAATGGTCATTTTTGCGGCTTGTTCCGAAGGTTAATTCTGGAGAATCGGAAATACGGGCGATGGGGAGGCACTTAGGTTTCCACTAGTCATTGGCGAGCTGTTGATTGGACCGCCGAGAGACGATTATTTTATCCCTTTCCCCCCGGAGCGGACCATGCTTATTACCGTTCTTAAAGAAGCGAGTGGTACTTACTAAATTAAACCAGCCTCCAAATGTAAAAGCGCCTGACAAATGGGCTGTGGAACTTAGTCGTAGTAGTAAGAGTGAAACAGACAATCCTACACGTCATCTAGTCACGAGTAATGCATTTGAAAGCTGGGCCAAGCGCTGTGGAGTTCAGACAAAATTATATAGCGCCAAGGCATGGGGAGGGTTTGGGGGGTGCGTGAACGAGGACAATGGGAGATCCTGTTACAGTCCGGATGCTAGGTAAAGCTTTTGCGGAGGATATAATATCGATAACCCCGTCTTCCGCGTCGTCAACGGAGTGATTAAAAAACATCTCTTGCATTCATCTCATCACATTATAAGAACGCCCTTTCGCGTTCACCACCCACCATCCACCTCAAAGTTCTTCAACTTCAATCTCTCGAAAGCCTCTGATTGTTCAACAAAATGTCCAAGACCGAGAACCGCGCTACCATCCTACGGGAGAAGGGAGCCAAATTGGAGTTCGAAACTCGTCCAGTTCCTGTTCCAGCTGCTGGAGAAGTGCTGATCCGAAATCATGCCATTGCACTTAACCCTGTCGATTGGAAGCGCCGGGATTTGGGGTTTGCAATTGCCTCTTATCCCACAATCTTGGGTAGCGGTATGCCTTCTGCTTGAACTCTGCTTCCGTCCCCAGTTCCTGATTGAAGTCCTTCGCCGCATGCCTGTCTATATTTTCCTAACTCCTGGTCGCTCCTAGATGTAAGCGGTGTGGTGGAGGGAGTCGGTGCGGACGTCAAGCTGTTAAAAGTCGGCGACCGAGTCTTCGGTTTCGCAAACGGTCTTGTGACAGGAAATCTCGACAACTGTGCATTCCAAACCTATACCTGCGTACCTGACTTCACGGTCGGAAAGATACCCGACAATATGTCCTTCGAGCTCGCGGCACTGTTGCCCATGTCTTTGGGGACTTCTGGCACCGCACTGTTCCACGACTTGGGGATCCCTCTTCCCGCCTCTGCTGAGCTTCCTAAGGAGTCGGCAGGATCGATTCTTGTTTGGGGCGGCGCGTCTGCTGTTGGGTCCATGGCTATCCAGTTGGCGAGGCTCGCCGGGTATACTGTGTATTCGACTTCAAGTCCAGCTCATCATGCATACCTCAAGGAGCTGGGTGCAGTTGCAGCGTTCGACTATCGCTCCCCGACCGCGGTGGAGGATATTGTCGCAGCGGCGAAGGAAGCGGGCCAGCCCATCACCTACGCCGTTGATGCTATCGCTGAAGGCGAAACCTTTGGACAGACAGCAAGCGTTCTGGCGAAGTCCGGGGGTAAAGGATCGAAAATGGCTCATTTGCTACCATGGCCGGAAACCGAGGTTGTGCCAGAGGGGGTTGAGAACATAAACTCCATGTGTGACAAGTGTTGGGGTGTCAGGAAGGATATGTCCATTTCGTTGTTCCATGAGACCGTCCCGGTTGCATTAGCAACCGGCACTCTCGTCCCGAGCCCAAGGTTGAGAATTATTGAAGGAGGCTTGGATGGCTTGGAAGATGCGTTGGTCATTCTCTCGAAGAGGGTGAGCGCTCAGAAATTGGTTGTCTCGGTGAAGTAGGGTGTTGAGTCCTGTGCACTGTTTTGGAAGACGGACATTGATTATTAGTGAAGATAGGAGATCATGGCTAGCTCTCGTTCATTTACCAAAGCAAAATGTGGTTTACTCTGTGGACATCATAAGTGCAATGAGTAAATCATGGTTCAATGTCTGTTTTTCTCTGCGAGATGTTTTCATCCCATTCAATTGATGGTCTGTCTAAACGGCTTCTGCGACTCTACCATAGTTGACCATTTCATACCATAGATTTGAGAGTCTGCTCAAACGATTCAGGCTCTCTCCCAGAGTTTGTGTCAGAAGTTGCGTGAGAGTAGCCGCTTCACCCAGGCGAATTGCCTCAAAGACCGACGCCCAAACCCGTGCCAAATCACCAGCCCCATACGTCTTTCCCTCCTTGACTGAAGGTTGCTCAGCATACTCAATCGATACCTCCTTCAGCTGCACGTCTTTCTTGAGGACCCTTTCCAGCGTCTCAACTATTTCCTGGAGTGTCACCGCACGTGGTCCCGAGAGAACGATCGTCTTGTTTACATGCGGGAATGTCTCCACAGACTTGACATACGAGGCCATCAGCAACGCAGCCGCCTCACCAAGCTCATCTTGCTTCGCCCAAGAGATGCCGTCGTGCGGGATTTGGGTGCTGCTGCTGGGATTTTTCAGGTCGAAAAAGGCAGTGTAGAACGGGCAGGACTCAGTGTAAAGGCCGATGCGGACGACAGTATAGGTGAAAGAGGAATCGTTGGCAGCCAGCGAGGCGAGGCACTTTTCCCTGTCCAGATGTGCTTGCATGACGTGGACCACAGATGTTTGGTTCCCGTCGCCAGCGAAGGCGAAGGAGCTGTAGAAGATGTGACTGACCTCACTTTTATGAGCAGCATCGATGGCGGCTTTGTGGGCCTGATTGAGAAAGCCGTTTAGTACAACTGACACCGGGAGCTTCTCATGCCGTACGTAGTAGGTGGAGGAGGGCGGAATATATTGCACTGACTTTGGACCGATGCTCGTGATCGATACTGGCGTAAGAAATCAAGTTGAGTATTTTGATGCGTCGAAAGCATGGTCAAGTGTTTCGACTTTGTCATAATCCGCAAAACCGATGTTACAACCGGTATCGACTACATTCTGTGGTACATTCTCTGGCTTGCGGACAATGCCAGTGACATTAGACCCACTAACGTTGTTGAGCAGATGCTTCAAGGTGCTGCCACCGATGCCACCAGAAGCTGGAAAAACGCCGATCATGGTTTGAAATGTCTTGATGCTGATTTTGAGAGGTAGGTTGGACAAGAGATGAAGATGCATATCCTGGACCAGCGGACTAGAAGACAGAATCCGAATTTGATGGAGCTGGAGAGGATGGCGCTGTATCGGATGGAGTCAGGACTGGCGTGCTCGCTTCAGTCGGGTCTTTTTGAAGCTGTGGTGGTCCCAACCGTTTAAGGTTGGTTGCCGGAAACCGACCTGTCGTTCGACAATTTTTGGATGCGCTGCCTGGACGGGAGAGTTGATTTGAAGAACTCCGCTTTCTTTTAAAGCCAGGAGTACATCCGTTCCCTGCAGCTGCACGAGCGGTTATTGTATCATAAGGTGCTCTCGAAGTAAATTCGTCCTGTGTATCCGACACGGCTGGCGGAATGGGGAGTTCTTGGACTTTCATTAATAGCTGCCGTAGTTGTGAAATAGTTCCACGCTGTAAGAACTTCTGGAAGCTTTCTCGAACTTGCTGCAGAGCAATTAGAGTGGTTCACAAATTCAAGGCACGTAGATCGTACAGATGATCGAACCACTTCAGCAGGTGAGAGGTTCTCTATCGCCCACTGAAAAACGTGAATTGGTTCTGAATTGATGGGTGCCATGGTAAAAATGAGTGAGCTGCAAGCCAAGCTGCCAAGTGGTTACTAAACAGAAAAGATTCCGCACGGGAGAGTGCATCTTTTGAATACTCAACGAATTGATGGACAAGTTTCGGATTGTACGCTCGTTCGAGCTTTTGGCAACGACGGAAGTTACTTGGTATTCGGCGGTAAAGGATCGTAAATTTGCTTCTGGCGGTTTCGATATTTACAGGGATTCCAGCCAATAGAACTCTTAGTTTCAATTGATTGATACCTACTTAGGATTAAGTAGAAAGTTCGAGAATTACGATCTTTACCTTGAAATATAGGTAAATTCCGCTTGTCCAAGCGAGCTTTTTCGGCAAAGGAGACGGCATTAAAAGGATCATACTTGGTATGAGACGAGGCTCTATCCCATGTCTTTCCCGTGCAGGATCGAATCGCTCACTAAAAGAAAGGTTGCGGGGCAACAAGGTTTTCAGTATTGAATCCAACAGAGTTCAGGTCAAGCGTGGATGAAAGGTGGGATTCATACGGAGGTACAGCGGTTATCTTTTGCTCCCCTTGGTTAGCGCATTTGACAGGGAGCAAAAGATAACCGCTGTACCTCCGTACTTTGGTATGAGATGTACGAAGTACTACTTGGTAGTTGGGATAAATAAGTGTATCCCTGTCAGGTATTTCTAGCACTTTCTACCCACAAATACCTTCATCTGTCCCCTACTATTGGCCAAATTCCCTTGTTGTAGCTTAAGACCGAACCCTCAAGGATACAGTTATTCATCCAAACACCAGTATGCATGGTTGTTCTTGGCGCAAGCTTAGCACCGGATTTAAAGCTGGTCATGCATGAAAACAAACTCTCCTCCTCCATTGAGCAAAGCCTCACTTTTGGAAAGGGAGTGTTTTGGTAGGTGGAATATCTTGTTTGCATTATTGAAAACCATCTGTCTCGCTACGTTCTACTTCGTACTAAGGGTAATGATAACGGAATTCTACTTTGGTCTGAGGATGAATAATTACACCCCTAAGGGTTTGATGGTTCTAGCACCTTCTGTGTGCTAGGGGGGTCTCCGGCCAATGGTCTTAAGGGCCCTTGATGCTGCTTTAAGTCACTTCCTACTTAATTCTCTATTGTGTATACCTCTACAATCATTATGGATATTATTTATGAAGTTCCAACTCCAAAAACGCCTACTGAAGATTGTACTCGTGATGATACGAGTTCAGACTCTTTACTTTCACGCCAATTTTACTCCGGTTGAAATCGCTCTTCAGTTAAATCTTACGATCGATCAAGTCAAGTATGCTATTCGACACCGAGTTACTCCTCAAAAACAACGCTCTGGAAGACACCCTTTACTTGGTCCTGCCGAAAGGAAACGCCTAATCGAATGGGTATGCGCGAGTAAGAAGAATAGAAGGACTCCTTAGAATCAGATCCCTTCAATACTCGGTTGGGATTGTAAAGTGTACGCAATCGAGACAGCATTTAAAAAGGAAGGTTTCGGGAGGTATACTGCTTTAAAGAAGCCCAAACTGACCGAGAAACATGCTAAGATTCGACTTGAATGGGCTGAAGAGCATAAGAATTGGACCGAAGAGCAATGGTTCCGGGTTTTTTGGACTGACGAGACTTGGGTAAAGCCAGGAAGGCACCGAAAGGTCAAAGTTACAAGGAGGAAAGGAGAGGCACTTCATCCGGATTGCGTTGAGCCTAAAATCCAAAGGCATATCGGCTGGATGTTTTGGGGAGGAATATCAGGTCTTTACGGTAAAGGGCCAGGTCTCTTTTGGGAGAAGAAATGGGGAACGATTAAGTCTCAAAGCTATTGCGAGCATATTGTACCTTCAATCGAAGGGTATACTCTTCCGCGAGGGTTAATTCTTATGCAAGATAATGCCAGAGGACACTCTGCTCAGAATACCGAAGACTTTATGAGAGAACGAGGGCTTATACCTATCTTCTGGCCTGCACTCTCTCCGGATTTAAATCCTATTGAGACCTTATAGAATAGAATCAAGGATATTATCGAGGAACAGTACCCTGAAGTCCATCGGTCTTATCCGCGGTTACGGAAAGCTATTATTGAAGCTTGGGAATTAATAACTGATGAGGAGGTGAGGGAGTTAATTAGGTCAATGCCTGAACGATGTAAAGCAGTGATAGACGCTGAGGGTTGGCATACAAAATACTAGGGATTCTTAAGAAATCAACATTGAATTGCATAAAGCGGCTAAAGCACGGGCCAGACGCACTGCCTTGACTCCCCTCAGGGGTGTAATTATTCATCCTTAGACTAAAGTAGTTAAGATGCTCCATAACGTTATCAGACGTCAGAACTTAAAATTAAGTGGGTCCCTCCATAACGTTATCCTCACGTCACAAAGTTTCTGTAACGGTCGGGTCCTGGCACGAGTGTTCCAGGACGTGTGCATACCTAGAATCATTAGGGTTCTAAAATCTCATTCGTACCGTAGTTATTCTACATAGTATGTTGTACTTCGTACATGCCCAAAAGATCAAAGACTTGGCATCTGTGCGTAGTGCTAGAAGATTCCACTTTACATGGGTTGTCAACCAATAAGCCAATCCGGTATATTCTTTTTCATCTGTAACGAGTAAAATCTGGGTCATTCAGCACGGACAAAAAATATTAGATTATTACCCTTGATACGAAGTACCTTCTTTTATAAGACTAGGAAGATAAAGAAATAAGAGAATTTCACAAGGATGCTACTTGATTGATAATCAAGCCCCGTAGCCAATGCCTCGGCTAAAGTCCCTGGTACCCACTATGGCTCTGCTTTCTCAACTGATGAATTTCTTAGTCGTAGGTCGGGGAGCGTATCTTTGTATAAAGTGTGCAAGTACGCCCTGAGAAGCAGTCACGCCATTGTTTAGGTATCTTTCTCACTTGAGCGCATGAATCCACTAGGCACTTTCGTCGTTGAAGCACAGTATGGTGTTTCCCAAACTCCTCGCCACGGTCCTTGCATCCCTATGTCTTTCCCGCGTCCTCGCCGAATTCGAACATCTCGATCCTCGAAAGGAACGCGATCATTTCAATTGTGCCACTCCCGCTAGGCATAAGGATTCCGCCGCAATCAGAGGAGTGGCAACTCGCGACCCGTTCTCGAGCTACTCGTTGAATAGATCCTCGTCGAACAGCTCTGAGGTTCCGCCAATTCCTGTGAAGGCATGGTTCCACGTTGTTGCGGAGAATACGACGCTGGCGGGGGGGTATATTTCAGATGAGAAGATTGCAGCCCAAATGCAAACCTTGAACGGCGACTTTGCTCCTAGCTTCAGATTTGAGCTGGAGGGCGTTACTAGGACCCTCAATCTCAATTGGTCCGAGGCTCTTGAGAGAAGCGAAGCTGAGACTGAAATGAAGAGCGCTCTTAGAACGGGAGATTATAAGACGTTGAATATCTATACGCAGAAAAGGGTGGGACCCATAACAGGTTATGCACATTTCCCCGAAAGAGTTGTAGAGGGGTCTCTGGAGTGGAATGTTTCTGGTGTTGTCGTACACTATGATACGCTTCCAGGCGGAGTGAACCCCTGGTTCAACTTAGGCAAGATCCTGGTCCATGAAGTTGGACATTGGCTTGACCTCATACACACGTTCGGACTAGACGAGGAAGGCAGCACTTGCACTGGTCTCGGTGATTTTATCGCTGATACACCTGCGGAATTCGAGTCAAATTCTGAATGCATATTTGGGAGAGACACTTGCCCGGACCAAGAGGGATTAGATCCGATCACCAATCACATGGATTACTCATACGATGCCTGTAAATTCGAGTTCACTCCCCTCCAGAGGAAGCGCATGATCGACACATGGTACACATATTACGAGAGCCCCTCCTATTGACACCGAATGGGTGGTTTCAGGCTCTACGCAATACATCGATTCCAGACCGTCTGGATGAACCCCAGAATTCATCCTCTGCCTCTACGGCTTCAATCACCCCTACTAGGTAGAGGAAAGAATAGGGACAAGACATATGTTATAGCAAGGAAGGGTACGAATGGTCAGAAACGTAGACAAACAAGAAATGATTGCAATGACCACAACAAAGCTTAGCCATATTGACATGCACAATCCGTGACTGCTGCACACACCCTTTTTTCGAGGAAGATTTTTCTTCGAAACACCATTTTCTGGTTAATCTATTCCATTCACCGTAGCTTTTTGAGCTTTTTAAAAGCTCTCTCCAGTTGTCGTAGACAACTGGCGGTTGTGTTACCATTTACGGCAAATCCTCATCACCCCCTTAAAAACGACATATTCATCCACCACAACACCCCCACACCCGCGGACAACAAATAATATAGCAAACCACGTCATTCCATACCTATTAAGATCCTTTCAACACTCCGGCCCAATGGAGGACGTCGTAGGACTCCTCTCAGGACACATCCAACTGGGCTCATCCGCTCCAAACACACCGAATTCTCGCCACCAACGCAACCAACCTAGCTCCGACCCTTTTGCGCCATCCAGCCCTACTATCCACAGCTGTCTTGAAATCGAATGATCCTGTCCTGCGAATGAATCTCAGCCCCTCCAGGCTCCTGCCAGGACCCATTCATCATGCCAATCCCCAGTCCTCCTCGGCTTCACCGACGATCGAGAAATCGGCCTGTGATCAGTCCAATCCTGCTCGAAATCCAATCCACGACACCCATCCCGTGGAGCTTGCGGTCATCCCTGCGGAGCTGAGCCCAAATCGACCTTCCTTTTGCAGAATTGAGACTCCGTGGCGTAGATTATGCCGTGCCAATTGTAGTGGCGATGGCAGTCCTGCCAGGGCAGCGCCCTGGAGCCGAACGATCCTCGGAACAGCCTTCAATTACTAGATCTATCATTCTAATATGCAAGGACCGCCAATCGAGCTCCTCCCGAGGTCGAATGACGTGCCTCCGTGCCATCTTCCACATCAGCCAGCCTGCTTGTGACCCATTCTCCCACTGCCGGCGGTTCGTATTTAGTCCGTAGGATGCTCAGCAGAAGCTTCAATGATGCCATTGTCATGCAGATTGTCACCTGCCACAACCACGTTGGACAGAAATGGATCCTACTCGTCACAGATCAGTCTAGATCAAGGCAACAGCGCATATCGTCGTCTCCATCGGCCAAAGGGAGCTCACCGAGATCCTTCTCATCACAGATCAGCCCAGATCCAGGCATACAGCGGATGTCGTCTTCTCCGCGGCGCAAAGGAGCTCACCGAGATCCTTCCCTCGACGCGTAATGCCACGGCGCAACCAGGCAGAAGTTGGCTATGGTGTCGTGAGGCATTACTTCCATTGGCTAGGTTATATTGCATGAAAGGAATGCCAAGGGCAGGCCTCCATTGTTGCATTCACCAAGGGAGCATTGCCGTGAGGATCGTGATGGTGCGACAGCGAGAAGAGGGAGGTGAGCTGAGCTCATGCTCGTACCTCAGTCAATGCGATGCCCTCCAGAGGAATGATCGCCGTCGCGACAGTCAAGAGGATCGAATCCAGAGTGGCAGATCGAGGGTTTTGGCTTCAAACTGGCCATGCCGTCAAGGCTTTCAGCTGCGCAGGGCCGGCGAACCAGCTGTCGTAACCCTCGATACAACTGCCGTACCGCGCCTTGTCGCGCCGTCTTGCATGAACAATACCTTGCTCAGGGAAAGCATCTGGTGGGTGTTGTATGATGGGTAACATGCTCACGAGGAGCGCCAAACGTTGACTCCCTGGACTTGTAATGTCGTCCATTTGGCCCTTTGGCCCTTTGATACCTTACAGAATCGTCGATCGACTGCCATTGAGGTGCAGTATTGTGTGTATTTGAGTATAACAACTTGTGGCAGACAGGAGTCGAATGAGTGCTTAACAGAACGGTATGTGTTTGCATACATTGAAGTTGAAATTTGCGAGGTTTGGTAAGTCGTTTGGTGCGGCTCTTGCGAACAGGGGCCCAAAACTAGCCCCGAAAGAACCCTTGACATACTTTTTCCAATTTTAGCCGGCGGCAGTCGTAGCCGAGGAGCCCAGACGGATCGCCTTCGGCTCATCTTCGGCTCACCTCCCTTGACTCGCTGCTCAGCCTGGCTCACCCACAGCTCAGGTTATAGCAGCCACAGCTCAGGTCCAAAGACGGAAATGGAAATTGCTCATGTCGAGATTCCGATATCGAACTACCTGTTTCGAGGATTTTTCAAGGGGAGGGCACCGTTGTTTTTGAGCAACACAGCAGAGGCGGCACCGAGTTCTCGAACAAACTTGCCGTGATCTGCCCTCACATCACGATTTTTGGTGCCCCCAATTGCGAATCCAAGAAGCTCAGTTGCATTGAGCGGGTCTCCACTGATCTCATTTGTGCTAGGATCTAAGAGAGGGTAGTCTTTGCCCTGGTCGTGGAAGAAGTAAGGCGTCATGATTCGACGGACCATGTTATCCAGGCGAGCCTCAGGAAGGCTGCCATTGTGGACGGCAATTGGGAGGTTCGCGCCGAAGACTGAATTCGGACCGCCGGGTTGGTCCATGTCTAGGCCTGATTTGATTCCAAAGATACCAGATTTCGTTGCGCCATAGTCAGATACCACTGCTCCTTGAAAGCCGAGCTCGCCCTTGAGTAATCCATTTAATGCCTTTGAGTTCTCACAGGCGTATGTCTGATTCAAGCGGTTATAACTAATAATTGGAACCCATCAGCAATCAGAAGAACGCATGTCGCGTGTTCCACATACCTGCACATCACGTAGCTCACTCCCGCCTTCACCGCATTCGCAAACGGCCACATGTAGATCTCATGCATGGTTCTATCATCGATGTTAGAGCTTAGAGCCGGGAATGGCACGGGGGACCTGGAAGGAAAGCGCTGTGTCTCTTGTTCATTTCCAACCCAGTGCTTAGCGCAAGATTGAACGCCGTTTGCTTGGATTCCTAAGACTGTTTCTTCCATGGCAACACCTGAGAGATATGGGTCTGTGGAGAAGGCTTCCCAGTTGCGACCACCCAGTGCAGATCTACCCATAGGTCCTGCTACAGGACTACACAAGACATCAGTCATATCCGATCAGTACACCATTCGCACGTACCTGAAGGCTATTTTTGATGCCCTTTGCTCTGAATTCAGCTCCCATATACAAGCCTCGGCGATGTATCATATCCTTATCGAAACTCGCTGCGGCAGATATCCCTGCAAGAAACACGGTGTTGAAATCTACTTCACGAACGCCAAGCGGCGAGTCCTGGAAGCAGAGACCGGTGAAATTGACTCGGCGGATAGGGGCGATGTTACCTCCACAGGGCCCTCATGTTCCGGTGACTATTGTCGCCTTTTCTTCAAGTGAAAGGGAAGCAAGGAATTGATCAACTTTCTTTGCAGCGATGCCTCATCTTCCGAGGTTGGCCATGGCTGAACGCGTCAGTGTCATATGTTTATACAGGAGTCACTCGTTGGTACTGACGAGCTGGATAGCCTCCAACAGGTTGGAAATGTTTAGGAGCCGCATCTTGCCCCAGGCATCCGGCTGCCACCGCCAGAATCAAAAGGGAGTTGAGATTCATCACCATGAATAGCTTAATACTTTGGAGTGATTGAAGTGATTGAAGGAAGTCTATGTGGTGGTTGGAACAGCCATAATTCTGTTCTACAGAGCTTTCTTATACTCTCATCATGAGCTTCAATCCACTCTACCCCGCGTTCGGAAAATGTCTTGTCAAAAGGCTGGGCTATCATTTAGAATGAACAAATATCAAGCCAAGTCCAAAACAATCGAAGTCGTGACATTGTGGGCCGATAATCCGCGAGGAAGGACGACAGACTTGAACGGTAAAGGAGATTAAAGTTTGTGGATAAATCGCCTTTATCCGGAAGAATGCGGGGAAGCGAATCCGGCTAAATGGGTTTCGAGCAGTAAATTAGGAACTGTCATGGAATTCGTGGTAGTGGCGGTGATTGAAGCAAAGTCTAAAGGCCATGAGCTGATATCTTTGGGTTGGAGCCGATGGTAAGCAGGGCCACACATCCAAGTGGCTGATTAGTGAGAGGATGTTGCTGATGCAGCTCCGAGGTGGGAGTACTTGCCGATGCCTGGGCATGCAGTTGAACCTGGGGCTGAAATTGACTGCCATTTGAGAGGATTAATGATTCCAATTGGTCAAATCGTCCGAGAATAGCAAGGCTTGCAGGGTCAAATCTGGGGAAAGTTAGCATTGGCGGGATGAAAAGCGTCTTCCAAATTCGGGTCCGTGGACTCGGGAGAAAGTCTATACTCCATAATCAAGAAAGGCGAACTCTTGCACGAGAGACTTACGACGACAGGTCATGCGGGGTCCATACACATTGGGTGCCAGCCTTCTCACAAAACGTCAAGAGGGTCTCTTGTCGCACTTCGTTCGTCAAGCTCGACAAACTTGGCAAGCTTTGTTTGCACGCTTTCGAGGATACGCGGCAGTTCCACGGGGAGCTGGACGTTTCTGTATTCTGTTGCCGGTTTCTGGCGGTGATATGTGCTGATGTGATGGGTCGACATCGAGAACAGATCCAGTGGAAGGGCTGGTCATCCCACCAACAACTCCCGAACGACCCGCTAGCATTCTTGAACAACAAGATCTGATCTTTGTTTTGTTTGGAAACGAAACGAAACCTGGGGTACAGGATGAGTATGCGGTGAAAGTTGTTGAAGAGGCCGCGGAGTCTCGTCTTTAAATGGATCGGTACATCGAAGGTTTGGATAAATGGCGTGGAGGGGTTGTCGCGGAATGTCGCTCGAGCGTACCCTTCTATAAGTTTCGCGTTAGAATGGCAGTGGACAGTACCCAATGTTCCTGAGAAATATCCCAATGGGGTCTTCTGGTAATGTAATTGTCATTTCGAAACTTCACCAGATGCTGGAAAGAGTCAGTCTGCTCACCTAGAGCTTAGACAATATCAAGCCTTTAACGGTGCCTCGAGCACGCGATCTAAGACTAGGGCACTCACATACTGTCCCATCTGCTGGAAGAGGGTCGTAATCAGGCCATAGATGTCGTCTGGCGGTTTCTCGCTGTATTTTCCTGCGATGAACCCGCTTCACCCCAAATACACCGAAGTCAGATTCTGTTATGTTGCAGAGCAAATGCCAATCACTAAAGCCTGATCCTACGAAGATTGGCAGATATTGCTCGAGACCAAGGCGTACAAAAGTTTGTTTGAATTCTGCATCCATAATTTCATAAAATGTGTTGACAGATCTTGGGGAGGCGGAGATTCTCGCCTAAGTAGTGCCTTTCCTGCCCCTTCCTTAGAACTTTCTAGAGGATGGAGCGGCTCTATATTATTCCGAACCAATCACATTTAGTTCCTATGACACCTCATATGACGTATTGTACATGGTGGCTCTCTAGTATACTTCTAAGTACAGTAGTGGTTTCCTCCTTCAGCTCGCCTCAAACTCCATAATGCGTTCACGGCTTACGGTAGCTTCTTTCTCCCAAGAATTCTCGCTCTCCGGACGACCCTTCCACTCAACAAGGTATTCAACCCTTCTGCGCAGCACTCGCTTCTTGAGTAGTCGCACGCCCAAGTGGTTCCCTTGATAGGTCGCCTCAAACCCTTCGACAACCTCTGGGCTTATATCCTTCCGCTTCTGCCACGTATTGCCCTCGTGCGGAAATCCTTTCCACTTCACAAGGTACCAAGTCGTGTTGCCTCGTTTCCACTTGGCAAGCAACGCTTCAGCCTCCCATATCCCTCTCTCGGCATCAATTGCAACTGGCTGGCTGCCACAAAGCGGCTGTATCACCGAGCTTTCTAAGCGCCCTGGTGAAGTTGTCGGTATGCTTCCGTGAGCATCCTCGACCGAGTCGGCGGTTGCTGGTAGACTTGACGTGGAAGAAGAAAGAGCGTCTCGAAGTTCCGGATCAACCAACTCCATCGGAATACTGGACGGATATGATGGAGGAGTATCTTAGTCTTCTATTTGGGGAGTTAGGGAAGCAAATAGTTGTTCGCCACTGACTCGTAGAATTTGTAGGTTTTGCCAGTGGTAGTAAATTACCCCCGGTTTCTGTAGGGGGTCAATATTCTGATGGTATCACCACCACTAGCTGACAACAATCAAATAACGAGATGGTAACCTCCTCAAAATTTAGTAATAAAGCAATGATACCATCACGTATCAGAGGGCTAAGAGATGATCTCCTCAACTTCTTGCATGTATAAACGTTGTAAGGCATCCTATTTCTCTGCAGAGTGTATCCTGTGTCGCAATACGATAACAAAGAGAAGGAATCCGTATAAAGGGGCTTCGGGGAGGAAGAAAACATTGGTTAAGAAAGCGCACGAACTAGGCCAACTTCCTGGGTTTGAGGTAGCTCTGTTTATTCGTCGGCGGGGCCGAGTCACCTCATACCGTTCAATCGATGACGAATCTTAGTGGCTAGTAAAGGCAGACATTGTGAGTTAAATTGGTATAGATGTGGCATACAACTAATCCATGTATTCCAGGATTTCGCATACCCTACACCGACGAATCTTCTACCGCATGACTTCGAGATAGAGCAGCACAGGGCGGGCCAATAAGACGGTTTGGTTACCTCGTTCCCAAGTAAACGATACTACTTAGTAGACCATTAATGAGAAATCAATTGTTCGACGCGGTGAAGTCGAGTTGTGAGCATGCCAAGGTATAAGGAGGAGAGAATGTAAAGCAAATCATACAGTAGCGACGGTTATATTAGATTAAATCTCCCCATAAGACTCAAAGGAAAAAGTTCCTTTGCATTTGTTGCAATTCATTTATATTTCTTACTCGGCATTAATATTGATCTGAAATAGCATCGCACTTAATGCTTCGCTGCGAATGCTCGTTATAGAGTTCCCCTCCACTGCCTGTGAAAGAATGAGTTTGAAAGGGGTTTCTAGAATTGGGCACACTTTGCCCAACGTGGCGGGACGACACCACGCTTAAGAGTACCTAAGGTCATGAAAGTCGAGGAACTAGCCGCGTAATATGCTATAATGTTTGTTCATTATCGTGAATTTCAAGTACAATATTTAGAAAAATCCTATCCTTAAGCCGCCGTAATAAAATCGAAGTCAACGACTTGCTCCTTTTCGCTATTAGAATTCCAAGACCCACGCTCGGCTTCGTAGGCGAAACGGATGCGTGGAATCAGCCTTCTTAGAGATATAGCTTGCTTAAGGAAGTAATGCTAGTCTAATCAGCCAATATTCGCAATGTACTATCTAGTTGCTCCTTACATTTATTAAACTCTCAAACGACCCTTCTAGAGTACATGAGATGAAATCAATCGCGTCCTTAGACTATTTCTCATTATCTAGGGTGAGGTGATAGCGAGAAAGCATCATTTCTTCTATGATTTCAGCCAAAATTGGAAAATCCAATAGAACCTGTGAGAGTTTAGGGCTCTTATATAGTCTATTATACTTGAGCTTTCGAGGATCTAGGACTTTGACGAGTCGATCAGCATAAACTGTGTGGCAAATATGGGGAAAACCAACTAAGTTTAATATTTCCATCAAGAGACAACCGGATACTTTCCTGCGAGAGGTCTTTGCACGAAAGCCTCAGCGACGAGATAAAAGCCACGCCCTTTAGAACCTATATTATCAGCCATTGCGTGTATTCGTGAGTGAGGGTATCTGGTACCTCGGTAAGTATTGTCGCTATCTCTCGCTCTTTTAGTTCATATTTCTGGAATTCTAACTGAGCGAAAGAGACGCCAAGATGTTCTATGACAAGAAAAATCCTATCATTATAACAATAGATCTCTTCGATGGCTGCGATGTTTGGATACTTGATCTAGGGAAGGATTGGCGGGTCCCCTAAAACTTCAAAAGGAGAAACCTCTCGAATATCGGCAAGGTGGAAGGACGATACTTTGCGCAGGGTTAATGTGGTCTGGCCAAGATGTCGAATGTAGCTATAGTCATCCCACGGATTCTTGAGTAACACCCTAAGCACACTTCGGACTTTCTGGGGAGTTCCTGAATCTGTCGAACTTGAAGGAGCCTCGTTAGCATTATTAGATAGGCGGCGCCAAAAGGCTTGAACCCTTCGCAAATGACGGAGTACTAGTTAGCTCATTGTATTAATAACGGGGAAATTACTTACTGTCTTTTAGGAGACGTCTCAATCTTCTCGGAGAGTATTATAACCGAGAATACATAAAGAACGAGATCTGTAGTTGTTGCCAGCCGTTTTGTGGTGCTTGTCACTAGTCTCAGGTGGATATTTTAAGCGAGGTGGTCACTTTAACCATTAACATTCGAATGGGTTTGATCACTACCTCTTTACTCGCAAGCCTTCTGGGCAAAGGCACACTCGATCTGGGAACTACGGCATTCCTGACCTGTGGTTGTGGAGAACGGTTTACTAAGGCCGATTACACGTAGACGAAGCCAGAGCATTACTGCGTAGGGTAAGCCAACCTGGGAGCTTTGCACATTTGACTAGTACAATATTTGACAAAGCGCAGACCGTTGACTAAAGTTAGAGAGAGGAAGACAAGTGCTAACTTAGATTGAGTTACTCTAATTACAGAAGTTCCAATTGCAAATAAACGATGTACAAAGGGACAAAATAAGTGTGTAACAAAGAGCACTAAAACTCAGCCTTACGACATGCCCATTCGAAACTTTGATACTAACAATATCGCGCAAGTCCCATAATACCTGTTTTGTGAAGATTATAAGGAGTATAAGGAAAGAGCAGGTAGCAATGCTCCAGAAAACAACAAAACCCTTCAGTAGTATACTAGAGGGGCGAAAGCGCTGTATAAAAGTACAGTAATAAGAAGAGACTATAGCTGCTACAGTGAGAATAAGCATCACTGTAAATACAATTGCCCAGGCTAGTGATGTGTGGGTTATTCCGGAGGCAATGCCCTTAAGAGTATATATATCCTTGATTCTCGTCGCAGACCCCAGAAGAATATTCAGCGTCGCGAGGTATATAGGCAATAGTTGGCAGTTGATGTGCCTAGCGAATCCGAGACAACATTGAAATGTTCTAAATGTGATGTTTTGGAGCCGGGCATTGAAGGGATCGTCGGGGCTTGGGTTTGGCAGACTATGTCGCAAGAGTCTTTGGGGTCTAATACTCTAGAACTGTCGAGGTTAGTGCGCGAAGTAGAATGACATATGTGGTAACATACAACTATCACTATCACACCTGCAAGCTTGTATGTCTCTGCTCGTAAAGTAAAAATGTATAGAGCAAGTTCCGCGACAGCTGCTAATATGAAAATAATGATTGGCAAGGCGGTGAAGAGGCCTATATTGACGGCCAAAAAGGAACGCATGTCAGTAGCAGAGTAGGGAGGGAATTGAGAAATGAAACTCATTGAGAGGGAACCACGAGGACATGACCAGATAAAAATTCTACATTTGGCGAATACGGATCTACTTAAATGCTAAGATACAGGCTTAAGACTAAATGCGCTGGCAATCATTTAGGGTACAGTAAACTAGAAAATCGGACTGGAAGGGGATGAGATGCATGACAGCCAGGGTATGAAGAAACACGAGGCTTGTAGATGATAACTATTTGATGGTTAGGTGATCACGTACTGACGAATTGTTGCCAGCCGTTTTGTGGTGGTTGTCACTGGTCTCATGTGGATATTTTAAGCGAGGTGGTCATCATGACCATCAACATCGAATAGGTATCCTCAAAATCCCCATCGACATTGAAGGGTCGGGGGAATGAGGTGGTGAGGAGGAGCCCCTGGTTGATTCGGAACTTTTATTTTCATAGACTTATTGATTAGTTTGAAAATTGAGATGCTTGAAGTCCGGAAGGGGGTTGACAGTGCGTCTCGTCCAGCCCTGGCCTCACTAATCCAGGAAATTTCTGGGGAAAATCAGAATAATCAACACTGTTCTATGGAACGCATTGTCCTTACCGCCCTACACCCGTGGACGAGACCCACTGTCAACCCCCTTCCGTATCTCTGGTTTTTGTTGTTCGGGCAATCCAGGTCCCTGAGTTATAGCCACGTGCCCACAGGTATCATATACCTGTGGAGGTAGCCTAGCTCCAGCTGGGACAAAAAGGAATACAAGTATAAAGTCGTGGAATCATTGGCACCAGCTGATGAAGTGAATGAGCTGGATCACTACGTCTTTGTCGCTCGCACACGTCTTGGTAGGTCCTAGTTTCGAATGCAACCTCCGTTTCTGACAGCAGTTTAGACAAAGAGACCAAGAATCAGATCCAATATGTTGATATCAAGTCTGCGGGCTTGCGGGACATCCTCCGGAAGGTTCTGCAAGATGTCCAGGGGGTTTGCCTCCAGGAAGAGAAGCCTTCGGTAAATCTAGAGCCGCCACACGCACTCAAATGGCAGAACGTCTACTAACTCAGCACAGGTAGAGCAGAACCTCCTCTACCATTACCTCCTTGATCTGGAAGAGTGCCGCCAAAATCCAAGCGCGGCCCTTGATAGTTCTACGCTGGATCATCTATATTTACTACTTGGCTTTATCCGGACAGCCTACGCTTCGACAACCGAGCGCCTTGGCCCGCTTCTCAAGAAGCATTAGATCACGTATGACCTCCTGTGGACGCTCTTCAAGCCGAATACTCTGGCACACACAAAATGCTTCGGCACTGGCTAGCCAAGATGTGTGAAGTACGAATTTGGGGAAGAGAAAACAGCAAATAGTGGGATAAAATACTTCCACGTCAAGGCTCGCTATTTAGATTTTGATGGGAAGGTGTTTGGGGAGACGTCAAGTGAGCATGCTATTGAGAAATTCCGTGGGGCGAAACAGATCACTGCTCTGGAGGTATTCCCCCTCAAATACCACCCGAGCGAAAGGCAAGTCAGAACCCACCTCACCGAATGCGGCCGGAAATTCCTTTCCATGATGGACGTCCACCTCTGCGAGTACAAAGGCAAGGGATTCTACATCGAGAAAGATCGGGTTGTTGAAATTCCTATCGAAAGCCGAGTCGTGGTCGACGCAGCTTATTTTCGAGAGGAGAACCCGAATTACGCTAGACCGAGCATCAAGAATTCCGATAAGGGCTCACTAGCTGGCTGGCATGTGATCGATTTTGACGATGCTGAAGAGGTGTCGGCCTCGGCCAAGAACAATGGAATAGATCTATTAGAAGTGAGGGGAGACGACCTGCTTATCTGTAGTCCAACCGTTCCTGCGTTTAGCTTAGGCGATAGAAGATGGGGTGAGCATCTAGTCCTTTTCTGTTATAGTATCACCTTCCCCTTGACTAACATATTAAACGTAGCGGAAGTGGCTGTCGCTAATATTAAAGAGATTGACTGGAAACAGGCGGCGCTGGACGACCTTCACATTCCCTTGAGGAAGAAGAAGGCCGTGTAAGCTCTTTCCGAAGCCCACGTTAAGCGGGCCATGACTTATTCCTTTGACGATGTCGTAGTAGGAAAGGGGCAAGGATTTAGCGTTCTATTGCAGTTAGTATCTAGTCCGCGTTAATACCGTGATTCTGCTAACACGGTATATAAGTGGACTACCTGGTGTGGGGAAGACCTTGACGGCTGAGTTGATTGCCGAACATCTTCGAAGGCCACTTATGCCGGTCTCTGCTGGTGAGCTCAGTACAACGGCAGAGACCGTCGAAAAGTGGCTGCCTCGTATCTTCAAACTCGCTTCTCGATGGAAGGCGGTCCTCCTCCTGGATGAGGCGGATGTACTTCTCGAACAGCGCTCATCTCACGATATCCATCGAAATGCTCTCGTCTGCGTGTTCTTGCGAACCCTAGAATACTATTAAGGAATGATGTTCCTCACTACTAACCGGGTAGAGCAGATTGATGATGCAATCGCTAGTCGGATCTACTTCAAACTGAAGTATGACAAGTTGAACCTCGAGCAGCGGAGCAATGTTTGGCGATATTTTCTGGGCACGGTAACCACGCCTCAGGGAGCAGCAATTTACAGCCCGGACGACTTCGATGACTAGGCACGAAAGGGGCGCAATGGTCGCGAGGTAGGTACCTCCTTCACGACTTCGAGGAGCAAATCAATTAACGGTATCGTTTTAGATCAAAAACCTCGTGTCAACGGCTCAAGCTCTGGCGATCCAAGAGGGATGCCAGGTGACGATGTCCCATCTCGAAGTGGCTATTGCCGCATCTGAGGATTTCGAATGCGATTTCAAGGGCGTGGGGTCGACGGAAGCTATGAACGGTTATGCTTAGCTGAGGGCTTTGGCTTAGACTGTGGGATGTTGTGTGTGGAATGGGAGGGTTGGAACGATTTGTGTATATTAGTGCTTTGATTTCTTATTATTTCACCTTTCAATGTTTATACGCTCTGGAGTAATGAAAGTATATAACTTACGTCTTTTGAACGGTGAACAATTGTTTGAGGCTCTGTGACGGCAGATATTTCATGGACTGTACCAAGCGTTCGGGAAGGTTCCGCGCACGACAAGACATGCCCTTCCCCGCGGACGGGTCGCGCCACTATAGAAAACCCTGAACACATTCTGTCGCTGTAACTAGCTATAGAGGCCAAGTCTAGACAGTGAGGTTTTTTGGGGGGGGTTACTATCACCTCGCTTGAATTTGATCTCTACACTAGGTCGTCACCTTACCACCTCGCTTAACTTTCTTTGTTTTGAACGATAGTCACAGAACCACACCGCACTCTCACAGGGACCCAGGAATGCCACCAACCTTCATTGTCCAGCAGAGATAAAAATAGCTCTCTACTTCCCATAATCTCCGTACTAAACTACTTGGTATTGGTATAAGTAAGTCATCTCCCCGCTCTCGATCTCTCTCTCCTCGCTCTCTTATTCTCATTCCCGTCCCCATTTTTATCTTCACTCCTAACCCTCTGACTAACCGCAGTCACCCTCCTATTCTCAAAAGCACTAAATTGAAATCCCTTCCCTAATCCCCCTCTCTAGCTCCCTCTGTTATCGATTTCGCGCCAGCCACCGGAGCGCCCTCTTCCTGTACTGCCCATTTCGACATCCCTGTCTATGCTCTTATATTCGTCTACATTTCTGTCGCCGTCTGGATTTGGGTCGAACTCTGGATCCCTTCGTCCCGTTCCGAAACTCTTACGGACTCTCTCGTTATCAAACTCTTCCCTTCTATCGCTCACATCCGTCCCCTCTCTATTTTCACTAACAACGCTCATCCCTTTCCCGCTTTTACTCCCCCCTTTACCGCCGCCTCCACCTCTTACATGGCTTTGGCTGCGACTCGGAACCCGCATGTCCGTCCCTGGCCCATTCTCAACATTCACAGTGACACTGCGCTGTACGCTAATACCACTAATATATCCAGATCCTTTGGCGCTGCCGAAGTAGCGCGGCATGTGGTGGTTGAGGATCGCTTTGAGGGAGGGAAGACACACGCAGATGGTGGCGACGGTGAGTTCGGCGAGGGACTAGGCGATTGATGTTATGGATTCCCTTGTTGATTTTTACTGTTAGCTTGTGATCTCTATTTAGGGAGAGGAGGAAGAGGAAGAATAGGAGAGGCGGAGGGGGACAAATATGTCTCATCCAGTGTGTCGCGGGTGTCGATTGTGGACTTCAAGCGAAGCATGCTTGTGAAATATGCTCTATGAAATCCATTTCATTAGCAAATCCATGCCTAAATAGAGAAGAGATGGAAAGGAGAGGAAAGAGATAAACATACATAACCCTAACACTAAAAAGCGTAACCAAACTAACTTTCTTCCCCCTCCTAATATTCAGTTTCGAAATACACGGAATCGGCAATATTAGTATCACCACGTCTTCCAGAATCGAAAAAACCGC
The DNA here is from genome assembly GCA_020726505.1 of Leptodontidium sp. MPI-SDFR-AT-0119. NCBI lineage: Eukaryota > Fungi > Ascomycota > Leotiomycetes > Helotiales > Leptodontidiaceae > Leptodontidium > Leptodontidium sp. MPI-SDFR-AT-0119. The sequence goes on from JAHLEZ010000024.1 coordinate 135,825, forward strand.
TCCGGGGATCAGTAAATCTAGTAACGGGATACAACTCCCTTCGATGCGTTTATCCCAGAGCCGAGCGATGGGGCGACATTGTACGATTACAGGGATGAAGAATGCGATCCCGTGTAGAAGTATGTAGGCGATGATGAGCCAGGTGGAGATTTGCATCCAGCGGACGGGGAAGACGCGCAGGTAGAAGAGAAGGATGGAGACTTTGAGGAGGACTTGCACGATGACGTAGAATTGTCGCATTATCCAGTAGAGCTGATTTGCTGTTAGTATGGGAGTGGGTTGGGTGGTGGAAAGACGGACTTTGATTATAGTGGCGATGTTTTCGGCTTCGACGTCCCAAACGTGGAGACCGAGCCCGTCTGTGGAGACTTTGTAAATTAGCATTTTGTTGGAAAGACTGGATTAGAAAAACTTACTCCATATCAAAGCAACTGCTATGACAATCATGAAGACTGTGGAACATTAGTATGAATTCTAGAGCGTGAAAGAAGTAGAGTAGCTTACCAGCTGCGACTAATATAACCCAGTCATCCTCCCAGAACCTGCGCAGGATATATAATCGAGAGTAGCATCTCAGCAGTACGAAAATTGATGCGAGTAAACTCATCGTGATTGTGAGGTTACGGATATAAGCGGACTTTGAATCTTTTGGGTAGCGAATGCAAAGCCCTTCTTGGAGAGGCCATGCAACTGCGAACGTCTTAGTAGGATTTTATAACTAGTATAAAGTTGGGGCTCTTACTAACTTGATCCTTATATTTACAACCTGTTTGGAGACAATCTGAGATTTGTCTTCGAGACGGGATATCGGGGCAGAGAATGGAGCTGATCTCTGGTAAGGTCGTGTTCGCATACCCCAGAGTGTCAATGGTTGGGATAACGCATTTTGTCTATTCCAAAATAGATGATTAGTAAATGCACTTCAAGTAATTGAAGTCATTGAAGGGGAGTGGCAATCCTTACAGCACACGAAGGGTAGTTGTTCAAATAAGTCTCGAGCGGGGTTGGGGCTGCCTGTTGTCCCAGTACTACCAAAGCACCCTAACCCAACAACACGGACTAGAGTACGAGCAGGCTCATGCTGCACGCAATCTAATCCCTGGACGAATCCACGTGTGGATAACAACAAAAGCAAGGAGGAAATAGAAAAAAGAAGCCTCCGAGAAGCGCGCGCAGAAATCATGGGGCCAGGATACATAAGAGTGAGAGATGGGAGAGGGCGAAGGTTTATTCATCTGTTACAGCGCCGGCCAGTGGCGCACGCTTTGACACTCAATGGTCGCTGGTGCGATGCAGGAGGTCTTGGGGGGTTGCCTGGGTCAAGGCGATGGACGGCGAACAGTATGTAGCTCAAAGTTTATGCAGGGCACTGACTGACACACAGTGAAAATAATTGGAGAATCGGGTTGGGGAATGAAGGGAAGACACGGCACAAGTACACTACGGTACATGTCCCTTGCAGCACTTTTCGGCCAGTGCCACTATCATTGGGCGGCGTACGGATGAGGCACCGCTTCGATCACAGTTCGCAGAGGCCAGGGGGCGGAAAACCAAGGAAAATTTTCCACCATTGCATCGATCCTGGCTCGTTGTAGTGGTTTGCACTTCTGAGATCTGCTCTGGAATCCTTCGTTACTTCACGTGGGGCAAAGCTGTGCTATTGACGTATGCCACAGTACCCAGCGGGAAGGAGAGGGAGAAGTAAATAGCTGATGCGACTTGTCTCACGCAAGGCTTACGTTGCCAATAGCCCGTGCCAATGCACCTGACCCTGAGCAGAGTGCGGAGACCACAAGTACCCCAGCTTTTGAATGTGCTTCCGAGGAGCTGCATGCATAGAGATGCTCGGGCATTACCCCGGACTGGCAATGAATCGCAGCCTCGCGTAAGTAAGCGTTCTAGACTCCAAGCGAAGCAAGTGAGTAACTTCCGTGTCTCGCTGCATGCTAAATGAAAACCAATCGCATAGACCCTCTTGAATCGACAGAAGATGATTTGCTCATTCAAAGATTCAAGAACATCTACGGAGGTACAGGCCCAAAGTTTTGTCTCACCGCCTTCAGAAACAGGGGTAAGAACATCAAGATCGCAAGTTAGGCTCCTAACGCGTTCTACTTCCTTAATAAATTGTGCATTACTTTGAACATAACATAAAGCCTATTCGGAATCGTGATGAACCTTTTGTTTAGGACCCTAATACGGGTATTCCTCTTATTTGTATTTATAGCTCTTTAAAGTCTCGATAACGAAAGCGTAATAAGAATACGACTCGGGATTAACGTCGTGATATCCAAATGGCAGCTCATTATGGCCTTACGTTTTAAATAGATAATGTTTATTATTCCTAAAGTTACGCAAAAACAAATTCGATACGTAATCGATATACTTAGAACTCTAAAGAAGTCGTCTAGTCCACCTCTTGCTCTTAACTCAGATTAGTGTTACGGACGTTCCTGGGCGACCACTGGGCCAGGAGGAAGTGTTCTAGGAGTCCGCGTAGTCCTAGGAACCAGAGGGGTCCTGGGAGTACGGCTCCTGGGAGCTGTCGAGCTCCCGGAAACCTACCTGTAGTTAAGCAGTATCCTTTAGTATGGTATAATCTCAGTACTGCGGTTTGCCCCCCGGGTTTAGCGACCCTCTGCTTCGGGCAAGGCGCGTGCACGGGCCCAGCGCCGCTTTCAACGTCTATAAGAGCTCGCCCACCCCGCTGCTCGACCATCATCCTCTTCAATCTCTTCCCAACACCCCTTCGCTCGGCCATTTGCCCTCGTCGTGCGCTATCGACGCGTTCCCAACGAGACCCACGCAATACGCCCCCTTCGCCAACCCCGCTGCAGCTGAAAACCTTAACGGCACGGCGGCTTGAAGCCAAAACCCTTGATCCTCCTCGATCTGCCACTCTGGACCACTCTGGATTCGATGCTTGTGACCATCACGACGGCGATCATTCCTCTGGATGGCATCGCATTGCCCGAGATACGAGCGTGAGCTCAGCTCGCGGCCCTCTTCTCGCTGTCGCACCATCACAATCCTCGCGGAAATGCCTTACTCGGTGATGGCGACAGCGGAGGCTTGCCCTTGGCATTCCCTTCGTGCGGTATAAGCTGGCCAATGGAAGAAATGCCTCACGACGACGTGGCCAGCTTCTGCCTGGCTATGCCGTGCCATTACGCGTCGGGAGAAAGATCTCGGTGAGCTCCCTTAGGTCGGTGAGACGATGACATGCGCTATATGCCTCGATCTGGGCTGATCTGTGACGAGAAGGGCCGATTTCTTCCAAATGTGGCTATGGCAGATGACCATTTGCATAACAATGGCAGCATCGCAGCCTCTGCTAAGCATCCCACGGACTGAATACGAAACGCCGGCGTTGGGAGAATGGATCACAAATAGGCAGGTTGACGTGGAAGATTACAAGGAGGCAGGTCATACGACCTCGGAAGAGCTCGATCCGCCAGCCGTTACATATTGGAAGGATGGATCTGGTGACTGAGGGCTATTTCGCGGATCCTTTGGCTCAGGGCGCTGCTGTGGCAGGACTGTACGCGCCACCAAAATAGGTACAGCATAATTATGCCGCGGAGTATCACTTCTACAACGGGAAGGTCGTTTGGCCTCATCTACGCGGAGATGGCCACAGGCTCCAGGGGAAGGGTGTAGTGGATTGGATTTCGAGTCACATTGGAGTGATCACGGGCTGATTTCTCGATCTTCGGTGATGCCGAGGAAGAAGGGGGATTGCATGACAATCGAGTCCTGGCCGGAGCCTGGAGGGACTGAGATTTCATGCGCAGGACTAGGTTGAATTTAGGACGGCAAACGGCAGCTGCGAGCGGCAAAGATGATGTGTGGACGAGACCAGTTCAATTCCGACAAGCAGGTGCTCGCGGATTACCTCTTAAGTCCCTCAATTCCCCTCGCTGAACATTCAACACACGCTCAAACCGCACTTCTCTCTGCCTACTTCGTTTCGTGATGGCTGCCCTTGAGAGTATAAGATCTGTTCGATTTGCACTTCCTCCTTCAAACCCGCCATTCTGCAACAGAAATACCCTCTGGCATGATCAAACCAACCCTTCAATCAGTTCACTTAACACTAGCGGCGGCCAGAAAATACGTAAATCTGCTGATGCACTTTCCTGTTCTGGATATCAAGCTGAGGCTAATACAACTGGGCCAGCGAGAGCTTAAGGTACGTGGAAAAGCTCCACCCGAAGTGAATCTTTTTGATTCGTCAATCTAGATCGTAAGCACGCTCTTGCTGACAATGACGATGAATCAGACGACGATTTTCCGTCTCTCGAGGAGCTCCCTCGAGCGGCTCTGCGTCCGAAGATCTCGACTGAAGCCTCGAAGACCGGGTTTACCCTTCAGCGCCTGGAACAGCCAACTCTTTACAAGGCTAGACTGCAAATCGACCGAACACAATCAGGGTTGGATGAACGTCAGGGTGGGAGTCGAGGTAGGTGCACCGGCTGTCTTTGTGCTCAGAAGCGGACCGCTAATTATATGCAGATCAACCAGTGATTCTCGATAACGATGACGACCCAGATAACGCAGATGCTGGGAATGAAGCCGAAGGCGCTTTTGGGGATATCGATACTGGGCGTATTGAACGGGATGCGAGTCCGCATATCTTCGCAACCTTAGAACTCGCTTTAGCGCCGATAGAGTCCATTGATACATCCGGCCTATGGTATGACATTGAGGAGGGCCGTTATGTCGACGAGCCAGCTCCGGGGCCTGGGCCTCGTGAGCAATATAGCGTGCCTTCTGCTCCCACACAAGCCCAACCCCAGACCCTCCCTCAATCCTCTACGCCACTGCAGGATTAGACCAACCAGCAAGACATCGACGATATCACGCAGAGCACGTCAATGGAGTCCGCGCCCCACTCCCTCCCCAAGCCTTCCGACAACGGCAATGATAGATGGACTGATAATAGCATGGCTAAACTAGAGAAAGCACTGGGGTTGGCTTTGGAAGAGCAACATGTGGAGTCATCGTCGGCCGGCACACCTACCTCCCTAAGTCCTCGCTTCGTCGAAGCACCACCGGACGAGACCCAGAGTCGAGAATGCACCGAAACTACCGGTAGCAGACCAGAAGAGCTGCAAAATGCTCCTCGACATGGCACAGCTCAGGGTCTTGAGGAGTGGGAGCTGCACGAGACTGAGGTGGTGGTGGTGGAACGGGGAGCCGTAGCGATGCAGCAGCAGGAAGAGCCTGCAGCACGGAAGGAAGGAAGGGCTCGGGCAACCAGCTGTGGGCGATTAACAGAACTTGGTCGAGGTCGTCAACGCGGACGACCTTCGTGACAAGGAGGCCATCGAGGCTTTGCCAGCCACGCAACCCGAGGGCCCCGAGATCGACGAGCACCGTTTTCGACTACGTGGGATACGAGCTCGGCAACTTCCTGGACGCCAGACAAAGACAACCCAGTACCGAGTCGTATGGGGGGAATATCCGAACAGGTCGGATTCTTAGTTCAGTGAAGACGACGTACGAATATCAATGCCACGGCCGCCTTGCGAGCGATCCTCTCAAAACTTGACACTACAAGCAGAAATGAACATTTTCCGCGTTCGCGAGATGCGCTCTAGCCGGCGCAAAGGCAGAAGAGTTTTCGAGTACCTGGCCGATGCGTTCGGTCTCGATGCCCGCACCTGGATTACTGAAGATCAATTGAGAATCTCACTCAACCCTACATTAGTCGCTGAGCTTAAAGGTAATTAGTTGCCTCATGAGTGCCACGTTCTGGAAATCTTGAGGACCAGGTTGCTAACGGAACATCTCAAATAGTGTCTTCTCCTTATCCCTTGAGCCAAGCACAACGTGAGGTCCTTCTCAGACATTCAGCAACTCCGATCAGTGACGAGCACCGCTATGCGTCACGAACCTCTCGAAGCTCCTCTGCCCCAGCTGACGCGGCGCTAGGGCTGGAGGACGAACCTGCGACGCGGAAGCGAGGACACCAAGACATGCATACTGAGACCAGCAGCGACACCCACCATTCCGTGAACACCGATGACCATCATAACACCTGCGACACAAACGACGAGGACCCACGACCTGCAAAGCGACGAAAGCCACGCTTAGCATCTACCGTGACTCCAACCACCTCCCGAAGGCACGCCCTAAAGGTCCATGTCAGACAGCCTGGCCCCTTTGTTGCGTTGTCGACCGCCACACCTGAAATTGACGACGCGCAACTTCAGGTTGATCACGAATGTCAGTCGACCTTCGTCGTTAATAGCCACCAGCATGCCTCGCGACCCTCCCGAAGCCCGTCTGCGGCATCAGAGGCGACACCAAATACTGAGCATCGGCAGTGGCCATTCCAAGGCTTCTTGAAATGCACCAGGACCGGAGATGATGTGACATACAATCTTGAGTTCAAACTGCCATCGGTCTCGGAGTACGTTCACATACCAATTGCTCCTGCAGCACTGGAGATCGATCACAAAGCTGCTGCACATTCCAAGACACCTCAGGCACCGCTAAAGTCAAAGAAGAGCCGGGCTCCTTGGTCAGAGGAAGAGGACGCGATACTCCTGACAAGGAAGGACGGTTGTTCGTGGGAGGAGATCCATGAGGATCTCCCTGGCCGGAGCATGGGGGCCATCCAGGTGCGCTATTCGACCAAGTTCAACCATTGATATTGCGCTCCGGCGACACTACAATTTGGAGTCCTTTGCGGCAGCTCTGAGCATCTTCACGTACATTCAAAAATCCATGCGTTGTTCACCTGCGTTCAATGTCGCTCCAGAGGTTTCTATCCTCGTTGTCTGCTGTGGAGGTATGCCGTGACCACAGCGATTCTAAACCAAATCGACCCATGAAGCCAGAACTGCGTGTGTCGACGCGCTTGCGTCGCAGGGAAGTGAGCCTTCGATCAGCCATTTAACTGGTGGTTGAGCGACAACGATCGTGATGTCAGCAGCGACGATGGGGTCGAGCGGGGCCGGGAAGCGGACACCGTGGACTACTTGCGCTTGCTGGCATTCTCCAAAGGGTAAGCCTTGGAAATGGATCCATGGCGCTGATACGACTCCAGACACTATGCACACACGACATGATGCGACGAGGCGTACGTCAGGGCCTTCAGGGAATTTATTCATGCCATCAACCTTTGAATCATTAATATATCGTTCCACTGCAATTTCTTCCAAACCAAACATTGTTTTCAATCGGCCACCAACATTATATCGCTTGCCTGCTACGTTGAGAGATCTGTCCCCACCCCTCGCCCCTTACTGATCACTTCGCCCGCTTCCCCCTCTCTCCTTGGTATGGTTGTGAAGAGTGTAACGTGTTTTTGTGTGTAGTTGGGCCTTGTTTTGATAGATATCATGCCCAAATGTGAAATCAATATATCCTCACCCAAAATACTAACTCTCTGATTGGTCCAAACCCCTGTTTCGGCTAATTCTGGTAGTCGCACCGGTCCATGGGATAGACGGCGACTTGCAGAGATCAGGCTCAAGTGAAGCTGCATTCTATGACTTTGATAGCTTTCTTGACTACTCTCCTCGGACTACGCCCTGAGTCCAGTCTATACCCGCAAATCCATCTCAGATCGGAGCAGGTCAGCACCTCTGGTGGATATGCCGGAGCTTGAACGGCGCCACAATTCTTTGGTGTAATCACTTATTGATCTACTCTGATCACTGAATCTATGCTAAATCTTCGGCTCTTGTTGATGCCTGCGAAGATGAAGCCATGGACTCGTGACAAAGTTACTGCAAATATCTGTCTCGTAATCAACTCCACGAAACACATCATTTTGTACCAAGCCTTGGGCAGGCAGGAGCAGAAACAGGGTCCAAATATATTTTTTTACTTTAATGAAAGCACAATGCAACAAAGTTTGACACAAAAACACTATTTGTATTGCTAACCCTGAAATTACTCCTTTGCCGTATACTTGTAACGACCTCGCATACAGACCTGGCCCAAAGATACAAGGCCGGTGAGGGACTCTTTCTGGTGTGCACGGCTCAAGAGTGGATGCTGCAACTGTCGGGGAAAGCCACTTGCGGTGGAGATGGAATATACCTTGAGTAGCTCTGCTGCAGAAGCGGCAGATGTCGTTGCAGAAAGCACACGAGCATGAACAACCTCGCCTCTCTCTTCGACAGCTAAGGCAAGTACGAGGCGGCCGAGCCGCTCTTCGAAGAGACGCTGCGGCTATCAAAGAAAGTCCTCGGCGAAGAGCACTCTCAGACCCTCACGAGCATGAACAACCTCGCCTCTCTCCAACATGTGATGATGTCGCTACTTGGTTCCCGCTTGATATATCCTTCATATACTAATCTCTAAGTATGTTTTCTTGGCTCTCAGTGTCGGTGTCTGTCTACTGTTTGCTCTTTCGTGGGATGCGACTCTTCTAGAGTCCTTTGCACGACTCAAGTTCGTGTCCAGCGGTCGATGTATTAAGGAGAGTATTGGCGGCCCTCTTACTGAACTGCGGTGTGTGGGCCACTGAGCTGGAGCTAGTCCTAAGTAGTCCTGGGCAATGATGCCGAAGAAATGGTTTGAAAGTAATGAGGCACGAACAAATAATCCTAACGTAAACCTCAATCGTGCTGAAGTTTTATTAGCATCAAAATCACAATTTCGGTGTAATAACAAGAGATATTGAAAATGAACTAACGTCTATAACCAGTAATTAACCCCCATCCAAGTTGAATCCATAGAATGAGAATGAAAGAGATCCAATGTAACCTTCAGCTTAATACTGCTGACGATGCAAACACTGTGCTAATTAGCTCTATTTTTTGGATCCGGAAATGCGTTAAGGAATGGCTTACAGTGTTCCAGTTATAAACAGGCTAGCTACCGCCACTTTCTGTTTGATGGGCAGTTGCAACTTGTATACTAACAAGACTGGCAGAGCGAGTATTGCAAAATCAGTTAAGATATTTATAATACCATGTATCGTGAATACTTTGGACACCCCGATACATGACCTACCTGAGATCGTAACGTCTTAGTTTTTAGCAATTGGTCGGCAATTGAAAAGAAATTCAAATGATCCGAGAACAGAGTATAGAACGGTTACTACAACGACTATCCACACAGTGATCCTGAATAGCCGAAATGGCGAAAGCCGGAGGTAGAGTAGTAATATCGATAGCTTGGTGCACATAAAAGACAGGCCGTAGAAGAGTCCGCTGATTATACCCATCTAATAGAAACATTAGTAAATGCTAAAGACTGGCATGAAAGAATCGTGACTAGGCCTAAGCTTTTGTAACCTAAATTGGTGACTCACTTTCAAGTAATGAGGACTGAACGTTGTAAGTGGTACGTCCCAGATATGAACACCTAAGCCGAGATGGAGTACTTTAGAATAGATAGTTAGCCACGAGAAGACTAAACCAAACCCCCTCCGAGTGTATTCTAAGTGCTTACTCACAAAAGACTGTAGTAATAGCAAAACTAATCGATAAAAGCTGTATCTAACAAGGGAAATAAGCACGCGTCCAAATACTTTGGTCGTCTCTCAGGGACTTATACCCACGCAAGAATTATCACATCTAGTTGGGGTTAACTAGGCAACTCAGCATCTTTAGAATAAACGAACTTACAGTCATTAGAGCCCAGAGTACGAACGATCATTCTCTTCGTATAGATTCTCAAAGAAAGAACGAAAGTTGCTAGAGGGAGCAAGATTGCGATTGCAATGATAATCCGATTTCCTTGAGACTTGGGATGGTTAAAGTTCGGGACTACTCTAAAGGGAGGGGGGAGGGCCCCGATAACCCTTTCTCTCTCGGTTTTGAGTGCAGAGTTCATTGTGTCGACGAAGCAGGAAGAAGACCGAGAAGAGCAGACTCGTACTCGTTTGAAGAGAGAAGTGGCTTGAATTTTGAAGTAGGAATATGTCGATTGTGAGAAGGCGAAAGTGAAAGAAAACGAGATTCGTCTTGCTGATCTGACCTTAGAGTGTCCATGGGATAGTGACTATTCTATAGATATGTGAAGTGCTTCTCGCATGATCGATCGGAAGCCATTATCAGCCACCAAAAGCCACAACATAGAGCAACAAAAACTGGCATATATCGAGTTTCGGATAACACCGTTGCTTGTTATTTCTCAGCTTCGATTTCAAATGGAATATTCTCAACAAGCGCCCTATGTACTATGAAAAACGGAAACTCCCATAAATGTGATCATCTTTTGGTGCTTATATTTCTTCTTCCCGATTAGTAGGATCGCCTGGCTTACTTGGAAGATAAGTGCTATGGCTTGGTTAGGTTTGAACTTCATGTAAAGAAGCACTTTTAGCCATCCAATACGCCGGTCCGTGGAAGAGCTTAGAAAACGGTCCCTATTTTCTGAATGTGACAAAATATCGCAGACTCATTGGCCACATATTAAAGGAGACAGTAGTTATGACCTGTCACATAGTTTCTTGTTCTGTATGCCGAACTCATTTGAGTTTGAAACCACTGCGTACTTCGTATCGCGTACTTCGTATCAAGGGCAATAATCTAACCTTTTTCGTCTGTGCTACATGACCCAGATTTTACCAGTTACAGACGGAAAAGAATAAATCGAATCGGCTGATATTCCTTGCAAAGTGGAATCTCCTAGTACTGCGCACAGACAAAAAAGGTCAGATTATTCGGGCATGTACCAAAGTATGATTCCAGACTTCCCCGTCACGCCACGTTGCGCCACTATAAACCGAGAGCTTGTCGCCATCGAAAACAAGGCGAGAATCTGCGCCATTTTGTGTGTCGTTCGGGACAAAGGGGATTCTCTGGCGCTCGCACAAGGCGTTTTCCGAACCTGAGAGACAATGGCTTTTTGCCGAAGCTTGAGCTTTTGGTCTCAACCCGCACATGCTCAAAGTTCTGGGCCGCATCGGATAACATTTACCCGACCGGAACCGCTTTGGCCATCGTTTCCGACTTCCCCGTCAGCCTCGCGGAGCCACACCGTTGCACGAGTAGTGGAACCGAGTTGTCGTCGCAATCGAAAATAAGGCGAGAATCGATAGCTCGGCGCGAATTTATTGCAAGCAAAGTATTGTAAATTGTCGCGCCTCGCTTGTTCTCCGTAGAATTGTATCTTGCTATAGCCAGCTATCTTCTTGCTGTTGCCGTTCGTCAGATCTGGCAAAGTGACCTCTTCCGCTCCCTATCTATGCGAAAGTATTGTATACTTCGGTATGTCGCTCTCAAAGAACTCAGTTAGTCTGAGATCGCTGTCGTCGTTATACTGTAGTAAACGTATTATTCGACCAGGTTCGAGGATCGCAGGAGGAAGGGTTCTCGATAGCTTTTGAACTGCCGAAATAGTATTTATGTGAAGTAAGGTGAAGCTTGGAGAAGACGTCGCGTGGAGGCTGGCGCACTTAGCTTAACGGCAGCCTCGTGGCAATAGTATTGTCGTACATCACTGGAAGCGCGTAAGACCGGCTAGTCGCTCAGGCTTACTGCAGGAATTGTGGAAGTCATAGGTGGCATAAGATATTCGAAGTCACTCTCGATTGAGTATAATGCGTTCTTGTCGCTGAGAGAGAAGCTGAAAGGATTAGAAAGTGGATGATAGAAACAGAAATCTAGGATCCAGAATCTACCTTCGATTATCTATTGGTGTCCGAACGGCTGTCATTTATTACGTCCATCATGAAATGCTGGGAGAGCGCGGGGTATGTGAGGGAACGATCAGGTGACTTTCATACTTTGTGAATAGTCTCACTTTATGAATAATATTGTGTAAATAGCTTAAGTCAGAGCTTTCCTTACGAATCTCTTTCTCTCCTTGTAAACAATCATTTTACCCAAGTCGCATTCGACCTCGTTCATGCTCTTGTACCGTCACAGGGTACTGTCCCGCTTGTCGACCTTCCATGAATTTGGGATCCACAGCAGCCACAAAGCCGACGACGATTTCCAACTTGGTAGTAAGGCTTTAAAGATCGAATAAGACCCCTTTATCCCTTCCACACTCAAACGGAACATTTTTAACCTTTTGGCTCTAGTGGAGTAGAATTGAGAAGCGAGCCTTGGCCAGCAAATGACAAGCTAGACTTCTAACGCGATTTCCATTTACACTGGGGATATTCTCGCTTCGAGAGCTACATTCAGCTACTCTGCTCCACCTTTGGGTGCATCAACAAAACGTTCCGTTTGAGTGTGGAAGGGATAGATATCAAAAGCGATAAGAGCTTGATGGTGGAGTTATGGCGAAAGAACTCTCTCTCGCGGACATCGATACTAGGCGTATTAGACGGGATGCGAGTCCACCTATCTTCCAACCCTCGGCACTCGTTTCAACGCCGACAGAATCCATTGATGCATCCGGCCCATGGTATGACGTTAAGAAGGCTTATTATTTCAACGGGCCAGCTCGTGAGCAATACGGCAGCGTGCCTTCTACTCTCGCACAAACACAACCCCAGACCGTCTCTCGATCCTCTACGCCCGCTGCAGGATCGGATCAGCCAGCAAGACATCGACAATACCACCATGAGAGATCTATCCCTACCCTCACCCTTACTGATCACTTCGCCTGCTCTCCCCTCGAGGGATCAGCGGATATGCTGGGAAACTTTCGATGTGCCGTTTCTTTTCTTCGTTCGTCTTAGGCTTCTCTGACGATCTCTGAATCCAAATGTTTTTCCCCCTTAAAAACTCCTCCAAGTCCTTCGCATCTTGGTCCCAGTTGTTCTGTAATACCCTAGACACTTGTTCCCACTCTTCTTCGGGCCACCTGTATCTGAAAACCTTGCGGTACATGTTCATGTGCCGGTCTGTCGCGATAAGTCCTTGGAGTTTGGGAAACTTTTTGTGGAATTCTACACTTCTGAGCCCGTATCCTGTCTTGCCAGTCAGATCTTTTGGAAGAACGTCTGCAATAATCTTGACATAGCGGAACACATATTGGTCATCGGGTTGCCAATTCAGCTGTGTCGATTCGCAGACGTAGATGTCACTCTCCGGTTTGAAAAAGACCACACGTCGGTGATCTTGCGGCCATGAATGGCGGAGATAGGGAGTTCTAGTAGTTTATAGTGAAATAAAGTTAGAAATTGAGAGTTCGCAGGGGGGTTAAAAGATTCGAAAAAGTTTTTCGTTTTGATGTATATATGTAGATTTGCGAAGACGAGCGACTTTAGACAACTTGGTTACATTTAGCCAAGGGAGTTTTGGGGAAAGGTAATTTGTGGACGAGGAAGTTTGGATTCAAGAGGATTTAGGGACAAAGGAATTTGATGACAACGAATTTAGGGACAGGGGATTTAGGGACACGGGGTTTTAGGGACTACTCAATCCTTCATCTCTGCGCCTCGACCTCCATCACCACTGGTACCTTACGACATAATGTTAGACAGAATCTGTCTTGAGCTTCAAGAGTCTACGCACTAGCAACGGTGTCCAACTGATTCGTTCGTACACCGAAACATCATTATGTTTAGAAGTCTAAGTTACATCGAAACTAATTCTCGCCATCTCAGTTTGAGACTGCTTCTTGTATTTGTTTGAATCTGCCTACCGTGTCAAATCTGTTCGCTAAACTTATCCCAGCGTGAGGAAAAAAAATCAACTTATTCAATTTAATCAAGATTAAATCTGATTTGATTCGATTTGATTTTGATTAAGGAAAAATCAAGCTTGATTTGATTTGATTTGATTAAGAATTCAAATAAATCAGATTTAATCAAAGAATTATATATTATTAAATAATAAACTTAAGAATAAAGGATAATTTAAGTAATTAAATAGCTATATAATAAATAAACTAATAAACTAACAACCTAGCTTGATCCTGCTGGTCACACCTCTGTCAATTGAATGCTTCGCACCAGCAGAGGAACAACAATATGCAGACTTCAACGTAATGCACTCGGTCAAACTGGAGGTTCACAATAAACAAATTTAGGAACAGTTCATTTTCTCCACATCGCAACTCTGTTTTCGCCTCTGCCACTAATCTATGGGAACCACCAGAACCGTGGACGCCTTGACATGGGCCTCTCCAACACTTTTGTATCCTCTAGTTTTGTCATCTATACTTCCTACCAAGGCCCTAGCTGATCACGGCTCCAAGTTGTAGAGAGGTTGCAGGATCTTGTAACACCAAAGAGCCAAGGGATCGACCGCTTTGAGATCACGGATCCAGTCTTGCATGAGCGCCACGCTGATGTCAAAATCGGCCTCGAATCTTGGCCCACAAAGTTGCGCTCGTATATGTCGCAACATGGGGTTATGTTGTGTCAGGTGGAAGATGAGGAGGATGGAGAGGAATGTCTGCGACCAGCAGAATAGGTAAGGTATGAGGCGTTTATGTCGAGAAGTGGGTGACATTGTCAGTGGCCATTTTAAGCAGGACTGGTGTTTCAGTCAGTATTAGGGCCGCATGTGTAGACTTGGTCACCTACCCGTAGACATTCAGCAACGCCCTGCGCATCCTCTTGTGTCATTTGCTCGGGGAAGTGAAGAGCTTTGTACACGAAAGGACGATACACCACATACTTGGCGTAGTAGTACCTCGTTCGCAGTACTGCAACCTGTACATCGTAGACAAAACGATAATGCACGGGCTCGTTTTTCAAATCTGTCGAGAAAAGTTGCGCACCAGGATGTAATGGCCGTGGTATTGACAAACTTGGATCAACAGGTTCGTTGGGACTTCTTGGATTGGCTGTCTGGGGTGCAGGGAAAGCTGCAGGATCATCTTCCGGCCATTGAATATCACGAGGTAGTAATCCTCTCCATTGAGTCAACTGTGCAGCTAGTGATTTCAGCGTGTTTGCAGTCGGCCCACCGAATTCGTCGCTTGTAGAAGTGTCGCTGTTTGACATGGCTGGACGTTATGAGGTTCTACCATCATCATAAAGCTGGAGACGAGATTCTTACAGTCATAAATCTGTGCGTTCACACTTGCACACAAGCGGTAAAGGGCAAGGGCCGATGCAAAGTGTGCCTCTATAGAGAAATACAGTCAGTAAATGGCGGTGCAGTCAAGACAGGCGCACATGATGCCGACTTAAGGTTGTAAGAAATTGAAATGCATACCAAAATTGGTGGCCTGGTTGCCTATATGATCGGCCTCGCAGAATGGAACATTGAAGCTGGGCATGCCGACTCGATCACCGAGCTCAATAATCCCGGTGAGTGGCAGGTCGAGCTCCAGGTGCAAGGATGTCTCCATTATTATACAATGCCAGACAGCACGCCTCATTAGATCCCCTTTGAGTGTGTCAAAGTCGAGAACATTGCTTCGAAAGTTAGTGAATCATATGTACTAGTACAGTCCCGTCCATACGTACCAGGTCACCAGGATGTAGCAAGCCTGACATGCATTTACAGTCATCCTCCAAAAGTCCTACAGCAAGTAAGTTACATTGCAACGGCACTCATTCAAGTGACACGTACCACGTGGCGAGAGCAAGACTGGTAATACAACCTATAGAATAAGTTCGTTAGCTCAACGGTCTATCTTTGCTTGTTGATTTGTCAGAATCCAAGTGACTTGGAGCTACTTGGAGTTACGTTGGAAGGGTTACTTACGCAAAGAGAGAGAAAATTCGAACGTTCTCCAACTCACAATCAGTGATGACGAAACCTAAGCATTTTCTTGCTTCGTTGAAAAGAGCCAGGCCAGGTGGACGGCCAGTCGAACCTCCTCGTACGCCGGACGGGAGTCCTTTGAATTCACCAATAGGATTTCCTGTTAGGCCCTCTATTGCAACTTCCCCAAGGCAGAAGATCATCAAGGCGATCACCGAGTCAACGTCTCCGTCAAAGCCTTCACTACAGACTTTTGCGAGGGTATCACTTTCGAAGGTTCTTCGATCCATGAACGGATACAGAAAATTGAAAGTGTCAAAGTATGCCGCTGTAAGCCGATACATTGCATCGTGTGTCAAAGCTGGGAAAGTGATCTGTAGAGGGGTAAGCGATTTTTTGAGAGAAAATCCAAGACGAATCTTGTGAACCAAGAATCGGCTGGGAGGAGATTTGAACATACCCGAGGGCCGCCTGAGTTTCTAGTCGCCTGAGTTTGCCTAATTAAGGGACACCATATTAGCTTTAGTTCCAGCAACTGATAGTATAGCACAGTATCCCTCCACATAATCTATGAAGTGTGGAGTAGGGGTAAATATTCTGGCTTCCATATACGTACATGCCAATAAAAGGTCGGTCCTGGAGAGGCTCATCCATAGGCATCTTTGGTTGTCCGTTATGCATTCGAACAACAAAACTGGTCCCATCACTTTCGAGAGTCTTAAAATCACCAGCATTTGATGGTAGGACCTGTAGCATAAGCTGTTGCAGAGCAGGCCAAGACAGTATCTTATGAGCGGCGGAAGCATGTCGATATGGTTGATTAGGACTTGGTGGTTGTCGGCCAGAGGGCGTTGAATAGGAGCTTGGCTCGGTCTCGGGGTTGAAAGAAGGCTGAGAGGAGGGGGGATGTTGCGGGGGCCCAAATCCTTGAGGAGTTCTGCCAGTGGGAATTCGATCAACTTTGCCTTCCAGACTCTTGAGCCTGTCTAGGATCTCGACGAGGGTCTTATCCTTCCTTTAAAGAAATGATCAGTAAGGACACTTCTTGCCGAATCGAAAGTCAGATAGTGTCAAGAGACATTGAATGCCATATGCTGGGGTTCTTACTTGGTCGGCTATATGACAAATCAGCACAATTCATAAAGCCACTGAAGTAGATATCACTGACCTGAGGTTCTCGGTAAACACATTCCCGATTGATTCTCCTGCATAATCCGCACTGGGACGGGTCAGTAACAGGTCAAGCAGGTTGAGAGTTCCCGATAGCAACCACCAATACCAAGACCACCGCACCCACAACGGTAACCAAAGAAGAATATACTGACTTTAGGCCGGGCTTCGTCGCATTTTTGTTTCCGTGAACGACAAGTTTCACAGGCTTGAGAGGCGATGTCGCCCCGATGTGCTCTGGAGGAAGGTCCGCCGGGACCCGAGCTTGCGCTGCTCGCGGCACTATCAACGTCCATTATTATAACAAAAGGTCCCGATTAAACGACGTTCCCGGGACCAGAGGGTACGAATCGGTGTGGTGATGATAGGGTGGTAGAGTCCTAACTCAATGTTCACTTCAAGTCGTTGGCGAGTTGGACCCTTGGATTATCTCAAGGGGGGCACACACACTGCGGGGGGAATATTCGATCGAGCAACCTCCAGAATGCGGGTCATCGGCATGCTTGCTGTAAGGTTATTCCATTCCTGTTGGCTTCTTTGTTCTATCATTCTCCCTTTATCTGTTCCAACCCCCGAGGCAAACGTGAAGGCTGCCAGTTCTAGAGCCAATCGTTTGCACGTGCCCACCAGCGGCGCCGTTTTTAAGTGGCTCAGGATTGGCATCACCAAGTGGCGGTTTTTACCGAGTTATTTTCGAAGCCTCTCCAAAGCATAACTTCAACCACGGTATCAATATGTGATTGGCAACAGATAGTGGGGTATTGCAGTGTTATGCCTTTTCTCAGATTGCGGGGAAGAGCTAGCTGTTCGACATGGGGCTCAAATTTTGTTGCACGTCGCAGGAGGGCGAACGCATGCTTAGCGAGCGATTAGTTTGCCAAGGGTCGCGGAGCTTGGCACGGTGGCAAAAATCGACGTGGTGTCCTACAGCAGGTCAGCCTAGGGGCCTCCACCCCGCCGTGCCGCCTTGGCCATGAGGTACGCGAGCGCTAGGGCACCGCGAGATTTTGGCAAGTCAGCTGCGGAAAACTGCGACGAAACTGGCCGAAAACAGCAGCCAGTTTGCCGTCTGGTCGTTATAATATTATGTGGTGTCTGATTCTACTTCCATTGCGTCCCGGACGTTGCTACACACGGGCCGTGCGGCGCCGCTCGTATGCCAAGGGTTTGGACCTTGGTGCGGCCCAAAGATGAAGTTTGGATGGCAGAACCGTAATTGACCCGCTCGACGAGGGTAATTTGCGGCCGATCTTTTCTATCGCGCTTGGGCTTTACAGCACTCTTCCGACACAAGTCACAGACATAAGCTACCACAGTCATCGACCTGCATCACTGCTGCTTTCGAACCCTTCCGTTACTGGCGCTTCGGTTGCCATGGCTCGGACAGTGTCTTTCTTTGCTTTTCTATGTGAAGCGTCCTACCGAAGGTCTGATGCCTACTTTAAGAGTTGCCAGGAAATTGACCCAAAGAGCATTTATTATATATCTCTTTGCCTTAGAACGAGCCATGAATTCTAGACTCGACTCGTTACCTATTTCTCGCCCGCAGTCCTTCCATAGATCTTGACCTCCGGTCTGCCTTCCTCATCGTACGCTTTACTGCTTCAAACGCTCATCACCCAGCACCTGCACCTATGTTCGAGACTGACTTCCTCTTCCAGGTTCAATCAAACGCAGAACTTGAACGACATGTGCGAATTCACGAAGAACTACTATATCTACACCTCATGCCTGGACCCCGGTGCGCACTTCATTGGCACCTCAGTCGATGGGAAGAAGGATCACAGATGTTCAAGGGGGCCCCACGAACGGTATATCGTAGTCCCAGGCCATTGCCCATTGTGCACACCAGGGTTCGATACCATGAGCATCCACGAGAAAGAAGGCATCGATCTTACGGCACTTACGGCTGACGCAATGAAAACCAGGCCCGGTCGGGGTCCCAAACTCCAATCGCACCGATGCCACAGCAGTCTTCTCGAAACAAGATGTGTAAAGCACCTTGATCTACGTTGAATACTCCCAGGTCAACCTACATACCACACCATGCATCCCGGGGATGGCGGGGGAGGCGTTCTAGTCGCCGTCGGCACAAGAGGCAGAATAGGCTGCAAACACGCAGATTGGAGGAGGGTGACCACGATAGGGTATGGGGATTTCGTGGGTCACGTGCTGTAAGTCACAGTTTGTGGAAGTCGGGAGAAACGTAGTGGTAGATGGGGATCTTGTAGGCAAGTTTGTTGCAAGTCTTCGCGTGCGCTCTTTTGTGCGCATATGCATCTGAGTGTATATATTGCTCGCCGGACGCGAAACGGAACATATCTCTGCACTCGGCAGCCCAGCTGTATCTCGGTTGGCAGCTCATCTTCCTGTTTCCTGTCGAATTAATCACATTCATCCTGTGGCGGACAGCTCTTGCAAGGAATCTGAGATTGTACGGCTGAGGAGTTGCGCGACACAAACAAAATTTGTGGCCGAGGTCACGTGAGGAATACTGTCTGGATGCGGCATTTCTTTAAAAATCAATTCTCTGTGGAAATTGAGCGGAGAAAGAGTGGGTCGTGTAGCTTAGAATGGAGAGAAGTGTCTCTGTTTCTTTTTTCTTTTCCTTTTTTGGGGGGAGGCAAAATATCTACTATCCACGTCGTAGATGTTTTAAGGCAAAAAACACAAGGCGCCAGGCCACGCACAATCCGAGCCATCAATGTTCAGCCACGTTTTACCCCGCGATTTTGAGCCAGAAAAGCCCCACCAGGTCCTCGGTTCCAAATCGCCTTTGGCCCCGATTCCTCAAATCCCACATCTACTATGAGATTAGCTGGATGCAAGTTGAAGGTAGTGACGTCAAGAAAAAGGTTGTCTACCTTGAACCGTTTTCAATAGAAATTGCAAGGCGCTTCCATTCACTGAATTCGAAACTGCGTCTTCGCCCGAGACACGAATGCATGTAATCATGTATTCAGGTGACCCTTCCTTTGAGTTGGTTTGCAACGAGCAGTCTGCAGACGCTGGAAGTTCCTCCTAGGCCTATATGTCAGGCGATTTTGGGTGTGGGAAAGACGAAGAGAAGTGAAGATGAGACACACCGAAACTAGCATGATTAACATGCTTGTAGAACGGCCAAAATGCCCCGTCTAGTTTTATATTAGACATACCTCTTTGGACGCGTCTCATTTCCGCAACGTACCTCACGAGAAGTTATCGGGCAGCTGTGACCGGACCAGGCCATGGTTACTTGAGCAGTAGAGGACGTCATTTTGCAAGCTTTCAGCAGGCTACACATATGCCTATATTACTCCCGCTCTATAGAAGGTAACGAGCCACTTCTTATGCCCTCTGCGGCACACTGTTTCTCGAAACGACTCCCCGGGAATATTCAGATAACAGTCCCTTTATTGGTCAGTTGTTCACACGGCTATCCAGCTTAGAGCACTTTCTCGAGGTGGCGTATTTTATTAAGGCGGTTTGTATTTACTTGCACTCGAGCCAAAGTGATTCAACGTTTCGAATCGATGGATATGCTTGGTCCCGGGATAGCGGGCATGGGGTCTCGGGAAGCTCCGCGAGGAATCCCGTGCGTATCATCTGGCCTATTTAAAGGAAACGCCACATTCTTTGTAGAGATAAGACGTCTGTCGAATCATAATATTTCTAGCCTTCTAACGATGAATTTTATAGTGGAGTCAGAATGTCTGATTGATAGATTGCTTAAGAGGAGAACCGGCTGCTGAGACGCGCCAGTCTCTTCGTAGCTCGGATGGGCTTTCCGATAACCAGTTTATATGACTGTGCATGCATGGTCTACAGCAAAGAAACAGTGACCTCCGAGCCTTGTTCGCGCATTGATGATGCTCTACTAGGCCATCCCAAGCCGTTGGAATCAACCACAGACGGCCTCGGCCCTGTGACAGATCAGCACGGACGTGTAGCAAGGTCTTTGTGAACGTTGTAAAGGGAGTTCTGAAGCGCCGTGGCTGATCACGCACTGAGTCCATTTGGAAAGTCGAAGGAAGCTAAGCCCGAGAACCTTGAAACGGAGACTACAAGAAAAATCGATACGAATAAGCGAATTATCCAATGATCGGTCATGAGAATGAGATAGGATGGAAAATCTGTAAGTAGTTCCGGTCTCCTCCGTCCCGGATCAACGCCGACCCGCGTTGTGATATAAAAAGCTGTACCCCACATCGGCACATCATGACCGTGCGCATGCGCATCCCGATTGAAAGGATCGGTTGTCATCTGAAGCCAGGGTTTTTGGACTTTGGCGCAGGCCAACAAGCGGCGAGATATTGAAGTGCAGCGACGTTAGGGGAAGAAGAGAAGGAGAAGTGAAACGGAAGAAAGACGAAAAGGTGCTGTTTCCATGTAAGGATCCGCAAGTTCGTGGCGTAAGCCGCAAACGCCTCCCGTATCGCCCCTCCAGTCAGACAAATTGAGCTTTAGATTGGGGGCGCCACATCTTCTCAGCCACCACCTGTTGCAGCTAAATCCCTGCGCGATCAACATGAAGCAGAGGTTTGGACCAGCCATCATGGTTCAATCACTCCCTATTGGGATATGGTCTTTGGGGAGAGGCTTGCTGGGTTCTCGTCGAAAGAGACAAACTGGTGCATATCTATATCTATTGCTACTCTGCAAAGGCCGGAGATAGAGGTGGAGATTGGCTAATAACTACTGGATCCCTATAGATTATGAATGATAGAGGGGAGTAGTGGTGTTGGTTATGTTCCGACGGTGCTCTAGCTCTTTCCATGGAATCAGCGTTCATATTTCGAGATGGGCGGATAGCTCGAGTTTGAACGGACTTCCTGGATTGTCAAAAGGCCTTGATACCCCTGGGTAGGTTCTGATTGTTGAGGAGGGTGCCACCCTTGTCATCAGGGCTATTCAATTGATCGGCTTGGAACATCCTCGCACACATACGCGCTAGAACGTTTCACCACGAAGCGAGACCCCAGAACTTTAAACTTACCCACTTCGTATCTCAGAACCTAATCTTTGCAGAGCCTGCACACACTTGGTTGCTTTCCCTGACCCGCACTTGCTCTGCACATCCCCCTCACATTCGACGCTTTTACCGCTGCCGCTCCTGCCGTACCATCGTCGATCAACTCATAACGAAGCTGACATCAAACCCGCCACCTCGGTGGATTCTCCCCCCCTTGTTACGCTTGGAAAGAGAATCTTTCTCTTTCTTCTCTCTCACCTCTCTCTTCCTCTTTCTCTAATTGTCGCCGCTTTTTATTCTCTGATCTCTTGTTAGCCTACACCAAGTCCCAAACCCTGGCTTTAGCTCTCCCCTTTCCATCGGGACCGGCATACGCATGGACGCTCTGTAGCTCGGGTGAGTTATCCGATGACCAGTTCATGGGACCTGCATCTAGAACGAAGTCTGTGATAACAAGGTTCACTTCTTAATTTCTAGTCGGCTCTCCCGAACAAATATCACTCGAAAAGGACGTCGTGGCAGGAGCGCCGCACCATTTCTTGAGCATTATTCTTTCAGCTAGTAACAACCTCTAATTCATTATGGAGATTCTCCACCACGGTCAAAGACCGTCTTTAGCCCTACCCGAGATCTATGTTTATGTCTCGAACCCTTCCGATCGATTTCGAACGTGGAGTAGATCGAATCCACAAAATTCGACCTTTCCTACGACTTCTTCTCGGCCAATATCAACACTAAATGCCAGAGACCCGGTGCCACCTCCACTCCCTCCACCACGACACCTTACAGACACTGTAGACGGGGGAAATAATGGGCCAGATATTACTTGGCAGTGGGGCAACTCTCACGGGCGCGATTCGGGAAGATCTATATCATCAGTCGTCCTAGCTTCGAGCTCATATAGGAGTTTGACGAGTCCAAAAAGCATGTCGAACGAGCAGCCGAACTTTGCGCGCCGTGGAAGTTCTACCTTGACGAGTAAATCAATGTCAGACGGAGACGCTAGGGAGCAAGTTTATCTAGGGATAGATGAAGGATACGCAAGTCTCTGTGGTACCAGCATCGGATCCAAAAAGTCAGTTCTGCCGCTCTCTCACGAAGGATATAGCGCAGGAGGCACACTGCGCTACGCGCTTTTACATTCATTAAGGGAACTTGTTGTGGCTATCACATGAGCGATTTCTAGTGTTCGCAGTATGGTCCACCTCTATGCTGTCAAAGTCATTCCTTTAAATCTCAAGACAGTTTTCTTGTCAACGATACTAATTTTACGAAGGTCGAAATACCAAGACCCCTCAGGCCCCAGGACTGGCTTCCAAAGCTCTATCCATGCCAAATTTCGAACCAATACCCGGGCATACGATAACTCATTATTGCAGAAGCTGGATGCTTGTTGGGGGAGCGAAAACACTCCACCTCCACGCGGCCACTCGAAATCTGCCTTCACCTCTTCTATGAGCGACGCTTCACCAACATCACGGATAATCTTACAGCATCGGCAGCCCAATCAACTCAAGCCATTATCTCTGTCAATTAACACAAGCAGACCGGGACTTGCGAGATGTGCAGATACCCCGCTGTCATCGGATATCTCACCTGGAAATCTCTGCTCGGGATTTGGATTGCAACGGCAGTTTGAATATAGATCGCCAAGTGATATGGCGGAGTCCGATAGGTCTTCTCCGCCGCATGTTCCAGACCATAATGTTGATTTTCAGATAGAAGAGCCGCTGCCCAGGCAACTTCGGATTGATGATTATTCTGCTCGACCTGATGTGTATTCACGGGGCTCGATGGCTGGCCAGAAAAGTCGAGCATCTTCTCCACCAAGGCAGGATGGCCCATTTCTACATCCTGCAGGCAGCGCAAGTTATCTCTTCCGATGGGGCGAGTCTGGATCGCGGTCCTCACCATGTTCAAGTTCCCACTCGATCTCTGGGTTCGTGTCGTCCACTAACCTGAGAAGTAATCCATGCGCGACCACGCCGTCCCTTGCCGGGAGTAGAATAATAATTATGGACTTACACGGACGATTCTCTCCTGGCGGCATCTCACCCGGAGCTACAGACACAGGATGCGATTCGACTTCTGTTACTTATCAGCACCACACGTTGTCCAAACCCAGACCACTCGTGATATCCCGCAAGCTCTCTAGCAGCATTGGGCACGCAAAAGACAATAGCGCGCTAAAGATCCAAGGCGGCTTCATAAGAGAATGCTGTCCCAAAAAGCGCAAGAGATTTGACTCTCAAGAAGAACGCAAGTAAATTTCCCCTTTCGTCTAAACCCGCTACATCATGCTAACAAATATCTCAGTTCCCACGAACAAGAAAAATGCTACGAATGCGGCTACTGCCGCAGCCGTTTCAAAAACAAGAACGAGATGAATCGGCATCAAAATTCCGTCCATCTCCGGCGCCATTCCTGGTCCTGCGCGGCGATCTCCAGCTATGCAGCGGCCTTCCATGCCTCCCCAACTCTCCCCAACTCAGCCGACACCTGCGGGTACTGCGGAGAAGATTTCCTACGATCCGGTATCTCCTCTCCTTCCTCTTCCGGGCCTCAAATCGCCATTGCCACAGAGCAAGACTGGGAAGTGAGAATTGGGCACTTGCAGGAAATGCACAAATTTGGGGAATGCAACCATGCGAAGAAGTTCTTCAGGGCGGATCACTTTAAGCAGCATTTGATACATAGCCATGCGGGGTGTGGTAACTGGATTAGTATGTTGGAGAATATGTGCAGGAGGGATGAGACGTTGCCGGAGCCGTTCAGGGGCCTGAAATGGTTAGTCCGGGACGGGGCGGGACCAGGGTGGGGATGATTAGTGAGGAACAGATTCTTGCCGTGTTTGGAAGAGAAAGCTAGGGTTCAGTTCAGCCTGTTCTGGCTGTTCCTATTCTGGATATTCCTGTTTTGGATATTCTCATATTCCTATTCTAGATGTTCCTATTTAATCGAGCGGGATTTGTTTTATCCAGATCGGCTCGAGATCGTGACCTTTAGCTTAGGTATCGTAAAGACGGTTCGAGCAAGGCACGTGATGCTTTCTGCGGGCAACAAGCAAATTTCAAAATGTCCAGGCGCAGGAAAGACTTTTGACTTTGTAAAATAATAGAGACAGTTCCGCAATTCGCATACACAAAGTTATTCTATTATATCATAATCTGCCCCTTCTCGGCCGATGTGAGTTCATCCTTCTGCGTCATGTTCGTTATCTCCATTTCGGTGGGAGCACAGACCACGTATGACCTGCGTTGAAGTGCAGTCATTTGGCAGTCGGCAGGCTCTCGACCAGCACCTCAACTCTCTCTCAGAGACAGTATTGAGCAAAACCCGTCAATAATACCTACACACCTACTCGTGCAATCATGCTCGCCTTTGCTCGTCCACACCATCACCTCTTCTGTCATCCTCCGCTAGGGTGGAGAAAGTAGAGGCATTGCGACCCTCTTTCATCATCATCATCATCATCACCTCTTTCATCAACCTCCTGCATCTCTCTGCAGCCTTGTCACTGTCAGATCCTCAGTAGTTTAACCGGTTGATGATTTTTGCTATGCGTAACAAACGACATATCCCGCTAGGAGAATAAGGATTTGGGCCACGAGGGTGGGAGCTGTTGACGTTGGAGGGTGTTTATTGGAAGGATGCTGATTGGGAGGGTGCTAATTGAGAGGGTACTGATTTGGAGGATATCGATTTGGAGGATGTATTGTATCCCGCCGTCAAATCTCCCAAGACTCTTCAATAACAGATCCAAGTTTTGGTCCAAGCGCTGTCCCCTTCTTGGAGATGTGGAAGATGATCCGACTGCTCTGGCTTCCATGCTGAAGATACCGCGTAAGTTCCAAACCTTCACATATACCTTTGGTGGAGGCTCGGATCGAATCATCAACACAGATGCTGCTGAGATTGCCGGGGCGTTGTTTCCGCAACGAAAATCTCTCAGGAAGTTGGAAATTAGCGGCTGTCCGGAAAGAAGGGTAGAAGATGGCAAGCCTTTCCCAAAGGGATTTCTCAAACAGTTTCCAGTCTTGCAAGAGGTGGGGATTCCTATCGAGTTCTTGGTTTATGAGTGGTCCTCCCTTCCGAGACGCAGATATGAGGAATCATCGTCGCCTGAGATCTTCTCTCAGAGGCCCTTATGACGTATCTTCGCAGACATGCAGGGCGGCAGTGACCTCCTTCTTTGCTCTACGGCCTCAAAGTTGCACCTATGCTCGGAATGAATGACAGCGTCGGATAGGGGCGGATTCGCAGAGAGGTCGGCGGGCTTGTCTAGAGCTGAGTTGATTTGCTTCCCACCGAGCGAAGCGTCTGCGATATTGGGAAATCCCGCCATCCTGATGCACACATTCAAGCAAAAATGAAACTGTGGCGCAAGTCCTATCAATAACATTTCCTCGAAGAACGAGACACGGGGAACTTACATCTGGATTCCCATCTGGATTTGCACTTGTCTCCAATCGTATTTGGCACCATACTGATGTTGTCCTTTCCATAAGACTTCGAGCAAATCCAGCGCTCGATCAGCGTGCTGCAACTCCTGTCAGTTTATCGATAGAATCGACTAGAGAGGATACGTACCCAAATGCTATAAGTGTTATCGGCTTTCAATTTCCGCCGAACCAGATCCTCGGTCACATAATCGTTGAAAATAGCTACACCAGCCATGAACAGCCCCCAATAGATGCCCATCTCCAGACCATATCCTTCTGGAATCCCTTTCGCGATCTCTAGAATGTCTTTGATGGCTTCAGTGACCTCTAGCTTCTGTGGTCCACAACCCCGAGGATCGAGTATATGATTTAGATAGATAATACATCCTTGCATGCATAATTTGATGCTGGAGAATGCTTCTTCCCTGAGAGTCTCTGGCACTGTGAGTCTCCGAGGGCGAGTCTGTCTTCGCCTGTCGTTCCTCTGTGCTCGTAATGAAGGCGGGCAACTCTGCCACCATGCAAGTAATTCATCGTGAATCTCGTATGCTGTCTCGGCAATGACATATGGCTGATGAAGGCCGAGCTCGCCCATCGACTCGGATGAAAGGCGTGAGAGCTTGGCCATATAAATCATTAATTCGTGGAAGAGATTTACCACAACATTATCAGAGTCGTAGTATGGCCAGCGGAGAAGTTTTGAGTTCTCGGAACTGTCTTGGTTTGCGCCGTCATCAAGCCAGTAATTGCCTTCAAGGAGGGGACCAGCACCGGAAGAGAGGGATCCCGACACATCGAGGAAAGAGAAGAATCGAGTTAGGTAGTCGGTGGTCCTTGGGCCGCCTCTGAAAAGAATTAAGTCCCTGGCTCCTTGGAGATGGTCAAGCCAGAGGCCATTCTCTGAATGTAATATCTGCAAAAAGTGAGCAAACATCTTCACGGGATAGCTCATTTCTATTACCTCGTACACACACAAAAGCAGACATGCCCCTAATGTAGCATCTGAACGC
The DNA here is from genome assembly GCA_020726505.1 of Leptodontidium sp. MPI-SDFR-AT-0119. Classification (NCBI taxonomy): domain Eukaryota; kingdom Fungi; phylum Ascomycota; class Leotiomycetes; order Helotiales; family Leptodontidiaceae; genus Leptodontidium; species Leptodontidium sp. MPI-SDFR-AT-0119. The sequence goes on from JAHLEZ010000024.1 coordinate 162,928, forward strand.
GCAATTACAGGATCCGAGAGTGTTTGCTTTAGTTCGCGAAGAGCCAGCGAATAATGTTTGGCAGCTGCCATCTCATGCTGAGGCTGACCTTTTGTCAAATGGCCCGCAGCAAGCGCAGCCATTGAATGGAGGAGTGCTGGGGATGAACTTGCAAGTGGGACCAGTTCCTCTTGGAAGGGGTTCCCTTCGTTGTCATTCGAGTAGGCGAGAAATCGACAGCAAAATGTAACGAAGTGATGAATGTAAGGCGTTGATGTCCTGTCGACGTTCGGAAATTCAATGACGAAATTCTGGCCGCGGAATCCGTTCATTTGGAGGCTCGGTGTCCTCGATCTGCTCGTCAAGATGGCTGCCAAATCATCTTGTGGTTGCTGGTGAGGAATGACTTGCAGCAGATCACTCCAGGTGCATTCCCGTTGCAATCGCAAGCATCGTCCACAGTGAGGTTTCATCTCATCACATTTGACTTTCCTCTTGCGACAAGTCAAACATCCTGGGGAAATTAGTCAGGGCGTGCAGAAACTTCCGGAAGTCTACCTCACCTGTCCTCGTTCGAGGTACTAGAGCCTTGATACCCAATCCCGGCGCCATTCTTGCCGCTGACTTGGAGCATTCACACACAACGGTTGCTCACAGATCAGGGCGCGTGATTGGGGTTTTGAATGGGACGTGATGTTGTGAAGTAGGTCCATGTTATCGATCCCGGCAGTCCTCCAGCCAAGGATCCGACCCTGAGCACCGGGTGTGGGGCGCCCAATAAGGGGTGCCAAATCCAGCCAGATTATCGCTCGGCCAGGGTCCTGCACGTGGCGGCCGGGAAACGTGGAGTGATAAAACCAGGGGCTTGCGTTGAAGAAGAAAAGAAAGCAAGCCCCATCCTTGAAATTGCGTGTTGGCACAGACCTCGCGATAAAGGAGTGGTACGATTTGCGAGGGTGGCAAGTCTGGGGTATCATATCGCCGATCACTTCGGGATGGATAAGGGATGAAAACTGTGCGAGCTGGTGGTGGCAAGACGGGCTGCGACGCCCCGAACGGCAAGAGTCTTCGGCCAATCCGTGTGGCCTACTTTAAGCCATCTCGGCGTGTTTGAGGTATTTATTTAATATCACTTATCATAAAGCGGCCCGAGCAGCGAGTATTGCCCCCGTTCCGAATATTGGAGCCTTCGAATGCCAAGCCACGTTGGAATTCCGTACGAGGCCAGGACTGTTGAATGATATTACCATTATATAAGATATGATGTCGTAAGTCAAGAAGAATCAGTCCTTCCACTAGATGTCTTGTCTTCAGAAACTTTTCTCAAGTTCGAAGCTTCTCTTGCCAAATATTCGGCACATTCCGTCCTGCTCTTTACTTCACTGATGAAGAAATCCCGATACAAGAAACGAAGATCAGTGCACCACAACGGGAATGCCGTCCATTGGTTACCGTTGCGATCTAAAACGGCGCTGGATACGATTGGATACTCTAGCTTGCGGAAGTCCCGAGGTTATCAGCCAAATATTTGTGATTGAAGAACATTGGGGACCAAAAACGAACCCCGCACCTGAATTTATGTATCAATAGTGGCGTGATATGTGCATTTACGTCGTCCATTACCGAAGCGCGGCTGAAACTTCCTGTCGCCGCAATGAGGGGTCGGCGTCATGATGCCACAAGAATGGGTCCAGTGTCCCTCGACGATATATATCAAGTTGCAACATGAATCTTTTAATGCAATTTGAATTTTATACGCATGAGATATCAGATGTGTGTCTCATTCGTTGACCAATTATCCGTTGATTCATTTGTGGGAGAAACAGTCTTCATCTTCTCCTTGCTTGAAATCGCATACCTATTCGTAGGAGAGTCGCAAAGTCGACATCTGAGAACGTTAGAGCTAGGGGAGGGAGCAGGCGAATGTCAAGCTCACGCTTTAGAACAAAAAAGTTGGCTACTATGTGGGGTACCAATTTGCTTTTCGCAAGTCGCACTTCTAGATCGTTAGACACAAGTTGCACAGATCATGGTATTACTGAATTTGCTCAACTTACCAGAATTGCGGGAAACTAATATCAAGACTTATCTTATAAACTCTCTCGTCGTTCCCTTTCTCTCTCACTTTTATCAAACCACTTTTACTCCTCTTTGCTCCGTCCCAGACATCGAGGTCACCTTCTTGCCCAGGTTGCCCGACCTTGAAATCTTTCGGTTTCTCTCCGATGGTGGAGGAGCTGTTGTAGATGGATTAGACATGGCATAAAGCCGAGAGCTGCGCTTCGTGTCGGTCCAGGAGATGGACTATGGGATGTAGAGGATATAGGGCGGGATCAGGACTATTGGCAAGCTCAGCAACACGTCCTCCGAGTTTCACGCATTATTTTAACTCACATTTTGTTGCTCGTCGCAAGAACGAGATCATGTTTTTGCTGCCTTTTCCTGAACTGAAAACTCAAAAATCGGTGGAAATCAAGTCCAAGGTGGCTTTGCGCTGATGTGCAAAATCCTTGCTCCTCCCACCTTACCACTACCCTTGGAAGAAGCGTTTCTTCACATCGCAATCAAAGATAAGCTTCAGCAGCGCTGATTCACTTCTCACGATTCTCCAAAGGGGTCCTCTGTTGCACTAACACTGCATGTGATGGCACAGGCTAGATCAAGCCAAGCAACAGCTATGGGTGGCCTGATTGTTACGTCGTGTTGGACCATATCTGATCACAACACACCAATAGAAGAGAGGATCCCGTTTTGTTGCACATCGCAAAAATCAGACATTGAGAGGCCGCTTTATCAAAAAACTCTAGTTTCCCGCGGAGAGTGCCGTCTTGTATGTGAACTCGAGGTTAGTCGTTGCACAGAACCACGCCCAAGTTGGCGTTTGGGAAACTTAGACGCGGTAAAATTCGATGACAGCATGAGACGAAGCTATCATTTGTTCGCAAGTCCAAATATCCCATGTAACAAAGACTCATAAACTTTTGCTATTAACGATGTGATTGGAGAAATGGACGGTTTATTATCCCGATAAATCTCTTCTATTCCCCTAGAGTAGAGCTCCGCCTAAACTTAAAACAAGTCAACTGCTTTACTGTCATGCGACTACCACTTGATCATATCTTTGTTACACATCGCTCTCCGACGACCCCCACCAACGCTTTTAACCTTTCTGGGTCACAGGGTATCATTGTTGGTCTAGATTGGCCCCTGACTTCCACCACATCCCGTGTGCTTCCCCCTAAACGCCACTGCCTTGTCCGACATGCATAGAGTAGTACATGAGCGATCCCTTCTTCTGATGACCATCCATTTCTCGGCGATCTGGTATATTGACTGAGTTTCAAAATATCTGAAAACTTTTCGATGGGCGAGATCAGGTCGGCTTTCATCCCATCACTTAATCGTCTAGATCTTCTTAATAGGCCTTGTCTCATTAGCTGACTCACTGGCAGTCTGTTCAATGCCAAGCTACTTGCAAGGAGGGCGAGGCGCCGCAAAGACGGTGAGGGGCAGCCAGATCCGTCTCTCGATTGCACAATGAAGTGTCACGGGTTAGGGACTTGGCAGCGAATTAGGTAGTCGAGAAATGTGGTTGGGGGAGTGAATAGTCTATTTAACAAGGTTCCTGGGCCCTGCCAGGGCTCCCAAACCACCCTACCTAGAAATGTTCCTTCCAGAAGGAAAACTGGACTTCCGGTACCGTCGCCCTTTTACACGCTTCTTTGATGCTCCTAGTAGCTACGTTAGGGCCACAGAAGTACACTCCGACGTTAGTCGTCATATTCCCTTCAAGCCCAGGCAAGTACGTTCGGTCCAAGATACCTTCCCGCATCCCCGTGAGCAACTTGGGGAAGTCAGGGCGCCCAAAGTTCGTCCTTGATTTCAGCTCCGTGAGAGGGTCAACTGCGGCTCCGACACTGTTCAGCACGATGTTCTGTGCAGTGTCAATGTCGATCCTCTGCGTTAGGTATATATGAATCCTCAAGAACTCACTTCCGGAGCTACTGGCACCTAGGCGACCAGTAGAATCGGAACTCTAAGCCTCAAGCGACGAGAGAAGAGTCTAGAACTATTCAACGGACGTCGTATCCTTACAGACCCAAATGAACTCGACTCGGCGTAGACGAGTGGGCGGGTTGGATCCGTTCCGCATGTGCCAAATATTCTTGAGGATAGTAGCCCAGGGAGTTACACCGATACCAGTCCCGATGAGCACGGCGATTTCGTTGTCGAATATATCTTCGGCGGGTGCACCGTACGGTCCATCGATGCGAAGGGCCGGCATGGTCTGGCCGTTCTGGAGAGCGACTTCATATATCCCATTCTAGTCGACCCCGTCGTAGAGCTTAGATTGTGCGGGGCCGGCTCCGAGAGCGTCTGCCAAAGCTCGGGTAAAGTCCCCAACTTGACGGACGTGGACGGAGATGTAGTCATCGTAGGGGCAGGACGTGATAGTAAAGGGATGCCATTGTTGGCTCGAGACCGAGGGAATGTTTAGGAAAAGCCATTGGCCTGCCTTGTACTTTATAGAGGGTTTCTTGAACTGGATCTCCACGGCATCTAAACGAATCAGCATCTGCTTATATCCACGTGGGTTGTCATCTTACTATACGGATAACGAATAACCCGGGTGATCTTTGTCTCCCTACGACTTCGGAGCTCTCTATAGACCCGCTCCATAAAGTAGAGTCCACCGCCCCAGAGCTCCCACCTCCATCCTTGATAACCAATACAATGTTTCCAGAAGTTGTCATAGTCGAAAGGTGAAAATGGATCGGTTGTATCGCGAACGAAACAACCGGTCACATGCGTGTAGAGCCCAAGGAGGAATGGAATGAACAAATAATGCGTGTACTAAAAGGTCTCGAATGATTGCTGTCGGATTTTGGCGTGTGCAGTCGTATACATCAGAAGCATACATAGAAGTATGACATGTCCCGTAACGCCGCCGGCTTCGGCATAGTGAATTTCTAAGGCTGTCACCTTTCTAATCTGGGTCTTCTTAACGTTAAAGAAGCTGTCAGAGAGGTCAGGAAGGTTTCTACACAAATATTGACCGTACTTACTTGACGTAATGTCCACATGTGTGGACAATTGTCTAGAGCAGCATCGAGTATGCAACCTGACGATGAAACTACTGCGATTCGTCCAGCGGCAGAAACCTAATCTTCGGTCGGACCCATCTCAGAATGTTCCTGCACATCAGTAGAAGAATCATTGCCCCGTCGACTGAAAGAGCGAGACCGGCACCCCTCGATATCCACACGGAGAATGTAAGGGTATTGAGACCCGCAAGCTTTGGGTCATTGAACTGTTTCCACCTTCACTACTATTAGCATGAGACCTTGCGAGACATGAGAGGCTAGGAATGGTTGACCATCCAAAAGCGAAGAGAGCGATGTGTCCACCGTGAAATAGGAAATTGAAGACCAGCTTGGAACCCCATAATTGATGCTCAATAGCGCCTAAGATGCCCATGATAGCGTTTGTCAGATAGCCTCCTGACGTGTCTTAATTAAATTCGACCAGCGATAGTACCGACGAACATAGAATGCGAGGTTGTGTGGCACCCTCGTGTAAGAAGTCGATGTGAGGAACGAGTGCAACTGTGAATTATAACATATACTTTGGATCCGAGATCAACCCCGCCAAGAAGAATAAGAGTAGGCTAAATAGCAGGATCAGTAGAGGTACACTAATAGCTTAAGTCCTTCCTCCCTACTTTAATAAAGGAGGAGCACCCTAGATATGACGATGGTTCTAAGTACGAGCTCGACCATCACTTCGTATTAAGAGACGTACCCTAGTTGCTCAGGGCACGCCATAGTATGCAGTCCGAGGCTTTGTTAGTGGATGTTAAATGGCATTGACTGGCCCTCGACTCGCGCGACTGTATTCTGAGCTGATCGTACGATGTCCTCCCTCCCCCTATTATTTTGCGATTGTGGGATGGTGGCTTGTGCCAAATAGCTGGATGCAGCCCGGAATGACCCTTTATCCGAAGGTCAGCCGATCGGGAAGTTTCGAGACAAGGGAGCCCGTATCAGATCGATCTAATATCCCGTAAATCTGGCGCAGGTGCAGGGGTCAACAGGGTAGTTAGTAGTTAAAGAAGTCTTGGGCTTCAATGAGCACAATGGTGGAACAGAGAATGTAGGAGAGGGCTTGGACTTTAATGTTAACTGAAGTGTTTATATGCAGCTAAGACCTTTCCAGTTGCGCCAGAATCAGCACCGATAACAGTGAGTTCGGATGAACGACAGGACGTTTAGATGAGACGTATGGAGTAATTGATCGATATTCAAGAGAGAAACTGAGCAACAGTGAGAGATGGAGATGCAGTTTGTAGGCTAATTCTATCAAATGTTAATCCGCGCCGTGACCTGTTCGGCGGACAATTACACGACTTCTGCCTTCCTCATTATTTGACTCCTCTCAATAGTCACTAAATCCGAATGCTATCTTGAACAGCTTGGCCAAGATCTTTGTAACCTGCCACTGGCAAGCGAAAAAAAATCTGGAGGCGTCTCAACACAATGATGCCACTCGAATTCTTCACAGACAAGTACGGCGGAACATACATTCGAGATGAACTTTGTCGAAAGTAGGCAGTTGGCAGCGCAATCAAGACGGAGCGGGAAAAGACTTTGACAGCTGAAGTGGCATCTAAACATCTCAGATGACTGCTCTATTCAGTGCCAGACCTTGACTTGTACGGAAGGTCTTGGAGCCACTACGCTGGGTGATCCGCCCCAGGCTCAGCTTCTAGCGCCATATCGCGCCTTACAAAGTAGAGTATATCTACGTTCGAGTGGAAGTAGATGTGTAGAGCCGTGGAGGGCGTGCCGAAACCAAGCTTGTACATTCTCAAAGCTTCGTATCGAGACTCGCGAGACACGTGAAGGACAGCTGGGGGACGACTGCTGGATACAAATCGGTTTTCATCTGCGTTGTATCGGACTTCGACGACGCGGGGGTTATAACAGGCTTGACGCCAAATCTTCAGGCGGAGCTCGGCAGCGAGCTCTGAGAAGAGGGTGAAGGCTGACTGCGAGGATGGCATATATGCTGTCCAGGATGTGGTGTGATGTAAGAGGGCGTGTCCGACGACTGGATAAGACAAGATACAGGGGGTTTTCTGGCAGAGCGTTCTCGACTGTCCAGATGGCCGCACCTTGATTCAAGCAATAGTAATCTGAATGGCCAGTCGCGACCCTCCTTCACACAGCTGAGAAGAGAGTCAGGTAATGCCCGGTCCCGCAGTTTTGCATAGTAGAGCACTTCCGCAGTCCAGCGCCGGAAGAACGCGTCAGGGATGTGAAGGCGCCAGTCGATCGTGGAGAGAAACACTACTTCATTCGCGTTTATCTCTTTGGAAGATAGCCCTGATATCTGAGCCCATGTTCTCGAAGAGTAGCTTCGCTCCTGAGTATATTTCCACGCCAGTATGAGTGCAGCAAGAAACATGCGTCGCTGGCACTGCAGAGGCCTGTCCCTCTTTGTATCCTCTAGCTGATCAGTAGCAAACTTCTGCCTCAGAACCGACGGAGGCAGAAGAGTCAGGTAGTACAAAGCAGCCAGAAGTGTACTACAGGTTGCACGAGACCTTCGTAAGATGAACTCTATGTAACCACGAAGAGGGATCAAACTGCGATTCGCTGAGATAACGTTCCCTTGAGGGATTGCAGCTAGGGTGGGCCAAAGAGCTACAAGTAGTCGATCAGTAAAGCCTAGCAGAGACTGAAGGTTAGTTTCCTGGCCAACTTTCACGTTGGGAAGGGCAGAATACCGACTAGATCATCAACAAAGTTGCGACGTTTCATAGTAGGCTTGTTCGTTGGTGAACATATAAGATGTCTGGTGTAGAGTCGCCCGATTCACCGTCTGTGCTCGGTCCCCGCTGACAATGGAGGACACATGACTGGATTCCACGAGCGCGCCTAGAATCAGTAACGTCCTGGATTCAAATGATACGTGGAGTGATCGATATCACTGTTCTGTGCGACGATGTGAATTTGATGATAGAACATGAGAGGCGCATTCAAATGTGGACTGCATCTAGGTGAAGGGATCAGTCTTGGTCAAATATGTCGTAATCACACCACTTTGTTAAATTCGGACGAACCAACCCCTGAGATGCGTTCCGAGTAGCCACCAACCATATTCATCGAGTTTCAAGACTCTCATCCTTGCAAGTGTCTCAGGGGGCAAATGACCATGCTAAGAATTTCCGCTCTCAGTGTAGCTCGCCTCGATGGGTCAAAGCGCCAGGTCGTGACTCCGAGGCTGGCTGATGGTTTTTTTTCGTTAATTTGAAGTTTCGTCCTACAAATCTAGTCCTTTTGGCTCCATTGGTCTAGCATTCTCCTCAATATCAGTAGGTCTTTATGTATTAAAATCAACCATCTCTCTATTCCCGCTAACCATATCCTATTAGACCGGCCTCCCACCACGATATCTCGAACTGTGTCTGCGTCAGTCGAAATCCATCTGCTAGTCCACCAATACGCTCACCTACAAAGTCGCCGCGCATGACCATCAAATGCACTCTTGACCTGCAATTATGATTGTCACTCGCCGATTCTCCTTGACCAACTTCGCCATCGCTACCTCCGCTCTCTGTTTCCAAGTATTCGTTCTATACCCATGGCACAAACGGTTGGATGAAGATTTTCAGGAGCTGAGGAAGGAGCATCTAAGGGTTTTGCATGGAGGCGAGAAGGCACGTATAGTCGAGCTGAAGGAAATTAGAGAGGGTCTTAGCATTTTGAAGGGAAGGACTACCTGAGTCGGTTGTGGCCTTGTCCACGATCTGTCATCTCTGTCAACTTTCATGATAGCAACATCCCCTCATTGCAGACGCTGCGCCGAACGGGTTCTAAAGCGACATGATAGATTCCTGTCATTAGATATGCGGTTCTAGACTAGAATTTTCATCAAGCATAGCAACGAAATGACTACTTTCTGGGGAGACCGTTTAAATGAATATTATGGAGTTCATTCGAGATAGCATCAAGACTGCAGCAGAGAAAGAGTGACAGAGTGTGTGGCTGCAACGGCTCACAACTTCGCTGATGCGTCGGAATTAGGACGTCCGTGCAGTCTCGAATCGATGCCTATCTTCGGTCCTACAATTTTCTTCGGAATCACTCGGGTTGGATATCAGGGATGGCGGTGTTACGTGCACGCAGTCCGGACATGCACCCAATTAACGCAGAATGATAAAAACTGGGAGTGACCTTCACTGTTTCTTGTCACTTATCCCTAGAAGCTTCTGTGTCCCGAGAACACGTCAACAGAGCTGCTGAGCGAATGATCAAGATCCAGGTCTTTCTCAGTGTTTCATATCCTCAAACCTGCCCACCGGCACACTTCATTGTGTAGTATCTCTTCACCTCCACTGGGCTCGTTAAACCGTCATGGCCTCTCCACCTGTCACCACGAGGTTGATGAAGATCGATGCAGCTGCGTCGAAGGTTGTCCCTATGCGTCCTAGTAAACTGACCGGGCTCCAGCTATATTCGAGATACGCCTTTGCTGGCGCAATCTGCTGCTCAGTAACTCATGGGATTCTCACACCCGTGGACGTGTCAGTCTCCTCCACGAACTGCACCTCTCTGCCAAGATTACTAACCTGCTCTGTTTCTCTAGGATCAAGACCCGAATCCAGCTCGACCCCGTCACTTATAACAGCGGTCTGATAGGTACTTTCCGACAAGTCATTGCAAAAGAGGGCGCTCAGGCTCTTCTCAGTGGCCTCGGGCCTACAGTCGTTGGTTACTTCTTGCAGGGAGCTCTACGATTCGGAGGATACGAGTTTTTCAAAAAACAGAGCATCAGTTGGCTTGGGCATGAGACTGCGTCAAATAATCGCACTACCGTTTACCTTACATCAGCTGCCCTTGCTGAGTTCTTTGGCGATATTGCCCTATGCCCACTTGAGGCCACCCGCATTCGTTTGGTTGCTGAGCCCACCTTCGCCAATGGCCTCGCAAGCGGTTTCACCAAGATAGCCAAACAAGAGGGCATCGGCGCACTCTACTCTGGATTCGGGCCCATATTGTTGAAGCAGTAGGCATCTCTGTCGGTCCTTCATAACATAGACCTGATGAATCATGCAGGATCCCCTATACGATGGCCGCATTTGTTGTCTATGAAAACGCTCAGGAAATTGCGTACAAGGCGATTAACAAGTCAACGATCTCCAACACTACTCAAACTGCCGTCAACCTGGGCTCAGGCCTGCTCGCTGGTTTCGCAGCTGCGCTCGTCTCGCAACCTGCCGACACCATGCTGAGCAAGATCAATAAGACTAGCCGTCTTCCGGGAGAGGGAACCATCAGCCGGTTGCTCAAGATCGCGAAGGAGCTCGGGCTTCGTGGCAGCTATAGCGGCATTGGACCTCGCTTGGTCATGGTGGGTGGTATGGGTGCTGGCCAATTCGCCATCTACGGTTCTATTAAGAAGGCATGTGTGCTCTCCCCGGTCGTACTGAAGTTTGATTGGCTAATTGGCAAGGTCCTTGGTGCGACAGGCGGAGTAGAGATCTTGTAAAGGGTAGAGGTGGAGTGTTGGACGATTTCCCTACCTGTATCGAGGGTGGAGGGTGACAATTCAGTAACTGTCAAGGGAGAAGCCAGCTTGTGGACCATCCTTACTGATTCTGCAGGAGCAATCCCCTCCTTTCCCAGTTTTCTTTACCGTTCGCGGTCACCTGTGTTCAAGAGTCTCAATAGAGGATCAATTTGGCACCTACAACAAAGACGGGCCAGGGGTTTGAAGATATAACATAGAGGTAGATGGCGCATTAACAGACGTACCTTTGCATCAGTTCAACTTGCCTTTAATGTAGTTGCAAACCGTGCATTCCTACTGCCTGGCCTGTCCAATCCCTTTTATTTACAGCATTCCTTCGTTAACGAAACTCAATTGCGCCAAAGCACCCCCTATCTTCCACATGCTGTAATTCCAGTCTCTGAAATCTGCCATGAATATTAGTAGACAAGGCTTCAAATCTATGTGTTGAGGATGTTGACATACTTTTCACCCTTCCCCTGGAAGTATATGCCCCTGACGGTCCCTTGACATTGGTTGAAGCAGATGTAGTGAATCCCTCAAAACTGACACCGATCGGGCGAACACAATGATCAGATACGAAGAAGTGTTCCTTCCACCTCATGAATATGTTCTCTTGTTGTGCTAAGTTAGGGATGTGAAAGTTGCCCTCTTTTGCCCGCTTCGCAAAGGGTGAAAATTCACGAAATTTCGCCCAGTGTTGTATGTCGACCGTATCATTAGAGCCCCACTCTTCGTGTCGTGTGATATTGGGGAGAGTAAGTTTCAATGGGCAGCGTACTCGGATATTGGAGAATCCATAGTTGACAGATGGCGATCCAAGGTCACCACTAGACATGACTAGTGACTCATTTTCTTCACGCTTGTCGCCTTCTGCACTTATTAGAGACGTCATGTCGCCTGTGATACCTTCTTCATCGATATACATCGCTCCGGTGCTGTGATTGTCGCTGGTGCGAGTTTCCGTTCGAAAAGGTGTTGGGGGTGGTGTGGCTCATCTTGAGGAACTGATGGGTATCGAGTCGCGCCGGCACCAGGCCGACCGAGAAAGTCCAGAAGGATTGAATGCATTGTTTGGAGACAGATCCAACAAAGTTGATGTCCAGATTGAAGAAAGTGCATGCTAGTGCGGGGCGGAATTGGGTCATGTCTGACGCTGCGGGTTTGGCCGCCACTACCCACCTGTATTGAGAAGGCACTGGCAAGCTACTATTCAATGACAATGTTCTCGATTCGCAAGAATATGTAGGTGGAGACCCACGATACTTGCTCCTGTCTAGTAAGATGGAAATTGCCTTCCAGCATTTGACCCCCTACCCCCTCCATTCTCCTTTTCCTTACTTCAGAAAGCCTTTCGGGGAGGTTCACATAATTAATCTCGTCCAGGCCTCGGCCTGGCTAACACCCTTGCTGCAGTCACCATGCTTTGCTTATCGTACAAGCCCAAAATGCCACCCAATCACACCGACAAATTTAAACACCAACGAAGCTCTCAGGAATAATCGTCGGACTCAACCGAGGGCCTCCAACGTCGCTTGCTCGATTCACCCCATCGATGGTTTGCTAATTGACGGTGACACCAGGCACCGAAGAGTTTTCGCCTATAATTTAAAGCGAGCTCTTACTCTTTTGGGTCAGAATGCCTAGGCACATATTGGTTAAAGAGCTTGACATCCGAAAGGGCCAGACCAGCACTGCTGCAGATTGGTTGAACAGTGTCCCAGGTTTTAGGACGAGTGCCGGTGAGTAAACTTCAAGTATATTAATGAGAGTATATGTATCCCTCTTCTTACAAGTGCTTTTGATTTAAGAGCAAGTTCGATCTCACAAGATTTCTCAAAGTACCTTTGTTGCCTTGGGGTCAAAACAGGCTTCAGATTGAATCATCATTCTGACCTTGGTGCGCATTTAAAGACTAAAAGTCCTCCAAGGTATATTTCCATATCACTTCTAGATGTACTGATGATCTCCGCCGTCTTATGCGCACATAGCACAAGCTGTCCAACACTCTGCTAATCATCAGTCGATTCATAGCATTCTTCTCCTTCCTCCGCGCCAACCTCGTCCTCCCACCCTTAACACCGAATTCGAACACTTCAACCCCTCTCCTCCACCCATCCTCCTCGCAGACTCTCCCACCACTAACTCACTCCTCAGTCGCAACCATCGCGGCCGACGACGGAGTCGTCTCTACCAACACCCTTAGCTCCATTCCTCCCCTCACAACAATCACTCTAAGTTCTGGACCCGACAAAGTCGCAGCTTTAGAACTAGTCGCCGATTCTATCGCTCAACAACGCCAGCTGGCGTCCCGCGCCGTCATCTTTCATCCCATCACCATAGCAATGTATATCCTGGTAGTGGGAATCGTCAGCCAACTGATATATTGTGAACGTAGCGATCTCGCCTTCGTAGCCACTACATCTGTGGGGATGACGATGGCGTGCTTGATTCTTATTATTACAAGCAGATATGTCAATCTTGCGGAAGAGTTCTTACTGAAGTTCGTGAAGGATCAAGGAGAAGACGATGTGATAATTGGATCCCGATATAGCGACGAGATTATTGGTGCATTGATCTTGAGTCTGGAACGAAAGGGAAATGGAAATAACAAGAAGATGAAGAGTGGGAAGCTGGGAGGAAAGGGCGTTGTGAGAGCGTGGACTACGGGAACTAGGTATAGGGGAGCAGGCGTTGGGACAGGGATGTTGGAGGAGGCAGTCAGGGCAACGAGGGAGAAGTTGGGGAATTCGGCGGAGGTGAGGTTTGCGGCTGAGCACGCGAATAGCAAGATGGTTCTGCCGGAGTTGTTTAACGGGGTGTTTAGGAGGAGGGAAGCAAAGGCTGCCAGGGCGTTAGTGAGCGTGGTTGAAAGAATGGAACCAGGAGATAAGAAGAGGTAAATATCTGGGTATATTCCGAAGGGCTTCGCTCTCTTGTACCAAGGCTTTCTGTTGCTCCCGCAAATGGTGTATGTAGTACCGATTGCCTTTTCTAGAACACGTCCCACCTGTGAATTCGTCCACGTGCCTTCTGGTCGTGTGGTCCGTCCTGTCACATGCCTCCTGTTGCTCTGAATTGAATATGGCGACATCATCGCGCAATATTCCCAGCTCGTCTTCGTAAGATCTTGTTGATTTTGCTTTGATCTTGGGTGGGAATCGTTTCGTTTTGGGATCTATGGTTGATCAATGTGGTGATGCAATGGTTCGTCTCCAACGCTCTCTGGGAGCTGTTGTTTCGTTAAACGCCGAACAGTAGAAAGATATGACAGCGCTATGACTGAAATTCGCTCACATAGAATATGTCGGAATATTCTGGCTGAGTGCCGATTATCGGCGAAATAGCAAGAGCTTGACTGGTCAATGCTTGCCGCAATATTTTGTCCTGGAGCCATACTCTCAACCATCTCTGTCAAACCTTCCTACACGAAATACCTCACGAACACCACGCTACCCGAAAACCGTCCCCCCTATATTCGGCCGGGTAGCCGAGAGAAGGTACGACAAGATGGTGGGAGGGGGAGGGGGGAACTGATTAGCTGGACAATTGGGATTCAACAACATCAGGAGGTGGAGAGATTTGGGGTCGAAGTTATGGGTAACAGACACCTGAAGTGTGCGAGCGCGGTTCAGGTGAAAGTGATATCCTTAATTATCAGCGGGTATGTAGTGACGGAGTCCTGCTTTGCTACTTCCTCTTTGAAGACCACACTGACTGAGCATTCTAGGATAGTCAATAACGAAAGTTCTCTCCAACCGCTCGAAGTTACGACTAAGCCACGCGAAATGGGTTTCGACTCCGACTTTGAACCCTCTGAAGCGCACGAAGGCAGACCAGGAGCAGTACGAGCTCTTCCTGCGGGAGGTGCTTGACACATACGGGCCACGGGACGGCGATGACACAGAGCATGGTAATGGCAGCAGCGTTGTGCGTGTGAACACCGATTCGGAGAAATCCTGTATCGACTTCGAGGTTGGAGAATATCCACACTTACCACGCCGGTGTGATCACTTCCTGTTGTCCAGATCCAAGGTCAGCGGCAGTTTACTCGCTCAGCCGTCCATCCAAGGAGCGAAGCAGATGCATGATGTGTCCAGGACGTCAGTTTGCGAGAATGCAGATCTTGAAGATAGCAGCCTCCATAGGATTGAGATGAACCCAGGCACGATCTTGATGGAGGGCTAGGGGCCCAACGAAGTGGACCGAGGGATTATCTTGGGAGATGATCTGTTTGGGTCACCCGCACCATCTGGATTGCACATTCTACTTGGATTGCACACCCTACCTGGGTTGCACACCTAACCTGGATTGTACACTCTACTGTATCTAGATACCACTTAGACTACGCTCGTAAAGCATGGACATCTCAAAGGATAAAGTTGCCAAATATCTAGGCACAGTCTCGATTGCAAATTTAGATTTCCCACACTCATGTCGCCAAATTGACAGAGAGGTTGTCGAACAATTGAAAAGCTGGTGTAGCTACCATGCGAACTTGATTTTTCGCATATTGTGGAAGGGCAGAACCCAACACCACACAACAAGAGAGAGAGCCTGCAAGATACGTACAGTCGACTAATGAACTGCTTCCAACAACTTCACTCCTTCGCAGGTCGATCTCTCCGATCTCTTCGTCCAGGCTGAGTTCAACTATCCCTTCTCCCTTTTGCTTTGCTTGCTCCCTTTATTAGAAACGCGGGGTTCTGGGGTAATATTACCTGGTACCATTACCTATGCATGACCAGGTCCTGGTTCTGGGGACGTCGGGGTAGTATTACCTGGTAGCATTACCTGTGCATGACCAGTACCCGGTTCTGGGGACATCGGGGTAGTGCTACCTGGTACCATTACCTATGCATAACCAATTCCCGGTTCTAGGGACGTCGGGGTAGTAGTAGTAGTATTACCTATGCATGATTAATTCCCGGTTCTGGGGACGTCGGAGTAGTAGTACCTGGTAGTATTACCTATCCATGATTAGTTCCCGGTTCTGGGGACGTCGGGGTAGTGCTACCTGGTACCATTACCTGCTATGGTCTAAATATGACCAGTTTCCGTTTCTGGGAACCCCTTGGATAGTATTACCTGTAGAAGCTGACATCTAGATACCGACTTCGCGATTGGTCAGTCATAGGAAACGTCTCCCACTTAAGCGAGACGCGATTATGGCCACCATACGACCCTTCATTTTCGACAACTGGGATCTTCTTGCTAACCAGGAGCGCCCCATCTTTGCCAAGGTCGTCAGTGCATGCCTTATGCATGGGATGCTGACTGCATGATAAGGCGAGGCTTGAATCTTGAGCAGGGTCCTGCTTGGAAGAGATGACGGCAGGCGATCGGATCTGATCACTCAGCTGTGGTTTTCACATGACGCGATTGGCAGTCGCGGGAAACATCTCTCACTTAAGCGAGGCGTGGTCGATGAACCAGCATTAAAGGAGTGACATGGATTACAGCTCATTACAGGGCACATACGCTGAAGTCTTTTGACTTTATGCCGCGATTTTCGTAGTAAGCTGGGAGCGCCGTCTGTGCCATGCCTGCTTGATCCTCCTCAACACTTCTCAATAGGGTTCATGTCAGGGCTCGTGGACGGGTGAGGTATTGTGTTTAGTCTCTATCTCTATCTCTTCACCTGGAAGGTGGTTACAATCGAGGGGCGGGGTGGTAGGAGGCATTTTTTGCAAAGGCTAGTGGGGTCGCTTTCACGACATCTTCGAGTGTGTGCGCCAGCGATTTCTTCGACCGCCTTGAGGCAGCAGCAGCAGCTCCGCTCTGTGAAAGCGTTAGTGGAAGCAAACATTGGAAATAGTAAGAGAACTCTGGGTCACATGATTTCAGTCCTTAGGGAGCTCAATCCATCTTGAATCGGTCTGAGGCATCTTCGGAAGGCTACAGTACTATAAAATTAATACTATATAATTCTGGCATTAATACGTATCGATACCTGATAGGTATTTTATCCGAGCCTATGAGTGAGTAATAGTCGGACTTTAAGTCTTTCGAAGGAACCTTCAAAGACTACGAGAACAAAGACTACGAGAATTTAAAAGTTGCGGTGACTCCGCCTCTGACGCAGAACAATTGTTGGGTGCCTGCATCTTGAGACCTGTAATGCATCACATCCTTGTCGCGTAGGCCAGGAGCTAAGGAAACAGGGGGTTACGTTTTTTCGCTTAGCAGTGGGCACTAATCTGACAACCATTGAAATGGAGCCTAACACTTTATCTCGCTCTTCTTCTCTCGACTAGATTTCCTCAATACACTATCTCAATCATGTTGGTGTCGGATGGCCTCAATTTTTGCAAGCTCTGCGAGCAGTTCCGGGACCTGGACCGAATAACATCATGGGAACCACTGCTTCACCACAAGAGTTGGACAGAATTATGCATTTCCGCGAAGGACGGCTGTCAGCTGTGCCAAGCATTCGTCCGTGGGCAAGCACAGAGATTTGGGGCTTTGAAAGACGACTTTGACAGGGACAAGGAGTTCCCAGCTACGCGGCTCACTTGGAGGCCGAACGGGGCCTCAGGACCGTACTTTCTTTGCCAAGAAGGACTGTTTTTCTACCCCCACCGTGAAGTTGTCAATCTGGGGTTTGACCTGTATACACACCATGGTATGGTTTCTTACTATATGTAGTAAGAGCATTTCTTAGCCAAGCATCATGAGAGACTGACTTTTTTGCTTTCTAGATAACCCCTTAGCGAGCATTATTAGTGAGCGACCAATTAATGAGTATTCAAATTCGGAGGCGTGTTTTGAAATGATTGCCAAATGGATGCTAGACTGTAAAAAGTACCATGCCGGTTGTTCTTGGTCACAGGATCATATTCTACCTACTAGAGTGATCGATGTTGGAGACTGTGTCTCTTCGACCCCATTTCTCGTAACGACGAATGGTGCAACTGGCGCATGGCTCACACTGAGCCACTGTTGGGGCGGCAAATTACCTCTTTCCACGACGCTTGAGACACTAGAACAGAGAATGGAAGGAATTCCGATGGGTCATCTTCCCGCAACTTTTCGGGATGCCATTGAAATTACTCGGACTTTGGGTTTCAGATATATTTGGATCGACACATTTTGTATCATTCAAGACTGCCACCAGGACTGGGAAAGAGAATCGACAAAAATGCAAGAAATATACGCCAATGCATCATTCTGCATTGCGGCTTCTGCGGCGCCAAATTCTGAAGCTGGCATTTTTGCAAGTGCTGATCGGGAACGCCAGCTCTCGCGTCCCCTGATCTCTTTTTCATCAACTAGTCTGAGCAAGAAACTGCAAGGCACTATATCTCTTCGATGGCAGTTGGACGGTTTCCCATATACAAGTATCGTGAATGAGAACTTGCATCAAAGGGCTTGGGCGTTCCAGGAAGGGATACTTGCTCAGAGAACACTAGACTTTGCGTCTACTCAGATTCGTTGGCATTGTCGATCAACAAGCTTGTCGCAGAGAAATCCAACTTCGGCTCTGTCCCCCACTTATGAGGCAATAGGGCCCATGGGACGATTTCTTTTTCAATTTCCCGTGGAGAAGCTACGAGCCCATCCAAATATTCGTGGCTATGGAATAGGTAGCTGCACAGATCACATCATGGACTGGTGGTACACCGCGTTTTGGTACTACGTTAGACGTAGCATAACGGTTCATAATGATTTACTTCCCGCAATCGCAGGCGTAGCTCAAAATGTGGCCGAACGCTCTGGCTATCACTATTACGCAGGTCTCTGGCAAGAAGATTTCCACAGAGGGTTGCTATGGCAAGCAATTGAAACTGTCAAGAGAGAACTAAGCACTTCATCACCATCCTGGTCGTGGGCTTCTACTCAATTTCCTTGGGGCTGTGGTCTACGACGCCTTGATTTGGGCACTTACGAATCTGGACACAAAGCCAAAGTTTTGGAGCTCACAACGACTACCAGCACTGGCAACCCTTACGCTCAAGTTTTCACTTCCTGCCTCATCATCGAAGGTTTTTGCAGACCTCTTAGCCACTGGCAAGATGATGTCGCTCCAGTCTACAACGGCGAGAGATGGCAGGAAGACTTGCAGATATCTCATCGCTGGCTGCGCGAAGACGACGGGAAATGGCCTCTCAATATTCCACCACAGGGCCGAATCGTTTGCACTCTTGATGAAAGACCAGAAAAGCCTGACACTTGCCACGTCGAGATGTCTTTTTTGCAGGCAATTCTACTACAGATTGCTAGGTTTGGCCATCATTCCCGTAAGCTGAACCTGTCTGAGTACAAAACCCTGGGCTCAACTGCTTTTGCATTAATTCTCCAGCCCAGTGGAGAGAGGTCCGAAGAATACAGACGGATCGGTATAGCAGAGGTACCCACGGACGATGGCATGGCAGATGGCTGGGATATCAAAGTTGTCACAATTGTTTGAGGAATAAGGGAGCAATCACTTTGAGCCACGAATAGCAATACGGAGTGTGCTGTATCGGTTCTTTTGGCAATAAAATAACCATAGATTTCTCTACGTAAGGCTCAGCTTATTACCGGCTTGCAAATACGCTCCATTATAGCCACCTTCCGATCACTGCCCGTGATCGCTCCCAAGCATGTTCCCATCTGCCACTATGACTGGAGCAACGCGTAGACTACCAGGCCTTGAGGAAAATCCGAGTCGTTGTCGCTTTCGAGGGTACCGTCGCCACTCGCAAATCCATCGTCCTACTGGCCGCGCTATTATCCTGAGCATGATAGTGGCAGCCGCAGAATTCGAACCTACCAGCCCAAGCACCTTCCATTGTGAGTGTAAGTAGATGTTCACCAGAGGCGATTTCTTTGCACTGGTAGCTTAGTTTGAGAAATGGTGAGTCAGCCAGCAGATGTAAACACCAAGTTTAGTTTACTCTAGGTCCTTGGCTCTGGATGGTAGCCATTAAGAAGTAATGCCCCGGAGGATGTTGATGGTTTTCATCTCCCCTAGGCCCTTCTCACATACGAATCATGTACGGTACCGTACTGCTCACGGCACCGTGCTCTTGACAGTACTGTAACACGTACGGTAGCGTGCTCTTCACGGTACCGTCCTCCATACGGTACTGTATTACTTACGGTGCCGTCCCAACCACGGCACATCATCAGCTGTTCTGCTGCCTCGAACCGGATGTTCGCCGCGCCATCTTGTGCTCCCTCTTCTCTTCGATCATGTGTATCTCCTCGTCCCAGCGCCTTGGATCCAGCCCGATGGTGTCCGTTCGTATGCTGTATCTTTCGCCGGCTGTTGCTGACCGTTGTAAGGAGGTGGGTGGGGTTCTTCTCGCCGAGGACATTAAGTGCTTCTTCGAGTCGATTTTGCTTGATCAATCAGTGTCCGGCAAGGTACCGGCAAGATGGATTCCGTGCGGTCAGATCCTGTTTGGAGACGAAGCTCTGGGCTCGAGTGTAGTTGCCGGCAGAGAAATGGACCTGGGCAAGTCAGAAGGCATCTTTGTCATTTTCTGCAAAGAATCAGCATGCGCAGATATCTGGGATGGAGAGGAGGATCCCACGAGTCAATGCCAGCAGCTTGTCACCTATAAAGATGGCCGAGTCGTACTACTATTTGTTCAGGACAACCTAGCGCTACTCCCGCAAGAACTTCTCCATTGTGGATTTGAGGGCATTCGCAGGAGGTTCGTAACTTCATGAATTGATGCGCATGAATGTGGTGGTCGAATCGCAGCTGTGATGGTTCATTCGAAGCGGATTTCGGTCCTGTATTGTGCTGTTTGTTTTGTTTGGAAGTCGCGAGGCTGAGAGTTTGGATGGAGCTGGCATAAAATGAATAAATGAGGGTAAACTAGCGCCTCTTGTGCAAATATGCAGCAACACAAGCATCTCCGGAACATCACCACCGACCTCCATATTCCAAGAATCCACCTGTCTTCTCCCAGTGATCCGGAACCCCCTCTCTCCATAAC
Organism: Leptodontidium sp. MPI-SDFR-AT-0119; assembly: GCA_020726505.1. NCBI lineage: Eukaryota > Fungi > Ascomycota > Leotiomycetes > Helotiales > Leptodontidiaceae > Leptodontidium > Leptodontidium sp. MPI-SDFR-AT-0119. The sequence goes on from JAHLEZ010000024.1 coordinate 183,414, forward strand.
AAAATCGTCTCGTCTTCGCCAAAGTCCAACAAAGACCAACTCTTCGCCCCTAACCAGCCATGTCTGAACAAAAGGTCCTCATCAAGTACTACCCTCCCGATTTCGACCTGTCGAAGATCACACGATGTCGTGCACCCGAAGGAACTGGTCCCAAAGTCCAAACTGTTCGATTGATGGCACCGTTTCCCATGAAGTGTACAGCCAGCAGAGAATACATTTACAAGGGCCGCAAATTCAATGCGCATCCCCATTTACTGATTCTACACAATGCACAAGATGTTTTGGCGAAATTACCTTCAAGATAGACCCCCCTCCCCTCAATAAAAGCCCATGATTCTCCTTGACACTCCATGTGTAACTTACACGTGAGAAAAGTCAAATATCAAGCAAGACAACCACTGCCTCGCGAAGTACAGCACGGCTTAGGGACTAAGGTGGCCATCCAGAAGACGGTCAGTGATATATTTAGTGGAGTTCTCGAGGCTGAGGCCTTACGCTCTGTTGGGTAGCTGTGTGGCTGCCATTTCGACGGGGGGCATTTGTGGATAGAGCTGTGTCCCTTGCGAAAATGTCGGAGCATGTAGCGAGGATACCCGAGATATCTAACTCTACAAGTGGGCGACAGCAAAAACTGGAGCTCGGAGCTCTTGACGAATGTGTCCCTTTGGGAATCAACCCTGCTTAATAAGACTTAGCAGCCTCGCTTCGTATTTAGGGTTTGAAACACACTTGCCGATCTCTGTCAAAGTGGTGTGATATATGGTTTGATAATGCAAGTCACTTCGGAAACACCAAGCCACACACCTTTCAACTGCCCTCATCTTCCCTACGCTTTGCCTTCAGCCTCGATTACCTGAAATGATAATTGGCAAGATGTCCACCTAATAGTGTGCATCTTTTATCCACCTCCTTTGATCATGAAAGGTTTTCTACCCCGACGTCCCCAGAACCCGGGACGCAAAAGGGAGAAGGAATAGTTGAACTCAGCCTAGATGAAGAGATCAGAGAGATCGATCTGCGAAGGAGGGAAAGTTGTTGGAAGCAGTTCAGTAGTCGATTATAAGTATCTTGCAAGCTCCCTCTCTTATTGTGTGGTGTTAGGTACTGCCCATCCACAACATGCGAAAAATCAAGTTCGGATAGTAGGGTATACTAGCACGTGACCACATTACAACTTAATAATAGTGTAGTGGTGAAAGAACTCTCTTGAGTTATGAAAGGAGACTATCCGCAAATCAGGCGCGTGAACGACGATGTGAACGTAATTTCTAATGAGAGAGGTTCCACAATATACGACTATGCGCCATAAAACTTGCACTGTAAGCAAATGTGAATGAGGTTTCGGAGGCTGCCTCCTGTGATTTTGCGATGTGTAACAAAACCTGTAGCACCGAAGCGATGCGCTTTTTCACAAAAGAAAGCACGTGGAGTCTCAGCGGGCAACTAAGTAGCTCTAAACTCGATTGAAGTGATTGCGCCTTCAGAACTAAACGGCTGTAGACCCTTCAATGTAATTATTACTAATGAGTGATCAACTGTGGAAAAAGTCCAGTCTCTCAATCTGGCATTTCGTTCATCCGGCACTGATATAGACGAACATTACTTTGATTAATCATCTATCTGCACACCAGAATATTCTCGTTGCTAGTGCGACCCTTGACGCCCGCCCTGTGAATGCTTCAATCGGTTGGTCTCGAGGCCTTGTGATAGCGGCTATATTGGAGTCGCGGAAAGGGTTGCTTGCCAACAGAAGGAGGCTCCTCTAGATCTATCACCTTACCAGCAAAGGATAATTCACGAAGAGAAGAATCAAACTTTTGGCCCCGAAACTTGTTTTGAATACACTTCAATTTGTGTTGAGCAGATTCCGAATCTGTAGCAGGCTCTGCGCATCCCTCTCCTTAGCTGATGGGACCCCTAGCGATCTCGTACTAGGAGAAGGCTCAAGAAACCCAAAAGCGCTGCCTTCGATGGCCTATTCGGAAGAGAACGACGGAACATACTTCAAATGGATCTAGTCGATGGGTTGTGTGTACGTGGGCCGGGTACACGCATCGAGGAAATCATCCATCCGATAGACTTTTGGTGGCCGCGGTATGACTATGAATTCTATTGGATTCAAGGGAAGGCGGATGGAGCATTCGTTTGAAGTTCGTCGTAGTATTTCCTGAAGTGTGCTTGTAATAGGGAAACTAACCCGAGACTGCGTCAGAACTTCCATCCCAAATTGTACAGCTTCGAATCCATCTTTACCACCACCTTCTATGCCACTAGGGAAGAATCGGGCAATAATATCGGTCAGGTGAAGAACTGCAAACATCTACAGGACTGGCTAGTAGCGGCAAGTGTACTGGGTTCGGTAATGTTCATCGAGCAGGAAAAGTCCTTGTTACGCATAGCTCCAAATAGTCTCCTTAACCAGGGATGATGGGAAGCCTTCGAAGTCGAGTAAAGGACGAAGTAGCAGGATAACTGTGTTCGAGTATAATATTCTACTAGCTCGTTATTCGATCGTTCGGTGCTTGATTGGTAGACCTACAGTAGAGAGAGCACATGTGGAAGTGCTTGACTATTATTTTCGGTGTTACTAATAACGCTCGGAAGCTCTTCCCGCCAGGTCATAAGTCTGCCATACTGGTGGAGGAGATGGCGCGCAGAGATCTGGGGACCTAGTCGAGTATACATTATTGTGGTCACATCTCGAATGATCGCTGTTAATTTCGTTTTTTCTTGGTTTGTTGTTGCTAACAAGCCTGGCCAGGCAGGGCATTAATCATTGACATAGCGATAGAAGTACCATTTGGCACCATCTTGCTCGTTATTATTCCCATCAAAACTATCGTAGGACGCAAAGTTGATAGTTGGTGGTGCTTGGAAGGTCACCTGCGCCCATTCACTGAGTTCATTAGTAAAGATAAAAGTGCGGAAGGGCGCATACTGACATGTTCAAATTTTGTACCCTACGCACGGTATTCTTCTAAACCTCCGCAAATCCTTCGCTTTCTTGGCAGAGAAAACCTGATAGACTGTTTGTGGCTACCCTTAGGTAGGACGACGCGCGCAATGAGTTAGCACGAGCACAGTCTACCAAAAACATAACTGCAAATGCTTGTACGGTCGTAATCCTCTTGTCGCCGGGATCGATATTTGCACAGACTACATCACTGAACTCTCCGCCGAGCTGTTCGAGGTCAGTCTCGTCTGCCTCTGCCGTAGAACTTAGATGGCATGCTATGGCACAAATTGCGTTGACGAGAATAGACGAGCAATAGTTGTCTAACTGTCGTTTGTAGCTGTCGGCGAAACGGTCCTCGCTGAATAACGTATGTACTAGATGAACCTAGGCAAAGTACAGCTAGAATAGATGATCCAGAACTACTGTATCTGAAGTCACGGATGTCCATCTGCTCGTTGAGGAGACGCCACTCATTTCGTGATCCGATCCCTCAAATGCAGAATGCCGAGACTCCCTAGGCGAAAGCGTCTCAAACTCGTCCATTAGGGCTCGACCCAGCCATTCCACGACGCTCTGGTATGTCTCGCCATGCTTGAGCCACCCGAGAATATCGGGAACCTTCTCATCGGTGGAGAGGGCTTGTAGGATATATCTGGTCAAATGGTCCTTAACCCTAAGCTTCTTGATCTCCTTAACCAATTCCTCTTTCGCATGCTTAATATGAACCTCGTAGATGCACCCAAAGGTCTCCCTTCGCGTCACACATCTTTTGCATGGTTTTGAACTATCACACTGGAAGAGTTAGCGCAGATCCTCGAATTAGCATTATGCACTGCGCGCAAATGTCAACGTCAGACCATACAGGAAAAAGCTAACCTTTGCTCTAGCCTTCTTACAGCCGAGACAAGCATTCTGTGTTACGGATCCTAGGGCCCTTCGGCGTTTGAAAGGCCGGGTACTGTTCTCTGCAGCTTCTTTCTCACAGTTCCGGCGTTGACCAGATCCCATGGATTCAGACGGGGATTAATATAGATCGCTCGTCGAAGCGCTGTTATCTCTAAGTAAGGGACGAATTTTGCGAAACGACATAACTGGTGGGGGATGGTCTATGCCATACAAGAAATTCTTGGCGGATAGATATACACAACCTAGAGCTAAGTAGCATAAGTAACACGAAGTCTCCAGAGTATACCAGCGCGAACCATAGATTGCCAGGCGTCGGGGGCTAGCACACAGTATTGCTCATGGCAGAACGCGCAAGGAAGGACGTCTTGGAAGACTCTATAGTTCACTTCACGTATGGCGGCGGAGGGGTAGTCTGGTGTAGGATTGGAATCAATCAGTGGTGCATGGCTGGGAAGGTGAGTTGCCCACAGTCGAGACGCAAGGATAAAATTACGGTCATGTGACTGACTAAATTGGCGCCGGATGCGACAGCCTCGGGCTGAAATATTTTTAACCTTGATCTGATTCTGCTTATTAACTTGAAACCTCATACATCAGGCAACAATACAGCAGATCCTTCCCAATTTTACCGTGCAAGAGAGTCATCCTCCATCGACCTCTACCATGGCAGTAAGTAAAGTCTCATGCACTACTCTCGTCTGCACATCCAACATATCGGTCGTGGTACGGATTCTAGCCAGATTCTTTCAAGCCTTCCATCAACCATGTCATATATATACACCGGAGACGACAGACGCTGCGGCTTCCAAATGCAGGTGACGCGAGGACACCTATGGTTTTTGCCCGCCTCGGAAGATTCTTGATCATTTATCCTTTAGAGATAGTCCAGCTAATTCTTGGTTGATCTTCTTCGGGCAGTTTTTTGTTGCCTGGAACGGCAATTCTCCATGTCTTCAGGTAGTATGTTTTTAGGAAGTGGATAAGTATGTTGCTAAAACGTATCAACATTGCCGTGTATCTCAAACAAGCAATCACTCTACTTACTATCTCTGCGAACGACGGCTGCCATGATACATAGCCCCTGGACCTGTATGTAGTATATTGGCCATACTTGCAGATGATCAAGGCTACGTCGATACCATCAAATTCCCCCAATTCGAAGGCTTTCTTAACTAATGTGTCCTTCCTCCTATTTATTCCCTCATTCTGTCTCTTCCTTCTCCGCCGCTCGCCGTTGAATTTAGCGTTTGTAGTATCCATAAGAGTTTTCACGCTTAATGTTCAACGTCGTCAGCTGTGAAGGGTGTCATACTGGTGGCTACAATTGCGAACTTATATTCCGGCATGGAGGAGCCTGAATTGGTCCTTTCAACACCAAAGCGACGAGGAGCCACATTTGAACCTACTGACCTCCAGATGACCCTTATCATTTGGGGGTAAGACCCTCACTGTCTAGATGGTTATGCACCATCTAAGTGACTTCAAGCGGAGGGTTACCCTCATTGTCTAGATGGCTATGCGTCATCTGAGTTGCACTCACCTTTAAGCGGAGGGTGTGGGTGGGATTACCGAGATCGCAACCATCAAAAACAAGAGGGGGATGATCCACTCACCCACTCGCGATTATTCTTGTGGGCTCCCATATTACCGTAGAAGAGTCAGGGTTGGTTTGAGAAATGACGATAACCATCAAGAAGAAATACCCCGGAGGATGTTGATGGTTTTCATCTCCCCGACGCACTTCTCACATAACTTACTCTACTAAAATCATGTACGGTACCGTACTCCTCACGGCACCGTGCCCTTGACAGTACTGTAGCACGTACGGTGCCGTTCAACTTACGGTACCGTGCTCTTCACAGTACTGTAACACCCACGGTACCGTCCTCCATACGGTACTGTACTACTTACGGCACCGTCCCAACCACGGCACCGTGCCTTTTACAGCACTGTAGGCGTTACAGCACCGTAAGATCAACGGCACCGTAAGATCCAGCTGGCGTAGAGCCGGCCGTGGGTCCGGGGTACATAGAAGCCGCCGTGGAGGGAGAAGAATAGATTGCATAAGTAGCAAGCACTCTTGCTTGAGCAGATAAACCTTGGTCGCTGTCGGCTTGGATGAACCTCATAAAAGAAGAGGAGTTGTATCTCTGCGTGAACTTTCCAATGTGACATTGATAAAGAGGCAGGCATGGGGATCTGGAACGGCTCCACCTCAATGCTCTCAAAGAGCCGACAATCCCTGTGTCTTGCAGCGCAGTACCCTAAGGACAAGTTAGACAGCATGCTGTAGAAGAAACAAATAACTTACCGACACGCGAGCTTCCAAGGACAAGATTGCTTGAATCCCTTCTGAAATCTTGCCCATCCACCCAAGCGCCTCAAGCCAGTGCAGCAAATGACCCTGCAAAAACCCGTAGGCTTCCTCGCTATCAGAAGCCTGAGAGCCACTTTGTTGCAGATGCTATGGATAACAGACTCTGACGTGTACGAGCGTGGTTCTCGATCATGATGAGTATTCTGTCCACTCTTGGACCGTCAGCAGCTCCAGGACTCTGCGGATTGATCCTGCTGGGAAAGATAACAATTGGTTGAATTCTATTACTGTATGCAAACGTTTTGCGTTCAAGGTAAAGATTTATTAAACATTACTCCCAAAAGAGAAAAGACCCCATACAATGTGTCGAGCAGGTGGGTAGAGATGCTCTCTGAGTTCTTTCGAGATGGTATCCCAATCATCATGACTGCTGAGTTGATGGTTTCTGACCAGGCTCGTAGCAACTAGTTCCAATATCCGGCACATGCCCACAATGTTCGGACGCGTTTCGTGAATGTGCTTGAGGAGTGACTTGAGGTACGCATAGTCGTAATCGGCAGTCGAGTAACTAGATCACACCTCAGCACAAGTAATCATTTGATGATCCCCGATTAGATCCATCCGCACATTCTCTTCTTGATCTCCAGCCCAACAAGCAGACCAACCCCGACGCCTAGACCAGGTACCAGACCGTCTTTCTTCTCATCGTAACCTTCTACCCAGATTTCCCATCGCCGGGCAAGCTGGAGGTCCTTTTTGAGCGCCGCCGGGGCTGCTAACAGAGTCTCTGGATCACCGTCTGGAAACATGTGTTTCACGTGTTCTTTGTGGGCTTTATTGTTACCATTCTCACCACTTCCGCGAGCCTGCGTGCCGTTAATCCGCTGCTTGGTTGCTTGACGGTGAAACTCATTATAGCCTTCGAGGGTTCGGTATTCTGCTACAAATCGACGCCACTGCTGGAGGTCATCATCCTTTTCTAACTTCCGCAAGATCAAATGATACTCGCGACGCTGAACATGGACTGGGCCGTTGATTGCGTTGGACCACTGGAAAGCCTCGCGCGATTGATCTGCGAAGAGGCCATGGACTTTTAATATCTCCCAATACTTGTCAAGAGTGTCATGGTGTCGATCAGGGGTTCTGTCCCGCCCGTAGGCCTGGGAATTGAAGACTTTGAACACGAATTCTTCAACAACCTCTTGAACTAAAGAGATACGAACTTTACCTAGTCTTCGAATTCAACGAAGAGCAAAATATGAGCCTTTATTCATGACTTCGTGAAGAGTTCGTGAACTCTCGGCCTAATATAATGCCGACCGCAAAGATCGCGTATCGTAAAATTGGGGCTGCTCGTCATATCAATTACCCCGCCAAATCCTACTCTATCTTTGAATAACTCAATAATTATAAGACAGAGTTACTAAATGTATTGGAGAGATATGTTTCTCTGTATATAAGGATTAATCGTAACCCCCCTTTAATATTTTTTGGATTAGTGGAAATCTTCAAGAAAGAAGATATAAAATATTCTGCTATGAGTCTGCGCTCCTACCCCGCTTTTCTCACGACACATACTTAATAACTTGACAACCCTTGATAAACAATTGCACTAGATAGTAATAATTAGGTAATTCAGGTTTGGAGAAGTATTTATATTCATTTTCTCGCTAAACGATAAATTTGCGGTGTTGTAGTTAGCTTTGGTGGGTTTGAGTGAATAAGTGCTCAAGAAACTCGATTCTGTTCAGAGTTCCGATTGAATCTTAAGCATGCAAATTAGCTTCTATAAGTCCACCATTTGGAATATCTAATATATAGAGGTAGATCTCGCGATTGATGGCATTCTTAACTGTTTTCATTGAAATTAAAACGTTTGATCTAATTCATACTGATTCTGAGCATTTTTATTCTAGAGACTGTAGTCATTTCTCAAACCATGATTACCAAACCGTCTTTTTGCGCGATACATATACCAAAATGGACGTAAGAATCAGAATATGCAATCACCGCGTAGTTATAAGAAAATAATCCCAAAAAGGCGTCTCTAAGATAGTAAAGTAAGGTATAAACAGTGGTGTTGACAGCCTTGGCACGGCGCGTCGTTTCGTTAAATATACGAGTTCCTCCCCAAATCCTTTATTCTTTTTACATATTTTTCATCGTCTCAATTAATAGATTTGAAAGTATTTTGCATCAAATCTATCCTTCTCTATTACTTCATCAATCCCTATCACTATATTACAGTATCTATTATTTATTGCGATATTCCATCGTGGCTTTACTTCAAACTGATGCTCGTCTCCCAAACACTTACCAAGTCAGCTCCTCTCCCCTCTCTTTTGTTATTACAACGCTCTAATTAATACGTATACTAAGGGACATAAATAGGATGAATCGCTATTGTTCTCATGTCAATCGAACTCCTTCTCAGAATTCCTTCTTTACTCCTCGTCCGCAGAGAGCGAATCGCATTTTTCACGACTATAACCACATGGACTCTCATGGTGTTGATTCACCTGCCACCCCAGCCACCCCAACCACCCCAGCGTCTGCTGCTAGTGCTGGGCTATCCAATGCTACTCCAGTAGACCTGGAGGGCGATACAATCATATGTGAAGCCCCTCCAGGGCACGTGGACTGGGATTCGGAGGATGATGCCGACATGGAAGATATTCCTTCCCCGACCTTTAACAGCACTCCTATGACAGAAACAGAGAAGGCAGAGGCTACCGAACGATGGACAATCCATAGGAATAAGCATGAGAAAAGAAAGAGACAGAAGAATAGCTACGTGAGTTGATTACTTCCATCCCAAAGTTTTCAAGAGTTACGAGGCATTCAAATTACTCGAGTATTTGATGACTTATCCATTTGCTAACTCGATCTTTTGCATCTAGGTATACTGCTACATGAAACGTACTGCGCTGAAAGGAAACCTTTACCCTGAGGTTAAGGGCGGTTTAAATATCCTTCAAGAATACCGCTGGAGCTGCCTCGAATGCTCGAAGAAGTCAAGCAAGCGTCTTAAACTATGGGATGTATACGAATCCAAGCGCCATGGCGCCACTTCGGGGATGATGAAGCATTTATCTACTCACCAAATCACGGAAGGAACTCATGCTGCTCGACTTCGCGGATATAGTCAAGGAGAAGACAAGGAGTCCTATACTGAGAAGGAGGGATGGAGTGGCAAGACGAAAACACAAGCTCGATTAACAACGAAGGAAGCTACTCGCCGATGGGTGGTCAAGACTCGCCAACCCTTCAGTGTAGTTGGCACTGAGGAATTCCAAGAGATGTTCAATGCGTATGGGGTACACTGTGCTTACAAGAATCGATATACACTGCGAAACCATATATACGATGACTTTGTTCTCAGACGAAATGCCCTTCGAATGGAATTAGAAGCGGATTGTATCAGTATTTCCTTCACCCTCGATATGTGGACGACACCAAATCGAACCCCCATCTTCGCTGTGATTGGCCATTGGATATCGAAGAATTTTGAAGAAAGAGAAGAGGTTCTGGAGTTCATTGAGGTCACTGGGTCACATACAGGAGAGGCACTTGCAGAGATCGTTTTGAAGCTTACCAAAGAACTTAACCTTGGCCATAAGCTCTTTGCTATTACTGGCGACAACGCTGGCAACAACGGTACTCTCTGCGCAGCTCTATTCAAATGTTTAAAGAAGACCTACGACGATAAGGATAGTCCAATTGGCAAGCCTCGCATGCAATTCCACGGCAGATTTAGTTGGATCCGGTGTTTTGCACATGTGGTCGCTTTGGTTTGTAAGGATATCCTCACTCATTTCAAGGCTGGCACTGCCAAAGAGGCGAAGAAGCTTCTCGACAGCTGGGATAAGGAATTCAAGCATAACAATTACGAAATACCCTTGGATCCAAGTCGCAGTTCTATTGCCAAGATCAGACTTCTCAATTTGTGGATACTGCGTAGCTCTGAACGCGAGCAGGATTGGAAACTGATGCCGAAAACTGTCAAGCGCCGACCTATTTACGACGTTGATACACGGTGGAATTCGACATACGATATGGTCCAGCAGTTCCTTAATTTGCTGCCAGAATACACTGCTTTTGTAGAGTCCCACGATCAGGTTACATGCCTTCTTCCCTCTGAGCGCGAGATCGTAGCTTTGCGCCAACTGGCCTTCGTTTTGGTGCCATTCAAAGACATGACTTTGAAGGTATCAAAAGAAATGCCTTCCTTAGTTCGATCTCTTGAGCTTTACTGGGATTTGGACGATCTTCTTAAGCAGGTTGTGACAGGCGCTGGCGACTACTCTCAACTTGATCAATCACTTCGCGATGCTTTCAAAGCTGGCCAAAAGAAGTATATAGTCTACGACAAGAAACTGGAATCGAATTCGATGATATACGCCGCCCATATCCTCGATCCTCGTTGCAAAGCGTCCATGATCAAGGATATGATGCCTGCGCAATTCGACCAGATTATCGACGACGTCAAGCACTACTTCAAGACCGAATGGCCCGCTGTTGCTGGACAAGATGCACCGAATTTGGAACATGCCCCCCTAGAATTAGGTGCTGAACGCCCTTTTGGCATGTCAATTGCCCAATGGCGTGGGGTTCAAGCCAAAAGGGCACGAGAGGCGGAGTTTTTCGTTACACGGGCAATCTGCGAACTTGATCGTTGGATTGGAATGGATCCCGAAGAATGGATAGAAGCGTCTAGGTTCGATCCTCACTTTGTTCGCAACTGGTGGAAGGTTAACAGTTCTCTCTGGCCTCATCTCGCCGTCGCTGCAAGAACTCTACTGCCTTGCGCCGCAGCAGAGGTTGACGTTGAACGTTTATTCAGTGGTTGCCGCGACGAATACGGAATACGGCGACATGCTTTACACTCGAATACTGTTAGGATGTTGACTCTACTGCGTAGCAACTATCAGTCGGAGGATAAACTCGATCAAGAACAGATTCAAGACGCAATGAAGCTTGATTTGACGTTTGGATCGTGTTTCAGTACTCTCTTTCGTCCTGACAGAATTGATGACCACGTTCCAGGTATTTGCTCTCGGTTTATTCCATCTTTGTACCTTAATCTAACGAGAATTTGCAATAGACCCTGATATCTCTCCTTCTCCCCTTACACGAATACCATCTCTTTTTACGGGCCTCGATAACCCTGCGTCTATGGATCCAAATGCTATACTCCCGTCGCCAGATGGTTTGATTGGAATTGTCTAGTTTTGAATGGAAACCTTTTCTATAAGTAGCGCATCAATTTGGAGAAGATATTAGGGCCAAAATACTACATTTCAAATGCAGAAACGGTGATTTTCACGAACTCTTCACGAACTTTTTGACTTCGCGAAATCAGGCCTCGAATTCGACGAATCAGAGGCCAGGGAGAACGAATTTACAAGCTAAATTTCGTGTTCAAACTCTTCAAATCTCTTCAAAAAATTCGCAAAATTCATCTTCATTTCACAGCCCTACCCGCCCGTGCAGTGGCTTTTGAGGCTTTTGAGCCTCCTCTTGTATATAAACTCCGACGCCCTTTGCATCCTCTTAGGCCCTCTGTGTTTGTCTTATCAATACAATTAATACGTCTTATTGATTCCCCTGATAGAGTTCCGTCTCCCCTCCTTGCCCCTCCCAAATAATAATCTCGGACTGGTGTTTGCATTTCCCTAGTGTCCTTGTACAGGTATGAAAGATGGGTGAACTACTCATTGGCCACGAGATACGTAGGATAACAGACAGAAATACCAGGCGCTGGAATATTTAAGCAAAATATAAAATCAAACATAACAATGCAAGGCTATTAAATCTACTGATCAACCAAAGAGTAAGTACAAAATTCGCTGACCCTAATTTATGCATTGTCTATTCTAACTCCAATCCCTTCCATTGACTTCCCCCTCAGTCGGACAAAAGCAATAGAGCACAGCCGTTTCTTTCTATCATGGCCTAGTAGTATGCTCCTGGCACCAAGGCATAGTTGGCGCCGCTTGGGTACTGAATGAGGATAGCGTTTCTTGCCGCGTTTGCTTCCGATGCACTCGTAATATAATGTTGTGCCTCAAGCAGCGTAATTTGATCGCTGGTCCACTGCCTGCATCCTCGGCCCTGCGAGTCGAATTCGTAATTATGGCGACCCGAGTGAATGAAGAGCTCCAAAACTGATCCAACCGTTAAATTAACGCACACAGTGAGGGGAACAGCACACATCGCTGAGATCGGGAGGCAATTATTCAGGTGGGAGATGACTATGTTGGCTTTTGACCCATCGTGAAGTACAGTGCTGGGCACGCTGTAGGTTGGTGTACTATCAATGCAAACCGACTGATGGTCGGCAGTTTGAAGATACAGACACCAATGATTGCCCCCGTTTTCCAGCACGTCATGAGCCACGGCGTAGATTTTCTGGACCTGCAATCCTCTGATTTTTGCCTCCCCACCAACGGGAATATAAATGACGGGTTGGAAGGCCGGCGGCGTATAATTCATTTCGGTTGATCGAATCGAAGTATTTCTACAGGTGTAAAGAACCGTAATAAAGTCGAGAGTTAAATTAGGATACTCAGAAGAAATTATGGTGTGCGGTGTTGATGAGTAGATGTGAGACTGTTGCCTAGAATTGCTGACGTTTTTAATGCTCTGATTGCCCTGAAACGAAGTGGAAGGGAAGACCAACCGGCGCCCGAGGACGGGGGCCTCAAAATGCCGAGGTTTGCACCATCCCTTCGCCAAGCCTCGTGCTGCTTGGCTTCGTAAGGGTCCTTGCGGATTGGCTGCTGTAAGTCCCCACCCCACCATTCCGGACACCCCCCCATTCCGGACACTCTTTACACCAAAATCAACGATTTTCACTTAATAATATCTTTATAAAACGTTAATAAAAACTTATAAAATTAATAATATATAATATCTATATATATACAACATCGCTTATTTACTTTAAGCTAGTTTTAATCGGTAATTCTCGTTAATTTAAAATTTAAAAAACACCATATAAAAGTAACTAAAAATAACTTTTAATTTTATAGTTATAAGTACTTGAAATTAATATATATAATAATAGATGGAATCTTTATGACAGTTTTTCTATTACTAAGCAATTCTATTAGTAGTTATATTGTAATTTTAAAATAACTGTTTTACAGGGGTCTAAAAGAGTCTATTCTAATGTATATTAACAACCACTAATAGAATTATCTAATAATTGAAAATCTTAAATCAATAGCCTTATCGGTTATAATCGTCCTTTTTTAAAGTATTTATATTCGTTTAATCATAAATTAATTTTAGTCACTTTTGTATGGTGTTTTTAAATTTTAAAATTAACGAGAATTGCCTAATTAGAACTAGCTTATATATTATATTCAAAGTAATATATATATAAATATTACATATTATTAATTTTATAAGTTTTTATTAACGTTTTATAAAGATATTATTAAGTGAAAATCGTTGATTTTGGTGTAAAAGGTGTCCGGAATGGGGGGGTGTCCGGAATGGTGGGGTGGGGACTTAACCTCCAAATATTCACGCGTCTTCCTCTCGAACTTCGCTTCATTATATGGCGATTTACTCTCTCCCCCCGTATCGTGGAGATCCTTACGTCGGAACACTGTACGACGGGCTTCTATTCGCAAGCTGCACTCCCGACTGCGCTACACGTATGTCGGGAATCGAGGCAGGCGGTCGAGGCACTCTACCCCCTCTGCTTCGGATCATTCCTACAGCCTGAAAGGGTGCGATTCAATTTCGATCTCGATATCCTTTATTTAGATATCAGTCAGGAGGAGGATGGTCCGTATCGGCTCTTCGGAATTTTGAAGGAGACTGAGCTGGCTCGCCTGAAATATGCCGCGATCGATGAAGCGTATCTTGGGGACGGTCTGGCCGACTATTCGACGATTGCAGGTTTGAGGAATGCAATGAGGGCTATGACAAACCTGAAGAAGATGATCGTGGTTCGAGACATCACGACTGATACGTCAAATGGTAAAGAGTAGATGGCATTTTATGCTGAGCGCCCATAGGGCCAGGATGTAGCGGGTTGGCCTGTTAGCGTTGAGGAGCTTCCTGATGTCTAGAAGAAATATGCGGGGTGGAAACTGTCGCAGACTGTGAAGATGACAGCTGTCTATGGATGGCGGGGAAATTGAGGCTCCTTTCTACGTACATGTCTTCACTCGATATTACTATGTTTCCCCCTTTCCTGCAAATCCCAGTTAGTTAGCCGTTTTTCCTTATCCATGCCTTGAAGTTGTGATGGCCAGTGGAGAGCTAGAGCCAATTGCACTGGTCTCAAGGGGTCACAGGACAAGATCGATGCATTCCTTAGATGTGAGGGTGAAAATGTAGAAGTTTAGATAAATAACTGGCTCGCATCTATTCACATCTGCCTTGAGCTCAGTCCACTCGCATTATCTCAAGCATCCTCTGACATTCTATCCAAAATTGTACTCAACTCTTGAGTAGTTCTCAGCACGACATCTTTCATTAAAGCCACAGGCACCGTGTTGGACGGAACCAAGCCTGCACACTGGCTAACACTAACTAGAGCTTCGGTGAGTTCTGGGTGATGGGACTGAATGTGATATGCAATATTTTTGACTGTCGAGTCGGTAATGGAATTGTTCTGCCTTTTGAGGCGATCAGTCTCAACGAAGAAAAGAGAAGGGTTGTACGTACACGATGGTCTCCGCCACTTGAGGAAGGACGAAAACTAACAGAGGAGACGAGCCGGCGAGATCAGCCCATCGTCTGCCAGCACGATAATATCCTAACAGCGTGCTTCTCTTTAGAGGTTCTCCAGAGACATCTTGCTTCGCTTTAAGGTACATGTCAATAGCAACGGTGGCATCCCGTCTACCTACACTTCGATAAGTATTGCCTTGGATTCGATCTGTGGCCGCCACGGTCTTGCAATCAAGAATAGTTCTTGCTAGATGTATGTACGCGAACCGTAGCAGGAGGCGTCGAATCCGGCTTCCCTTCATTAAACCTTGCACGATATCCATCGCGGCTACGAGAGACTGCTCAAAATTGTTGTTGTCGGCTAGGGGTTCAGCTGAGAATGACATCCACCCTTCGTATATCAGACGACAATTATCACGAAAATAGGATATGGAGTCCTTGCTAATCAGAAGACGGGCCATGACTATTACTTAAGCAGGTATTAAGTCCTTCTTGTCACTCACTCGTAGGCCTGCAGCCTTTATTGGGCGCTTGCTTCGCGAAGCTGGCGCTCGTTGTAGAGGTAGAGTTATGTTCTCTTCGAGACCGTCTTGACCTGCCACCTGAGGAGTATTGGGCTTCTCGGCGACTTCATTATTGGTAGTATCTTGCCACTCACTGTCTCCCGAGTCTGGTGTTGGTGTCCTCGTTGTGGAAGGGGCCTCATTGGCATGGTCAAAGGGTGTGTTTGGCATCGACATTGATCCGACTTGAGCTGGGATTGCATCCGTGCCAGATTGTTCTTTCCATTGCATATGCATTTCCTCCTGGGCAAATATCTCTTCAAAGTCTTGTAGTGGATGAGCGTGGCACTTTGACAGGTCTGCAGCATCGTCAATAATATAGGACGGTATGGTCAAGCCGTCGTAGATATCTTCGTCGCTGTCGCTCTCGTCCAAGCTTGGAACTGTACTCTCTTCCCCGCCGTCGAACTCGTTTGTCCATCTATTATTCTCAGCACTATTAGCAGATGATTGCAATCGACCTGACCGTGCAACGACATCGCACGACTCCTGGTTATTCGGTACGTTGCCAGTCCTGCTGGCGGTGTTCAGTTCATGGTGAAGCACAGCTCCATGTCTAGACGAGATGAGGGCGTAGGTGATATCCTTCCATATCAACATGAGATTTGAGGGATCTGTATTCTCAGTGGTAGGAACGTTCGATAGGTGCATGTTGCATGTGGTTAATTGATTGTTGGCGGGGAAAGAAACGAAACAATGCAAGACGCCGCAACCAGCGACTACTGTTGCACCGAACTTGGCTCGTTTGTTGGGGAGCTCCATTCGAAATGGCCACGTGTCAGCTGTACCGCATTTAGGGAACCTCCTCACGAAACACCTCTGCCAAATTTGGGCTCAAACATTATCCCATGATCGCTCAAGGAAGGAAGGGGTGAACTCACCCACGCTCGTATTGCGGGCCGTAAACATGATTTTTTGCATGACCATTGAACTGAAGATAGGAAAGTAATTCACCTACGCCTAATTCTGCGGCGTCGTACACCAAAGTGGCCCCCTCTCAAGTGCCAGGAAAATCCCTTACCCCACTTGTTTTCGCCCTCCAGTTGGCTTCTTGGCCCCCCCATAGCAGCCCTGTTCCAATAAACCCCCCCTTGGGCTCGTCCGTCGCGTAGACGACCTTTTGCGTGGTAGGGTAGCAGCTCCCCCCTCCTGGAAGTGGCAGTAGGCAGCGACAGCATCGATAGCCGCATTGCGGCGGCGGAACTCTTCTTCGACAGTCGTGCCCGGGAGCGTCATCACTGTCTCCGCCAGGCGCTTCTGGAGCGGGGGCATCTCATCGTTCTGGCCCAAGGTGGTCTTCACGTCCTGGCTGAGCTTGAGCCCAGAGAGCTGCCGCTCGATCTCATCGACCGGGTGTTCCAGATCCCAGCGCTCTTGAACGTACTTGAGGAGCGCAGCTCTCAGCCGCTGCCTGGTATTGAATATCGTGCGGCCGATGATCCGGTACCCGGGCTGCTATGTCGCCGTGCCCTGGAAGCGGCGCTTCCACTTCTCCCGCTCCGCAACGAGGCGGCGGACGACGGGATCCTGATTGACGGACAGGGATTCCTTGGGCGTGAGTTCTTGCGGCCGGTCAGGATCGATCCAGCGAGTCATCCGACAGGCCGCCCGCATCAGGTCGCGCTGAGGTTCGTAGCCGGAGACGATAGCTCGCGTGTCAGCGGTGACCGTCCGCCGGAGGTAGTGCTTGATGAAGGTGTCAATCTTGGCGTGTTGCATCATCATGTTCTGTAGCGCGTCGCTCACGTCACCTGTCAGTCCGCAGTCAGCATATCGCACTGCGGGTACGGGTGGGGTTGCGAGAAGGGGGCTGCATGATACGCACCGCTCTGGTTGAAGGCGTTGCCTGCACCGTATCGGAGGGAGTACGGACGCGTGATCTGCGGGAACCCAGCGAGCACGCCGAGCCGCTTCATCCACTTCAAGAGAGTCGTGTACGGCAGTGGCTGGTCGGGCGAGATGTCCCAGCCATACGGCGTTCTGACAGACTTGCGGAAGACGGGGATATTAGCCATCTCTGGCTTCAGATGCAAGGGCAGCTGCTCATAGCCAGGCGGGATATCCAGCTCGCTGATCCTCGCGGCCGATGTGAGACTGGGGGCCAAGAACGCATTGTCGGCAAAAATGAGGCCCAGGAGGGCGACGTGCGGACTGAGGATCAGGGACGGATCAAAGATGATCTCGGGGAGTACAAACGTATTCCTAGCTTCTATGTAAGCCGTATCTCTCGGCTAGAGGGGAAAGAGGGAGGGGGGACGAGAAAAGGCCCAAGGTCAGAGCATCTTTTGTGCCAAGGTACTTCTTCGTGAAATCGCACGTGAACTCGATCAGGATCCGATGGCCCGCCACAGGGGTCCCGGAGCAGGTTCACCGCGATGTCACCATAGCGGAGCTTTAGGAGCGCTGAAGGTCGGTTTGCGGAGAAGATAGCTAGCTGGCAGAAGAGGCTGAGTTGGATCCGCTGCCGGCCATGTGTGTGCCTCTGCTTCGTCGTGGTCAAGTTGGTCTGCAGGACGCCTGCGAGATTCCTCGATATACATCGCGACGTTGTCGCGCTTCTTCGTCGACAGGCGGTACTTCTTCGCCAGCTTCCTGAGGACCTGCGACAAATGCTTCATTAGCTCTCATCTACGATGATTCGGACTGGCTTGAGCGGGCAGACAAGAAACGCTACTCACCCGGTGCATGTGGCGGTTCATCTTCCCCTCTATCTTCTCTCCAGTCGCTCGTTCGTACACGAGCCGGAAGACCTTCCAGTATGTCCCGAGCGTGCTGGCCGACTGGATGCCTGCAAGCCTCCTCCCACCCTTCCCCTCACGTTGATTCAACATCCATTCAAAGAAGGTCTTGAGGGTGCGGCGAGAGATGGCCTGCATCACCCGGGCAGGATCCTTTCGTACATACTCGCAATACCTGTGAAGAGAGTCAGATCAGCGATTCGACAGCAGAAGCCGGCAGGCAAGAAGAGAACGGGGTACCCACCGATGGAAATTTCCCTCGATCATATCCAGGAGGAGGAGACTGCCATCGCTGTAGTCCTCTTCTTCATCCTCGGATTCGTCGGAGTTGTTCTCTTGGTCGAGGTAGTACTCTGGTGGGTGGGCGTTCCCCGCTCCAGCGAGCCACTCCAGATCTGGCAGATCTGCCTCGTCATCTCCGTCAACATCAGTATCAACATCCGTCGGCTCGGTCTCGGCGTCGGTCTCCTCTTGCTCATCCCCTGTGTCATAGCAGCTCTCGATGTCTGATCCATCGCTGTCGGAGGAGGAGGAAGAGCTTGGTGTTGGTTGTTGGCGACGACGCATATCGACTGGATCATCCGAAGGGGACGACGGCAGTAACGATCAAAAGTAAAGAAGTAAGGCCGAAGATGTGAAGGAGGAGGAGCCTGCTGCCCAAGCAATGGCAGCGAGCGGAGGGGGAGGAGAGAGGTAGAGCGAGGGACAGTGATGGTTGAGTATGAGAGGCTTGGAGGAAAGAAGATGGAGAAGGGAGGGAGGATGAGCGAAGATATAGGATGGCCGCCATCTTAAGTCACCCAGGGGATGGTGGGCAGCCATTTTCTGCTCCCCTTCTCAGCAAGTGTTGAACGAGGATGAGAGAAGCGGTTCTCTGAATGATGACTTGACCCAATCGCTTTTTTTGGTGTTCCTGCAGCAGGTCAGCCAGGAGTCCCCACCGCCGTGCCGCCTTGGCCATGAGGTACGCGAGCGCTAGGGCAGCGCGAGATTTTGGCAAATCAGCTGCGGAAAACAGCAGCCAGTTTGCCGTCTGGTCGTTAAAAGCAGAATTGCGCGAATGCGGCGTGGAAGAGCCGGTACTGTTTACGGAAAGGTTTGATGTCTTCGTTGGCGTGTGTTTCTTCTGCTTGGAATGCCATGTCTGCATCTGTGATTTCGGGGATTGGAGAGCTGGTATTTTCCCCCTCGTTAGACTTCGGTTTGGTGGTTGAGGGAGGGGTGGGACCTTTCAACTTACAAGTAGAAAACCACGGCGAGGAGGAATACGAAGCATGCTATGGCTAGATAGACCCATTGCACGGTCTTTAGTGATTTCGTGTCGTCTCCTGTGTTCTGAAGAAGACGAAGGATCCTAAGACTGGTGCAACGACAGTGCCGATTCCGTTGAAGGCTTGAGAAATGTTGATTCTCATTTCTGCGTAGCGAGGAGGTCCACAAACTGCGCAGTCATACATCAGCCTTCTGTTATTTGCTGTAGGAAAGGGATCTCACCAGTTATGTACGGGTTTGCAGCAGTTTCCAATGCACCCAAACCGTTCCCAATGATGAAGATGGCAGCACAGAATCCTCCAAATGATCGATGAAGCAGACACGGCCAGGCGACTAGTGAACCTATACCGTATAGACAGAGACCCCAGATGAAGACGGGCTTGTAGCCATAATGTCTAAGAATCCAGTTCGCGTGTCCAAGTGAAGCGAGTGGGTATGCTCTACAGTTCATGTGAGTGACATCTCCAGAAAAGCCTAGTCGAGAGCTTTGTGTACCCAAAGTAAGCAGCTTGTAAGCCCGATGACCTCGATCTTGTAATCCCCAATGTATTCTGGAAATGTTTATTCAACGTATCAAGAAGTCCGTACGAGAATCCCTTTCATTTCTGTCAGCAGTCATTCAACACACATCTAAATGTTGGGAGGACGTACCCAAAGAAAGAGCAGCACAGTAACCAAGCAAATCGGGTAAATCGACTGCCGTAAAGTCAACTCCGCAGCATTCGTCTTCTGATCATCCCGTGTCTTCAGTGAGTGTTTCTTGAAAATCGCCATCTTGACAACGTGGAAGTCCTTAGCTGTTCTCGCTTGCCATCAATCGTCAACAATCAAAAAGTCCTTGTTCTAAAATCGAGATCGAAATCAATCTTTATTTTACCCAGTGGACAGCCACGTCTACTTAACGTAACGCCGCACCCCCATAGCGCGGACGACATGTCCGTGATCGACATCACTCGTTACATCGATCGACAGCGGGGTAGCCTCCTCCGCATGTTGTGGAGGCTTGGCATTTCCGTCGTCCGAATATTTATTGGTGGATGTCTCCACTTTCTAGGTTTTGATGGTTGCAGGCTCGGTGCAATTATTATTCGAGAACAGGTTTATGGTTTCTAGAAGCTCGGTAGATGGAGAGATGGTCGGGTACGGAAGGGGGTTTGCAGTGGGTCTCGTACGCCCCTGTATGACGGTAGCGAGTGTTTTCCATAGAATGGCATCGAATACTCTTATTTACCCCACAATTTTCCTTATATAGCGAGGTAAAAGCAAAGGGGTGTACGAGACCCACTGCAAACCCCCTTACGTACATGAAGATAGTGGATGTCAGGGGGGGATCTCGCTTCCTGTCCAGATTCGGAACCGAGACGGTATCCATATAAATATGGAGATAGTTTAAGCTTCGCCGGTTTACCTGGGGGAAAGCTTACATCCATGCAGTGGGGTCTTTTGATATCATTACAAAAAGTAATTACACACCAGGTAACCAGACTTGTTGGATGTCGATTCAGGTTCTCAGCACTCGATTTCCATAGAAGCAGGGGCGAGGACGTTGCACATTATCCGAAGCGAGGGGGGTGTCCTATCAGCTTACCATGACTCGCGTTCGCATTGTTTGATTCAGCTTCCATGCATGTTTTGCTCACAAAGTCGGTATTCTGTTTCTTACTTCCACATTCGCAGGCAGCACATTGTAACTTTTGCCAAAGCAAGTTACTTCCTGGCCGCCTTCTAGTGTTTTCCGGAGCCCGTTTCGCCCTTCCTCTTCTACTTCTCTAGAAAATCTCATGCTTCAAACGTCATCAAGCATTTGTAATGAAAATATTTATCGTGAATTCGATTCCAAACCATCTCCAATCTTAAAGCTTATGGTGGAGAGGAAATATGACAAATCCGCGCTTATGTAATTCTTATATGCAGACAGCTGTGTCTTCTGCTTCGGTATTGGTTGACCCTTGGCAAGGTAATCTTGGCATCGGTGACATTTCTGGATTGAGCATGCCAGCCTGATATCGAGAAGAAAGACATAATGAGAGGCCTTTGAAGCATCAATATCTTTCTTTGGATATATAATAATTCATCTTCTTCAGATGATACTGTTGTTCTACTCAATAGCTTGACTCTGGAAACATGTCTAGCGCATCGTCTCCTGTGAAGGAGAATCAAATCAGCCACGATCAGATGATTATGTGAGCTTTAGCCCGAGATGTCTCCTTCAGTGACGAGGATACAAAGCTAAGACAAAATCAGTACCTCGCCCATCGAAAGCTGGGAGAAATTCCAGGGCACGGCACATGGTCCACCAACTCTGTCATTCATCTCTCAAACCGGACCCAAGATCCAGGATCCGGCAGTCAAGAAGCTTGTCCGCCAGAACGCACGCAATCATGCATCACGAGAGAAGGGAAAGCATGTGGACTCTAAGCCCTTGCAGTTTCGACTTCTGGTCCCAGAATCATTCAGCTTTGCGCCTTCGTCGCAGCCGGGAACTGCGCTGGAAGGTACAAGTGTAACGGCTGAGCTATCGCAAAAAGTTGTGGTAGGAGACGGTGCAGTACAAAATTACCCCCAGGGTCTTATGTTAGATCCAAACTCCGTGGCGAGCAAATCATCTAGAACCCAGGAAGAAGAACCCCTTCAAAATGGCTTTGGACAGGAACATGGACCATTTGGCAGTCATGTTGGTGCGAAACATGATGAGCTATCAACAAGGCAGCAGATATCCAGAACCAAAAAGCCAAAAGTCAAGACTGGATGTCTGACATGCAAGTAAGCAAAATCACTGCGAAAAAAATTGGACTACTTTAACATCGGAGATCAGGATACGCCATATTAAATGTGATGAGTCTAAGCCCAGCTGCTTACGATGCCTCAAGAGTATTGGCTCATGTGCCGGATATGTGAACCCAAAGCCAACAGTGGCGCGATACGGTCCCCGATCTATCGTGTCCCGACCCACCACTTTGCTACAACAGCCTTCCGCCACCGTCTTCTTCAACGACAACACTGAGTCGTACTTTTTCAAAATCTTCCAGACAGAAACCGCTGCTGATCTGTCCGGAGTTTTCAAGTCATCTTTCTGGGATCACATCTTGGTGCAAGAATCAAGTCATCAAAGCTTTGTTCGACATGCAATTATCGGAATTGCTGCTCTCAATCAATCCGCAAAGTCCAGTCATCTGGCTCAATTTGCGACTGGCTCGAGTAAGGAAGTTTGGCAGGCTGAGGCCACTAAGCAGAAAGAGTACGCCCTGGAGCAATATGGTAAATCCATCAAGGGCATGCGAACGATCCAGACAACTTGTGATGCTTATTTCAGGAAGATTTTGATCTCCAGTCTCTTGGTCTTTGTCTTCGAGACCATTCACGTCCAACCTGATTCGGCGTTCTGGCACGCACTTATTGGGGACCGAATGTTATGTAATTGGGCTCGCGAGCAGTGGAGCCGCCGGGACTCTCGTCGTCGCGGTATTGCTTCACCAGCATCAAACGTCATTGAGGATGAGATTCTTTTGACGTTCTGCCGATTTGACACCCAGATACTTTCATTCGTGGATACCAGGGGTCCGCAGACTCATGCCAATGGGATGAGAGAGGGATCGATCACTATTCAAGAGATGCCCGTGGCATTCTCGGACCTGGCAGAGGCAACTACTTATTGGGAGCTTGTGCTAAGACGGTCAGGCCACTTCATCATGTATGGAGCCGTACAAACTAAGTCCAAGAGATTACAGAAGGACTTCTCAAACACCCTCGCAAGCAGAAGCATAGAATTTGACGCAGAAAACAGCATATACGGTTCCCCTTTCGTCGTACCGAATGAATTCATCGAAAAACAGCTCGAACACATAGATGACATTAGTCGTTGGTCAACATCATTCCACAACCTTCTCGATCAGAGGAGAAATGCATCCTCGGATCTGCGAGAGGTCACGAACGTCGCGTTACTCCGCATGACCAGTCTCAGCACGAAAATTGCAGTCACCGGCATGGCATTCACCAACGAAATCTCTTACGATGTCTTCTTCCCAGAGTTCTCCGAAATAGTCTCATTAGCTAGGACGATCTCCGACAATCTGCTAGCAATTTCCAACAACAGACCCGCATACCATTTCCACACGAGCGTCGTACCGCCCCTCTTCATTGTCCTCTTGAGATGCAGAGATCCAAATCTCCGGCGTGAGGCTCTTGAAATTCTCAGGATGCAGCAGAACGATGGCCCCTGGGATCGATTCATGATCGCGAGAATTGGGAGCTGGATTATGGAGATTGAGGAGGAAGGATGGGATGGTACTGGGACTGTTCCAGTGGAGTCAAGAGTGAGTCTCTCGAGGATTAAAGTGGGTATAGAAGATCGAAGAGCTATGGTACAGTGTGTTCGTCGAGGTATTCCCTCTGGAGTCGGTGATTTGCAGGAGCGAAGTCTCACTTGGGTGGAGACAATCATAAGTGAATGGTAGAATCTGCAAAGAGTCAGTCGACTCAATTCGCGTCAACTTTAATTTTTTCGGATCAATCTTTGTCAGAATTGTTCATGAACTGGCAAAAGCTAGAACTAGACCATGTACTTTTATCAACCTACCAAATTACTGTGGATCGGCCCTCTCTGCTCCGGACATTCAAGCTTCAAGCACTCACCAGATCCTCTCCGGTCTATTTTAAGGGCTAAACGAACTCTAGAAATTGATTAAATTTGATAGTGCGTCAATCGTCTTTGACTTTCTCCTTTTCTTTTCTATATCTTGGGAAGGTCACCCGGCATGTGCCAAGACTAGGCCAAGCAACGGCTTTCACTTGGCTATAAACAGATATTCAGTTTATATGGCAGTTCTAGTCTCCAATTTATGTTACAAAAAATCCTATAATATACTACATTTATTGTTTAACAGATCATGAGCCTCCAGGATGGACCTATCTGGGCATATTGAAGTCATCAGGAATCACGTGAGTTCACACTTTGCATCAAAATGGGATGAGATAACATGACAGTAGATATATGACAAGTTAAGTTTTAGGAACTACAGCGGATATAGGTTCTGGAGCACTTAGGCAAACTGTTCTTGTCCAAACTCTCCAACCAAAGCAACTGACAGCTTGCCACCAGTGATTTCCTCCTTCCTCTCGACCAACGCTTCCACGTCCCAGTTTGAGCTGACATACTTTCCTGTCAAGAAAGCCGCCTTCTCAGTAGCAATCCAGACCCCGATGCCTCCCACAAGCTCAGGAGTATCCAATGAAAAGCGGATGAAGGAGTCCAGAGTCATATCTGTCTTCACAGTTCCCGGGTGCAGCGCCACGGCTGTGACGTTCGGGTTCTCAGCGGCGATATAAGCTGCAAGCTGGATCGAGATGAGCTTCGAGATGGAGTAACTGGAAATTCCTGGGAAAACCGAAACGGCTGCTCCGGTGGTAAGGCTGATGACAGTTCCTTTCTTTTCTTTTTCGAGAAGTTGGAGGAACCCTTGGGAAACGAGGAATGTGCCTCTACCATTCACCTCCTGCGACATGTCAGCAACTGTTCTCGGGATTTTGAGAAGTCTACTCACAAAATCGGACCACCAAGATCCTGGTTCTACATCACCGATTGGACCTGCTCCTGCAAGTGCGCCTGCGTTGTTGATCAAGACATCGGCGTGACCGAATTTAGCCTTGACCTTCGCCCACAAGGCCGAGATGGACTCGTTACTGAGCAGATCTGTTGGAACAGTGAGGACATCGATCTTGTCGTTGATCTCGTGGATCTCCTTAGCGGTTGCGGCAAGAGACTCGGCAGTCCTGGCAACGAGGACAATCGCCTTAGGGCCAGCTTTAGCGAACGAGGCAGCGAAGGCCTTGAAATTGTCACGTTAGTCTTCGATAAAGTGGCAAGGGACTGATGCTTACAATGCGACCGAGACCTTTTGAGGCTCCTGTGATCACGATGACCTTCCCTGCCTGGCTGTTGGAGGCAGATGTTGGGTCTATGGCGGGGTAGACATCGCGGTGAGTGGTTTTGGTGAAAGCTTGAGAAGTAACGAAAAAGTCGACAGGGAGATTTTCCATTTTGAGATGAAACAGAAGGCTTCTGATTGATTGATCGAAGAGATCTTGGGCTTTGTTGCTGTAAGAGTGTATTAAGAAAATCGATGATGACGAGCGTGGGAATGAGGAGTGAAATTCCGAGTATGAAGTGGTCAAGTATATACTGAACGTTACCTCGCCGCGTAGCACGTCAACGTGGCTGTCTGAAGCCACGATGCGGCCTCATGGTCAGTGGATTTCTCAGCACACGGAATTGTAGAAATCAATGGACTATTCAAGGCATTCACTTTGATTGTGCATGAGTCTATTCCAGTATAATTGGGGCATGCCTAGTCGGTGGCGGATAACAGATCCTCAGCCCCGGATTTCAATACTACTTGTAGAGGAACCTGAGCTGGTGTGAGTAAGCCTGCGCATGGTAAGGAGCTGAATTCCGTTCCTGGTTGGGTACCGTGGTTGTGCCAGGGATCTGTTTTGATGAAAAAAGCGAGAGCTTTGTCAGCCTTCTGTCTAATCTCCCCTGGAGCTTAACCTGATTTGGACAGTGACCTTTTGCCATGCATGAACTTCCGAGCTCCACCGCAGTCAGCACCATGTATTGAAACTGGCAGCGCAATCTGGAACTTGCGATTCATTTGACCCTTATCAATCAGATTGCTTACTATATCTGGCAAAGCACAGTGATTCATTCGATCCTCGTCATTCTTGTAATCTTGAGCGTTCATACAGAACTGAGGATAAAAAATTGCAAGGCTGGAACAGATGTGAGGCTAACGAGGCTGGCCACTTGCCACTCACTAGCAGGATATGATACCTGCAACCATAGGCTGAGAGGTAAACCGACGAGAACACAGTTTGCTAGATAAGTATTAGGACTGGTCGGTCGCTTACAAGCAATCACTTACAATCTCTGCCATGGATGGTGGCCATATTTTTCGCTCCGTAGATCTGTACGTAGTATATCGGCCATGCTTGCAAATGATCAGAGCCACGTCAATACCATCGAACTCTCATAATTCATATGCTTTCTTTATTAGTGTCTTCTTTCTCCTATCTATGCCCTCGGCTTTTCGCTTTTTTTTAATCCTCTTGTTGACCTTTTGAACATCTCCCATTGAAGCAGCTCCTGCAAGAACCCGCGCATCATCTAGTGAGGCAAGCCAGATTCTACAAGTGGGACAACGACCGTCGAGAACGGACTTGGAGAGACAGTCTTCGTGAAGCCAGTGATTGCAACACCTCAGTCGAACGATGCCGTCCCCGCTCTGCCAATCCTCGTAGCAGAAGTAACAAAGTTCCTCGGCATTATCCGCATCCACATCTGCAACTTCGACCGTCATTGCCAAACCTGCACCACACAGCCAGGCACTGGTACCGACTGCTGAAGCTATCGGGACGCCCCATACGATATTGGAGTCACCGTGGGATCATTACCGACAGGTCTTCGAGCTCAGTCTTGGTAGCTTTGTTATCGTTGTTTCCGAAAAGGCCACTCACGATCTCTTTACGATGAAGCGCTTTCAGGGTGCTGACGAGGTCCGCATGCTACAGTCACTTGGCCACAGAAACTTGCATCAAATGCTGGAATGTTTCCGCCTCGACGACCCCTACTTTGCGGTTTTTGGCTATGATCCCATCTCACTTGCACATATTGCATGGCCCCCTTTCCTTACCGAGCTTCAACTGGCGGCCATAGTAGGACAGGTGAGTATCATCACCTGGTCTGTGACTTCCGTTGCTGACTGAAAAAGATCCTCGACGGGCTTGTGTATCTTGCTACGAACGGCTTAGAACCGGGCCCCTACAAGTGCTCAAATATCCTTGTCGACGCCGGTGGTACTGTCAAAATTAGTAAGTTGGCACTGGATTTACTGAATCTGTACTTATGTATGAGATAGCAAGTCACGACTCCTGCAGAGGGATCGCATCGAAACAAGACATGAAGGCTCTGGGGTATATAACCATGGAACTCATGCAGAAATACCCCAATAGCAGTGGGTCTATCGGCCTGGAGGATTTCGAACACTGGCCCTCCGATGGTGATGCGGTTGGCTTTCTGGCGATGACCACGTCAGCAACGTCGCTTGAACAGCTCTTATCTGTGAGCAGGTCCAATCTTCTAGACAATGCGTTACTGACGTCCACAGCATCCGCTCTTAGATTGTGACTGGAGGGACGAGGATCTCAAATGGATAGTTGCACTGGCGGCTGTCACTACCCACCGAGGTTGGCGTTATGAATAGGGTGAAATCTTCTGTTGGTATAGACCTTACTACTATATATTTCTAAATGACATGTTTGGGCTATGAAATGCTGCAGGCTTTCTTAGACATCGTGTAATATTGAGGATTTCATGACATGTGATAAGTGTCGAGGCACAATCCTTATCACCAGGATATTCTGAAATACTTGAGCTTAATCACCGTCGAAGATACCAGAGAACTGACGTGCGTCTAGCACCGTAAATGGTACAGCCCGGTAAAATTGACACTAATTATAAAGAGAAGATCGTGGTCATCAGAATCCAATTGGCTTTGCCAGGATGCATACGAGTGGACTAATGGATCATCCCCCTCTTGTTCTTGAGGGTTACTATCGTAGCAACCCCGCCACACACCCCCCGCTTGAGGGGTGAGTGTCACCTAGGTGGTACATAACCATCTCCTAGATGATGACGGCCGTCTAGGGTGGTAGGTTCAAATGTGGCTCCTCGTCATCTTGGTTTGAAGAGGGCCGATTCAGGCTCCTCCATGTGTAACCAGACTATAAACTCAGAATCGTGGCCATCAATATGAATGAATTATCTCTAGGTCAATACAACTCCAGTTCCATACAATTGAACTTGGTCGGACATATTGTTCGACATTGATCAGATCGCCTAGAATCATATGGATACTCTAGACGTCAAAGTCAACAACCAAGGGAGAAGAAGACGGAAAAGAGAACATGAGAATATCAACAGGAGGAAGGAAACTTTGGTTACGAAGGCTTTTGAGTTAGGGGAATTTGAAGGTATTCCGTGGCGCTTGCAGCCATTGCAGCCTTTTCTGTTGTTTCTACACCATTCAATCAGGTTTCTGCATACTTGCACGACGTATACTCCTAGTCTCATCTCTTATGGCAGACCCATCAGCATGCCCTTCATCAAGCTCGTCCTCCTCAGCGCGGCGCCCCCCACCATCAGCAGCAGTTGGCATGTCATCAACAAATTTTGGACAGAATGTCGGATTTTGGATAGAATTTCGGAGGATACTTGTGAGGGTCAAAAGATAGAAGGTTTAGATAAATAACTGGCTCGCATCTATTAACATCATCTAAGGAAATGCATCGCCTTTGTCCTGTGACCCCTTGAGGCCAGTGCAATTGGTTCCAGCTCTCCGCTGCCGCATTACACCTTCGACGGCATAAGGTAAAACGGATAACCGAGCGCTATTTATAGAACGAGGGGAGATCTGTTTATATGGAGTGAAGACTCTTATATAGAAAGTTGCCTCACTTTGCCCGCCACTCATATATAGACAGCCAACGACTTTTTTCGAATCTTTTTGACCCCCCTGCGAACTCTCAATTTCCAACTTTATTTCACTATAAACTACTAGAACTCCCTATATCCAGGTCCGCTAGTCATTCAAGATGACGAGTAGTCCTGGACCAATGGAGTTGTCTGACCCGCCAGAGGTATTAAGTGACCCTTTTGGTTCCTTCCCCCTCTCAGACCCAACGATTATCCTCGGAGATACGGAAGTAGAGGCGTCTAGCCCTACCCTTCCCTATTCTAACACTGGGAACTCAACCGCTATACAGAATGCGGCCCCCCTTTCATCTGACCACCTTGAGATACCCCTTTCTTCTGCGGATTTTTCTGCCGCTCCTCCCCGCCCTACCCGACCAATTAGGAAAAGAGGCCCTGGCCCCCTTCCCAACCGAGATCCTACCAATAAAGCCCTCAGATTGTCTCAAGAAACAAACAAATCACCAAGGGACCTCATCCTAAACGCTAGGGACTTGATTGTACAAGCCTATACCCTTACAAAGGCACGTGAAGAACAGTCGAAGCTCCTAGACCTCCTAGAGATCTTCAGGGAATACACGGAGAAAGGCAAACTACAATCAGCGTCTTCAATTATTGCCTCTCAAATAGCCAATCTAGAAACGGCTACCAGGCAAATTGAACACAAAACTAAAGCCCTTGCTAAATCACCACCCCCTGCAACCGACCTACCCTCCAGAACCAACACAACGGCTTCCACCAGAAGTACAACCCCCTCCTTTGCCAGCGTAGCAACACAAGGAGCTATAGGATCTGGCAGTCCCCAAGACTGGACTATTGTTGAGAAGAAGAACAAAGGTCAGGCTTCTAAACCCGCAAAGCAAGCCGCCCAAAATCGACTTATACTAGTCAAATCCGTCGCTAGCAACAATACCGACTTCTCATCCCTGGCGACGAGAAATGCCTTTAATAAAGCATTCTCTGAAAAGGGGATTAAAGGGCCAGTTGTGGCCACGGTATCCAAATCACTCGGCCAAAACCTAGTTGTTACCACTACTAGCGCCTTCTCAGCCGATTTTCTCTTGGAGAAGCAAGCGATATGGCAGCATATTGTTCCCTTTAAAACAGCCCAAAAAGATGAGCCCTGGCATAAGGTAGTCCTACATGGTATACCTACTGCTGACTTCAATACGCCAGAAGGAATGGCTCTTGTTATTGAAGAAATCCAGACCTTTAATAAAGGCCTGAAGCCAATTGGAACCCCATACTGGCTCACATCAGCGGAAAAACGCTCAACCCAACGCGCAGGCTCAATCGCAGTAGCCTTTGCCACAAAAGAAGAGGCAGACAGAGCAATTCGACACAGGCTCTATATTGCTGGGATAAGCGCCCGTGTAGAAAAACTATACTCTACAGCCCCCACCACACAATGCCCAAAATGCCAGGGTTTCGGCCACCTTGAGAATCACTGCAAAAGAGGCCCGTTCTGCCGACTTTGCAGTGAAAAACACGCCACCCAACAGCACCACTGTAGCTCCTGCCAAGCCAAAGGAGCAAGGTGCCAACATCTAGCCCCTAAGTGCGCCAACTGTGGGGAACCACATACTGCAGACACGAAATCGTGCGAGGTACTTCTCGCAATCAAGCATAAGGGTCCTGCTATGCAACTTTAATGCTTAGTAGTAGCATAAAGATCCTCCAAGTGAACCTCAATCGAAATCCCTCCGCTACCGAAAGTGCGTTAGAAACAGCAATTGAGCTCAAAGCAGACTTAATAGTAATCCAAGAACCATGGGTTACTGACGACAACGCACGCTCAATTGCGCACCAGAGCTTCACACAGATCCTCCCCCCAGACAATGGTCTTCGTCCCAGAACGCTAGTCTATGTGTCTAAGGCATTTCATCCCCTAGTCAGCCTAGCGACCAGCTCTCCGAGGGACCCCGATCTACTGGCTATAGACATTATAGAAGGAAACGCGAAGATCCAACTCCTAAATGTCTATAACGAAGCGGACCAAGCTGGAGTCGGCCCTAGGACCCTCGAACGTTGTCTGTTCCACCAACCATTATCTACAAACACCGTTCTTCTGGGAGACTTCAATACACACCACCCATGGTGGGATCCGCTAGCTAAGAAAACCTCGGGAGCCGACCAGCTCATGGAATGGCTAGAGCAGCAAGACCTACAGCTCATAAACTCCCCTGGTACGGGCACCTTCTTCCGGCCTCACCTCGCTAGGGAATCAGTGCTGGACCTCACGTTCGCTTCTAGCACCTTAGCGAACAATATCGAGGACTGGCAGGTACTACCAGACCTAGGCTCTGACCACTACGGCCTCCTCTTCTCGATTTCTGGCACAAAGACAGTGATGGTGGACAACCCGGTTCAGCCGACCTGTTTTAATACTCGACTGGCCAACTGGGACCTCTTTGCCACTTCCTTACAATCAAATATATCAGAGAGCATGACCCTCAATTCAAACGACTTAGAGAGCCTTGTCCCTAACTGGGAGGATCAGCTAGGGATCCTAGAAGGGAACACGCCTATCACAGCTGTATTAGACAAGGCGGCCTCTGAACTCACAGACGCAATAACTAAAGCCGCAAAGGCTAGTATCCCATTAAACAAGCCAGGAGCGAGGTCTAAGCCATGGTGGAACGAAGACCTCAAAGCGCTCAGAAAATACATGATGCAAAGGCAAAGAGGCATAGCTAGAGACCCTGAGTCAATACAGCTATACCTCCAAGCTAAGAACACCTACTTCTTGGCGATCAAACGCGCGAAGAGGGACCACTGGAACCAGTTTCTAGAAAAGGAGGACCCAAAGTCAATCTATAAGGCCATGGCTTACACCTCTGACAAGCGGGTCGAGAGAACACCTCCTATTCAATCTGCGCCTACGCAGCTAGAAGATACATTCCAGGGAAAATGTTCTGCCTTCCGAAATACACTATTCCCGCCCCCGCCGAGCGCCCCCGAGCCGAATTGGGAGGAGTTTCAATCTTCGACCAAGTGGGAATGGCCCAATCTTACCAGGACAGAACTGAAGAATGTATGCTCAGCAAAGGTCAAAGGGAGAACTCCTGGCCCTGATTCCATTACACAGGAAACCATCCTCCAAGCCTACAGAGCAATCCCCGAGGTGTTCTACAGACTCTACTCCAGCTTAATCAACATCGGATATCACCCAACATGTTGGAGACAAGCCACAGGAGCTATTCTAAGGAAGCAAGAAAAGCCAGATTACACAGCCCCAAAGGCCTATCGAGTCATCTCGCTACTAAACTGCCTAGGCAAAGTAAGCGAAAGAATTCTAGCTCAAAGGCTCAGCTACTTGGCAGAAAACAACCGACCTGCTTCACCCTAGCCAAATCGGAGGCAGACTAAAGAAATCAGCTATAGATGCTGCACTCCTCCTGACCAATGAAGTAGAAACAAACAGACGGCTAAAGCGGAAGACTACTACTCTATTCCTCGACGTTAAAGGCGCCTTCGACCATGTGGCCAAGAACCAACTACTCGGGATCCTTCAGAAGCTCCAATTGCCTAGTAATCTAGTAGCATGGACCTCATCATTCCTTAGCAATCGGTCACTTAGACTCTCTTTCGACGGTCAAACAGAAGAGTTCAGCAGAATCGAGACTGGAATACCCCAGGGTAGCCCAATTTCGCCTATACTGTTCTTGATATACATTAGAGAGCTCTTTCCTCGAATTGCCGCGAAGGTACTCTCGTATATCGACGATATCTCGCTCACCGTAACGTCTACAAGCCTCAAAAAGAACATCAGGATTCTTCAGAGGGAAGTAGCAAAGATATATGAGCTAGGCGCTAAGAATGCTATTCAGTTCGACTTAGCAAAGACAGAACTTATGCACTTTACCACAGGAAGAGAAGCCAAGACAGCCAGCCTCAGACTTCCTAATGGGGACATTGTAGAACCAAAAGAAGTAGTCAGGTGGCTAGGTATCTGGTTCGACCCAGGCCTTACTTTTAAGCAGCATGTGGCAATACGTACGAGCCAGGCCCGATCGGCATTCCAGAGGATGACACGACTAGCCAATACGGCAAAAGGGCTCTCCCCTTTTGCGGTACGACAGTTATACCTAGCCTGTGTGGTTAGTGTAGCCGACTACGGCTCCCCGATTTGGTGGAGGGGACAGGCACAGTTTAAGAAACCCCTCCAGGCCTTGCAAAACCTAGCTCTACGAAAAATCCTAGGGGTGTTCAAGACAGCTCCGATAGTGCCAATGGAGGTCGAGGCAGCGCTACAGCCTCCTTGTGTCCGACTAAACGCCAGTACTCGAAAATACGCCATTCGTGCACTGAAACTAGCCCCTAAGCACCCGATTAACCAGGAACTCTCAAACCTCCCAACAAGACCCAGTCTCAAGCCAACAGTGCAACTCGAACGGATTCGGGCCTCAATTCAAGATCTAGTCGACCTAGAGGACCTTGAGCCCCTCCAGCACTTTAAATACCCACCGTGGAACAGAGTAACGCCGTATACGGTCGATATTAGCCCGCTGCCAAAGGAAGCAACTGCTCAAATACACAACTCGAACCTGCACATAGGCGCAGACGAATTCACCATCTATACAGATGCTTCGTCTATGCCAGGGGAAGATTCAACCGGAGTAGGCGTAGGGCTCGTGGTACTGAACTATGAGAGGGGCACCCCTAGAGTAGTCTACAAGAGCATGACTAACTTGGGGGACTCCCAGTTAGTCTACAACGGGGAGCTAGAAGGGACTACCCAAGCAGTTGAGTACGCTAGCAAGGTAGCTAAGCCAGGCCAGTCATACTACATCTACTCGGATAACCAGGCGGGACTCTTCCGTCTCAAAACACCATCAGACAACCCAGGCCAAGCTTGCCAAATCCGGGCCATTCAAGCAGCGCAGCTAGCCAAGAGCAGAGGTGCCTCGATATCGATCAACTGGGTCCCCGGCCATACGGAAGTATACGGAAACGAGCTAGCTGACTCGTTAGCAAAGCAAGCAACGACGCTAGCCCCAAATACAAATGAAACCAGCTTTGCAGTCCTCGGCTGTAAAGTGAAGCAAGTTAGTACTAGAGAGTGGGAGTCGGCGTTAGACCAGTACGAAAAGACGCCTTGCCAAAATACAACTACCTATAGGAAGCAATTCCCTTGGCAGCTACGGTCGAAGATCCACCTGCCGCCTGGAACTAGAAGAGAGCTAGCTAGCTCCTTCTTCCAATTGAAGCTAGGCCATGGGTTTATAAGGTCATACCTATATAGACTAGGCCGTACGGATAGCGACTTGTGTAGGTGTGGTAGGAGAGAGACAACCGCCCATTTACTTTTGAGTTGCAAAGACTCAGGAATAGCCAAGGCGAGGGCCAAGCTACGGGACGAAATGAAAGGAGCAAGACTCAGTCTACCTCTCCTAATGCATACAAAAATTGGGATCGAGAAGACGCTAGATTTTCTCAAAAAGACTAGGCTTTGCACCAGGAAATGGTTCTTAGAGAGAAGGCAGGAAGAAGAGCAGGAGGAGCAAGAGGAGGAAGAAGCGTAATACCTTCTACACTTTCCTTTATAATTTTCCTTTGTTATAACTAGGGCTATGCCCTCAATGTCCCCTGGAACAAATTGGCTACCTTTCTGGTATCTTATATAGAAACGCTGAGGCTCATAGCCCCAGCCGTCCTACTATAGTCTTCGACTTACACAGGACGTTAAAAGAATAATAATAATAATAATAATAATAATAATATATAGA
The DNA here is from genome assembly GCA_020726505.1 of Leptodontidium sp. MPI-SDFR-AT-0119. Classification (NCBI taxonomy): domain Eukaryota; kingdom Fungi; phylum Ascomycota; class Leotiomycetes; order Helotiales; family Leptodontidiaceae; genus Leptodontidium; species Leptodontidium sp. MPI-SDFR-AT-0119. Next base: position 218,115 of record JAHLEZ010000024.1, read on the forward strand.
CAGCCGTCATCTTTACAGTGTGCGATAGTTTCCATCCCGCATACTCCTTTTGGACATCAGGAAGCTCCTCGATATTAACAGGCCAACCTGCTTCATCTTGGCCTAGCCTGCGCTCAGCATAAAATGCCATCTGCATTTCATCGTTTGAAGTATCAGTTGTGATATCACGAACCGCGATTATCTCCTTCAGGGTTGTCATAGTTCTCAGCGCATTCTTCAGGCCTGCAATCGTCGAATAAACACCGGTTATATTATCAGCCCTAACTATTCCGCCAAGAGCAAAATGAAGCTTTACTTAGAATAATATAATTCTTCGATTTCCAGTTTCCTGATTGGGTTAATGGCCCTTGCACTGGAGAACTCAGAAGGCTTGGCGTAATAGATCAGCCGAGGACGAAGTAGTGGTGTCAGTAGAGCGACAGGGGGTAGTATGGCTGAGTTAAAATTTCTGAGTGTTGGGGCTAAACTGTGGCTGATAACGTAAACCCTACTCATCAAGCATTGGCCACCATCATCATCAATAGTTGCTGGTGCTTGTCGTAATTGAGTGATCCTCTCATTACAAAAAGTAGAGCCCCAATCAAGTCACAATGGAAGGAGACTACATCCGCCAGGCAATAGTCTCCCCGCACTGGCTCCCCAACTCCGACGCCTTCTGGTACCGCCTAGAATCCGCGCCCAGCAAATTCGAGTTCATATTCGTAGATCCCTCAAAGCAGATCCGTCGGCCAGCCTTCAACCACGCCACATTAGCAAATCTGCTCTCCGCGCGCACGGAACAAAACGTAGATCCAGACAGCCTACCATTTTCCTTGGTTGAGGTAGCACCCGATAGTTCCTGGGTGCGTTTCCGATTCCAGCAGAAAGTATGGCAGTACGACTCCTCTGAAACCCTCTCAGAATGGGAGGGCGAGTTCAGTAAGGGAAATTTGGTGCGGCTTGCTAAAGAAGTCCCTTCAACGAACAGTCGGGAGGAGACATGCGTGACGTTTGTGAATCATACCGAGGGCCCTCTGGCAATATTCTGGATTAATTGGGAGGGGAAGTCGGTGCCGTATGGGATGGTTGAGGTGGGCGGCTTGAAGGAGCAGTCGACGTTCGTGGATCATGTATGGAGGCTGGTTGATAGGGAGTCTGGGAAGGTCAAGGCGATTTACACGGCGGTGGAAGGAGACTCGATGGCTGTTGTTGATGATCTGATCGAGGATGGCGAGGTGAATTTGGAAGGGGAGGATGAGAAGAAGAAACTTGAGGTCAACGAGCCTGAGAGCGAGAATTCTGAGAGCAACGAAGAGAGTCAGCAGCAGGACAGCAAGGACTCTGAAGAACCTGCGAGCACATCTAAAATCGCAACTACTGAAGCGGGATTCAAACTCTCGATCCGCGACTTCAACATCTGGCTCAGCAAGCCCTCTGGTAGCGAAATACAAATCTCAACCAACGGCACGGCATCCAACCCCTACGACGCGACACGGACCTACCCCTCCCCCACCGGTCACTTCGCCGTAATATGGCAATACACGCCCGCACAAGAGCGCTTCTTAAACCTCATAGAATCAACCCCAAGAGACCAACTGCAGCCAAAGCTAAAAAGCATCCAGTATCTCAAACCGGGGAACCGGGTGCGTGTTGACAGACCGCGTCTTTTTGACCTCGAGAGAGGATGTGAGATAGAGACAGATGATGAGCTGTTTAGGAATCCCTATAAGGTGAAGGATATTGGGTGGCGTAATAATGAGGAATATTGTTTTATCTTTAATGGGAGGGGACATAAGTATATTCGGATCATAGGGGTAAATCTCAAGGGGGTGGTGAGGACTATTTTGGAGGAAAAGAGTGAGACGTTTATTGATTACTCGAGTAAGTGGAACATGCGATTTATGCGGGAAAGTAATGAGCTATTGTGGATGAGTGAGAGGGATGGATGGAATCATCTTTATCTGTTTGATATAGAGACGGGGAGATTGAAGAATAGGGTTACGGAGGGGGAGTGGGTGGTCCGCTCGGTGGCTTCGGTGGATGAGGAGAGGAGACGGATTTGGATAAGGGGGTTTGGGATGGTGAAGAGACAGGATCCTTATTATGCCCACTTGGCTTCCGTTAATTTTGATGGCTCTGGCTTTACGATTCTTACGGAGGGCGATGGAACGCATACGTGGAAGTGGTCTCCGAGCAGACGTTTCTTCATCGATATGTGGTCCCGAGTAGACTACCCACCAGAGACCGTCTTGCGCGAAGCAGAAACAGGAAAGCTAATCATGGACCTCGAAAAATGCGAGCTGGATGCATTGCTTGACGCCGGGTGGGATGCACCAGAGAGGTTCGAAGCCCCAGGCCGGGATGGAGAGACCCTAATATACGGGATAATCATCCGGCCCTCTCAGTTCGATCCAAGCAAGAAGTATCCCATACTCGAGGATATTTATGCAGGTCCCCAGGACTTCCACACACCAAAAGCATTCTCCAGCTCAGTTCACCAGCGAAAGTGGGCTGGCCAAGGATACATCGTGGTGCTCCTCGACGGGATGGGCACAAACTGGCGCTCCAAAGCGTTCCACGACATATGCTACAAGAATCTGAAAGATGCCGGGTTGCCAGATCGCATAGCATGGATCAAAGCAGCGGCCAAAACTCGTCCCTGGATGGATATGTCTCGAGTAGGGATCCGCGGGACATCAGCAGGAGGCCAGAACGCAGTAGCAGCCCTCCTCTTCCACAGCAATTTCTACAAAGCCGGAATTGCAGACTCAGGATGCCATGATAACCGTATGGACAAAATATGGTGGAATGAGCAATGGATGGGGTATCCCGTCGACAAGTCATACGAGGAGTCTTCTAATGTCGTTCATGCCGGCAAGTTGAAGGGGGCGTTGATGCTTATAGTTGGCGAGCTTGACGATAATGTGGATCCGTCTTCGACGATGCAGTTGGTGCATGCGTTGAATGAGGCGGATAAGGATTATGAACTTCTTTTTATCACTAGGGGAGGACATGGTGCCGGGAGCTCTCCCTACGGCATGCGGAGGCAGGGCGACTTTTTCCGGCGCCATCTCCAGGGCGGCGAACTGGTGCAGCATAATACTAGCTGACGCTGGTATTATTACTTCATAGCAACTCAGCCTGAGTGAAGATTGATGAAAGAGAGGTAGCATGAAGAATAGAAAGACGGAGGAGACGAACGTTTTCCGTTTGTCTCCAAGTAAGCACCTCAAATATCTCCACCAATACTTGGCCAGATTGAATGATTTTTCGATATTCTTAGTCTACCCAATCCCCTCCATAATTTCATGCAATCAGATCTTGAATTGTGTGGGTTGGAAACTGGTTGAAGTTTAGGTGCGAACTAATTAAAACGACTCGGCAAAATACCCCATGGGCAGGCGGTAAACAACCCTCTCCATCCCGTCCATACCTAGAAGGAACACTCTCATGTCAATCGCCCAACGTCAAAATTGTTCTCACCAATCTCTCGTAGCTTGGACCAATTCCATCTAACTGTGATAAGCTCTACTCCGATGCACCTCAGTTCATGAGTCAAGTGCTTTGTCATTCCACACCTACACAATATTCTCTCTAGCAAACAAAAACTACAATCATGGCCCAGGTTCAAGTGGAAGGGGTAAATGGTACTGCTTCCAATGGAGAGAAAGCAGACGAAGGGGGATTTAGGCTCAAGTTCTGCACAGTTTGCGCGAGTAATAATAACAGGTACATCTGTCTAGTTCCATGTCTTGTGTGCATCTTTTCCCTAATGCAAAAGTACCAAGATCTATGGAAGCGCATCTTCGAATTGCTAGGCCTTGGGTCGGGGCTGGCCCGGAAACGGTATTATAGGGAGATGAACTATCGCTTTCTCCGCTCATAATGCCTTCCGGTTGAAAATGGGCTTACTTCGTATGAGGGTAACTGGTGTAAGATGCAGGGGTGATGCGCCATAATGCCGCCCTCCGACTGTTACAGTACCACCAAAACCATCCCAACTCGACGTCTGGTTGCGGGAAACTAAAGTTAGAGTTTCTTTTAGAGTTGCATCAATCAGCGAGTAAGATTGATTGATTGATGTGAAATGGTAAGCTCCGACTTAGCTACTAACCTCATGTCAGCACTAAAATCTTATGGTTTTAGTTTAGAGTGATGAAATGCATAGATTATTTCTTCGTGTCCAGTCTCCAAGATATGACTCGTCCTTTGCCCCGATTAACAGAGGGGAAAATTCCTCACTGCACAGTGTTCCGGCAATTGCCTAGTTAGGACTTTACTACTCACCAGCCCCGGGTGCTTATGTGAGATATGGACCAAAACTTTTCTTTCAGCCGCTTCCAATGTCCAGAATATCCAAACGCAATATATGTTCTCGGATCTTGATATTGCGGTTGCATGTTTTGCCAGGCTTCTGATGCGTGACTAAGAACGTATTCCGAACTTCCCTGTACTCCGTACAAAAGCATTCTCGCGGTACATTCATATGCCAATGTTTCTCTGATGTCTGTTCGGTGTTAGCTATGGAGATGTCTCGCGTGCTAACAGTGAGAGCTGATTCAAAGAGCATCATAATCATACTACCCTTATTCCTGGGTTGCCAAGTATACCAAGGTTATACATTCAGCTGGATGATATTCCTATGGCAGCTAGTCCGCGATATTAGGCTCCAGCGGTGTCAGGATGGAAACCTTGCGTGTCGTTTTCTATGAGCGATATGTGGGCTAAAATATGAATATCTAACTTAGGAAAGTCCTTAGATATCTTCAAAGTCTCCATAATAGCTCACCCTCATACGAGGAAGATCCTTAGTATCCTGCGAGCTGATGCTCCACATTCCTAAAGAATCTATGCTGATGGTAACTCCAGGACCGATTGCAGGCTGAGATTGGACGATGGAAATGCGCTCTCATTTCAGGTGATTGGGCCAACCTGGAAGTGACTACGGAGCTGCGAGCATCAGGACTCCGTCAGCGATGATCTGAAAAGCATTTAAGAGAGGCGATAGCCCCGTCTAAATATTCATCTTCAGACACCATCAAACAGGAACCAGAATCAACAATCTCTCACAATCAACAAGCATGGTTCGTCCATTCTCCCTCATCACCGCAGCCCTGATTGGCACAGCAATCGGCGCTCCAGCCACCGAGAAGTCTATCAGAGAGATCGCAATTGAAGTTTTCGGTCCAATCGACACCTGGACTCCCATCTACCTAAAAGACATTGACCCAACCGCTACAATCGACGACTTGCCTGTTAACTCCTCTGTGGTCTACTCCCGCGTTCCACCCACCGACCCAGCTCTCGTGGAGCTCGCACTCTCGCGCATCTCCTCCCATCCGACTCTTCGTCGCTCCAATTCGCTCTCCAAGCGCGCCCTCACTTGTTTCCAGACCGGCCTCTGGCTCCCGCAAAGTCAGCTCTGGTCCGCGGAAGTCGATTTTTGCTACAAGGCGCAGAACGATAACATCGGCAATGGCGGCTCGACATGGGAATACAAGGAATTTTGGAAAGACACGAGTGGGAACTATCAGCACTTTAAGCTGCCGGATGGAAATCCCACTAGCGTGTTCTACTTCATCAGGGTCAATTCGGGGTATTTGTTCAATTGGAGTGTTTGCTATAATGCGTTCTTTGATGTAATCAGAGATTGCCGTGGGTCAAACCCGGATACAGCTGGTGGTGGGTTTTCAGGGTATTCGAATGGCCAGGTGGATGTTACCATCGATCCTAAAGATGCATAAGGAGGCGGTTTGAAGGGGGGCTTAGCGCAGACAAATTGGCTCAATATCTGACGATATGTGAGACTTTGAGTCAACTGTGGCCGTTCTAATCGAAGGATGCGAAGGGATGGAGGGAGTGTTTTGAACGAGAGTCCTGTGTGTTTATGTTCTTGAGAATCGTTGCGCACCGGTTCTACACTGTCTTTACCGTACCATGTTCCACTTCTCCAAATACAATACTTCTACCATTACACAAAACAAATTCACGAACACTGTCCCAAGTATACACATCAAAACGTCGGCCCCGTATTGCTAGAAGGATCCAGTGCCAAAATAACAGCTTGCAGATAATAAGACCGCCCGGTGGCGAGTTCTTGAACAGGTAAATGAGAAGAGAATGTAAAGCTATCTTCTCAGAATGATGATGCGAACCTTCCACGGCACAGAGAGGCTGAAATAAAGTTCTATGGAGGTGGAGTGGGCTTATGCGAGATGCCTGATTCGGCAACTGCCAGGGCGTGGTGCAGCTTGACTTCGGTGAACATAGGTGAGCCATAGGCAGCGGGTGGACGGCGGGGTATTTCTTTGGTTGACTGTATGAGATCAAAGATTAGAAAGCAAAAAGGTAGTCAAAAATAGATATAAAGAGATTACCAACCTGTGTAGTAAAAGTTCCGCCCTTGGGAGCAGTATATTTTATCCTCCAGGAGAGAAGAATGTAGAGCTACCAGAAGGGATTTCCCAAGAATTGTCCTAGTCTCCTTCGAGCCCATACAGAGTTCATTTCTAGCCTATGTTTCCTCTTCTTTCCTATTTCTTACGGACCCTCGTGATACACACACACACACAATGCTATTACGCCCAAGACAGGGTGCGAAACCCTCAGGCAGCTATCGAAGATCCGCTAAGCATACACTAGAATTGTCCAAACTCGGTGCTGAGCCCTACACAATCAAACCCGTAGCGATCCAATGTCTGTTCTCTATAGCGTTCTCTATCCCTCATACTTAACTTCGCCTACCCTATCCCAATTCCGGAGCCCGTGACCAAGGTCTAAGACCACTCTCTTCCATCGCAATTGATGAAAAGTATAACATCGTATAATCGTCAGAAATAGCTAACCTACCCAAACGCGGGCAACCACGTGCGGCAGGTAGAGGGATTGTGCTGGATTGAAATAGGCTAGAATAGATAGCGTTAGTCGTACGAATGCAATGGTGACGGTCGTAACTTGGCGAGCTCCCGTCGATATACTGGACACCCCGAATCCGTTGCCTTGTGGGCGCTCTTTCCACCACACGCCGCGCACTTAAAGGTCGTCGAGGTGCATGTCGATGCCGCGTGCCCCGGGAGTGCACACTGTCCACAGACTGGAGCTGGCGCTCGGCAACGGTAATGTAGGTGGCCATAAAGGTGACAGCGATAGCATCGCGCAGGTTGACGGCCTATGACGAATGGGCGAGTGTATGCACACTCTCCGTTGGCCATAGTAACAGTCATCTTCGCAAGGAGTCTGTCAACCTCCTCCTTGGTATCCAGATATACCACCATCGAGCGATACTCCTTATCCACAGACACATTCCCGAGCCACCGCATCTTATGAACCTTGACCCCATTCAACCGGCCGAAGAGAACACAGCCAACCTCGTCCGTGGCCACCTCGTGATATACCCTATCGACCCTCATGGGATACCACTGCTCTCCGTACAGCGTTCCCCTATCAAAGTGTGTTCTGAGCCAAGTGTCGTCCCTCCGTACCTTATCGACATCGTCGCCATGAAAGAGAAGCCGATAACGACCGTTCCCCTTTGAATTGACTCCCAAACAGGTTATACCCTTCCCTTCGAGGGCCTCGTTCACCCGCCTGCGCACCGTCCCCGCGTTCCCTTCCTTGATCTCCGGGATAGCAACTCGACTCAGGTCGAGTCCAATACCTGGAATCTGTCCAGGAGCGATAGACGGCGGTGGAGATGAAGGAGGCGATGGTGGTGAAGGGGCATTGGCAGTGGGAGTTGTGCCAATCCTAGGCAAAAGCTCGTTTCGTATAAGATCCTCTAAGGCCTCGATGCGCTTCTCTGCCTTCTCTGCCCGCTGTTCCGCGCTGGCAAGAGCAGTCTCCACGCGCGTAAGGAGGTCCCTAACTTGCATCCACTCATCGGAACTTGATATTGCTGATGCTGGCCTGGGTATCGTAGCTTTGGTTGAGTTCGTCCGCTTCGCTCGTGGTGGTGAGTTGGGTTCGAACGGTTGCGTACGCTTCAGAGGGCGCCCGCGGGCGCTCGTAGTCTCGACAGTAATCGACTCATCATCATTCGATTCGCTCAGCAATTCAAATGAATTGCCTTTTGGACCGTTCTTGCTGTTCTTGCTGTTCTTCGGCATTTTTTCTTCCCAGTCTTGTCCTCGTGATACAGTGGAAGGCGAAATGGTGTCGCGGGCCTCGGTTATTAGAGCGGGGCGTGGCCGATGCTGCCAAGTACGGCCGTACCCCCTCAAGTCGCCAGCTTAACGAAATCGATGCAGCCTCAGGCAAACAACTGATGAGGTTGGGAGAGGCTCGGAGAGGTTGTTCAGGCCTCGGCCCATTTCGCGTCAGTCGCCATTCCCAACCTTGCGCGCAATCACCATCCATCGATGCTAGACAACTCGCCCAAGTCCCACACCCATCTTTTCTGATTCCGATGCTTCTAGTCATTGAGCGCCTTTTTTCCATTCCGTGGATACATTGTCTTTTCCACATTGGTCGTCTCTGGAGGTCGCATCTCGCCCACGTTTTCAGACGCGGCCCTCCCTCTCCATCCAATCTCAGGCCTCTCACAGACCAGCAGCGCAAACTTAAGGGCGATGAATTTATCGGCTCAATCGACACAGATGCCATTCGTACTCTAGCTTCCAAGTACAACGGTGGCTTGCCATGCAGCATCAGATGCCGGCGCAAAGGCAGCTTTAATGTCTGTTTCGTCCTTGACTTCTCCGATGGCACCACCCGGCTTGTCAGGCTTCCCATCGAACCAGCGGTCCATGATGTATGGGATAAGGTACGCAGTGAGGTCTATACCATGCAGTAAGCGTTATCTACATGATCACTGCCAGCCAGTTTGAGACTGATATGGTGTGCATAGATATCTGCTGGACCATACAGACATTCCTATCCCTCGGGTATACGCATACGGCCGGAGTCGACTCCGACGAGATACCTCGGCGCATCAAGTATTCATGGTCTTGGATTACATTGATGGGCGGCCTTTGACGAAAAAAATGCTTCGGGATAGTTCAGAAGACTGCCGGCGTCGATTTTTCGGGGAAGTTGTCGATATGTTTGCCCAACTACGACGGCTTGAATTCCCTCGAGGAGGCTCGTTAATGCCAAGCGCGATAGTTGGAATCCGGGCCCGATTATGGACGTTCATGTTTCCCCGGGAAGAATCCTTCACGCCTCAATCAACTGTGGGTCTCGAATTCGGACCGAAAATCGTCGGTGCCTTCTCAATGCGCAAGAACGAACTCCAGGTCGATGGTTATACAGCTGCACGCTCCACAGCTACCACTGCAAACGAATTCTTCAGGGAGCAATATCACTTGCTTCGATACATGTGGCAAATGCCTTCCCAAGAACTTGGTCGGGAGGAGGCTGAGTGCGAGGAGTTTGCACTTCATGCCCTAAGCTTAGAGGAAGCTCAAAAGACTCTCGGGTTAAAGGCTGATTCGTCAGGAGACTCGTTCTGCCTATCCCACCCTGATCCCCGCGTCAATAATATCATCGTGGATGACGAGCTTCATATCCGCGGCATTATTGACTGGGAGTTCTCGGTTACGGTTCCACAGCATGCCTTTCTACCCCCGTCATGGGTTACTGGCCATGATACTGGACCGATCGCTCCCAAGCTCTCATCCGAATTCATGAACGTCCTGTCGTCGAGGAAACAATTATCATCTAGTCACTCTCAGCTTGCACGAGACTGGGATTTTCGAGACGATTTCACGTTGCCGATGGCTTATATATTTCTAGATCCATCTGACCTCGTCTTGCTCTTCTACAGATGCATCTACCCTAGACTCTACAACGAATCTCGCGACAAAGTAGTCCCTAGTTTCTTCCAACGTCCTGAGAACAAGGAGCTGCAAGTAGGATTGGTACGGCGGCTGCGTGCTTCTGAGCAGTACACTCAGTATCTCAAGGACAACAATCTCTTTGACGACAAAGAAGATCTGGAATGGCAACAAATTCATGGGTGGACTACAGAGACACAAAAGAAGTTGCAGGAATTACGTGAGTGGACTGATAAGACCCAAGACGAGTTAACACGCTTGGATGGGGACCGACCCGTGCAACCAGTATGAAAAACGCAAGTGTGAGGCGTGTCTACGCGATGAGCCTCCGTTCCTTGTACTAGGTAGAACAAAGATATCCTTGGCCCTCTTGACGTCCCAGTCACATTGCGAAAGCATTGGTGATATTGGCTGTTAGGTGTGTTTAGGCTGTAGATAATAACCTGAGGGATCAGGTTGTCCGCAGACGTGGTGTCATACACATACTTTACAAGGTACAGGTAGGGTTTGGATGTGAAGCTGTAAGATGCATGTTGACCGCAATTGGGTGGTTCAATTGGGCCACCTCGTGGCCTTATAGCCGTGCAGCAGTGGCTTGACTAACTTGCTTGGCTGGTCATTCTTACGCTCGCAACTAGCGTACTCGAATTTGCCACGAATTCATGCATATGTAGTCAAGGATGCCGATGCCGTGTGATGGCCTTCGTACTTCCGTACCTGTATGGCCACGGCCGCCTTACATACAGCGCTATGCGGCGTAACTCAAGTTGGTTCGCCCTTTGCAGAATGGTGCGCAGGCCTTGCGCGCAAAGGTGATTCCTGGCCACGTCGGTTGCTATATAGGGCACGCCTCCCCCCATCAGTGACATGTCTGCCCTCCTAGGATATCATTTAGCACAAGACCTACTGTTCTACAAACGCAAACTATCTAGTCCTTACACAAGTAAGTTAGTCAGTTCCGCCACTTGTACAATAGATGGATAACCCATTCTGGAAGATTCGATCCCGTCTTAGAACAATGGACGATGAAACTCGCGACAAGTTCAAACGAAAACTTGAAGAGATGATCAAGGATGCAACCGAGAAAGAAGAAATAGCTCGCGGCCTACAGAAACAAGCTGAGGAGAAGAGAGACTTGGTGGAGCGATTGTCCGAAAGCGGCTCAAGCTCCCGATTACGAAGGAACAAGGGGAGGGCGGCCGATGTGGAAACCCAGGTCACAGAGTTAGAGCAGGACGCAGCCAGACTGTTGGAAATCGTCGGAGAGTTATGGAACAAGATACGTGAGATGCAGGAGGAGGAAGAGAGTTGGTAGCTGCGGGATCACGTACCGTGGCACGTCTTGAAATCCCCCATCTCTACATACCACCTCCATTACGCTTGCGAATGCTCTCACTCTTACACCAAACCCAATTCTCTCTAGCACTCACTTCTACCTGCTACTGCCTGCTTCGGAAGGCCTAGATGTTTCACTGTCTCTCTAAACGGATTCTCTGGACAGCGAGCGCGGTGCACAAGTCTTTTGAGGTTTTCTGATGAAATGCGCTGTGCAGCATCGAGTTGCGGCGCCATGATCGTGGCCAGCAGGAAAGCGCTGTCTCTGGCGGGGATGGAAGAGGAGGAGACGATAGGATAGCAGGCGGGGACCAAACGCACCTTTGGACGAGGGCTAGGGGATTGAGCAATGGGTAAAACGTGCCACTATTAAGGAATGCTTCCTTATGTACCTCCCTGCTACGAATGAATTCTGCAAAGCCACACAAGCCACAGGTCTACCCCGTGGCCCTTAAAAAGTTAAAGTAAAAACCCAGCCAGCGACACCCATTTCGCCTTCCCACTGTAAACGAGCATCCAGCATGTGTCGGCATTCGGTAGAACTAACCAGGATAGCGACAGGCACTATGGAAGCTTTGATGAGGAAGCTCCATCCGAATCCTTTTCCGAAGGTGCTTCCTGTACAGTGGGGTTTTAGAGTCTAGATCTAGCTCGTTCTAAGTGAATCCAGCGATTGGCAAGTGTCTTCATTATATTATGTGGCTTTGTCCGATTGTGACATATGTAGGGGGGGGAATTACAGATATAGTATTTTTATGTCTTGAATGAGCTTCTAAATTCATTAACTTATCTACGATCAGACTCTATTTCCTACCCTTTTGGATTTAGAGCCTGTATCTTTTGCACATGGTGAGTCTAAGATATATCATCTGTAGCGATGCGTTTCAACCCAAGAACTCCCTTTCTCGCATCTGCGTGAAGTTTCCTCGCAGATTCTACTATTTCCTCATCGATGCCGAAACCGTTTGGAATTAGCAGTATAGTGTGAGTCCTGTCGTCGAAGACTGCTTGGAAGCAATCTTGAGGGGGTAGTAGTTTTAATCTTGTATTAAAAGTTCGGATGCCTTTCCGCATGTACTTTTTGGCGATTCGCGTGATTTCAGATGGCTCTCCTGGATTAACTCGTATTGGCGATAAATGTCTCCAAGAACCCCTTTCCCGGATGAAGAAGTTGATGCAGATTGTTCCCTGCTCCAACCTCTGCTTTTCTAGCCTTTTCCTCTCCTCTTCTTGCCTCTGCTCCTCCAGCCTCCTCCTCTCTGCCTCCTGCCTCTGCTCCTCCAGTCTCTCTTCGGCTAGCCTCTGTTCCCCCAACCTCTGCAACCTCCTCCTCTCTTCTTCCAGCCTCTGCTCTTCCAGCCTTCTTCTCCCTTCTTCTAACTTCTCCTGCGCGAGTCGCTCTCTCTCCAGACGTACTTGGACTTGTCTGCGTTCAGCTTCCGCCTCTGCTAACCTCGCTTGCTCCCGCCTCTCCCGCTCCCGCTCTGCCCTGTCCCGCTCTGCCCTGTCCCGCTCTGTCCTCTCCCGCTCTTCCCTCTCTCACTCTTCCCTCTCCCGGCCTTCCCTCTCCCTATCCCGCTCCCTCGCCCTTTCTCTCGCCCTCGCGCTCGCCCATTCTCGCTCTCCTGATCTATCCAAGGTATCATCAGCATCTTCAACAGTATCTGCAGAAGTTTGTGCCGGATCATCCTCGCCACGTTGAGCGTAAGTTGACAAAATATCATCAATATCCTCCTCCATGCGTCCAGGCCTTCCTGAAGAATTGCCACTAGCAGGGCGTTCAGGAACATAGGGGCTGGATCCTCGCACTGAGCCATCATTTCCACCATTTGTGCTCATTGGTCTGCCAAAGAAGGCAAGATATACTGATTTTCGGACAAAGAAAGATGTGATGCCTCACCCAGATGCTGCTGTTCGCTGTGAAGGTGAGTGACAAACAAGGAGTCCCGATCCTCTTCGTACGCCTCTGTGCAGGGGATGCCAGATCTGGCAGGCATTGCCACACCGTCTCCAGAGGTGACATGGAGAGGCGGTGATGGTGAGCTATCAAGTCGCGCAGTCCTCAGGCTCGGATACTCCTTTAAGGCACGGATTTGAGGAGTATCGAATCCTAAAGCAAATGCAAGATCGGCAAGGCTGCGCAGCACAGCGGGGTCCGCCTCCTTGGTAGGCGCTGTCTGAACATGATTTTCCTTGACACGGTCTGCGGGCATGGCAGGGTAGTCGCGCATGGCCAGGGCAATGAGTTGTCGAACCCCCAGGTCTGCGCACTCCGCGGGCGTTCCAGCCCGATCTAGGAAGGAGTCCTCCGTGATTTGGATTTTAACATGGCCTTCCCTCTGGTTCTCATCGGAGTAGGTGCGCGCAAGAGTCTCGCAGACACTCTCACGTTTAGGGACAATCACCAAACGCTTGAGGCAATCGATACAGAGCTTCAGATATTGGATATCCCTGAAAAAGGTGAAGAGAGACGGCACGAGGCCATCGATCATCTTCAACCTTTCCCAGATCACGTCGCGTTCGCGGTTGCTGAACGCGCTGAATATCTTCCCTCCTTGAAGCTCACTGAGATCCTTTGTTGATGCACCCGGCGCTCTTCCTTCCAGGGCTTTCACTGTCGCTGTATCGATCCTCCCTAGAGCATCTTTCCCCACCAGACCTGTAAACACCTCCTTGATACGGCGAAGGTAGTTCAAACATTCCTGTGGTGCAACGATTAGTACACGCCAAAACAAGAAGAGGGTGTGCTCACGTCTCTGCAGCCCATGGCCATCATCTTTTGGAGAGTTGTCAGCCTCATGCCATCCCAGACGCCTGGAATATCCAGTAAGGCGTCAAACCCAGCCGTGAAATTCTCGTCCAAGAGAAGTCCCTCCAGAATTACTAATCTAGTAAAACCTCAATGGATTTTAGTGAAACATGGACCGAAAAGGATACGTTAACATTCTACTTGGGTGAGCAAAGAACATTCCACTGCCCGCGAACACAGGTCTTTGAGATTGCTTCGTACAAGCTTGAAGTTATCTTGATCTTCGAGACTCGGCCCAAATTTGCACACTCCGCCATGGTCTGCATTTAACTTCACAATATTCTCGCGATCGCCAGGTATGCCAAATCGTGCGCTCTCTACTGGAAAGGTCTGATACACGCCTGTGACCGTCTCCTCCTCATCTACGTCCAATGGAGCGGTTCTCATGGCGTAGCAGATGAAATGCTCCCAAAGCCCGCTGTACTTGCTCACCATCTGGGCATTCTGCGGCAGCTGGAACGGACGCTTGCTCATAGACTCGTTCTTCGGTGACGCGAACCACTTCAGCACGTCTGGGTTGTCGGTTGCTGCTAGGCAAGCAGCGGTTGAAATTCCGAGTCCAGCAGACCAATAACCTCTCCAGCTCGGGCTCATCCGGGTCAGGCTTGCAGCGATGCTGCAGGGCCTGGTTTGAGACTCCATTTTTGGGACATGGGACCAGTGTGCTGGCAGTTCATATAACCCACCCCAATAGCTTTATGTATAGTGCTGAGTCGCATGCCAGGCTGCATGCCAGCAATCTCCAGTACATCGTCAAACGCCGCAGCGAGCTCCTCATGAGTTGCCCATGGGTTCGTAGAAATATATTAGTAGACTACTGAGGTAAGAGGATGCGATTTTTAGGGGACAGATCAGATATTGAACCATGAGCTATCTAGAGAGTAATAGTAGGGCAGTAAGACAAGAGTATAGTAAAACAGAGCTGCCTACGATTCCGCAGTAGACATCGGCTATCCGTCAAAAATCATATACATTACTCAGTTCAATGCCTTCAGAATTACTATCAAAGGCATCAAGATAGGATCTGTTACCACCCCAATTCAAACCATTATAAGAGCCAGGTACAAAGCCGGGAGTATAATCCATAGAGCCCAAGGTAACCATGTCCTCAGTCGCTAAAGATTGGACACTTATTAAGTCGTAGTCTTGCTGCTCACCGACAAAGAAAGACGCAACGTCAGCCAGTTGCGGATCGTGTTCTGCACTACTGCTTTCAGCGCCGACCATTGTCAAGCCAGCCACTGGTCCAGATGGGTCCGGGGGCAGCAGCAACCTCTCCAAGGACTGCCATTCCACCACCTGCCGTCTCCTAGCTTCGGCTTTATCCATCAACTGCCTTATGATGTCGCCGTTCTTCGAGTTCTTGCTCTCCTCCGTCCAGCGCATGAATGCCTTCTCGGCCACTTCCCGAGCATGATCCGTCATTCCACCGTTCTGCCGCTGACCGAGTTCGGTGAGAAGAAATGTCAGAGGCAGAAATTGGAGATAGGCGCTGAGAAGCCATTTCCATTTTTCGGCGTGCGGCTCTATTTCCAGGCGTCGCCAGATATCAACGATGTCGATGGCGGCTAAGAAAAGTTGGTTCCGAGTAACGAGAGTTTGAGCGGGATACCTAGGCGAGTGGCAAGCTTGGTTATGCAGTTTGATCCGCATCTCTGTGATCAGGACATGGGCCACATGCTGCGCGAGCCAGTGGATTGGGTCGCTGTTGTCGCAATCTCGCAGGTGCCTGGATTGGATCTTATATTCGCACTCATTGATAATTTCCTCTTTCTGGTCGTGAGGAAGGTCGCCTTCCACCTTGCAACTCGTTTTTGCAATCTCGAAGCGGATGATACAGAAGCTCATCTCTGTCCAGCCATGACGTTGAGCAGGAACTGTCATCATACATGGATCAAGATCCGAGTCATTGATATTCAGTGGGAGTTCAGACTCAATAATTGCGTCGGCTGAGCTAGCATCTTTCCCGCCATCCTCGGCGGCTCGTCGGTCGAGATACCAAAGCTGCCACCAAAGCCGTCGATGTATCTCCTTCGTGAACGGTGACAGGGAGGCTGTCGCAGAGCAGCCGAGACGTCTTGCCAATCCTGTTAAAGCCCATACGAGTTTCGCTTTATCCGTGAATTGACTGAATGATAGGAATAGCACGAATGCTTGGAACGTGGTCAGGTCGCTTGTTGTAAGGAAATCGGCTCTCATCAGCATTTGCTCTGTGACAGAGCGGTAAGCCATCAGAGCTGCATGCTTAGGCATCTTGAAGCAGTTTTCAGCATCCGCAGCTGTCATGCTAGAAATGGATGAGAAATAGATGGCAAAGAGGAGAGCTTCTTGACCCTTGTTGAGGGAAGTCGTGTCGTGCATTGCTTTTCGAAGTATCGCTTCTGTGCTCAGTCTGTGCAATACTTTGACCAGTTTGTCTCCGTTTTCCAGGAATATTTGCCAGCATGTCTGAGCTTGGGTAGGTGAAGGATGCAATGGACCTACTTCGACAGTAAAGGAATTGAATGGGAATAGTCCGGAAGACGAGGAGGTCGTATTTGTGCTCCGATGACTTGCAAAGCTAGATCCAAAGCCGTTAGCAAATGCTGTTGGGGGACTTGGGCTGGCGTAGTACACTGGCTTAACCCCAACGAGCTTGATTCCATTCCTTCTGGTAATCAACCCTCCAACCGTGGTCTCGATTGCTTCCAATCTTCTGGCACATCCACTATAGTCTTGAATAACCCCATATGACTCATTAAACTCATTATTCTCGGCCAGTATAACATGATTGCCCTCGATGGAATCGGTTAATTTATGGAGTGTCTTTTCCGCCTTCTGTATTCTCTCACCCAGTGACTGCCGGGCTTCAATGCCGCTGGCCTCTTCTAGTGGAGGTACGATCTGTTTCTTCCGAGGCCGGGGACACCTCCGAATGGGCGAAGGGAAGACGCATTCGAGAGACCACGACGTACAATGGGTGCACGGCGAGTTTCTGTCGCACTTTATTTTACGCGTGCGGCACGATAAGCAAGCCTTCGGCTTCACGATTGGAGGCGTTTGAATAGGTGGAGCTGGGCCTGATGGTTGGAGATGACGCATGGCTAATTTAATTTCCGTCGTTGAGCGAGATACTGAATGTAGCCGCATTAGGTGAGTGCAGTGATACTGGTGAGACTTGCGAAATACACTTTGATAGCGACATTGAGGTTCAGCAGGGAACTCACGGATTTCTCGCTCACTTTGAACGGACGGCAGCCAGCTTATATCCCATTCGACATGGCGACGGGCGCAAAAACTTGCTCACATCGTGGCTGTGCAATAAAGTTGTTTCGGAAAACTCGCAATTCTCGGTAATTTTCTCACGTTGTCATTTGTCGAGAGCGCAACCACTTCCAATTTTGGGCTTAATAATTCTCATCCCTGCTCTGACTACGAATAGCAATGGCATTCTCGGTGTTGCCTTCGGGGCTCATTCTGTTTTGACTGATTTGATTATCGCTATGTGTTCAGGCGAAAAAGCCATGGCGAAAATCTATATAAATGAACGTAGATCTCACTCAACTGCGACATTATAAGCTGTCCTTGACTTTCCCTTTTTCTTGCCGTGTTTTCTCAACAGTCCATTCGACAAAATATTAAAACAACATGTATCCCAAAGCCCTTCGAGTTGCATACCTCTATTTTATCTTTGGTGCGTCGCATATCTGCCTCTCATGCCTTCAATCAAACTCTTGCGGCGTTCTTAGAACGGTCACTAAACATCTCTCTTGTCCACAGTATCTCTCGCAAGCAATGTGTCAGCAACAGTGCTGTACCAAGATCTCAACTTAGTGCCCGCACTTGCCAAAGCTCATGGATTGGTGATGAGCATTGCTTTCGTGGTCGCTTTTCCCCTCGGAGCCTTGCTCATACAGGTCTTGAAGTCGAAAAGGCGCGTATGGATACACATCTCCCTCCAGCTCGTGGGCTGGGTTCTCATGCTCACCGGGCTAGCCACGGGTATACGGGTTGGGAAGATACTAGATAGGGTATGTTCGCACGGCCATGCTCCAAGTCTGTTCATATTGTCATTTTTCTCGCCCATCTCGTACTGACTGTCCCGACACAGCTTCACAGCAATGCGCACACGGTCCTCGGCACTGTCATAGTAGTTCTGCTGCTCTTTCAGCCTTTCATAGGATTCATTCACCACCGCCGGTTCCTGGCTACAAAGAAACGGTCGGCATGGACATATGCTCATATCTGGTATGGCCGTATCCTCATGCTTCTCGGGATTGTCAATGGCGGGCTAGGCCTGCGGCTAGCTGGAAACACCTTGGTGGGAACGATCACGTATGGGGCGATTGCGGGGCTTGTCAGTATATTGTATTGCGCGGTGCTGGTGGTGTCTGAGCTGAAAAGGGCGAGCCAGCGCGGGAATGCGACATCTGATATCGCGCTAGAGAGCTCTAACTCGCAAACGCATTGAATGGATAAGCGGGGTTGCGGGGAGATAACAACAGCCTTGTGTTAATAATAAAGATTGGACTAGGCAGTTGGTAGCGGTCGTGCAGGGAGATGCGGCAGTGGATTTGATAGATTTGTAGTTGTAGCGGAAATTGTTAAAGCAAGTTCAGAGGCTCTGGGGCACTGAAAATAGTGGTGTATTCATATTCATTATTAAATTCTACGTACAGTTGTAAATTCTATGTGAGAAGAAATATGATTGATTGATTTATTCATACTCGGTTCCAGCTGTCCATAGGACTGCTACGCCGGAGTAGCCCAGCTTTGGCACCGGTTGCCGAACTGCGTCTACCGTTGTAAACGCACCTCACTTCATCACCCGAAAGTGACCAGCAACCTCCTCTGCTGAGCGGACTGGTTCCCATCTACGTCTATATACATATCCGTGTCAAGGAGTGCTTTGTGTCTGCTTTATGTGCATGGCTCATTGGCAGCCGCTTCACAACATGTAATTGGACCTTCAAAAGCGTCTTAATTTGCCATTGTGTACGCTTTATAATGGAATCGTCGAATTGGACCCGTTTCAGGGCAAAAAGCAGGCTGTTTTGATGCAGGATTCAGACTGATTCATGAATTTTTCGAATCAGCTAAAATTGACCTCGAATCTGACGAATCAGCGGCCACGGATTCTGAATCAAAAAATGTCGAATTTGATTCGTTTGATTCAGGTTTGGTTCAAAAAATTCAAAAAATTCGGCTTTGAATCTCAGCCGTACCATTCCTTCTGGTAATCAACCCTCCAACCGTGGTCTCAATTGCTTCCAATCTTCTAGCACATCCACTATAGTCTTTAATAATCTCATATGACTCATTAAACTCATTACTCTCGGCTAGTATACCATGATTGCCCTCGATGAAATCAGTCAATTTATAGAGTGTCTTTTCCGCCTTCTATATTCTCTTACCTAGTGACTGCGGGCTTTAGTGCCACTGGCCTCTTCTAGTGGAGGTACGATCTGTTTCTTCCGAGGCCGGGGACACCTCCTAATAGGCGAAGGGAAGACGCATTCAAGAGACCACGACGTATAATGGTTGCACCGCGAGTTTCTGTCGCACTTTATTTTACGTGTGCGGCACGATAAGCAAGCCTTCGGCTTCACGATTGGAGGCGTTTGAATAGGTGGAGCTGGGCCTAATGGTTAGAGATGACGCATGGCTCATTTAATTTCCGTTATTGGGCGAATTGACCAAAGAGATACTAAATGTAGCTGCACTAGGGGAGTGCAGTGATACTGGTGAGACTTGCGAAATACACTTTGATAGCAACATTAAGGTTCAGCAGGGAACTCACGGATTTCTCGCTCACTTTAAACGGATGGCAGCCAGCTTACTTCGTACATGGCCGAAATAACCCATCTTTTATGTCTGTGCGTGTCGTCGATCACACTGCCTAAAAAGGCATATATCGTTAAAAACCTAGAGAATGATTGGCTCAGTTGGAGAAGATTCTAGAGCTACGCTTTGACAAAAAAATGGGTTATTTCGGCCATGTACGAAGTATATCCCATTCGACATGACGACGGGCGCAAAAACTTACTCATATCGTGGCTGTGCAATAAATAAAGTTGTTTCGGAAAACTCGCAATTCTCGGTAATTCTATTTTCTCACGTTGTCATTTGTCGAGAGCGCAACCACTTCCAATTTTGGGCTTAATAATTCTCATCCCTGAAGCTTGCTTGTCGCGCGCACAAAGCCACCTTCATCGTATGGCCGCACAAACTGCTCACGTAGATATCTAAGTTAACCGCATTTATGTACATAGTAAGGTGACACCCCCAGACTTCCCCATCTTTACAAATCTCTGCCCCAGCTGCTCTCTTTTTTCCGTTCTTCCTAACGATAACCGCGACCGGGTGTCTGACATATACGTATTGAGGAAGACTGTGGATGTGGAAAATGCCGAGGAACGTTGTTACTTCTGCTACAAGGATTGGCAGAGCGGGAACGGCATGGTTCGACTGAGGTGTTGCAATCACTGGCTTCACGAAGACCGTTTCTCCAAGTCCGTTCTCGACGGTCGTTGTCCCACGTGTAGAATCTGGCTTGCCTCACTAGATGAGGCGCGGGTTCTTGCAGGAGCTGCTGAGATGGGAGATGTTCAAAAGGTCAAGGAGCTTCTAGAAAAGCACACGTCTTGTACAGCGCAGGACTATTACGGCAGGACTCCATTGCATTTAGCGGCGCTGGAGGGACACGAAGAGGTGGTTAAAGAGCTGCTCGACCATGGAGTCGACACATCCACCGCTGATTTCAAGGGGCGGACGGCACTACACCTTGCTGCACATGGCTATTCTCTAGGTGTTCTCACACTTCTCCTGGACAAAGGAGCGGATATGACCGCCCGAGATGGCGAAGGCATGACGCCGCTTCACTTAGCATACCAGAAAGGCATCACAAGGATGATAGACTGCTTGATCGAGAAGTGAGCCAATAAAGAGGTCAAGGCCATCTACGGCCTTACCCCAGAGATATTGCATCCTCTTAGCAACTACTCGAAAGCAATGAGAACGATAGGTAGAAATACCTGATTGGGTTTCGGTTGCTAGCCCTTTAGCCAAGTCGCCCTTCCAGGAAACGGCAGATAGTCGAGGGTCTGCAAAGCAGTATACCTGAGCCAAGTCGGAGTTCCAAAAGGCTCAAGGAGTCGAACGTGGGCTCTTAGGTAGCTCCTCTGAGACGTGGTTAGGGTTCGTTCAGGATCTGCTTCAAGGGGAGATGTTCTTAAGTTAGGGAGCTTTTGGGAAAGCAAACATTTTGCACAGCACTCGACGCTTTGATTTCTTATTATTTTGTCCAGATTAGACAGACTCCTTTGGATGGCCTTGAAATGCCCTCAGAAGCAGCTAGCAATGTGGCCGATAATACATCGACCGACAATCCGCCACCTAACGTCCCTCCCTGCGTGCCGAGAAAAGTCATAAGTACTTCGACTTTAAGCATCTCAAACTCCACTCCAGCCCAGAAGTTTACAAAAAGAAAAGATCAGTAGCATTATAGCTATTTATTAGCAGTTTGAACCCTTCAGAGGAAAATTTTATATTCGCATCGTTCCCATTTCGCCTGATTCATGTAAAGCTTCCATTTAGGCTCTAATACGAGTCCTCTACCGCAGCTATACTAGCGAGCTCTTATTATTCCTTACACATTTTAAAAGTCTTTATCTGAGCTTCAGATTTATTATTATTTTAACCGAGACCGTTAAAAGCTTTGTGGCTGTTATGGCGCGCAAACAATTGCAGGGCCGCAACGCGGTTCGGTACCTTCCGTACTTCTAATCGACGGAACTAACGATTCTTTAACGATTCTTAGCTAGAAGGGACTAACCCCGCACCTCAGTAAAGCTTTGGTAATTTTGCTGTCTTTCGCTTATATAATCAACAGGCAAGCTTGTGGCTCTTGACGTGAGGCCGCCTTCACTACACCAACGAAGGATGCCAAAGAACAGCAAGAACAACGTGAACAGCCGGAAGGGCAATTCGTTTGAATTGCTCGACGAATCTAATGGTGATGACTCGATCACAGTTCAAACTACGAGCACTCGGGGGCGACCTTTGAAGCGCACCCAGCCCTTCGAGCCCAATTCACCACCCCATGCGAAGCGGGCCAACTCTACGAGGGCTACGACATCTCAAGCAGTACCAACGCCAGTGGATACCGACCAGTGGGCACAAGTCAAAGCCCTCCTTACGCGTGTCGAATCTGCCCTCTTGTCTGCGGAGCGCCCTCTTGTCTGCGGAGCGCCGAGCGGAGAAAGCAGAGCAACGTATCGAAACTCTAGAGGAGTTCGTACGAAACGAGCTTTTCCCACGAATCAATACACCCCCCTCTACGGGTCCTTCGCCTCCACCGTCGCCTCCATCGTCTCCACCGCCATCGATAGCCCCAGCTCAGATTCCGGGGATTGGACTTGACCTCAGTCGAGTGGCGATCCCGGAGATCAGGGGGGGGGACGCAGGTGCCGTGCGCAGACGTGTGAATGAGGCCCTGAAGGAGAGGGCCATAACGTGCTTGGGGGTCAATTCTAAGGGGAATGGCCGGTACCGGCTTCTCTTCCAGGGCAAGGACACCGACACCGTACGGAAGGATGATACTTAGGTCAAGACACACTTTGATAGGGGAACGCTATACGGAGAGCAGTGGTATCCAATGAGGGTCGATAGGGCATATCACGAGGTGGCAATGGACGAGATGGGTTGTTCAATTTTCGGTCAACTGAATGGAGTCAAGGTTCATAAGATGCGATGGCTTGGGAATGTATCGGTGGATAAGGAGTATCGCTCGATGGTTGTGTATTTGGACACGAAGGAGGAGGTTGATAGGCTTCTTCCAAAGATGACGGTTACTATGGCAAACGGAGAGTGCGCATATACTCGTCCGTTTGTTATAGGCCGTCAACCTGCACGCTGCTATCGCTGCCATCTTTACGGCCATTTACACTACCGTTGCCGAGCGCCGGCTCCAATCTGTGGACAGTGTGCACTGCCAGGACATTCGGCATCAACATGCACCTCGACGACCTTTAAGTGTGCACCGTGCGGTGGAAAGGGTGCCCACAAGGCTACTGACCCTGGGTGTCCAGTTTACCGACGAGAGCTTGCCAAGTTACGACCATCACCATTGCATTCGTACGACTAATGCGATCTATTCCAGCCTATTTTCAATCCAGCATAATCCCTCTACCACCGCATGCAGTTGCCGGCATCTGGGTGGTTAGCTATTTCGGTCTATTATAAGAAGATTTACTTTGCATCGACTCGACATTTGTAGAGGATTATTAGGTGCAAGAGAGAGGTCTTCGTTGTCTCTAGGCTACGGGCAAGACAATTTTTACGGAATAAAGAACGCTTGTAAAGAACAGCTTGGAGAGTTTGTTTAGATATTGCTGTTTTTGGGCTCAGAACCGAGTTTGGACGTAGCTAGAGTAGGCGTAGCGGATCTTCGATAGCTGCCTATGGGCTCCGCCCTATCTCGGGCGTAAATGAACATCATCATCAACTACACCAACAATACCAGGTCAGTAGTAGCATCTAACACAATGCCTTGTTCACACAGCTCTTCCTAGTAAGATCTTAATGTACTTTTTTATTGCAGAACCCTATCCTCTATAATCATAGCTTCATCAAGCACGCTGACCTAGATGCTGACAACAGGTGTACGCAGTAGTGCGAACGTTGTTGACTTCCCTACCTCCCTACCAACCTGAACACTCTCTTCACAAGTTACCTTACGAGCAGCGATATCGACACGCATTTCGCAGACCTGCGGTAGGAACAAGGAAGCTTTTGGGTGTGAAATATCCAGACGAGATGTGCTGTCTAATTTACTCGTTCGCGAGATCATTACATTAGGTGATAGCAGAAATGAAATACCATTCAATTAGTACATCCGCGCCACTGGTGCCCTCCAAGGCGCGGGCTCTAGTTGTGGTTCTGGCTGTGGTTCTGACTCTGCTTCAGCTCGCCTGCCTCTACCGCAGTACTTCTACGCCTGCGGACACTTGCTATTTTCCACCTTCTTCGTACTACTCACCACTTCCACTTCCGGCTCCGGCTCTATATTCTCACGCTTCCAGCCACGTTTTCCCTTGCTTTTGATAGCGTCTTTCGTAGCACGCTTTTCTGCCGAGGTCGCTACAGTCGGACCGCATCAAACACGGTAATTCTGAAAAGTATATGTTATAAAGAATCTGTTTAATTCAAAATATACGCCTAATTACTAGCGTTATAAAGACCCACTTTTTGTCCCGATCGGGCTAGTTTTCGAATTTAAGTATTTAAAAAGGTAATGTCTTGGCAGACCCATTTTTTTTGAGATTTTTGTTTTTTATATATACGTTTTAAAAAACTTATAGTGAATATTCTAGAAAACCTTTTGCTTCTAAATTTATTATAAATCCAAATAAAAGTTTTCATAAGAAAATAATTCTAGAATCTTTAATAAGCCCCACTTAAATTCAAAATGTAAAGAATTCTATATTTAAGAAAAGTTTAAAAATAATATAATTAATATTTATTATATAATATCACTTATATTATATAATATTATATCTTATAATAATAAATAATGAGTTAACATGTATTAATAATTAGTTATTAGCGTTAAAATCCCCACGCTACAAGTATAATACTACGTCTTTTGTCTAATACATTCTTTTTTTGTAAAAATCTAAAAATCTCGCTTAATATACTAACTTATTAATAAGTTATTAGCTTATTATTTTTTAGGTCTATCTCTTTATTACCTCTTTATTTAAGGAGCTATAGTAGTAAAGTATCACGTAGGATAGGTTGCCGAAGGCTCTAAGAGGCTTATTAAAGCTTTATTACAAGTAAGAAAGAGGGTTAAGGCTAAAGTAATTACAGGGGGGCAAAAGTGGACCGCTGATAACGATTTGGGCATATTATATTAATAGGCTAGAGGAGTTATTACATTTGAAGAGGCTAAGTTAGACGACGATTCTACAGAGTCAGAGAGAGAGATTCTTGATTCGGATTTAAACTATTACTCTTTATAAAGCACTTTTATAACTGCTGAGCTAGCTACCGCGCTAGTAAATAAATACAAAATCTAACTAATCAAGCTAGTTCGTCTACTTCTTGCCTAGCTTCCGGAATTATATCAAACTCCTTCATTATAATCTCCGAAATAGTTCTATGGCCACTTTGTTTCTTAATACACCAAGCGGCTTGTTTAACGCTAAGTCCTTTTCGATAAGCATCTATAAAGCGTGAAGCTCTATTACAATACTTTCGTAGCGTATCAAGAGGACAAGAATCTAAAGCTTTAAAACAAGCTTCTCTAGCCTAAAAATATAAATTAATATATATATAAAAATAGAGTTATATAACGTACCTCTGGAAACGTCTCTTTCTAAACCTGTCGATATAAGTTCTTACAGTAGGCCCAATATATCTTAATCGGGTTTAGCTCGCAGTGGAATTTCGGTAGAAATAAACACTTATGGCCTCGAGCTAATAATACTTCTTCAAGCGCCGACTTTTGCTCAAAAAAGTCTTTGTGATTAGCTAGAATTCTCGCTAAGTAACAAGTTATAGGCTTTTTTGGAGGCCAAGATAAAATTAGGTTACAATTCTTCTTAGCTTCACCAGAGCACTTAACAACAGGGCAATTTTTACCTATAATTATTAGTAATTAACTTAATAAATAGAAATTACTTACTAATCGGTAAACAGCCTCTCTCGGCAAGAATCGCCCTAATCCCCTTTGGGACTTCTTCGGTTATAGTCTTCTTAACTCTCTTCTTATTCGGGTGGCCTTCAATTGCTACCTTAATAGTCTTTTCGACCTTATAATTAAGCTCTTAAAGAGTCCCAACTAGCCCACGAGCTTGCTTAACTTCGCTAATATCAGGAGGAAAAGTTGTATTTTAAAAGTCAGTTAGTAAATACTTCCTAAAAGGGAAGGTATAACTAACCTTCTGAGGCAAAGGAGCTCCACCCTCTCCAAGATTCATCGCAAAGGCGTTTAAAGCGCCGTCTCCCTTGCTAGCGTGAGCACTTGATTAGTCGAATATAAAGACGGCTGTCTTATTTAGGTGTTTTTCTTCGAATATATCAATAGCTCGCTTAACCTAATCAAGCAGTTGCTTTGTATCCCAATAAGGCGTCTTTTGCGGCCCACCGGGATAAATGATTTCCCGAGTATCTTTTAAACTAATCATAAGCCTCCCTTTAAGACTTATAAAGTCAGAGTAGTGAATAAGGCCTCCTTTACTCTTTGAAGGCATTTTTTGTTGATTTTCGTCAAGCCAAATTCGCTTAGAATACTCCTTAGCGTGAAAACAGCTCTCGTCGTAGTAGTAGATAACATACTCTCTCTCTCCAAAGGGTAGGTCAGGTGTGATAGGTTATAATACCCCATTAGAGTCTTCTTCGTAATTTGTAGTAAGCGATTGATAGTAAGCTATTTGTAATAGAAACTCCTAATAAATTATTAGTAAATACTTCCTAAAAGGGAAGGTATAACAGACCTTTTGACGATACTCGATTACATCTTCTCTTTCATGGCCGTCTATATAAACCCCTTTCTTTTCCTCGGTAGCGTGAAATCCAAGACGATTTAACCACTTATAAGTGGCTGTTTTACCGAGAGGTTTCCATTCCTTGGGTTTTTTACCGGCTTTATTGCGTGTACCAATAGTCTTTCCTAAAAGAGGTTTCTTACTCTTTTTAGCCGAAGCGAGTAAGCGAGGCATAATTTCCGAATTGAGCGCGTGTCGAAAGCCTTTAGGAGTGACTGTAGCGAGCTTTTGAGCTAATAACCATACTCTACAAGCCTTAAAAACGTCTTCATTATCTAAATAAGACCGACTCTTACGTTTTCCTCCTCTAGTTTCAATAAGTAAATATCCGTAAGCGCGGTAATAAAGGAATGAAGCTCTAATTTTGCGGGCAAGAGTTATTCCATCGGCTGTAGGATGATTACTTTGTACTACTAGAAGAGAGGCTTCAATTCGACCTCTACGAGGACTCTTTTTTAAGAGGTTTTAGACGTATTGTTAAATAAGCGAGTATTCAAAGCGTAGCCGAGGTAAAAGAAGAAGTTGTTTATCGTTGACTTGTTTCTTAATCGAGTCTAGTACTTCTCTATAAGTTCTTAGCGTAGAAGAGGCTTCTAGAGACGTATTAATAGCGTCACTAATCAAAGAGTCTAATAAGAGCTCGCGTCGTCCATTATCAAGAAACTCGATATCGTTCAAATCGTCTAACTCAATTGAGTTATCTTCGGCTTCAAACTCTGTCTCTATTAGAGCGTCAAAATCCGAATCTTCGTCGTCGTCGCTAGAATCGATATCTTCGAATATATCTTCTTCTTGTAGAGGTAGTAATAGTGGTTTTGGCGTAAAGAAAGTAGAGAGAGATTGTTAAGTAATTGACTTTATAATTGAAGGTGTTTTAGCGAGCTTTTGAAGCGAGATTTGACGATTTAACTCTCGTTGAGTAGCTTTAGCTCGCTTTTGAGTATTTAACCCCTTTGTTTCGATAGGGGCTAATTTACTTCGATGAGGGCCTTTGGGAACTAAAATATAAGTTAATTAATATACTTATAAAGGATTAAATTACATACCAAACGTTCGAGAAGTAGTTGTTACTTCAGAAGGTAACTTAAAGCCAAGTTTACCTTCTAAATTGATAACTAACTGACTAAAGTACTTAGAGCGTTTAAACTCTTCGCTTACTTCATTCTCAGTATCTGATTCGTCCGTATCCTCCCTGTCTAGCCTATCCAGGCCTAGCTCTTCAAGATCTTGATCTAAATACTCGTTATTACAAGTAATATCATCTTCTTCTTCACTCTCCGATCCTCCTTCGCTTTCTAGTTCACTAATCACTAGAGCTAGCGTATTTTCGTCCTCGGAATCTGATTCGTCGACTTGACTACTATTAAAAGCAGTAGGCGTAGTAGTAGAAGTGGTTTTTATAGGTCGTAAGCGCAAGGGAAGTGTAATAGAAGTAATAGAGGATTCTGGTGTTTCTTGACGAGAACGCTTTGTGATTGGCTTAATAGGCGATTCCGGGGGTGATTTAGCGAGGGTAGCGCTTCGATTTCGCTTCGAAGAAGCCATAATAGGTATATCCAAGCCTATGGTTATATAGTAGCTACTGTGAGTGTAAAATAAAGGTTTTTTTGACGTTGAAAGTTAAAGATATTTCAACTCGCTTAATTTTTAAGCCTCAAAAGCTATAAATAAAAAAAGTGTAAACCTTAACATTTTTAAAAACTTTTTAATCTAAAAAACGTGCACGACTAAGAGGAGTAAAATACACTTATTAGATTTTTTTTGTAAGTCTTATTAAAAAAGTTATTCCTTGGCAAAGAAAAAGGACCCATTTTTTTGAAAATCGATTTTTTTTTTAATATATTTGACTATAACTTTTTAATTACTTAGTAAAATAAAAAAAACTAGAAGGCTAAATTATATTGTTTTTAAAGGCGCAACTTTTGATTAAAAAATATCTCCACTTTTTTAAAGTCTAAAAATTTACCGTGTTTGATGCGGTCCGACTGTAGTTCATCGCCCTATAGAGGTCAGTATCGACGAAGAGGATAACACGTAACAACTTCAACTAACCTGATAGGGAGCAAGGGGAATAGAAGGAACCGACGAGTTTGGAGCGTAATGTGCTTTGTGGATAGCAGCCTAATATACAGTATATGTTTTGCACACCTTCTTCCCATTGACCACTGCCTGTGCGTTGAAATCTGTCCTCACTTCCTCAGAGCGAATCTACCCATATATTTCGACGTCATCTGCTTTACCTAACCAATTCCAATACGATTCTTTCCCGTCCAGATTAGACGCTGTCAGCATTAAGGCTTTAGCGTCCTCCGGCGGTATTGGCCCAATCATTTGACCATATCAATTCGGCACGCTGCTAAGCGCTAGGACTTAGGTTTTCTATGACTCTCGCTGTTGCGACTCTGATATTCATGTGGAGGTACAAGGTACAAAATCCGTGAATAAATCAATCAATCATCAAATGCATCTACAACCACCCTTCCTCTACGTACTAATACAAATTGTACCAGCGTAACCGCCAACCTGCAACCAAATCCTCACCTCCTGGCTCTCATTATATGTGCCCATCTGCTGCTTGCTCTTTCGTAGCGTTGGTGGAAAACCGGCACTCTTCCGGTGTGCTTCACACGGCTCAAGTTCATGTCCACCAATCGCTCTTGCTTGGACCCAATAAGAAGGTCTATGAGGGGTTCCTGTTCCCAAGCACCCTTGGGAAATGGCGTCGGAGAAATGGCTTGAAGCTGGGCAGGCATGCGCAAATGATTCCAACATTAACCTCAATCGTGCTAAAGTTTAATTACCATCAAAGGATCTATGATATAACGAACCAAGAGGGGATATAGATAATGCTACTCACGTCCATATCATAACGTCGCTAGCAAACCATGTTATGTCTGCTGTACTAATAAAAAACAAGACTTTCTTCAGCCGGATAATGCTGACTATACAAACGCTTTTGGAAATTAGTTTATTCTCTTGGTTCGTGAACAATTTGTGGAATGACTTACAGTGTCCCAGTCATAAAGAGGCCAGCCAATGCGACTTTCTCTCTCCTTGGCAATTGCAACTTCCGTACCATTATTACAGGTAGAATAAGCATTGCAATATCAGTTGCAATGTTCAGTCCACCGTGGACCGCAAAAATTTTGGACATTTCGATACATGATCCGTACGTGATAGTAATATCCCAATTTTTTGCGATTGGCCTACAGTTGAACAAGAATTGGAATGATCCGAGAAGAGAGTACATAACCGTTGTTACCATGACCATGTATACCATGATTCTAAAAGTCGGATATTGTGAGAGTCGAAGGTAGAGCAATAAGAGCGACATCTTGACAAACATAAAGGATAGGCCATAGAAGGTACCTTCGATTAGAGTAATCTGGCCGCCAAGTTAGAAAATACTTAAACGCCCATATATAAGCATCGAATCTAGCTCTAATCCTAACAGTAGAAAGTTGGAATCTTACAATCCAAAAAGCAGGACCGAATGTTGTAATCGGTAGGTCCCACATGTGGACCCCTAGCCCGTAGTGGAGATCTTTGAATGAGTCAGTAGATGACAGCTGCTTGAATATCTCATAAGAGCCTACTCACTAACTATTCTAGTAATGGAGAGAGCTATGGACAGGAGCTATATCAGTGACAAATTATAAGTATTCGATATGTGGTCGTTGATATAAAGGTTCATACCCATCCTAGGATTATTGCATCTGGACTCAATCAGTTCAATCACCATCTTCTGATATTTGAGGATACTTACAATCGTCATAGGCTATGGCGTTAACAATCACCCTCCTTGTATATATTCGCAAAGCAACAACCAAACTTGCAAACGGGAGGAAGATCGCAATCACGATAACAAGGTGATGTCCGATAGATTCAGGATTCTCGAAGTTCGGACGAACCCCAGCTGGAGGAGGGAGAACCCCGACGATCTCTTGTCTTGTTGGTAAAGGAGTAGGATTCATGGTTTCTCTTTTCAATGAGAGCAAGCAGAGAAGGCTTCCGTATGAATTTAGTACGGTTTTGAGATTCGAAAAATGCGATTTGTTGCAGAATGATGAAACTACAAATAGAATAAAACAGAAACGGACGACAAGTTCCCAGATATATCTGATGCAACCTAGAACTCTGGGCACGTGCGGATCGCTTCTGAGACGAATAAAAAGCAACCAAAGCCACAACCAGAACTGAAAGTCAAAAAGAATGAGTCGCTGCCAATCATAGTGACTGCAGCCGTCGAGGACCAGGGGATAGCTTTTCAACCAAGACTACCAATTTCACAGATTATGCAGGGGCTTTGGCGTTTTCTGGGGATAAGTGCGTGAGCACCTCGCCGCACTCTGCGGTGTGGCTGTTTTCTCCACTATTTTCCTTAATCAGCTAGGCAGAATGCTGGCGGTGACCTTAGACCCCAGGTAAGTCTTGTTGTCACCGCCTAATTCTGCCCGTACCTTTCAACTCAAACATTGACAGAAAAACCCCCGATCAGCCCACTTGATTGAGATATCACAGCTATTTTAACCCTCGTTAATTTTATTTTAATCTGGTTGCGGGTGCGGGGCTTAGGTTTTTGTGCCCGCGAGTTTGACCAGCTATCCCTTCGTCCGGTGAGACATTGCCCAGCGCTAAGCAGGGGGGTGCGGGCCAGCTATCCATAAGCGAGGGAGGGGCATACTGCATTATTTTATGTACCTTTACATACAAATTTCTTAGTAAGGTACATGCGACTGATGAAAATTCGCCCAACACTCCCCCACCTTAGACAAAGAAATATTATAAAAGTCACATTCGCTATACGACCTCCCCGAGAGAGTATGTACTAGCTTTCCTAGTACCTTCTACTGCTTTCCTATATAAATACACCAAACATAGCAGCTACGTTTAGGGAGCTTCTTCCGAAAGTAGATATATAATAAGTTCGAATTGAAGAGCCTCTTTTCTCCTAAGTTAATATACAATTGAGTAAGTTGTGCCTTTGTTAAATAAGCTAGGAGCTATTAACACAACTTTACTTTAAATTATAAGTGAGTTAATTGTCATTAATTATTAGTATATAATAAATATAACCTATATACGTTAATACTGGCTATATTAAGTAACTTGTTGCGCACTAGCGCAGTTCTTTGGTCTGGTGCATGCTTGCGTAAGCATTCCAGGTATATAAACCCAGTCTCCAGCTCCTCTCTTCAAGGGGATAACGCTCAATTTAATCAATCTTTGAACACACTTTCCAAAACCTCATCTGATCGTAGAATCTTTCAAGCCCCCTGAACCTCTGCTCGTCTTCTGCACGACATAACTAATAAAAAAGAGGCCACTAATTTCGTAGAGTAGCTCGATAAGCCTCATATACTTCCCTGAATTGATTAGCTAAATCAACTCCTCTTATATAATGATTATAATTATTAATAAATCGCGGAATCTTCAGCTCTTTTGTATACTCCTCCCTAAATACGTATCTAACGATTCGGCTATTTGTTGATGTCCTTAACGGCCTCTTTCGTTTTTTCGTCACTTAATTATCTACTTAATCTATGGTATAAATATTACTTAAAGCTAGAATAATATTATTATCTTGTTATGCTAAATAAAGCGTGTTCCCTATTACTTTTGTAAATAAGGTGTTTTATAATATAAAGTTAGTATATCGCTTCTTTAAAATAGCGAAATTTAATAGTAATTGCGTATGTAGGCGTATAGTACTAATAGCATTATAACCACAGGCCCGAAGCTCTTTAAAAAGGGGTATAAAAGTGAAGTAGTTGTTAAGATAGACTGATAGGCGTTTTCGTGGTAGAGAGAGTACTAAAGACCGTATAAGAGACCCTATTAGAGTAAGCTTTAGATGCTTAACTAGAGATTACAATCCCTTGGCTTTAGAGCTCTATACCCAATTATATAAGTACCTTGTCACGATCTGAGGAATCACGTGTGTCTTGGCCCTGAGGCTCGGCAGCCTAGCTGCACAGAGAAGCCAAGACAGTGTGGGAACGAACTGCATGCGAGTTCTCGCGCACTGCAAATTTAGCGTCAGCCGTAGGGAATGAATCACGGGACTACGGTCACGGGAAAAGGATCCCAGGATCCCGCACTCAGTCGAAGTTCTATATAAACAGAGTAGTTTCCCATGTAGTAGAGCTTCGTGCTCAAATTCATATAGCAGTTTAACCATTGCTTGTAACATCTCAATTCCAATTGAGAACCGAACCTCTTGTGACTTTACTTCTTAGCTGATACCAACCGACGGGCCTGTACGCCGCGTACCAGTCAGACCCAGGAACGTTACATACCTATGGTCTGCGATTCTGAATATCTTATACCCTTGCTTGATTAGTGTTGGTATCTAACCAAGGTTCGATACCTGATATCAGGGTGACAAAGAATACAACAAGTGAAGTTTGATCAAGTATATTCCGTGTGTCCCTTTCGTACGAAAGGGAAAGCTACCTTAAATACATCAAGTACCAAACCCTGTAGCTCGTATAAGCATTACTCGTACGAAACCAGGAGGCAAGGTATGAAACCAAGCTTCATTTGGCCAGGAGAGACGACTATCTTTGGAAGCTGTCAGAGTAAGAGAATGCCCCTCAGCTAAGGCTATCCCAACAATTAGTTTATTCGGCATCTTGTACGTGTGTAAGGATCTAATACAAATTAGGAGGGGTAAATTAATACACAAAAGCGGGGTACTTACTTTCTAAAACAACGAACTATAAGCTTATTAATACTAACTTTAGTAGAAGGAAAGTAATAACGTTAGTATAAGGCTTTGATTTTCGAAGCAAGAGGCTCTACTTTATATTACCAAATCGTATTTTCAGGCAAATGATAACCAAGGCGCTCGTTATTTTCGACATTAGAGACGTGATAATATCTCTTGATTTCTTCATACCAAACGAGTATAATATAAGCCGAAATTGAATGTATTAGACCCTGATCGTTGTTTATATTCTAATATATATTAATACGAGGCTCCCCGTGGATTCTCATAAATACTAATACCCCCAAAAAGACATATATTTCCTCCGGAACCATATCATACCATTCCCGCGCTCTTTCTTATTTAACTCGTATTCGTTGTAGGTTCGCATAGTGATTCGTATTAGACGTAATAATCTAAGGAAGAGCAGGCGTAAATAATAAGGTAAAGTAATCGAATAGATATGCAGATACAAGGAAAGATAATAGTAAAGTCGCTGTGGCAGGCCGCGGGGGTTCGCATTCAAAGGGATCAAAAGTGACGCTTGTAATTAGTCCGAATTCGTCTAATATCTCTTATAGAGATGAAGGTTTGGCCTTCTTTTTAGGGGGGAAAGTATCATTGTCACTGGAATCGACGTCGTCAAGAGAGTGCTTCATTTTAATAAATCAAACGCGTAATAGGAATACAATTTGATCAAGTTAACGCGTGAATTCATCAACGCGATGTACTTTCTTATGTAAATTGTATGCAAAGGTACATAAAATAATGCGCGGTCCCGCTCTTGTGGCCGGCCCGCACCCCCCTGCTTAGCGCTGGGTAATGTCTCACCGGACGAAGGGATAGCTGAGTCGCGAGTCAAGTACTACAGCAGCTAAGATTGTTGGCTGCCAACTTTGCGCCACGGGAAACTGCCGGTCTCTCGGTAGGGACTCGGAACCACTACTGTAGCCGACCAATTCCCAGGAGTGCGGCATTTTTTCTCGTTCGGGAGAGGGGGTGTCTCTGGCTGTTCGCACAAGGCGTTTCCCGGCATATCTGAGAGATTTAATGCATGGAGCCGAAGTTTCTTGGATTGACAAAGTTCTCGAGCTGGCTTAGTCCAAAGGAGAGTGCCCGTCAATGAAATCTTCCCTCAATGAAAAACAGCGGCTTGATCTGCACCAGCCACCGCTTCTCCATTTTGCGGCGTTGGACAATGGCTACCGGACGAGGGGATAGTGGCGGAGCGCTCCCTTTACCGTAGGAACTGTGTTGCAACGAGTCAGAGCAAATTGTGTCTGATATTTTGCTTGCAACAATTCGCGCCGAGCTATCGATTCTCGCGTTATTTTCGATTGCGACGACGACTCGGTTCCACTACTAGTGCAACGGCGTGGCTCCGCGAGGCTGACGGGGAAGTCGGAAACGATGGCCAAACTGGTTCCCGTCGGGTAAAAGAACAAAAAAAGGGGAAATTCCAACCGCATGGTGGTATCTTCCGACCGACCAGGATTCCAGATACAGTAGTAGCCTTAGTTCACAGCCTTGAGCAGCTCCACTACCAAATAAACAGCCTCCGAAGAGGGTTTTGGGTCACTGGCCGTGTTGCTGTTGGCGCCTGACATACGTGTAAACCAAGTCGAGACCGTCCTTTCGAGTCATTCTGCCTCTGACATGTGATTACTTCATAATGTACCCTTCCCCATATCGTTTGCAAGCGTTGCCTGTACTGTGATTCCATGACGGTACAGGAAAGCCATCATACGGAAGGATGGGTTATGGCAAACTCAACGGCACCAATCGAAAATTGGGTCGCTTGTGAGGTATTAACACAGGTGGCGATCAAGCATGAATTTGCATGCCACAGCAGCCACAAAGCTAATAACAATTTCCAGCTTAATAATAAGGCTATAGAGCTTAGATACGATTTTGTCATATATGGTAGGGGCAATAAAAGCTGTATAATAGAGCTGTGCTTGAGGGACTCTGTTGTGTTATAAAAGGAGACTGCCCGCAGATTCAGCGAAAAGCCGATAGTGCGAGCGTAATTTTTAATGGGATAGGTTTAGAGTGTTTAAGAGCAGCTACGGAGTATAACATCTATAAAAGTATAGAAACCCTCGATGTGTGCATAGAGTTTAAGTTGCTTAAAGTCAAAGTACCTGTCGTTTTCTCGGCACACTTGGCTTCTCTGTGCAGCGAGGCTGCCGATCCTCAGGGCCAAGACACGCGTGATCCCCAGATCGTGACAAATATTTAGAACGGACATTTAGATCCTCTTACTTGTCTTTCAAGCTGGTCCTTTGCTCTCCTTATATCAGAGTGGCCTTTGCCTTCAAATATCTTAGGTCCCACATCAGTGATTAAATATCCATGTGCAGGACCTCAGGAAAGTATTGGGAGCGCAAGCTCTCGCATTAAAAGCAGCAAAATTTATGAGAAACACTGGGCTTCTTGGGCAATTCGAAGCCATTCCACAGACACCGTAATCACAGGCTATGCACTGGGAACTATTTAGGGTACAGTGAACTAGAAATCGGACTGGAATTGGGAAGCGAAGTAGAGGGGATGAGATGCTGGAACCATGACAGCCAGGCAAGAAGAAATTAGGGGCATGTAAATATTTGTTAGCGTGTGACAATTGACATGTGACCGTTGAGTCACATGATTGAATCATCACATAAGGCAGTGGCAGTTCTACCTAGTTTGTAGTGTTGGAGCCTACTGCTGCCTGTCGTTCAGATGCTCTATATAAGCATCAATAGCTGTAGTCTCAATACGATAACTCAAACCAAATTCATGAATCGTTCTATATGCCACTAAGCGCGCCAAGCCAGCTTACCCAACCTGCATTGCTAACAATATTGATAGCTACTGATGGTCAGGTGATCACGCACTGACCAATATGCCGCATGAGCGACCATTGGTCGCTGGGATCGGTCTATGAATCAATCAATCAATCAATCAGCCCGTAAAGCGCAGGTGTGAGTATTATCTTCAACCAACATATCGGTTTCGAGTCGGAGATAGGCTGGGGAGAGGGCTGGGATACTCCACAAGCAGGTGTGTGCCATGCTGTGCCATGGATGTGCGGCTGATGCCCAGTCGGACCTGCATTGCTTGATGGAGCTTGGTTGAGCTTGTTCTGGTTGCTGTGCCTTGGTTCCGGATCGTGCGTACAGCTTGGGTGGATGGGCAGGGAAGAAGAGCAGGGGATGGAAGAGAGGGGAGCTGCATATGATAGCTATCTATCTATCTATCATGACAGGCGAGAGGCCGAGGACGGAGGAGTCGATGGGTGGATAAATAAATAGGTCGGGGCTTCCGCTGTCAGAAAGCTGTGTGTGCGCTGCTGTAGATTGAACTCTCTTGGTTTTTGGTTCGTCTAATTGATATATTTACATCATTGCAACCTTGTCAATTGTCGAGATGAAGTTCTCTGCTGGGATCGCGGTGGCGAGTATGCTTGCTTTGGGCAATGGGTTGGATATTTTGATTAGTGTGAGTTAATACCTTCTTCGTCTTTCCCTGGAAAGTGTTAGATGTTTGAGGATTTCAACTTGAAGTTTCGGTCAAGCTCCTCCTTTTTTACTCAGTCTTGAATTAATGTTGGAGCAATTGCTGACGAGAAATAGAACGACGATGGTTTTGGAACGGCCAACATCCGTGAGCTGTACAAAGCTATGAAGGCTTTCGGACATAATGTATACATCGTCGCCAGTGTGGTCAATCAGAGTGGTACAGGTGGAACAGTGGTGTATACCAAGGAGAAGAACTTGACTGCTGATAGCGAGTTTGGTAAGTCTGCTCAATCAATTCTCTCCCATCTGGTCACAATTGCTAACAGGAATGAATTTAGGTATCGTCAAAGCCGGCGCCCCCTCAATCGGTCCTGATCCCATGGACAGCCACATTTGGTATTACAACGGTACACCATCTGCTTGTGTCCAAGTTGCCTTGGATTACGTCCTACCCCGCCACACGAACCTCACGACATTTGACCTCGTGCTCAGCGGCCCCAATTATGGACTAAAGCTCGGACCATTCCTCTACACTCTCGCTGGTACACTTGGAGCAACCTACACCGCAGTTGAGCGTGGCATCCCAGCCATCGGAATCTCAGGAGCATATAGAGTCCAAACGCCCTACTACTGGGTCAACGAGACCACAGCTGCAGGCCTCGATGACCCCGCTACCATCATGGGACAATTGAGCGCCAACCAAGCCCAGCAACTCATCACCAACGTCGCCAAAGCCGGTGGTGGACGTCTCCTTCCTCTCGGCTACGGAATCAATGTCAACATCCCCCTCATCACCTCTTTCAAATCAGATAACTGCACCAACCCACCTTTCATCCAATCACGCTTCACAGGCGGCGCAGTCGTCGACCTAGCACTCTTCAACGAAACAACCGGTCTCTTCAGCTACGGCGACGACATTAACCCAGGCGTCAACCAATGTATTCACGGGGATTGCTCGCTTCCTGGCGAGACCGATGTTTTGAAGAAGAATTGCCAGAGTGCTGTTAGTGTGTTTACTGTCGATTATGATGCCATGCCCCGATTGGAGGTCCGTGTACTAGTGGACCTGATGTGAGGAGTCTTTTGATGCCGCTTGTGCAGTACGCGAATTCGACCTCGCTTGTTGGGGGCTTGAATGTTACGATTCCCGGAAATACAACGACAGTTGCGAGTCCGACTCTCACACCGAGTCCAGTGACGGGAAGTGATGCTAGAAGAGTGTTACATGGGTTGATGCGCTTTGCTGGGGTTGTTTCTGCTGTTTTTATGCTGATGTAGGAGCTCGAGAGCAGAAAAATTTCTTGTAGACGAAATACCATTTGATATTCTTCATCCTTTCTCTTCCTGTGTTTAGTTTGCTTTTCTCTCTCAGGACTCTCATGCCTACAGCCGTACAAATAACTAGCCAGATTTTTTTTTTTTGCCCCACCAACCTCTGGAGCGATTTACCCCTCGGATTTCCCAGAACCAACTTCACGAATACAACGTTTACTTAAATAAAAAGTTGATCGATGTAAAGTTTGCACTTATGTTATTAATTATATGTATGTGACTTTTAATCTGGACGTGTAATTGTGAAGTTATTTAAGGAATTGTAAACGTCGCAAAATTAAGAGGCGGGCAAGTCGCGAGCCACCAAAAGTGCCCGGTATCAAAGAATTAATTATTACTTAACGAATATCGCGCTGCACAAAATCTGATTTAATCAAAGTGTTTAATTTATGGAAAATTTTATCGCGATTAACTTTTTATTTTATTAATAGGTGTTGTTATGAAGTTGTCGGTGGCCCTCAAATGGATTTGGAGGGGTGAATCGCTCCAAGGGTGCGGCTCGCTTGAAAGTCAAAATTCCGGCTAGTTAGTTGTACAGCTGTATCAACAAAATGCGGTGAATCTGAGCCCGCTTGTTTCAGCCTCAGAAGATGGCTTTTCCTGACGTATCTCATTTGTGGACTCTCTTTTGAGACATGTCGTGCAACCTGCACCGTGCGTGGCATTGCAGAACAGGGCAGACCTTGTGTGCCTTGTATCGCCCTGCTGAGCTTTCTTCCTCTTCCTGTCCTTCTCCAAACATGCCCTCCTATCTCCCGGCCTCTGGCAAGTAATGCAACGAAGTCGGTCTTCATCATGGATCCATTATCAATATCTGCAAGTATCGTTGCTTTAATCGGAGCAGCGACAACGGTCGTGCGAGGGGTTGACAAGCTCCAAACATTGCGCCATGCTCCTGCGGAATTGAAGGCCCTGCTGAATGAAGTAAGTGAAAGGCAGCAACCCGCTCTACCCAACTATTAAATTAACGGTTAATAGGTTGCAGATCTTCAAGTCGTACTGACAAGTGTGATAGAATCCCTTGAATGCCTTCGTGGACCCCAGATTCCCCAGGATGCTCTACGAAACCTACCTGACATGATAGATCGAGCAACGAAGACGATCGAGGATTTGAATAGCTTCGTTTCTGGTGATCTGCTCAAGGGCGATCCGAATCCAGCAGGTGGCGTTCTTAAAGTATCTCGCAGAACATGGCTCGGCAAAGAAAAGAAGCTCGCAGCTTTTCGAGGCTCAATCAAAGAGTGCAAGGAAAATCTGGGCATTGTTCTGCTATCATCTACCAGGTCAGTCTCACCCTTAAGTTTTCGCAGGAGGTTTCGCTCTAACACTTCCAAGTCGTATAATTCCACATATGCTACTCAACATTCAAGAAGTCATGCTTGTTGACCGAGACCGTTTCACTCGGTCTGCTGAAGCCATGGAACAGATGGCCGAACGATTTGCCGCACATCCTGCTCTCGTACAGAGCTTTCTCAAGTCTTGTGGCGCAGATGTAGTCGGTGATGATACCTCGACTACACCTACGAATTCACCTGCTTCTCTCGTGGCTAGACCCTCCCCAGAAACGGGCAATACATACCTGAGGATAAAGACTTTCGCCCACACCAACCGCTGCGAGAAATATTGCAACTGCCAATGCCATGTCCGGTCACGCATCGCCACTCCAAGATGGCTCCAAGGCCTTGTCGGAACATTGTTCTACTCCTATGCCGGAACGCCGATACTTAATTCCCCAAAATGCAACTCTCCCCGTTGCCGTCGGTCAATGGTATCGTCAACACAGTTTTGCTATTATTTCCCAACCTGGATGGTCCGAAAAGCCTTGATATTCACAAGCACTTGGAGAGATGTCA
The DNA here is from genome assembly GCA_020726505.1 of Leptodontidium sp. MPI-SDFR-AT-0119. NCBI lineage: Eukaryota > Fungi > Ascomycota > Leotiomycetes > Helotiales > Leptodontidiaceae > Leptodontidium > Leptodontidium sp. MPI-SDFR-AT-0119. The sequence continues at coordinate 257,938 of JAHLEZ010000024.1, forward strand.
CTGGCTCTGGTGCTTCTTGGTCGATACGAGTCCCTCGAGTATTTGACAATTTTCATCCTGCTGTGAGTTCAATAATAGCTGGTAACTTGGCCAATCTCCAACGCATACTTTCTACACGAGAGATCTCTCCATTTGATATCGACAAGGACGGCGAGTCACTATTATATGTAAGTAAGCTTCTCAGGTGTCTTCCATGTATGCACAATTGGGGTTTTTATGTATCGTATTCGGGCCAAGGTCTATTTCAGACAACATGAGCTATGGGCCATGAGATCAATACCAAGGATATAACGTTAACTGACCGGCTTCTAAAAGTGGGCAGAAAACCACCGGCAAGCAGATATATTTGCCTACCTCATAAGCATCGGGGCAGACATGAATCTCAAGAACATTTTTGGGAAGTAAGCAATGTCTTCTCCTGACTGGGAAATGCCGGATGATCAACGCAGCTCCTCTAATACTACCACACAGATCGGCTGTAGATATAGTGTGGAACAGACGATTTTCAAACAGTGACGCAGCGTACAACTCTTCTGTGCCTGATATCGATGAAGATTACCCCTTACAACTAAGCCCAATCCACAAAATCATTCTTGGAATCGCGGAACTGTCACTTCAGCAACAGCTAGAACTTGATTCCTCATATCTAAACAACGTCGATTGGCTGGGACGAACGCCACTTATGTGGGCTGCAGTACGCGCAGACACAACCAACTTAAGAGTGCTTGTTGAGAACCGAGCAAATGTTTCTGCAACAGACTGCGAAGGTAAAACTGCATTGCATATTGCAATTGCGACAGGTAGTTACGAATGCGTGAAAATTCTGCTGCAACATGAGGCAGATGTCAATATCTGTGATAAGTTTGGATATACGCCTCTTCATAGTGCTGCTCGGCCCGAATCTCTCGAAGGCGCTGCAATTATAGAAATGCTATGTAGTCTTGGAGCAAACTTAGAAGCTCTTGATTTGGCGGGCTGGACACCACTACATTTTGCCGCCTACCAGAACAGAAGCGCCGCCATCTCATCTCTGATAGATTGTGGAGCTAACGTCAACTTTCTCAATCGGGACGGCGAATCGGCAATTGGATTAGCAATTGAACGTGGTCATATGGATGCCATATGGACCCTCTATCAAAAAGGAGCAGCTCTGAACTGGGATATGGCCCACCCGCAGGGCAATGTGCTTGGGACGGCTGCAGTTTACGGATGGATTCAAACCATGGAAGTCCTATCAACCATGAGTCCAGGGAAGCGGATTATCTACGACCCAGATATACTGTATGATTTGTATGAGAATATTCGCGTAATTCGATACGTCGGGCCAGAGGAAGATCCAGACGAACTACTCGCCGCATTCGAGAACCTCCTCGCCAGTACCGGCACACCGAATCCCAACATGAAATACTCGGACGAAGACTACCCCTCCGAGGACGAGTACATGGACGAATCAGATGAAGACGTAGGATCAGATGGAGACATGGGAACTTGTGAAGACGAGGACTCTGATGGTGAGAGTTCGACAATGAGTTTTCAAGACGCTGTCGGGGAGCAGGAAGTTGCGAATCTGATGGCTGGAACTACACTCTCGGAACCAGTGCCAGATTATGAGAGCGACGGCAGGGGAACTGTGGCTGGCCCTTGAGTTCCGACTGGAGTCAGGCTTGGAATGATTGTCAAAAATGGTCTTGTTTGCTTTCAGTCAGGAGTGGCGAGATGTGGGTCCAGTTCCAGATCCAACCCCTGAATCTAAGCGAGGGACAATATGAAGGTGCTCATGTCTCTTTTCTATGGAAGTTCAGCTGGCGTTCTAGATACTTGGGATTGGGGCTTTAAGGCGGGGGGTTTTTTTTTGGTGAGCTATCTATCACTTCGGCTGCGTTGACGATTCAGTGGAAGCGTGTTTGCAATATGATAAAATAATTTAAAAGTTGCGTTACTCTTGGCTGCGGCATTCTCTCCAGCATAACATCCTCGGCATTGAAATTACGTAAATTATTTATAGAGGAGAAATTGAACACATTGGCTGTATCTAAACAGTGGGTTGGCCATTCAGTAGTTAAGATTACGAGATGAAAGACCGAATTGGATTTGTGCATCCATGCCCAAAAATCTTCGATGTCTGTGAGGATATCTTGCATCGAACACTCAGGGATAAATCGATAGTTCGGAGGGACAATCATAGCAGCCTCGCGCTCCGCAAGCTCCAGATGCCATGGTGCGAAGAAAGCGGGGGACAAGCTGTCAACACTGACCCATCCGCCACCATGAAATCGGATCAATACCGGACGAGGTGTTCCCAAAGATTGTTCGCAGTTTTTGGGGTACAGTATGCTAGCGGTGATGTCGTGCTTCCCAACGGTCTTGTAGACTGTCGTGAGAATAGTGAACTTGGAGAAGTGGGCATCGCCATTGGTAGATAACATGGCCATGTTGCGACGAAGAGACCTGAGCTCGAGAATAAAAGATGTGGTAAAGATCGTATTCACAACATCGTTTGAAGTAAGCCTTGCGACGCGTTGCGTCGTTCTTATACCCGACGTATCTCAAGGTGCATTGGTCAATGGGTACCCTAAATGGGATCAGAGACTCAAGCCGTAAAAGCTGCGGGTCATTCGCAGCCTGGTGCGGCAGTCATGGTTGGCTTGACTCGGTCCGGAGAACCCAATTCGGGGAAAACCCCAACTCGGGGGGAGACCCACCACCCAAAAACAAAGCTTGTAGCAACGTTTAGCAACCATCGGTCTTGGAATTAGGCTCCGTAGACATATGATTTCAAATCTGCTGATTTCTAATAGACTACCCGGGTTGTATTTTAATTATCTGACTACTTAGCTTAAAGCTTAAAATACTTAAACATCAAAGCCCTTTGATCAGGTTTGTAATTGAAATTATCTTCTATTCTACCCTCCAGATCATTGCACTGTCCTAGATTGTAATCGGCTGTAATAATCGCATTGTAAAACCTATATTCGTCATGAAACTTCTAACTTGCCAAGATCCCTATTTGAAAATAAGATAATAGCTTCAATGCCGCAGTCCCCACCCCCCCATTCCGCGCACCTCGCTTAGCACACCGCTTTTTTACCTACCTACTTTTAATAATTAATAATTATCTTATTCTCTTATTGATTTTCTTGATTTCTGGAATATCGATTGAGACGATCGTCATGCCAAAATACACCGAAGACGACATAGTTCTAGCTCTTAATGCGATTGAAAATGGCAAGTCCTTGCGACAGGCTGTAAAAGAATGGGGCATACCAGAGTCTACCCTCCGAGGCCGATATCATAATACAACCACCTATCAACAAGCTGCTAGTCATTTGCAGAGGCTACCTACGGTGTTAGAAGAGCGTTTTACACACTGGATTTTAACTCAGGAGACATTGGGGTTTAGTGTTACTCATGCGTAAGTACGGCTTTTTGGGAACCGACTTTGTGTACTTCAAGGAGACCCTGCACCACTCGGAAAACGATGGGTACAGCGGTTTTTTAAGCGGAATCCTGTCCTAAGTACTAAGAAGCAATATTCCATTGATTCTGTACGTGTTAATAACGCAACATCCGATGTTATTAAGCCATGGTTCCATAAATGGCAGATCCCAGCTATCAAGGCAATTCTACCTGAAAATCGATGGAACATGGATAAAGCAGGAATCATGGAAGGCTTTGGAGTTAATGGCTTAGTTATTGGCCATGAAAATCGACGTTTTGTTCAGCGAAAACAGCCTGGTTCCCGGAATTGGACCTCATTTATTAAATGTATCTCTGCCACCGGCCGCAAAACTACTTCACTTGTAATATATAAGGGGAAATCGGTCCAGCAACAGTGGTTTCCAGCAAATATCAACTTATTTAAAGACTGGCAATTCACAGCAACAGAGAATGGATGGACAGACAACGCTACCGCATTAGAGTGGCTTAAAAAGGTCTTCATCCCTCAGACACAACCACGTGACCAACAACCCCGATTACTAGTCCTAGACGGCCATAGAAGTCATGAGACTACGGAATTCATGTGGAAGTGCTTAGAATACAACATATTTCTGTTGTTTTTACCTGCACACACGTCACACGTCTTACAACCTTTGGATTTATCGATTTTTTCTCCTCTCAAGGCATCCTACCGGAAACACCTTAATTTATTAGCATCAATGACTGATTCTACCCCAATCGGCAAGCGTAACTTCTTAATATGCTATTATAAAGCACGGCAAGAGAGCTTAACAGGCATGAATATCAAAGCTGGCTGGAGAGCTAGTGGCTTATGGCCGGTGGCTATGGCAAAACCACTTATGAGCCGATTACTATTGGAGAATAGCAATCAAGAGCTGGAAACTAGTGCCCCTAAGGACCTTCAGGCTACCGAGGAAGTGAAGGAATCATCAATTATATGGTCTACTCCAAAGGCTGGCAAAGAACTCCGGTTACAGCTCAACACTTTGTCTAAATCATCACATGACAATTTTCCAACGCGCCGATTACTTTTCAATAAAGCTATTAAAGCTTTTGATCAGAAGGACTTCGCATTAGGACAGGCAGAGTTGAAGATACAGCAATTAGAAGCTAAATTGGATCAATTACAGCCACGGAAAAAAAGGAGAGTGCAAACTAGTCCAAATTCCAAGTTTGCGGATATTCAGGCTATCCACAGAGCCCAAATTGCAGCTGGAGATCAGGAAATTGTACCTATTGATTCAGATTCAGCAGGAGATTCTGATGCGACAGAAGATTGCGTAGAAATTGAAGCGTTGTAGAGTTATTAAGTGTTGTTTGAAAAGTGAGGGGAAAATGCGGGGTGGCCCGAATGGTGGGGGGGGGGGGACTTATGCTCGAAATCGCTCTGAGGGTGGCAGAGCTCCCATTGACCGGTAAGCCGCTCTTTGGCGTTGATAAAAACAGGACAGTCCATCTTCGCGGTCATACGCTGACGTTGTCGTACAGAATCAGAGGTTACAGTTGACCTGTATTTGTGGCCTCCCCGAATACACGCCAAAAGCTTGATCATTCGACCCTTTTTCTTCGAACTTCGTCGACAGGTGAACGCGTAACCTGCAGCAGCAGCATGGGATTGTGCGGCTTCCAAAAGTGCATCGAAAGACTCATAAAAACCAGTGGGAGGCAATGACAAAGGCAAAACGGAAGAATCCATAGGTGTAAAGGTAAGGGAAAATTTTTCGTGGGTATGTGTTGTGAGGATGATTATTCAAATCACGATGTGTTACAATGTACGCGTCAAGAAAGGTACGCGATTTCGCGATTAAATTAAGTGGCGCTGGAAGTCACTTCTCACCGCTGACATTTTAGGTCACCGCCCGCTGAAAGTCACGTTGGGGGGGGGGGGGGGGGTCGTCCGCATATCAACAGGGGGTCGTCCGTGTACCAGCCCTCTAGAAAATTCGAGAGACACCTGAGCCCTGCTCGAGGCTGAAAATCCACTGAATTATTGGATAGACACCCCTAGCAGCTACCCACACGACGTCCAGTTTTCTTTACATTTAACATTCAAGCCCGGGGGGGGGGGGGGGATATTGTAGTACTACAGTACGAAGTACGAAGTATCTTCAAACGGCTATTGTTATAAGCGAGCTGCTCCCTGCAGTTGAAACAGGAAAAAGCTTATTGAGGAGGAACGTTCAGCTCGAGGAGGAATATCCCATCGGACCCCATAGATGAGCAACACTTGCTGGTATATAAAAATGAAGACAAGTCTTGGAGCTGGATCTTCCAGTAATGATCAAATAGAGCCTCACCAGCAATATGCACGCGGTGGAACATTATTCGGTTCTTTGCCAATCGTCGGAGGTCAAGCTCGTTTGTCCCGTTCGTTCCTGAGACTCGTCCATCTTCTGCTGTACAAACGGCTCCATAGCCTGTCGCTCCTCCTCACTTAAGAGATGTAGTCGTGTCTTCCACAAGTCCTTACCAATAACTTCTCTGTCCCGCTCGCCAAAGAACCGCTCGTCCAAGTAAGTCCAGAAGACGGCATGAAACGCCCAGCTCTTTCTGGCTGTAATTTCCTGATGTCACGGCTGCACGCCGCGCCGATGCAGCAAGAGTCATGCCGTACAGTCGTGACTACAATAGCCTGCAGCTCCTCTACCTAATCACCTCACGGCAAACTGGTCAAGGCCAGGCCGAGCCAACATAAATTGCCAGCGGGCGCTGCAAGGCTAAGTACGAGTACGAGAAGGCATGACGAATTTGGTTCAGCAGTATATTTGAGTGTGAATTCTCATTTCTTTCCATCTACAGTATAACACTAGAATTTCTGAGGCCACAAGAAAGTTCCGGGCAACGTGCTCTGATCCTGGAATGATTTGAAAGACCTCTACACCACAAAACATGACCCAAAATATGCTTGATTGCACAAGTCCCATGGCACGGAGAGCCGGAGCTTATCTTTTCCTGACCGACCAATCATCCAAAAGGCAAGCCATGGAACACAAACTCTAGAAATGGCTTTTTCGGATTTCTCGGATTGCCTCTGCCACGCGTCAGGTGGTCCAATCCGAAGCTTTGAAGTACGAGTTCGGCTTAAGGCAATTTTAGGGATGCCTCGCTTCTCCGTATGAAGTGCAGGATCCTTTGGTTGACTGGTTTGACTAGGTTCCGGGACGTACGGAGGTATTGCATTCAGCTAGAGCCAATTTAACTCTTATCCACCTTTAGCCACCGTGCTCTAGGGTCTGAAAAATCATGAATTGCTGATATATAGACCCGGTGACAACAAGGTGAGCTCTTTCTCATGAACAACTGCATTATTCGGCGTCATCTCTCGACATCGCTTCCACGTTAACTCAAGATGGACATGATGAAAGCATGGCAATGCCGTTCTGCACCAGGCCCTGTCGAGGAGAGACTGTTTTTGGCCCCTGAAGGTATTCCCCAAACCAACAATTACCGACTCTCAAGTTCTGGTGGAGACATACAGCGCGGCACTGAACCCCGTCGAACACAAAATGTTGGAACTTAATCTGGCTAAGAAGCTGATGTTCCGATCACCTGTCACGCCTGGGATGGATGTATGCGGCCGCATCACGAAGATTGGGAAGAATGTGACTTCTTTCAATGTTGGCGATGTTGTTTTTGGGGCATGTGAAGGAGTTCTTGGTAGTGGTTCTATCGCAGAGTTCGTCGCAGTCTCGAAAGATGCGATCGCATTGGTGCCAGAAGGGCAGGATCTGGACAGCATGGCGTCGATCCCTGCTGTTGGAATGACATCGTACCAAGCATTGCAGCCACACGTCAAGCAAAGCACCAGAGTTTTTATCAACGGCGGATCGGGAGGCACGGGGGTTCTGTCAATACAGATTGCCAAGGCGCTCGGGTGTTACGTGACGACATCTTGCTCCACTGCCAACATCGAGCTCTGTAAAAGTCTTGGGGCTGATGAGGTACTCGACTACAAGTCTGGAGACATCATCAAGCAATTGCAAAGCAAAGGGCAAGCCTTTGACGTTGTTCTCGACAATGTCGGTTCCCCGGCAAACTTGTACAAGATGTCGCATACGTTCCTCGAGCCGAACGGGAAATTTCTGCAGGTCGGGTTGGGAATCAGCCTGAGTGCTATAAGGCAGTTGGTCAGCAATATGATGCTTCCTGGCTTCTTGGGCGGTGGGAAAAGGACATATGTCTTGGTCACGGCAAAAGCGAACACTGCTTCCTTTGAGCAGCTTGCAAAATGGATCCAGGAAGGAAAGTTGCGGGCAGTTTTGGACTCTACATTCGAGTTTGACGATGTTCCGAAGGCTTTTGAGCGACTGAAGACCGGGAGAGCGAGGGGAAAAGTTGTGGTTCGGGTTCAAAGGCCATGAAGAAAAAGTGCCGGGGTTGATGTACGGGGTTTTTGTGATGTAAACAGGTTCTGAGGATAAATCGACATGTCGATATGCTCATGCCTTATAAGGTAGAATTGAATGGAATGAATTGCAATTTTGCTGGAGAACTTGGAAGCGGATGAAAACATTCGCATACATGACAACGAACCAAGAGAAGAACATGGCTTCTGCTATCGGATAGAAAGAACCTGACGAAGTGAGGAGTGAGAGTCATGAAAGAGACAGCGCGGAAGGCAATTACTTTGAATGCTGAATGTACTGTCCCACTGGGAATATTGAGACACAAAGGGAGTGGCAACACTTTCCTTGGGTATTTTTAAGATTATAGAACACTGGGGCCAGCCCAAGGGGGGGGGGGGGGGGGGGGGGGTTTACAGTAGATCACTGAATTTTGGTTTTAATCTCACCATATTACTGAATTCAGTGCTTTCCTGTACAAAATTCAGGGTTCCACTGTGGGAAAGCAGTCATGGTAAATTCGATCGATTTGTATTTTCAGGAGATTCTTGTATTTGTATTTTAACAGGGAATCCTGAGAAGGTATACTAGCTAGCTTGTCTCATCGATATCACGTTAAAGCGTAATCGTATGAGGGTATCCTTACATGAAACAACGCTCAGATACAATACCGGTAGAAGAAAGAGAAAGAAAGAGAGGGGAGGAAATCGTAAAGGGGAAATCGCGAAGGGGAAATCGAGAAAGAAGGAAATCGAGAGAGAAGGAAATCCTAATAACTTAGAGACGGCAGTCTTCGAGAAACATACGCCACGAGCGACAATGCGGAATCTCACGCTGCAGTTGTACCTTGTCGTGTAACCATCACGCTTCCCTTCCGATGCTTGGATGCCACACATACTCTCGAAGTTGAGCTCTGTTTCTGATTCGAGCCTTGAATCTTGATCGCGAGCCTGGTCTGCGACATGTCAACAGACGTGGGAGGGGAAAATCGAATAGGTGCAGAGCAGCACATCTAGCTTCAGGATTACGAGAAATATGTACCTACAGCTGATGACTCGCATTGGTTCCTGATCATGCCATCCATCAACGCTTTGCGGGAGTGGATCATCGGACATTTCAATCTGATTTCAAAGCAACCCGTAGAGAAAGCTAGATGACCTGCAGTAGATATGCTCATATGTGGTTTTCCGTGCTTCACTTCCCCCCGCTCCTCGTATCCGTCATTTTCGTCGAAGATTAGTCGTAGATTCGTGCTATCGCGGCCACGTGGGGTTTTAACTTTCATTTTGATTCTAATCGTGCCCTCGACAACAGACCTTCGTTGTGGTGATCAGTTTAAAGTGAAGCACTGACCACCACCTGCGATGTCCATTTCAAATCGCAATCACCTGAAGGGCTGGGACCGAAGCGATGGTTATACGATGTCTTTGAAGGTATATAACTTTGGTATATGGAAGAATTTGGAGAGCATTCCATTTCACAAAGTGATGCTCACGGCAGAACCTTTTCTGAATACTCGGCACATATCGCTTATAGCAAACTTCGAAAAGGAGGAGAACTGGTATGATGGATAGAGAGCCCTTCAAATTCATATTGCGAGCTACTGCTAGTTTTATTCTAAACTATTGCGCGGGTACGGCAACGACAGGGACAATGATCGTCGAGTCATACTTCCCACCGAAATGAATGGTATGCTGACCTTCGTTCAGGTTCTCGAGTTTCTTGTCGATGTGACTCGGGAAATCCGAGCTCGTATCAACAAAGCCTTGGACTCGGAACAACAGGCCCTCCCCGGCTTCGAAGTGAATGCCCATAGGGCAAAGAGAGATTTCGAGTTTGACAATATCCCCTGGTGGTACCTTTTCTTCCTTGTCGTGTGGGTGATACGGAAGCATGGGGGTGCTCCGTTCTGGGACCTGCGCACGATGCGAAGCACGGAGGATACCGGTTGGTCCTGTGTACTGTGACACAAATATGGTCAGTGTGCCTTCTTTATGCCTTTATCAAATTACTTGCAGTTGAATCGAAGTGCTCACCTTGATCGTCTGTGCCATTGGAACATCGTGTTGGGTGTTGATGCCTTCGGGAAGCTTTTCCCATGGAACATTCACATGTTCCAAAACCTCTCCGCTCTTGCTCAGCTTGCGGATGGACACGTAAACGTCCATGTCATCCTTGTCTTTACAAGACATCCAAAGCTCCGCTTTTGAGTGCCCAACTATGGAGGTCGCTTTGTCGAAGGTCAGCACAAATTCGGACGGCTTTGCTTGGTAACTATCTGATTGATGGGAGGTGGAGCCCTCATTGGCCTGTGGTGAGGTGGCCAACTTTCCAGAGTCCTGCAGGTAGAGTTTACTGTACTTGGTGTCTGGAATTGGGTAGTCAGAGAATGGCACATCCCATTTTGGGCCCTATAGAAACGTGTTAGATGATATCCCATGAATTTCTGTCAGACCAGCATACAGGCTCAAAACGATTCCCATATGTAAGAATGGATACCCTGGCTTTCGGGGTTTTCTCCCACCCGTTGTCGATGCCTTTCAGATACCGATCGAAGAACCGTTGCAGGTCGTCGATATATCTTGGTGTGTAAAGATCAAACCATTCCTGAGTCGGATGAAAGCGGATCCATTTGTCCTTTGATGCTGCCCTGTTCCAGCCTCTCACGGTACCAGAACCATGATTCCCCGAAGAATAGCTTGCAAGCGCATATATGGGTAGCGTAAGATCGCTGGTGTCGTAGACTTTATCCTCCCAGTACCCATTGAAAAAGGGCCATTGGGCGAGCGCGCTGCTGATGTCTTCCCGACGATTTCGGCCGCGAATTGTTTTGTTAAAGATGAACGAAGTAAAGCTGCCCTTGGGGACGCCGCCGCGACAGATCAAGTCTCGATACATGTTCGTGAACCCTTCCCAAGGTGCCAGGCACTTGAGTGAAGGTGGCTTTTCGATAGCGGTCACCCACTGCTCCGTTGCCAGCCAAGAATTTCCACACATGCTGACAGCACCATTGCACCATGGTTGTGATGCGATGAATTCGACCGTGTCGTAGCCATCCATACCTGATTGTTGTCAGTAATCTCCGAGTCAATCCCTTCCTGATAATAGAGCAGCAGCCTACCCATCTGTCTTCCCTCGATATAGAGATCGCCTTCACTGTCCCAGGTGCCTCGAATGTCTACGTTGACGATTGCATACCCCCGAGGGCACCATTCTGCAGGGTCCGGCCTACGTCGCCATGTCAGTACGTCTATCTGATACCTCGATCCAGACCTGTTTACCCTTCGAACTTCTCCAGACCAGATGTAGCGCTCTCCGGTAGTCCGAGCCGGAACGGAATGTTGTCAAAGATCCGGAATCCTTGTGGCGGTGTCACGGTCAGGTTTGTTCCAAGCCCGCATATCAATTCCATTCACGTACCGTGTCCATTTTTCCCATATGGGCTTACTGCCAATATCGCGGGGATTTTGGTATCCGTGACGGGCCTGAAAATATCGCAGTAGATCTTGGCCACTAGATCAGTAATGCTATCTGCAGATTTCTTGCTGTTGACGAACCTTGACTCCGTCTCTAAGCGGAATTTCAACCACTTCATCAAATGTGGTCTCTTCGTACAAGGCACGCCTGCCTTCCGCAAATTTCCAGCCTACGGGAAGGTTCTTCGTGTTTTGAGTCTGCTTTTTGTATGGATTCATGTTTGTCGTATCCTCAGGTCGGACGGTAGGTACCCATGGAATGGGAAGACCCCCGAACTCGAGCTTTGGTCCCGTCATGATGCAGCTGTTTTAGAAACGTTGTCGGTTGGTCTTTCCTAGAGAATGAAACGCAGTTCCTGACAAGTCTTTATGGCTTTTCAATCATACCGTTGTTCAATATAGCAAATAATTGCAATGCCGATTGATTTCCCGTATCCACCTTCGCTTCCGCGGAGCGTAAATGGTTTCGGTGAGTGCCGCGACTCATAGAGAATTCCGTGGAACGGTGCGCTCAGAGTCTCGTAGGTGAGACTTTGGTATTATCTCGGCACCTGTCTGGACCCTTGTTATCTAGACATAGACAATTAGTCAAGAAAATGCTAAAATCATGTGGAGCGGTGATTGAAGCTTGTGGTTATTATACAAAATATTAGGGGAAATGAATAAAGTTCATTCAACTGCATTATATTGCAACAGGTGGTAAGGCTGTGCGCGCTCAGATTATGGAAGAGGGTTAATTCGACAAGATACGAGGTAGATGTTCAGGGAACCTAGTATGTCAAATCCAGGCGAATTTTTAAGGGCAATAACATCGTCTAATTTCACAGTTTATTCTTCCCTTCGCAAGTAAGGCTGTGGCAGAGTGCACAGACGAGAAACTAACATTATTTAGGCCCTGTACGAAATAATTAGGAGTCCCTGTCACATGACTGGTGATGTGGCTAGGCTCTGTTGTCGTTTGCCTCGGGATGCAACTCTTATAATAAAGCCAGTTCGAGGCAGGCTCATTTTGTGAGGGCCGGTTGCTTAAGTTAAGTCGCAACAATAGCACTATATCACTCGCCTGTACCTTCCGTGCCTTGACTTTGTGACATTATGAGGTGATTCAAAGTTCCTGGGCAAGATGAAGATGCATCAACTCCCCGTTGGTAAGAAAACTTGCCTCCTGATCTGGTGGTTCATCATCCGCTGGTAGCAGTAGTTACGAGAGCATGATCGGATCAACCCTGTCTCGCTATCTTCCGTCGAAAGCCACTCAAACTGTACTATAGTCATCTTTGCTGTTTTTTGCTGTCTGGTGTTCTGATAGCGGTACTACCCGTTATACCCTCACGAGAAAGTGGCACACAAGGTTGTTACTAGGTCTCTTCTAAAACACGTTTTGATATCCTCTGATCATTCCCGCGGTTGTGTTACAGTCCCTGGCCCCGGAATTGACCCGCCTAAATATAGGAGATGCCCAATCAAACTTCCATAAAACCGTCTCGAAGTAGTACGAAGCTTGGCTTTAAGGTATAAACACCTACTAAAAGATATATTATAGCGTTTTCAGATGCATTTTGGTCGCAACTGACCTGAAAACGCACCGTGCCAGCCTGGACTTTCACGGAATTCAGTCCCAAAGTTGATGGGTTCAATTTCGGAGCTAGGGACTAATACATTGGTGTGTGGATACTAATACCAATGATGACTAAGGCGAAAATTGACGAGAGCAGCTATGGGGACGAGACTGTCTTCGATTTGTAAGGTAGCACTGGTGCCGTTCCGTTATATCCGAACATCAAAGTATCACCATTACGCCAAATTAGTACTCAAAAGTAATATGATACGGTATGATGTATTATTCTGTATATAATTTACAGCATTTCCCAACCTTATCCACCTATTTAGCTCTTCTATGAATAACACCTACTTATACAAATTATATTTGTTTTCTATTCGCAAAATTCTGGAAGAAATTCAATGAGAGATTAATCAGTCTCCATCTTTTTGAGCAGGTGCCTGCTGTCTGACGGCAAGAAAGGCATTGGGAATGACGGTCCAGCGCCTCTGGTCTCGATGCGGGTCAACTCTTCGGCTTCCTCAGCCTCTTCCCGAGGACCTCTCTGAACTCCATTGAGGGCGTCGGTCTCATACTTCCTTTCCAATTCCTGGATCTCATTTCTGGCTTTTCTGTTCCTGTAAGACATTCCCACCGCTGCGCTGACTATTCCAACAACCTCCCAAGCAAACAAGATAGGCAGCGCACGGTATGCCTTGTTATTGCAACCACCAGACCAAATTTGCACCAGAAGGGCGTAAACTTCATGTGCTGGAAGTGCGTATCCCACTCGGTAAATCCCAGGACTTAGTTCGAAAGGATAAATTGCGCTGGCGACGTTGGTGATGATCCAGGTAAGGATGATGAAGGAAAGAAATTGAGGCGGTACGAAGCTGTGAATGTGTCCACAATGACAAAGTTGACATGTGTAAATGACCAAAATACCATCCATGTGAGAGTGAACTTAGCTCCGCCGAGTCTCCAGTCTTCTCTGAATGCCCATATACAGCCAGCCACTGCTAGCGAGGCAATGAATGTGTAGACCAAAGACAGGACGATTCGCATGAAGCCGATCCGGGTTGAATGCAAGCGACCGTAAATGCCGTATGAGCTGCTGATACCATTCAGAGCCATTAGAAAGAAAAACTGCTGCAGCATTGGAAGAACCAGAGTGATGGTGTTGTAGAACACTTTCGTTCCCTGTGGAGTGGGCACGAGATTGATGCTTGATGATCTAATTGGAGATGTGAATGCAAGGACAGCCGTAGGGTCGTTGACGTTGACGTGATTGATTGCATAAGAGCCGTTAATGGCATGATAGGCGGAGCCGCCGGCTCCGATGAGTGTCTCCAGACTTCCTTCGATGTTGCCCAATGCAACTGGGGCGTACCGCGCAGCATTGAAGATATAGGTAATGGTGTTGTTCGCCTCGTAGGTTTCGGCCTCTGAGCCTCCATTCAGAGCTGCTGACAGACGATTTGAAGCACCCGAGTGCACGAAGATGGCTGCCCAATAGTCGCCGCGGCACACCGCATTCTGGACATCTTGTGCAGTAGGATAAGTTGCCTCATCACGGAAGTAGAGGGAGGGAAAGTGGTCACTCTCCAAACCTGAATATGCAGCTGATAATGATAGACCAAAGACGCCGCCATCGTAATCTACTGCCAGCACATTGAGAGCATTGACCCGATGACCACTCCGATATAATGATCCATAAAGATACGCCATGTTGGTGAGGAATAGGAGATACAGCATAATACCAGCCCCAAAAAGACTTCCCACGTATCCCTTTCTTTTTCCATTCCAAAAGGGATCACCCCAAACTATAGTAGCCATCTTTGGAGTATGTGATGTGAGTGCCTGTTGGAAAGGAGGAATAATTGACGATTGAAGAAGAGCGATAAAGACAGCCACAGAGAATGAATAGGAAGATATCGATGGATGCAGGAATGTTTATGTGGCTAGCGGCCAATAATGCCACGTGCTGAACGGCGAGAGCTTGCGTTCGGGTGGAAACTGGCCCCCAAAGCCGATGGGAGGTTCGACCTGGTGGGGCATTATTTGGACTTTGGACCTTTGGGAGGAGAGACCTTTGCAATCACAAGTCAAAAACACCGCAAGGACCCACGCGCGGTCTACTCCCTTCCCGAGAGTGGCGGAGATATGACGTTCTCGGTGGAGTTTTGATGCGCTCTTTCGATCATTCCGCGGAAACGGAACCCGCCTCTCGGCACTCATTGTGCGTGTTCTAGTAGATCGAAGTGTGTTCTCAAAGTCACGAGATAGATAATCAGCTCAGCCTTTTCATTCGTGAGGCTTTCCACGACTCACTTTGATAGTCACTGCCGCTCTGACCGCTGTTCATTCACTGCAATTGCTTTCGCATCAAATCGCTCGCGATGGCAAAACACCAGTTCACCTATAAATAGATTGACGGGCAGTCTATAGATGCCGATGTTTATTATGATGGGGAGGGAACAAGTGCTAGCCGCCCAGTTGGTAGGTCATGGCCCGTCTCGGGAATGAGAATTCTGCTGGTCATCCACAACCATTCATTTATCTAACTCGAAGTGATAGCTCTCTACTTTCACGGAGGCAACTTTGTATCCGGCTCCAAAGAACTTCTAGGCAAGCTCCATATCCAAAAGCTTCTGGAATTCGGTTTCGTCGTAGTATCTGCCAACTATCGACTTTGTCCCACCATTAGCCTTGCTGATGGCCCGGTTTCTGATGCCCTTGATGCTTACCAGTGGGTCCGTGAGAGACTTCCCACTGTCTTGAAGGAGCAAACCGGAGTCAGTCTTGATGTCAAAAAGATCGTAGTTTTTGGTCACTCTTGCGGTGCAACCCTGGCCCTCCTGACTGTAAGCTTAACTTCTCATTGCATCATGTGACCTTTTATCCATCTTGAAAAATGTGTAGCTTCTTCCAGAAACGCTGACGTTTGTTTGTGAACATAGGCTGGACAATCAGAGCCTCCTCTTGCAATCCTGGATATCTTCGGCATGAAGTACCTCCAAGACCCAGCATTCCATACCGCAAGCGAGAATCGAGGACCACCAATCGATGAGGCTTTCGTCAACCAGGTCTTTCAACAGGTTCCAGCACCTTCAACAGCAGCTCCACCAATGACTGCTACCGGACCTGACCTTAAGAATCCTCGGATTGCCTGGATGTTTAGCGCCTTAAAGAAAGGCGCGTTGATTGAGTCTATTGTGGCAGATAGCAATTACGAGACCGTCGATCCTGCTTTCCTCTTCTCTAAAAGAAAGTTTCCTCCCACCTATTTCATCCACGGAACGGCAGATACACTTGTACCCCACAAGCTGTCTCAAGAAGCCCATGATGAGTTAGTTGTTGCAGGACGCGAGAGTCATCTTGTGCTGGTTGAAGGTGCACCGCACGGTTTGGATGCGAGGATGCAAGAAGGGGATGACACTTATAGAACCATCGTTAAAGGGTTGGAATTTCTCAAAGCGCACATCTAGTTCAAAGACAACTAGATGACACCAGAAGGTTTGGTACATTGGATATTGCCGCGAAACATGAATTAGATGTCACGTTTTTCCCCCGAGCATTTACTGTACCGTGTGAATTGAGTAGATATTTGGGTGAAAATTTGTAACTTAGCCAGGAGCAGATATAGAAAATTTTATTTTCTCATGACACCATAGACAATTTCGAGTGATTTGGTGCGTAGAGACAAGATGCCTTGCGGTGACTGTGGTGGACTGCTTCCAGCTGGCGAGAAGAATATCGTTCCGCGGGATGGCGCCATGAAGATGCATAGCATTCAAAACCCGCGGTCTGTCATTTCGTATCTTAAGAAAATGTTTGACGGTATGGCGAGGCATACCAAGCAACTTTCTGTGTGTTGATTTCTCACGACCTTTTTTTTATTTTACCACTGTCCGTGGCGTGGTTGTTTTTCGGCTACAACTCTCCCATTCAAATTTCTTGATACTGAGGCTTCTTCAGCCTGTGACAACACCATCTCAGCAACTGTAGTTGTAGCAGATTGCCGGGTAATTCTAGTGAATGATAATCTCAACACCGATCTGTTTTGGGTAATTAGATGTAAGCTTTCAATCATGTTTTTGGCATGGCTGGTTCTCACCAACATTACACAAGTAGAAGTTCGTCACAGTTCAGAGTGGTGAATCAATTCGTTTTGCGCACATACCCAAACCCAGTAGGCCATGTTCCTAATATTACGGGATGCTGCTGAGACTGACATACGGGAAGGGAACATGGTTCACGCGTTGGATGGAGTTTTCTGGAGACGACCTTTCTCCTGTGGTCTCTGCTGTCCAGGTATTTACGTTATTGAAACCCCATTATGGAACGGCTGTTCATGAAAATCGCGTGCACAAAACTCTTAGTCTTAGCCATAAGTGGGCTAGAAACAAGCATATACTTCCATTTATGCTTTTTGCAAGAACACCCAATGCCTCGCAGAGCGTATCTAACCTTCGGTATCTTATTTCTATTAACATCTGACAAGCCGATAGCCTATGATCAACGTTTTCTTGATAGGGATTTCACCAAGTGCTTGAAACGCTGGGAGACTTCAGCCATTCTTTGGACAAGGTACCACGGAGCATTATCTTCAAACTCACAAAACGCTGGAATATTTTCCAGAGTTACATCACCGTGACACGTATTTTCAATGTATCTGACCTTAAAACGCCGCGTCATGATTCATCAAGTTGTATGTACCTAAAAGTATTCCCCTATCGTCTTACAGTGCCGTCGTAGACGATCGTTTCTTCAGCCTAATCCTCATATTCTCCAGGTTTGAAATCCATGATGATCGTATCTTCAACGGCTTATCTTTATCAAGAAGCTCAACATCGTACCGACTGAGAATCTGACCGATGAAATTATACATCTCGAACATGGCCAGATTGCGGCCAATGCACGCTCGCGAGCCATATCCAAACTATTTCAGTTAGAAGGCCCACCCACAGATCTGATAGAGTGAGCTTACGGTTGCAAGATACTTGTTCATGTTTCTCAGTTCCTCCTCGCTGCTTCCCTCGCCCTCGATCCACCGCTCTGGCCTCCACTGGTCTGCATCCTCACCGAAAATTGTTTTGCAGCGATTCTGGGCAAGTGGACTATACGAGAGAGTTGCAGTTTCCGGGATGAAGTGGTTATCAAAGGTTACTCCACCCTTGGGCACGTATCTTGGCAGGTTGTAAACAACACTCGGATGCATACGACCTCCTTCCTTGATACAAGCACTCAGAAAGGGAAGATTTGACAATACATCGAATCGAAGCACTTCTCCGTCGCCGAGAGATGCTTGTTTCCATGCTTGATCGATTTCGTCCTGCAGACGTTTGTAATGCATTTCTGACCTCAAAACTGGCGCCAGAACTGCCCTGATCCCGATAGAAGTGGTATCTGCCCCAGCAGCCATGGGATTTCCGACCTCGGGCATGAGTCCTTCAAGATTAAGTGGTTTCCCATCCTGGTCTTTCAGCCCAAGGAAGTGGTCGAGCATGTCCTTGGCCTGGTCATCTTTAACTGGTCCTGCCTTCATGCGTGTCATGACCTTTTGGAATGTCTCTCTCTGGAAAGGTGCTGCAGACAAATGCATACTTGATCCAAAAAGTGGCGCAATACGTGCCGTGAGTGGATGGGTGATCCAAGCTGAATTTCCGGGTAGATAACCCAAATTGCAGATCCAATAGAACGCCTCGTGCATCAAACGAATGTAGCTGCCGACATCTTTCTCTTCTCTAATCATGCCCAGTGGTTCACTCCAGGTGATCGTCCCAACAACATCGTAAGTGAAGTAGAAGGCCCACTTGCTCAGATTGATCTCCTCGCCCTCTTTAGCGAAACGATCAAACTTCTCCCACAAGCTGTCAAGAACGACTTGTATTTTGTCTTGCGCACCCATGATGCTGGACATGCTGTAGAGATGAGAGACTCGTTTCCTCATGAAAGAGTGCGTCTCTGAATTTTGTTCCCCGAAAAACTGTTTCTTGTTAGTAGGCTGGGAGCGAAGCAGTTAGCTGCAGACTTACTGATGGTGGACCATTCTTCCCATTTCTTCCTCCCAATGTCGCCCAAGTGCTATACCATGGCGTCTTTGCTGTTCCTGCCGAGCCGTACCCATATGCCGTGGTAGTCAAATCTATGTGGACGACACTGACCTCGTTGGGCGCGATCCTAACGACTGGGCCATATTTCTTATGGAGACTCAGGATATCCTCGTGCCAATAACCACTGAAATAGCGTCGAGTTCTCCATAGCTCGGTAAACTTGGCGAGAAATGGCCCTGGAATGCCTCTTAATGGATGGAGGATGGCACGATACAGTCCAACCAGTATTGCAATGGAGACGAATGCAAAGGTCGAGTGAACAGCAAAACTGAGAGGCGAAAGGTGGTCCATAGTCGTCCAAGACACCTAATGTGAGGTTGTCGATTTGCTCAATTGTTCTGGATCCAATTCGAACGGCCCGTGTTATATGTTAAATGAGAATGTGGCTGGTCATGCAAGGAGAAAATTAGGAGATCAAGTGCGGGGCTCTGATTTCATCACGATCGGACACCTTCAGGTACGGTGGGTGCATCAAATGACCACGCGCCTAATTGTTGCTGGCCATGAGGAGGGGTATCGGTTCCTGCTGGAGTTCCGCAAAGTGCATCTCAAGCGGTTCCGCGGTGTGTTCCAGCTCATCGGTGTTTCGGATGGACCTGTCGTTTAATGCGGCAGAGTTGATGGATCCAGTCGTGTAGGCGAACAAAGGAGCTGCACAGCATTAACAACGGCATTCTGCTAGAAGTAATGCCTCCTCCGCACATTACGGCGCAACAAGTTTGAATCCCACCTCTTGCTACCCAGGGTCAACTTACTCGATTCGGCGTTGATACCGCTGCTTTTCGAAGTAAACAATTGTTGAACATTAACTCTAACTTGCGTTCTTGGCTGGTAATGCACTCAGCAGACAAAGTATATTCTATTTCAACAGCTTAAAGATTTTGCAGCTGGTATAAGAAGCAGTATCCTCAAGAGTTCATTCCTCCCATTTTCCCTTTGCCTATCAGATATTCCAACTCAGAATCGATCGGAATTCTCCCTTACAGCTGTGGGACTTCCATGAGGTAGAAAGGTTACCAATTTTTCATAATTATCTATCCATACTTAATCACTACTAAGCTTCTCATCTATGCTTTAAACGTTGTGCTCAAGAGCAAAATTTTGCGGCTTCAAATTTTAAGTGCATTCATTTATTACTGCTGTGCAGACACGAACATCTAGATAATTATAAATGTAATAGTGAGATGCGAGCTACATTCCCCTCCACTGTGAATGATGTGCTTTCCCTTTTTGAGGTTCTTGTGCCTGGTATCGATATAATTCAGAAACTCAACACATTAGTCCGAGAATCCCTGAACCCGAAAACTCAAGCCCTCGCCCTCCTTTCAAGTAATTCCCACCGGGCAAATACCAATTTCGACATGAACTATCGTTCCAGGCTGAACCTTCTCTACGATGCCATGGGATTGCCTCTGTGGCTCGATTGGAATCTTGTTCTCGATGCGAGACTCCCAGAACACCACTTGGTCCGATATGCTGTAGAAATGCAGTACGAAGATACTATTACATGAAATGACTTAGCTTACCTTGATATTTTTATTTACCTACAAGACCCTTGACCCCACCGCTCTTTCCCCAGATCTCCACATTCATCACCCGAACATACAATCATGGCTTCTCATCCTGAAAATGAGTTCGACAGCTCTGGCATCACGGGCACTCTGGGCCACGTCCGACTTCAAGACGAAACAGGCACCAGGCTCCTCGTCCCCCAGCCTTCGTCCGATCCTAATGACCCTCTTAACTGGTAGGCATCCTCCCTGCATCCTTAGATGAAATCTGCATTCTCTAAGCTCCGCAAGTCGCTAATTCTTAGTTGTCATTCTCAGGTCGAAGCCCTTCAAGGTTTACATCGCACTGCTTACTTGTACGGCATTGACTTGGGTCAATTTTTTTGCAGCTGGTCCCTCGACTGTTCTGGTCGAGATAGTCATCGACGTCTTTGGTGCCTATCCACCAGACCCCCGCAACCCCGCCTCTCTGTCCCCATCGTCGATTGCGGCATTCCAGCACGGAGTCAGTAAGGCGGCTTTTCTGTTCTCCGCGACTTCTGTATCCGCCGGCGTATCCAACCTTTTATGGGTCCCACTCGCCGTCAAATATGGCCGTCGCTCGGTATATACTTTCACTTTTCTCGCTTTTGGTCTCTGCTGCATCTGGTCGGTACTTGCTACCTCTTACAGTACGCTGCTGGCATCAAGAATCATAGCATCGTGGTTCGCGGGCGGCGCTGAGTGTATCGCCCCCATGACCATTGCGGATATGTTTTTTCTTCATGAAAGAGGTCAAATGACTGCGTACGTAAAATTCTCCACACAACTTCTGTCGCTATGGTCAAATGCTGACTGCTGCTTCATAAGATGTACTCGGCTGCACTCTCGACGGGTGCCGCCCTTGGATCATTCATATATGGGGTCATGTCAGTCTCACAGTCATGGAGATCGTTCCACTATTTGTGCGCTGGTGTTGTGCTGGCTACGACAGTCTTAATTTTTTTCACTATGCCTGAGACTGCATATAAACGGGTCATCCCCGAAACAGAGGAACGGACAACGACAGATTCAAAGGAGGAGGCTACAAATGTGTCACAAGTGGAACGCATCGAGGAGGCCAACACTCCTCCTAAGAAATCATTTACTCAGCGGATGACCTTCACTCGTACTCATCTCACGACTGAGTCAATCTGGAAAATTGCGTTCCGTCCCCTTCCAGTCCTCTTGTTACCACCAGTTCTTTGGTCCACGGTATCTTTCGGCATAGGAATCGGGATCTTTGTCATCATAGGGACCACAGCCGCAACCGCTTTCTCACAGGTTTATCACTTTACCGTTTGGCAAATCGGATTGGTCTGGATTGCAAGCACTGTGGGTAACCTGCTAGGCATTCCTTTTGGTGGTTGGTTTTCAGATTGGGTGGCCGATCGCGCAACTACAAGGAATGGTGGTATTCGGGAGCCGGAAATGCGCCTTCCAGCCGTGAGCGTTGCCATGCTCGCCTATCCCGGATCACTTCTTTTATACGGCCTGGGGATGCATTTCAAGACGCATTGGATTGTGCCTACGTTGGGCTTGTTCGTTTGTAGGAGAATATATCTATCATGCATCAGGGGAAGAGCTTTGCTGACCTTCTAAAACAGTCTCCTTTGGAAGTAGTGCGGCGATTGGTATCACTGTGGTCTATACCATCGACTGCTACAGGCCAATTGCTGGTGAGGTCGTGGTGAGCCAGGTAATCTTCAAATGTAGGTTATCCACCCCATCCAGGGTGATTTCAAAAAACTTCTGCTGGCCAGTGGAAATTCTAGCTGCCATCACCTTCCTCATGTCCTTTTACGCGAACCCCTAGGTCGATCGGGACGGCTAAGCAAGAGCGTTTGTGGCCATGGCAAGCTTCAGCTTTGTCATCCTGGCACTCTGGATTCCGTTGTACATCTGGGGCAAGCAGATCCGCACTGCGACTTTCAAATGGCGTGTGATGCAACTTGCTCATTAGGATGCGGACAGGGAGACCGGCGAGTAGGCGTTTCCATCATACAGGTAGACTCCGAATAAGTTGCCGTTGGAATTGTTCCTACCCAGATTTTCGGCCCCATCCATATCCACACATGGCTATTCGTATCGTCACTTAGCTTAGAAATATGAGTGTCTTCAACAAATTGATCACAATTGGCTGAGAACGAGTGTGCGAAATGTGTAAACAGTAGGTAAGATGTTAGGTGAAGAGCGACGAAGATTAAGTGTATAACGGCAACAATAATCAGAAATGACGATATCCTCACCCATATTCAGCGTTATCTCAAATTGCTCCTTGCACGCTATATAAGCTCATCGTACAGTCTTTCCGATTAAAAGTCTCAGGGTATCATTGGCCCTTACTGTCCAATGTACTTCACTTGCTAGGATCCTTTGGCACGGGACATGTTGAAGTCCAACTGTCAAAACACGTACGCACGCAGCTATTGTGTGTACTGTTAACCACGCAGCCGAACGTGAAACACGGTACAGTGGGGTGTCAAAAGTGTCTGCACCCCCCTGTCGGTCTAACCGATCCGAGTAACCGCTTGACCTTCTGTAGTTAGACCGACAAGGGGGGGTGCAGACACTTTTGACACCCCACTGTATAGTACAGTATTGTTGACTGAAGATTGATCTTCCCCCTCAATCCGACCCGACTGTCTGTTCGTTCACAAGCGAGCTTCGTTCCCGTAGCGACGAGCCGTGAGCCGCTTTCCCCGCAATCTCGGCTGGTCCCACCCATTCCGCGGATCTTCCGTGCGAACCGTCCGATTCGTCTTTCTCCAGATCCCCACGTCCTCCCCACAAAATTCGTGTCACGTTCGCCTCCCCAAGGGGTGGGGTTGGAAGCTTGTTCGGCGTTGCAGACAGACTACGGCAAAGAGTCGCGGCTATGATCAGGCCAAAATCTCAAAGAAGTCCTGAGTCAGTCTCTATCAGCAGCAAAAACGAGTCATTAAGAAAATATGTTGTTCAAAGTCAAGTGACCTACCTACATACCTGGCTGTGATACTTGCCTTCGAGCTTGACGATATTTATTTATCCAACAGTGTTTTGCTTGCGACGAACATGCAGCGTGGGCACGACGATTGGACAAGGCGAGAAAGCTCGATTCCGCGGAACCCCACCGCCTTGACAATTCTGTAGTACTCTATGGCACCTTGTGCATGGCACCCCTGGGGCCGAGGCTCCCGCCAAGTCGGTTCTTGGAGGGCCCTTGTACGGAAGGGGGTTCCAAGTGGGTCATAGAATAACGTCGAACACTCTGATTCTCCCTACAAATTTCTACAAGTAGCGAAAGAAAATACCAGGCTGGACGAGACCCACTTGAAACCCCCTTCCGTACTAAGTAGATTATCGCTGCTGCAAGCCGAGACCGCATCTCTATCGCAAAAACACTCGTCGCGAAGTTTCTGGCCCATATACACCACTACACCACCTCTCCTGCTCAAAGCAGTCACAAATTGAACGCGTTTCATGCTTGGACTTTTTAGGCCTGATTTTGCCTTACCAGCAAGATGTGAGAAAAACCCATGTTGATAGCTGACAACACGCTGACCATGGGAACAGGGAGTATACAGCATCATCGGCATTTTTCGAGGCGCTTTGGGATGTATGTATTTACTTATGATGCCGGAGAATACTGGTCTGCCGTCGAAGCTCTGCTAATATGCTTTTGTGTAGGCTGGCGTGCGTTATTGTTTTGTGAATCTAGGATCGGATCATCCTAGCATCATGGAGGCGATGGTCAAAGGGCAGCGCGAAAGGCCGGACAGATTCCCAAAGTTCATCACCTGTCCGAGCGAGATGGTGGCACTGTCAATAGCGGATGGGTACGCTCGTGTCACAGGAGAACCTCAAGCCGTTATTGTGCATGTCGACGTTGGAACACAAGCAGTTGGCTGTGCCATACACAATGCTAGCGTCGGCCGTGTGCCTGTGTTGATTTTTGCCGGTCTCTCTCCATGCACGATGGAAGGCGAGTATCGCGGTAGCAGAACCGAGTTCATTCACTGGCTACAAGACGTCCCGGACCAGAAAGCGATAGTATCACAATACTGTCGTTACACCGCCGAACTGAAAAAGGGCAAGAACATTAAGCAGATGGTCAATCGAGCTTTGAGCTTCGCCACAAGCGAGCCGCGAGGTCCAGTCTACCTGCAAGGGGTGCGGGAGGTTATGGAAGAGGTGATAGAGCCGTATGAGATTCGACAGGAGTTTTGGAGTCCTGTGGCACTTGGCGGATTGACACCGAAGCATCTGAATGTCGTTGCCGAAGCCTTAATATCTGCCCAGGAGCCTCTAGTTATCACGGGCTATTCTGGACGAGATACTGCCATGGTGCCCTTGCTTGTAGAGTTAGCAAACATTCTCAAGGGCCTGCGTGTTCTCGACACCATGGGTTCAGACCTCTGCTTCCCTGCAGATCATCCTGGCTGGCTGAGCGTGCGGTACGGATCGGACGAGGCCATACGCACGGCCGATGTGATACTAGTAGTCGATTGCGATGTGCCATGGATCAATACGCAGTGCAAACCCGCTGATGGAGCCAAGATCATCCATTTCGATGTTGATCCTTTGAAACAACAGATGCCTCTCTTCTACATCGATGCGATCCTGCGCTGTCGCGTCAACACGGTATTCGCGCTTGGCCAAATCGTCCAACATCTGAAGACCGAACTCTCGGGTCCTATCAGCGCGAACCAGGAGTATTACACAAGTCGCTGGTCCGCTCTTGAGGAGTCATATACTCGAAAGCTTAAGGCGATAGCTTCACAGGCCGAGCCAAACTCTGACGACTCGTTCGGATGCGGCTACCTGATCTCACAGGTCCGGAAAGCATGTCCGGTCGACACTATCTGGGTCGTGGAAGCCGTCACCAACACATTCACAGTAGCAGATCAGCTCCAGGCAACATTACCGGGAAGCGTGTTCAGCTCCGGCGCAGGTGGACTGGGTTGGTCCGGCGGCGCGGCTCTCGGTATCAAATTGGCCACTGATGTCCGTCACAGGGGGAAAGGTAAGTTTGTATGTCAGATCATTGGCGATGGCTGTTTTCTATTCTCTATACCTTCTAGCGTGTATTGGATTGCGCAGAGGTACAACATACCAGTGCTGACCATAGTGCTCAATAACAATGGTAAGTTATAGCCAGCGAACTTGTCCCGGAGTCACATTGTGATTGTAAAGGATGTTGAGCTGACAGGAAATGTTTCACAGGCTGGAACGCGCCTCGTAAGTCTTTACTTCTCGTCCACCCAGACGGATTGGGGTCCAAAGTCACCAACGAAGAACTCAATATCTCTTTCGAGCCAAACCCAGAGTACTCCATGATTGCAAAGGGTGCCTCAGGAGGAAAATGCTGGGCGGAGCAAGCCAGCACCATGGAAGAACTGGCACGAAAGTTGCCCGGGGCCGTAGCCGCTGTACAAAGTGGCATTTCCGCTATTCTGGATGCTCGTCTAGCCCGCACTCTCTAGGAGACGGTGCACTTTGCTGAATTGGGTGACCAATGAAATCGCTATGCGAGGCGGAAGGTTAGACCTCAGGGGTTTTACTCTCTATAAATTTTCCGACCGTGCCCATCCTCTATTCTTGGCGCAGGGCTGTGCCTGTCCTCCATAAATACCGCGCTCCAGCCCCACGAATGCTTTTCTAGGCCTCCATGTGTGTGGGCCGGTTGATAATAGTGGGGCAACAGGGGAGGATAAATCACTGTACTGCAGAAAGAAATGGCCGTAGAAAAGTAAGCAAAAGTGATCATTACCATGTGGCCATCTAACGAGTTGAATTTCTGTACGCTACCTAAATACATGGATCGCTCCAGCCGAAGCACTTGCTAGGATTGATGAAAATTCCGTCAGAAAGAACTTCGACAAGACGCCTCAAGGTCTAAGTGAAGGTGCCTCCGCTTCTGGATCGGGGAAGTCTCTTGAAGAAATGAACTTTGCTTCAAGATCTCCGAACGCTCAAGATCCACCAGAACCAGATCCCTGATCTCGGGGCTCCATAGCACGTTCGGTAGCCGTATATCACGGTACTCTACCCCGCAACTCAGCATCTTTGCAACTGCCCCGTTCGTTTCCGTAGTCAAATCCCGTCCCATTGGAGACTCGCAAATGAGGATGTTTCTTCCATGGTGCTGTCTGGATATCTGCATGGCAGAATCCACAGTAGATCTATCGCTCCATGGGAGAACCGCTCGTCGGTAGTTTGGGGTGTCAAGTCAATGGAGGCTGGATCTCCGGTGGTGTTGCTTAGTTCCTGGGGATAGGTTCGTCCGTGGATTAGTTGTTTTCCATGACTGATGAGCTACTGTACTAATCAAAATCCAGAGGTCGGTTTATTTTCTCTCAACTCAATCAGCCAGTCCGATGTGGGCATTCAACATTCAAAAGAAAAAGTCTCGATGTGCAACAAAACTTGCAATGTTAGTGCAAGACGTTGATTGGAAGAGCAACACAGCTTCTGGATGTGGTGAGCTGTGGCTGGTGCTGTGCTGGAGATGGCAGATTTTTTGACGTATCTGTTGGTTGGACTTTCCAACCAAAACCAACTCCAGTTGGAACACCGCGGAGAAGTGGGGATTAGATAAACTACCACGAGAACCATCACTCATCGAGGATACAGTATAATAAGCAACTATTCAAAAACCAAATCGCCTCTAAAAGTAATTCTTCACATCCAGAAGCGCCAGCCTCCACAAACAGCCGCCAACCAGCCTAAAACGCCCCCCCGAAGGTGTACCTGTCCCTAGAGTCAGGCCTGATGTGGTGGACTGGTGTGGCAAGTGACATCTAGCAAACTAGTGCATTACATTCTTGCCTGCGCGTTCAATTTGGTTGCGCGAATCGAGCTGGTTTGGGCTAATGTGCGTAGATGTGCCCAGGGAGTGTGCGGTCAGATGGCTAAGGAAGTCGTTCGCTCGCGCCGCAGCTAATTGCGCTAGCGCGCATGTGCATGCGCCTCACCAGTTCTAAGCTTTCGCTGAAGCTCGTCTCTTTCCTTCCTCAACAACAACAACAAACAATTGTCAACCTCCACCACAAGTCCAGATTCGCGTCGCAGGTTATATATCGATTCAAAAGGGCCCAAATACCTCATTTTTGGAGTTTGGCGGTCTGCGGAGTTGATTCGATGCCTCTGACGCGTTTGGCGCCGAGTTATGTTCACTTTCTCTGACATCTCTATAACTTGTCTTCCACCACTCACCTTTATAACCAACCTCAAATTCCGTCACAGCCAAAGGCGTTGATCGATATTGTAAACCTCAGCAGCAGCAGAAGCACCGAGACAAAACTAACCATCCGAACGACCATCAAACGCCCACCTCAGAATCACTGGAGAAACATCAGCGCCTCAACCAAAGTCAAACCACGCTTTCCTAACCATTCAAGATGCTAAGACTCGCCCACAGGAGTGTCCGTGACCACATCCCCGAGTCAAGGGCTGTTCTGATGGCGCAAGTACCTGGCAACAACGTTCGAAATGATGCCTACCTGGTGGGATACGGTGAACGATGACCATAAATTGAGGCAACTAACTTATTAGCCTAAGAGTGAGGAAAACCAAAAGTCCATTGCCTGAAGGATGTAGTTTGTGGAGAAGTGGAAGGCACCTGTAGGAAGTTGGACGCCGTTTCCGGATGAGGTTGAGTGCTGTTTGTGGATGGGTGTAAACTGCCGATTATAGAGGTTGGATATCGTTTGTGGGGAAGTTGGACACTGTTTCTGGATGGAGTTGAAATGCCGATTATAGAGGTTAGTGTCGACATTGCAAAGAGGGCTCGTGGTCTGAACAACAAGCGGGTCATCAAAATACGCACTCGAAACGGCCTTATTATATTCCTGTAATTTACAACACAACTTCATATGAACAAAAAACCAGTACTGAATATTAAACAACATTTGTATATTAGTTTTAAAAAGATGAAATTCGGTGTGAATTGATGATTCCAAAAGAGAGGGATTTCTCGCCAGATTCTGAGTGTCTCGCTTATTTTCCACACGGGGTTCGGGCAAGAACCACCCCGAAACAGAGGAAAAATTATTGGAGGTAGGACAAGCTAGCCAATCAGAACTTGAACCAGAAGTGAATAGCTGGATTGCGGCGAGTATTTGGCGGACTACATGCAAGGCATGGGCGCTACGTCTAAC
The DNA here is from genome assembly GCA_020726505.1 of Leptodontidium sp. MPI-SDFR-AT-0119. Classification (NCBI taxonomy): domain Eukaryota; kingdom Fungi; phylum Ascomycota; class Leotiomycetes; order Helotiales; family Leptodontidiaceae; genus Leptodontidium; species Leptodontidium sp. MPI-SDFR-AT-0119. The sequence goes on from JAHLEZ010000024.1 coordinate 286,542, forward strand.
CTCACGAACCCCGATGCCACGAGCGGGTGTAGAGTGTGTGTGTATCGCACGGGAGCCGATTACCTCGCGACGATCAATCTGCCGGAATACTATTACGGGTGGAGAGATGCCGGGATTGTGGCGCTGTTTGCAATTTCCAGTTATGGGATGGTGTTTCTGCTGATGAAGTTGAGGACAAAGGCTACGAAGACGGCGTCGTAGTCTCCTCTCCCTCTTTCCTCCAAATTGTTTAGAAATACCTCACGCGCTGAATTATTTGCGTTTTCTTTTGTAACTACGGTTTGTAAAAGCGGGAGCCTTGGATATTTGGGAACGGACCTTTGTAATGACAATTAATCAATATGTTAGCAAGGAGCTGCTTACAGCGAATTGTTATATACCTCTGCTTCTATCTCTTTGGATCTCTTCTCATTTCTGTGACTTTGTGAATCGCGTGAGTGTTGACCTCCCACGCTTAGCAAGCGGTACAGCTTTCTCAGAATCACCGCCTCTCGCACCTAGCCATCCTCTTCGTTGTTTCTTCAGTATCTGCATCTGATGACTAATTCTCCTTCGATGTGTAGATGTGACTTCCGACAATAGCATTCATGGAGGCTATAGAAATCTTTAAGCTTTCAAGCTAAAAGAAGCAATTACAGTATACACTGTCACTTTCGAACTTCGTTTTCACTGCCTAGTTCCCAGTGCCTAGTTCGTGCCTCCAAATATGTGATCTAGTGCGCTTCATAGTCTCATTCATACCAGCTAGTAAGAGGTAGGGCTGGTTCATCGTACGCGGAATACATGTAGCTACTCATGATGGACGAGTCTGACGCCCCCTGGTGGGAATCGCCAAAAACAGCGGCAAGCAGATCGTGATCGGGGCCTTTAAACGATCCCAAGAAATCCCCCGCTGCGAACTGTTGCTGCATATCTCCAAGACAGGTTGAATATCCTTCTGCACTCGTCGCTACCGCTGGGGACTGTTCCGGCGTAGGCATTTGAATGCTCTGTCCAATCGACCGCAGATCTTCTAACGTGCACCAAATCTTGGACTTGAGGCCACTCAGACTAAAGTCGCATTGACTAAGAGTGTCGAGTGCGGAGTGGAAATCGTTAGAGCACATAGGGCCGTACTCACCGGGGTCGTACGATGCTGCTAGGAACATGCATGATACTGATCCCATTAAAATCTTGTCGAATATTGGCCGTATAAAGCGGCTCACTCCATCAACCATGATTGTGGCTGTGTGGAGTTCTACCGTCGATCTTGCCAGGGAAATTAGTGTCCGTGCTGATCGCGGTCGGCACGCCAGGGCTTGGGCGGAGCTTAAAGATGGGATATGGGTGAGCATTCTGATATGGTTCGTACGAAGCTGGAAGAGCGCCTTCAAGGCCATTTGCCTGGAACTTTGATGAACAACCGCCGATTCTGGAGGGAAGAATCCTGTTTGTGGGATGCCTTCAACCAGTTTCTGGACTCGGAAATCAAGATATTCCGCGCGCTCGTCACTTTCCTTCTTTTCCGTTGAAGACGAGTTGATGAGTTCTATGATCTCTGCATGGATACGGTTTAACGCTACCATAGCTGATAAAAAAGGGTGGCGTGGACCCTGTGGAATTGTTATTATAGGGATATACCTTCCTCAGTTCTTGATGGAGAAAGGAAGAAGAGAGCATGGATCGTGCACGGCAGGAAACAACTTTCTGGATGTACTTACGATGTTGAGAACGCTCTGGTCAATCGATTTGTCATGCAATGTCCAGGGAAGATTGGTGAAAAAGCTGCACCTCTTGTCCAGATCATATACGCAGCAAAACAAAGTCCCTAAGAAAGCGGATTGGTCCAAACTGGGACTCCGCCCTTCGTAAAAGCTGTTGTTGTGCATTCCCAACTCGATACATGATTTGGAGGCAATTCCAGCCATTCGCCATGCCTTTACTGCCTCGTCCTTGAGTATGAAGTATATCGCCTGTGAAAACCATCTCAATACTTTATTGAAATCAAAATGAACCGTGACCAAACTTACGAGTAAAGAAGCCATGATAACATCCTCCACCTGCGCGGTTTCCTGATTCATGCTCTGATCTGTGCTCCAGACGAGGTGGGACTTCATATCAGAACTCAACGGACTCTCCTTACCTTCTATCAACATCGCGATGGCGAGGACTGCCTTCGTTATTTCTACGTCAATGAGATCGAGTTCCACTTCTTCAACTTTTCCCTTCGAAGAAACAGATGGGAGTCGAAACATCAAGTCAATTCTCTGTTTGGCAAATCCGAGGTTGATGCAAGGATATATGGTGTAGATTTCAAGTTTGAATGTCGTCAGATAATGCAAGACGCCTTCGTAGCCTATATCAAGAATAGGACGGGTAGCCCGGAGCATTGCTGTAGCTGTATGTTGGGACTGCGCAGCATCCTTTGATTCTGACCCATCTGGGGTGATGTGATCTACAGGAATCGAAAGTACCCCTCTCTGCTCCAAAACAGACCGAGCCAAATTCAGCGAGTGAACGAAATTCGAGGGAGAAGTTATATCTTTGAACTCGGCATCTTCACTCCGCTGTCGCCGCCGTGCTAATGGCGGATTTGGTGGAGGTGCTACAGCGTAGTGGCTCGTTGTCAATTGTATTTGATCGCAGGTCTGTTTCAACGTTGCCAGAAGCTGGTTAAGATCGGGAGGCGTGGCATCTGTTGTTGAAGACCTGGGCTCCTCGCCTATCTTCAGTGCCGCACTACTGTATCGCTTTCTGTCAGAAATCATGCCACCATGAAAGGCCAAACTTCGATACATACTCCGAGAATTGCGGCTGAGGAACGTAGTCGTTGTATGTGCATTCTACATTAAGCTCGGAGCATCGACTGCATGGCAGAATTCCGCTGCATTTGACCTTTCTTGACTTGCATGACTCGCTTTAAAAACTGTCAACAAGTCTCCCTGTACTTTGGAAGTCTTCGAATGGGGGTTGCGTACCAGGCTATGCGCGTGTACCTTTCCCTTTTCCGGGGACGTCGTGTGTCGTCTCCACCAGAATCGTGTGCTGCGGCTCGTTTTTTCGCGTCGAGGATTGGGACGTTTGAGCATGATCTATGCTGACGCAGACGAGCTGCTATGATGAGGTCTTGGGGAGGGTGTAGAGAGAGGGAGAGAGGCGCAGGGAAAGGCGGCCACGTGCTGGAAGCTAAATGGAGTATGCAACCAAGGTGGTGCATACAGCGCGTCGGTAGGATGATATCGACACTGGTGTTTGTCACGACGTGGGGTTAGTGAAGAGTTACAAGCAGCCTGAAGAGAAGTGAGCTTGAATGAAGTTGCATGAAGTGAAGTGTCTCGTGGCAAAACATGTGGGTCTTTCCCCACAACCCCGCAGTTGCCACAAGCGCTAAAGCAAACGACCTGCAGCAAATCCCCACCCTTCTTTCCTCCGAACACCGATGTCCGACGACCCTTCTAACTCGTACTCGTATTACAGCCGTGCAATTGATACGCTTCACTTTACTTCACTTCTCTGGGTATCAGCCTTTGCCGAGCCAATCAAGGGCTCCCTTCAAAGGAGTAAGTGTTTGTACATATATTTCCAGCAAACCAATTTCCCACTTAGTTCGCCCTCCTTTCCTTTTTCTTCCCTTTTTTTTTTTTTTTTTTTTTTTTTTTTTTTTTTGGCTCTGGCTATGTGAAGCATGTCTTCAGCATTATCGATTGCTATTATTACAGCCACTACTTGTGGAAGGATTCGCGGACTATATAGTAACCTAAGGTGGTATCATGAAGAGCATGGCAAAATCTTGAAACCTTAGAAGGGCCATCGCAAGAACAACTTCAAGTACGCTTCTCCTTCACATCGCAAAGACCCAATTCCCCTCCATCTTACACCAGTGAGTAAACCCCCTGGAACGGCATTGGCAATCCTGGAGGTCCGGTGTGCCGTCGTTCCACCTTGCGGCGCCGGTCGTTAAAATTCGGGTCGGGCTTTCCTTGAATCTCCTGTGTACCAGTAGATGAAGTCTGAGGAGGTTGCTGCGCCTCTGCCTCCTTCAAAACCTCTGCCCGAGCTGCTCTATTCCGGTAAACAACCCCCCACCCACCTGTAATGGAACCGAAAATTTCCCACGCAAACAGAACAGGCAGAGTCCTCGAAAGCTGGTTGTTACAACCTCCAGACCAAACCTGGAATAATATGCTCACTACCTGATGTCCTGGGAGTGCATATCCGAGTTCGTAGAATCCGGGACTTAGCTCGAAAGGGAAGATAGTGCAAGTGATGTTGATGATAGCCCAGGGCAAAACGAAAAAGCTCACATACGCCAAAGGCACAAACGCCGTCACTGCATCGAGAACCAAGAAGTTGACGTGCATGTATAGCCACATCGCCATCCAAGTGAGCACAAATTGACTACTCGATACACCCCAGTTCTCCTTGAATGCCCATATGTATCCGACCAGTGTTAATGAGGCGAGGAATGTGTAACTGACAGCTACGATCATCCGGATGAGGCCGACGTGGAGACTGGAGAGGTACCCGTATATGCCGAATGAGCTCGAGATGCCGTTTAGTGCCATGAGGAAGAAGAACTGCTGGATGATCGGTAGGACGAGGGTTACGGTGTTGTATAGAACTTTGGTTCCTTGCGGGGTGGGCATTATGTTTATCGAGGATGCCGAGATTGGATTCAGGAGGGCCAGTGTGGCGTTCGGGTCGTTGGTGTTCAGGGATTTGGCAGCTGCGGTGCCGTTGAGTGAGCCATATATGGAGCCAGCAGCTCCGACGAGTGTTTGCATGTTCGAAAGAATGTAGCCCGATTGTACAGTCGGGTAGCGAGCTTCGTTGTACTATTGAACAGTTCCGTTAGCTATGAATAATCCCAATGTGCTGTATGTTCGGTGCGACTTACCACGTATGTCAAAGTATTGCTCGAATTGTATCCAGCAGCAGCAACTCCACCTCCAAGAGCAGCTGACAATCGATCGGAAGCACCATCTTGCGCAAATATCGCCGCCCAATAATCTCCCCTGCACACCGCATTCCGGATATCTTCGACGGTGCCAAAATCTTCAGCAGAACGGAAGTGTAAGGTCGGGAATTTGTCTCCTTTCAGGGCAGAGTACCCTGCGGATAAGGACTTTCCAATGACCCCCCCATCATAGTCAACGGCCAAAATATTCAAATTACTCGCTCGGTGAGTACTCCTCCAGACTGAGCCGTAGAGATACGACATGACGATGAAGAACATCATGATGACGGAAAGAGATGACATGACTACTCCGATTATGAAGGGTTTCCGTTTGCCATTCCAGAATGGATCGGTCCAGAGTAGGCGTGCCATGGCGAGAGGTACGTTGATAGCAAGCAAAAGGAAGCGAGGGATTGTTGGTCTCGAATGAGGGTCGAAAAAAGGGATGCGATGGGACAGTGATACTGTAGTGACAGTTGAGAAGAAAATGAGAAAGAAGGAAGGATAGATAAGAAATAGCGTGCCTATAAATTCTTCAACATCCAATCGAGATTGCACGTCATCCCTTTCCGCCCAGCAAGTAACGCATGAATACTCGGACCCTTCTCCTCGCCTCCTCGCGCACCGGAAAATTCCGTCTTTAACTTGCCGCTAGTGGTACCTACTAGTAGAAATAAAGTTAAAGTTTGTGATCCGTGGGGTGGTAATAGCACTTCAGGGGGTACCCTCGCCGACTGATGTTAAGACCTGATAGCTTAACACATACACATCCTAAACAGTTCATTCCAACGTTCAGAAGATATTCAGGAGGAGTTCTATATAAGATTATTTTTGTGTGTTTTAATGGTGCGTTGTGGTTGCGTTGCAAGGGGGGTGAAATTCGGACCCCTGCTAGTGCTATTACCACACTTAACCGCTGTACGAAAGGTACTGTACGGAAGGGGGTTCCAAGTGGGTCTCGTCCACCGTGGTCAGTGGCAAGGTACTGTTGACCATAGAATAACGTCGAACACTCTGATTCTCCCTACAAATTTCTATAAGTAGCGAAAGAAAATACCGAAATCCCCTTCCGTACCTTCTGCACCTCGTATGGGTGTCGGGCGTCGGATACTGGCTCTCCGGGTGGCGATCTGAAGGCCGAGAGGCCGAGACTAATATTTCGGCGACTTCCATGAGAAGCGAGAATTCTTGCCACAGAATCGTCTCCCCCTACGCAGGGATGGACGTTAGCATGGCGGGAAGGGTTTTTGGGACGCTGGAGCACAAGTCATGTTTGTTGTGGTTGGAGGGCGAGAGTGATCTACCTGGGACCTTTGGGCAAGGGATTTCGTGATCGTATCATATTCATGTCAGTAGCAATTGCCCAACCTCTCATAGATATAAAATGCGTGTGCAAGGATTTGACTCCATGATTGGTGTCTCCCAGGCTCCACTTGCTTGTAGCGAATAAGTGGACTGCACTTTTATTTCCTTGAGAGGTTCCTCCAAGTACCTCTCTATCATAACGATTGGGTGTCTGCAGCTCGAGTTGCCTACCTCGCCTTCTGGAACTTTCGTACGGAAGGGGGTGGACAGTGGGTCTCGTCCACCCTTGCAAGGCAGTAAGGCAAGTTTTCCATAGAGAATTATACGGTTTGGTTAGGTATATGCCACATATATGCGTTGGAATTTTGCCTTTTTTTCACCCTCGCTATAGCCATATTAACGCGGATCCCTTAAATGGTGGTCATCAGGCGGGTCACCCGGTAGATGGATAATAAAATACTTTTTCTGATAAGTTTAATCTTCTTTTTGGGGGTTGAGAAAGCCAATAGTTATTCGCCACTGATTCGTAGAATTCGTGGGTTGTTGGTGGCAAATTACCTGGAGGGGTCAATTTTTTGATGGTATTACTACCACTAGCTGACAACAATCGAGTAACGAGAAGGTAACGTCTTTGAAATATAATAATGAAGCAGTAATACCATCACGTATTAGAGGGCTGAGAGATAATCTTTTCAAGTTGGTCTATTTATAAAACGTTATAAGGCATCCCATTTCTTTATAGAGTGTATCTTGTGTCGCAACACGATGGCGAAGAGAAGGAATCTGTATAAAGGGGCTTCGGGGAGGAAGAATACATTGGTTAAGAAAGCGCACGAACTAGGCTAACTTCCTGGGTTTGAGGTAGCTCTATTTATTCGCCGGCGGGGCCGAGTCACCGCATACCGTTCAATCGATGACGAATCTTGGTGGCCAGTAAAGGCAGACATTGTGAGTTGAATTGGTATAGATGTGGCATGCAACTAATCCATGCATTCTAGGATTTCGCATACCCTACGCCGACGAATCTTCTGCCGTATGACTTTGAGATGGAGTAGCACAAGGCGGGCCAATAAGACGGTTTGGTTACCTCGTTCCCAAGTAAACGATACTACTTGTCAACCTTAGTGGAGCAATCTTTCGAGCTATGCGGTTCTGCACAGTAGCCACATGCTGTGCTCGCTTTGCACTGGGTTCCTATGTGGCCGTATTTTTGACACTTGTAGCATTACTTCAGTCGGCACTGTCTGTCGTATCTCTCACATTGAAAAGCCTCGCCTTGCCAGATGAGACCTTCGTCGATGATCTTGTTTGCGTCTTCCGGATTGGTGAACTCGACGATAATGGTCGAAGCTGTCTTTGAACTTGCTGCTCTTGACAGCCATCCAATGTATTTGATGTCCGCATTGGGTATGAACGGTCTGTTGGTGCAGGAGCTCAGCCTTGATCTCGTCGAACTTCTCCATGTTCATTGAGCTGGTCCTCATACCGTGCGCCAGAATTCCATATGTCGGCAGCCGTATACTTGTGCCTCTTCCAATCCGGTTTATCCAGTCGTTTGCGAATTGTTTCAAGGGCTCTGCATCGTTTCTGTTTGACGTCTTGATGCTAAGATCTCCGCTCTTTAGTTGGTTAGCTGATGCAACGCGGATCCGTTCAATGTGTTTGTTCCTGCTCTGTTCAATCGCTCGGTCAACGTGGTTCTGTAAGTTTCTGGGGTTCTTGGCTCGGATGCTCTCGATAGTGGATGTGTCTGTAATCTTCACGATGATCTCACGTTGCGCTTGAATGAATGATGATGTCTTGGTAGATATTGTGATTGGCTTGCTAAGAGGCGCGGCATTGCTACTCAATACCGACGCATATGAAGCCTTGGGAGACGGCGTGGACTGAATCGCCTTTGCAATGTCGTTCGTGGCTTTAGCTATGTCATTTGTTTCCTGCAGGAGTTCGGTTATCGTCCTTCTGGTCTCGGCGGCTTCCTTCACTGCCTGATTGGTCTCCTGGCTCAGTACGGCAATCTGCTGGTGCGTGACAGTATTCTGCTGGATTCTCATTGCCGTGGATTGTACTGTTTCTGCCGTTGTTTTGAGGTCGCTTTGGATGGTTGTGATGGCTTGCATGACGGCGCTGACGTCCGGGGTATTCTGGAACTTGGCAATGAGAACGCTCATGGCCGCGATCATGGTCTTGACTAGCGGCTTCGGCACCGGCTGATCTTCTGCGGAGTCGATACAGACAAGCGCTTTCCTGAGGTAATCGCTGAGATATATAGCGTGCTCGCGGACAGTGTTCCCAATAGTGTACGTTCTGTATTACTAGCTCCGTATTCAGACGGTTTAATACGTACGTCGTACCGTATCTCTGGGACTGTACGTATTGACAGGGGCAAAGGTATTATTATATTGTACGCCAATATACCGATATACTAGGAGAATACGGCACTAAGCCTCTTAGAGATTTTCTAGCTCTCGAACTCTCTTACAAATTAGGTTAGAGAGCAATAAGATCTCCAAAACTAGTACATGTAAGCTCCTAGCAACCTAGGGGTCATAGCCCCTTTACTTACAAGGCTAAAAACCCCCCTCCTTACCCCTCCTTACCCCTCCTTACCCCTCCTTTACCTCTTAATCTCACGTTTAGCTCACGTGCCGGTGTGTCAGTATACTACGCAGTGAGATTCAGTATAGAGATCTTCAACTAATATCACTCGGTATTTTCAGGAACGATCCCATATCACTCGGTATTTTTGAGAACAGTCCCATATCACTATAGTGGGGGGTGTGAGCTACACTGCAGATACTATTGGGAACACTGCTCGCGGATGTCGTTTGGCCATGCGAGTAGAATACAATAATGAGCCAACAGGATCAGAGCAGCCGGGTCATTTTTTTTGAGCAGGGTCAAATAGTCCGAAGAGACTTGTGCTGGCCAGATCCGCGCCGCGATACAAACTGTGTAGACGGAATGCGATTGAGCTGTTTGAGCTTTGGGAAATGCGTTCGAGAGCGCTTCGAGAGCTGCCGGAATCGATCCCCGCGTTCCCTTCCTTGATCTCCGGGATAGCAACTCGACTCAGGTCGAGTCCAATACCTGGAATTTGTCCAGGAGCGATAGACGGCGGTGGAGATGAAGGAGGCGATGGTGGTTTTGAGGATACCTATTCGATGTTGATGGTCATGATGACCACCTCGCTTAAAATATCCACATGAGACCAGTGACAACCACCACAAAACGGCTGGTAACAATTCGTTAGTACGTGATCACTTAACTATCAAATAGTTATCATCTACAAGCCTCGTATTTCTTTATACCCTGGCTGTCATAGTTCCAGTATCTCATCCCCTTCCAGTCCGATTTTCTAATTTACTATACCCTAAATGATTACTAGCGCATTTAGTCTTAAGCCTATATCTTAGCATTTAAGTAGATCCGTATTCGCCAAATGTAGAATTTTTATCTGGCTATATCCTCGTGATTCCCTCTTAATAAGTTTCATTTCCTAATTCTCTCCCTCTGCTCTACTACTAACATGCGTTCCTTTTTGGCCGTTAATATAGGCCTCTTCACCGCCTTGCCAATCATTATTTTCATATTAGTAGCTGTCGCGGAATTTACTCTGTGTATTTTAGCTTTAGGAGCAAAGATATATAAGCTTGCAGGTGTGATAGTGATAGTTGTATATTACTACATATGTCATTCTACTTCGCGCACTAACCTCGACAGTTCCAGAGTATTAGACCCCAAAGACTCTTGCGACATAGTCTACTAAACCTAAGCCCTGACGATCCCTTCGATGCCCGGCTCTAAAACATCACATTTAGAATATTTTAATGTTATCTCGGATTCGCTACGCACACCGACTGCCAACCATTACCGATATACCTCGCGACGCTAAATATTCCTCTAGGGTCTACGACGAGAATCAAGGATATATATACTCTCAAGGGCATTGCCTCCGGAATAACCCATACATCGCTAGCCTGGGCAATTGTATCTATAGTGATGCTTATTCTCACTATAGTAGCTATAGTCTCTTCTTATTACTGTACTTTCATGTAACGCTTTCGCCCCTCTAGTATACTACTGAAGGGTTTTGTTGTTTTCTAGAGCATTACTACCTGCTCTTTCCTTATACTCCCTATAATCTTCACAAAACAGGCATCATAGGACTTGCGCGATATCGTTAGTATTAAAGTTTCAAATAAGTATGTCGTAAGGCTGAGTTTTAGTACTCTTTGTTATACACTTGTTTTGTCCCTTTGTGTATCGTTTATTTGCAATTGGAACTTCTGTAATTAGAGCAACTTAATCTAGGTTAGCACTTGTCTTTCTCTCTCTAACTTTAGTCAACGGTCTACGCTTTGTCAAATATTATACTAGTCAAATGTACAAAGCTCCACAGGTTAGCTTACCGCAGGCAATGATGCTCTGGCTTCGTCTGTGTGTAATTGGCCTTAGTAAACCGTTCTTTATAACCACAGGTCAGGAATGCCGTGGTTCCCAGATCGAGTGTGCCTTTGCTAAGAAGGCTTACGAGTAAAGAGGTAGTAATTAAACCCATTCGAATGTTAATGGTCAAAGTGACTACCTCGCTTAAAATATCTACCTAAGACTAGTGACAAGTACCACAAAACGGCTAGCAATAACTACGGATCTCGTTCTTTATGCATTCTCGATTATAATACTTTCCGAGAAGATTGAGACATCTCCTAAAAGGCAGTAAGTAATTTCCCCGTTATTAATACAATAAGCCAACTAGTACTCCGTTATTTGCGAAGGGTTTAGGCCTTTTGGCGCCGCCCATCTAATGATACTAACGAGGCTCCTTCAAGTTCGACAGATTCAGGAACTCCCTAGAAAGTCCGAAGTGTGCTTAAGGTGTTACTCAAGAATCTATAGGATGACTATAGCTACATTCGACATCTTAGCCAGACTACATTAACCCTACGTAAAGTATTATCCTTCTACCTTGCCGATATTCGAGAGGTTTCTCTGTTTGAAGTTTTAGGGGACTCACTAATTCTTCCCTAGATCAAGTATCTAAACATCGCAACCGTCGAAGAGATCTATTGTTATAATGATAGGATTTTTCTTGTCGTAGAACATCTTGACGTCTCTTTCGGTCAGTTAGATTTCCAGAAATATGATCTCGAAGAGCGAGAAATAGCGACAATACTTTTCGAAGTACTAGTTACCCTCACTCACGAACGACGCAATAGCTGATAGTAGCAGGTTCTAAAAGGCGTGGCTTATGTCTCTTCGTTTAGGCTTTCTTGTAGAGACCTCTCGCAAGAAAACATCTGGTTGTCTCTTGATGGAGATATTAAACTTGGTTAGTTCATCCCATATATGACACACAACTTGTGCTTATCCATTCGTCACAGTCCTAGATCCTCGAGAGCTCAAGTATAATGGACTATATGAGATCCCTAAAGTCTTTTAGGTTCTATTGGATTTTCTAATTTTGGCTGAAATCATAGAAGAAATAATGCTTTCTCGCTATCACCTCACCCTAGATGATAAGAAGTGGTCTAGGGACGCGATTGATTTCATCTTATGTACTCTAGAAGGGTCGTTTGAGAGTTTGATGAATGTAAGGAGTAACTAAATAGTGTATTGCGAATATTAGTTGATTAGACTAGTATTGCTTCCTTAAGCAAGCTGTATCCCTAAGAAGGCTGATTCCACGTATCCGTTTCGCTTACGAAGCCGAGCGTGGGTCTTGGAATTCTAATAGCGAAAAGGAGCAAGTCGTTGACTTCGATTTTATTACGGCGGCTTGAGGATAGGATTTTCCTAAATATTGTACTTGAAATTCACGATAATAGACAAACATTATAGTATATTACGCGGCTAGTTCCTCGACTTTCATGACCTTAAGTACTCTTAGGCCTTATGTCGTCCCGCCACGTTGGGCAAGATGTGCCTAATTCTAGAACACCCTTCTAAACTCATTCCTTTATAGGCGGTGGAGGGGAACTAAAGAAAACGTGAAAAGACTAAAAAGGAACTCTTTGACTGTAAACTTTAAAGAGGGGAGAAGAGTATAACGAGTATTCGTAGCGAAATATTAAGTGCGATACTATTTCGGATCAGTATTAACGTCGAGTAAGAAATATAAATGAATTGCAACAAATGCAAAGGAACTTTTTCTTTAAGTCTTATGGGGAGATTTAATCTAATATAACGGTCGCTACTATATGATTTGCTTTATATTCTTTCCTTCTTATACCTTAGCATGCTCACAACTCGACTTCACCGCATTGAACAAATAGAGTAGAATTGATTTCTCATTGATGGTCTACTAAGTAGTATCGTTTACTTGGGAACGAGGCAACCAAACCGTCTTATTGGCCCGCCCTATACTGCTCCATCTCGAAGTCATGCGGCAGAAGATTCGCCGGCGTAGGGTATGCGAAATCCTGGAATGCATGGATTAGCTGCATGCCACATCTATGCCAATTTAACTTATAATATCTGCCTTTACTGGCCACCAAGATTCGTCATCGATTGAACGGTATGCGGTGACTCGGCCCCGCCGGCGAATAAATAGAGCTACCTTAAACCTAGGAAGTTGGCCTAGTTCGTGCGCTTTCTTAACTAATGTATTCTTCCTCCCCGAAGCCACTTTGTACGGATTCCTTCTTTTTATTATCGAGTTGCGACACAGGATATACTTTGTAAAGAAATAGGATGCCTTACAACGTTTATACATGTAAGAAGTTGAGGAGATCATCTCTTAGCCTCTAATACGTGATGGTATTATTGCTTTATTACTAAATTTTGAAGAGGTTACCATCTCGTTATTTGATTGTTGTCAGCTAATGGTGGTGATACTATTAGAATATTGACCCCTTACAGAAACCGGGGGTAATTTACCACCACTGGCAAAACCCACAAATTCTACGAGTCAGTGGCGAACAACTATTTGTTTCCCTAACTCCCTAAATAGAAGACTAAGCTTGTCACTAAAAGCATTCCATTAAACCATCCGTGACCTGCCTGATGACCACAACTCGAGGGTAAATGATCCCGCATTAATATGATCACACGGGGATAAATAAGGATGGCATTAATCTAGTGCAGCTACTGTAGCTCCCCATCTCCACATTTCAATCTTATCAGGACCTCTTGGAAATTGATACCAAAACAACACTGGTTAGGAATTTGGTCCGTGACCGCTGCAAACGTCCACGCACGGTAGCTCCCACCAGAGCGATTACCACTGCTAGTACCGCTTCTGCCGCATCCGAATCCGCGGATCTCGAAGAACCAAATTCACGCGTTCAAATCACAGCCCGGGATGAGGAATGGGAACTCTCCGATACCGACCAGAAAATGTCAGACGGTGGAAGCGCTGATGATTCAGACGACGAAGATTATGCTGATATGAGCGACGCCCCTGGCCGGCTCACACCGTTGAATACCAACCGTCGCATGCGTACCCGCCGGCGGTCTACAGCCAAGAACTAGTCAGCAACCCGCTGGACCAGGAGAGAGCCCTACACATGTTTTGTAGTATCGGAGCCCTCCATGACAATTACGATGAGCCGTGGCGTCATATGTTCGGTGTCAATGGGCTAGATGTCGTGTCTGGTATTCAGAGGAGTGGCGTCGTGGAACCACAGCCTCGGTCTGATGCCATGGCGGAACTTGGTTCAGGAGATGCATTTGTGGGGAATATCGATGTTGGGGAGTTCGATGCTGGGTATTGGGCGTATGTGATGAATTCGAGGAGGGATTCGGCAATGGGAGGGAGCGTCATGACGGATGGTTTTCTCTGGGGTGCTGGTCTTTTGTCTCCTGGGACTTGACGAATTATCATTTGCACACGTGTTCGGGTGTAAGGATACACCCGAAGTGTAGGATATTCTTGCCAGCCTTTGGCTCGATCGTTTCTGGGAAGAGGAGGTCAGTATAGCTATTTCTAGCAGACGGCTTCCCTCTCTTCCTAGGCAAGGCTCTCTCCGCTTCGTAGTTGGCTGCTAGTTCCGCCAGGTATACTCTCCTCGAGACCTGGAGATATATTGTGGCAGGCTGGATGGACTGTACATCTTCGCCCGTACGTTCGAGGAGGAATCTGAGCTGTTTTGGTCGTCTATCAGAGGCTAGGATATCATCTGTGCCTCTGATATCTTCTACAGCGTCCTGATTGTGCATCAGCGTCATGGTAAAATTCGGGAACCGTGTCCGGTAGGACCTGATTTAAAAGGTTGTATATTACACTTGTTCCGAAATAGCCCATAAAAACATGAATCTAATTTCCATTTCCCCCCTATTACAGCCATTCCTCTTCTGGGAATGCTGCTGTGGTCCATAAGCCTTGCCAGTAATGTGCATCTAGACCCAAGGATAGGCGCTATTCTGTATTCAACCCCCCTTGATCTTGGCCGGTCCAAACCATATTACTGAAGGTCGTTTGACAATATCTTACAGTAAGCCCACAGTTAATGTTGCTTGCGGTTGAGTAAAATCAATTCAGAGAAGTGTAGTATTGATCTGATGGTAATATCTGAGTCCACTTATTGTCAAAAAGTACGGAAGTATCTCTGTTTAAGAACGGCTATCCTTCACGTAGAAAACATCATTAACACAATCAATTGTTGCTAGATATATCTCAAATTCAAAAATCATGTACTTAATTAAAGTTTGGCTGTGATGTACTTATCCCAAAACTCACGCGCGCCCCAGTCAATCCCTTTCACCTTTTGCTGAAACTGTTTATTTCAAATTTCACCTTCTGAACTGGGTGTCATTATTCCATCAAAAGTTTCTTTGGTCTTCATATCAAACTCTCCTCCTCCTGAACTTGAAAATCTTATTCTAAACATTCCTTTGTATGCAGCTGCAGATCGAGGCGCGCAGCGATTTTTCTTGTCGAGACATACCTCTCCAGGCTCCATCAACCCATTCAAGGCAGCTGGGTCGCAAACATCGTGGATAAGTGACTCCCACGTCCAGAAATATTTGCCTCCCGCGCAACGCTACGCTGCATTCTCCCCATGCATTTGAAGATGGTTGCGGTTTTCAGCCGGCGCTTAATTTCACTCAAGGTCCGTCAATAAGCAAGTCATAGTTATTTACACGATCGAGCATGTTATAGAAGTCTTTCAATGTTTAAAGCTTTGTATTATCAAACAGACGACGTGACATTTATACAAGGCTGGGATCATTATTGGTTGTATGTAATTTGCTTAAGTTACTTAGTAAGTACAGGTGCTGCCGGTTTACCTTCTGATCGCCTTGTATTTTGTACTTCCTAACAATACCCAACCAACCTTCGACCTAAGGAGTCATCTCGACTTCATGAACGAGGACATGCTTTGATTCGATTGCTCTCTGGATTTCAAGCAACTCGGACTCGGCGGGGGCGTCAATATGATGATTGAATTCCGAAGGAGAGGGGGCAATGCAAAGGCCCGCTAGATCAAATTGTCTTAGCCGATTGTACGACATGATAAGAAAGAAAGCATGTGTAAAGAACTTACCCATAATAGCTATGGCGGAGAAGCAGGTTGCTGCGATCCAACAATTCCTGAATCCGACCCCGTATGCCGCCTTCAGTGCGGCGCCTGCCGCAGCGACGATTTCCTCGCTTACTCCTGGAATCTGCGCAAGCCCAGCCTGGTCGTTGGATGTGAGAGCCTGGATCAGTGGCCCTAAGGATGATCGAGGAAGTCCCAGGGGCAGAGTAGCAGCAGCCAACTTAGCGGGGATCTCTGTAGACAGAGCACTGTTGAAGATGGCGTTGTTGACTGCGAGCGCGATGGTCGCACCCACTGATCGGAACGCGATCATGAGACCAGACGCCAGTGCGATCAAGTCGGGGGGTGTGCTCAGCTGGGCAGCCACCATTATGCCAGGCAGACAGGTCCCAATGCCGGCTCCAATGATTACCGGATAGCCCCAATAAACACCTTTCGGCGACGAGGGCGTCGTGGTTGTCATGAGGATGTTGAATATCACGAAAAGGACAAATCCCAGCACGATGGGGGACCTGACTTCCTTTCGCCAGGATGAATACGCGCCGGCCAGAATGGGAACTGGCGTTGCCACGGCGAATAGCACAGCGTAGTGGAGGCCAGCAATCAACAGATCCGCTCCTGTAAAAGTCACGACCTGGAAGGCAAAGTATGAGTTTATGGTAAAGAAGGTCATGCCTTCGGCGAATATGGCCAGCATCGCTATGGCAAAGTTTCTGTTTCGGAAGAGGCCGTGATGGAGCATGCCGTCCTTCTTGAAGCGCCATTCATAGACCCCGAATATGATCATCATGACAACGCCTATAATGAATGGCGCGAGGATGTGGGCATCTGTCCATGTATATGGGTTTCGAGACCACGACAATGCAATGGAGAACAGCGCCAGCCCCGGTGCACACAGGAGGTATCCAATCCAGTCCAATTGTCGAAGTTTCTGAGCGTTCGTCATGCTAAGCTCAAACTCCCGAGGCGGCGGGTTGTAGCAAAGGGCGCATCCGATGGAAGCGACACCAAAGATTGCGGCATTCACGTAAAAGTAGATGCGGTAATTCTGGAGTGCGCCGTGTCGGAGCAGTAACCCGCCCATCACAACGCCACTGATACCGCCTAGGCTGGCCGTGGCGTTGATAGTTGCCTGAGCAAAAGGGCGGTGCTTCCGTGGGAGGATCTCTGAGACGATAGCCATCAGGACGGACTGGCAGCCAAAGCTGACACCGATTACAGTAAACCCGGCCGTCACCGTTGCAATATTATGTGCCCTGGAAACGATGATACATCCTACGCAGCCCATCGAGCCTAGGATGACGACGAACCATTTCCTGCCCCAGTAGTCCACGGCTTGGGAAACAGGTGGGGTTACCGCAACGGTGAGAATGACCAACACCTGGCTAAACCATACGCCTTGTGACTCGCTCCCGAAAAGTTTGGTGATCGACTGCGTAAGGAAACCAGAGCCAACAACTGAGAGGAGCTGACAGTAGTAGAGCATGTTGATGCACTGGCGAAGTATTAGCGGCACTCTTGTCACCAACGAACCAATATACGTGCAAATACAACGACCCAGGTCTTCGCATGGACCTTGATCGGTTCAGGTTCATCGACACCGGGTATTCCCGCGGCTGTCACAACTTGCTTCTCCTTCATACCGAGCTAGATTCGCTGCAGCTAGTAGTGATCTGAGTTTCAAAACGAAGCAAGCACTTGATAAGTACTATGCAAGAAGTATAATTTCACATCTAGAGGGGGCGAGGGGAAGTCTAAAAGGAGAAAACCTGGGGCAAGCGGTGAGAATCTGGGGAAGACAAGGCTTGACCCACCTGCCCGACTGGCTTAATGGTGGGATCAGAGACTACCTACCTCCACCTTCCGGCGAAGCTGCGCCTACAGGTGGGGTAGCAAAGAGCAAAACCACAGTGAAAAGTGGGTCGGCGTTTCACGAATGAATGTCTTGTTTACAAAAAAGAGACTCCAAATACTGTGAAATCTAAAGTAGCAACAGCCTCTACCAAGTGCCGTGCAAGAACCCCTCGGCTATCCCGAGTCTCTCAGGTGTTAACTCCCGTGTCCCGTACCGAAGGTGGTTCCAAGTGGGACTCGTCCGCGGCTAGGGGTGGGGAGGGGAGGGGAGGGGAGGGGAGGCAGACGACAGGGCTGGACAAGTAGACAAGTATTCCGCCCTGCCCAGTGTTCATCTAGAGCTTTTCTGTGCGATGAGAAAGAAGGCCTGAGGCAATTAAGATGTGGTGATTTATTGCCTATAGCAAGGTATCAATGTATCAATGTATCAATGTATCAATGTATCAATGTATCAATGTATCATACTTCGAAGTACTTTGTTTCGTTGGTGTCATGTACTACGAACTACGAAGTATAATTGGCCAAAGCAACCCTTGCAGTAAACCAAGGCGTAATGCGCGTACGAAGTAATACGTCTAATGTTACGACGTCCCACCTCTCAAGGTGGCCACCGGCACTGGTTCTTGGTAAGCGGGGTAAGCGGGGTACTTGTATGTACGTACTGTAACCAAGCCAAGCCAAGGACCAGGGGCGGCCCGTGCAACTGCACTGAACCACGACGACAGCCTGTGCTCCCACCTACCAGCAACGTGAACTTGAGCCCGTTCATCAACGCGCTGGCCCAGCTCTCTTGTCCCTCTTCTTCACATAACACCAAACATGCAAACACCAGCATCCCTTCTCAGTCCACCTGGCATAGCGAACGCTGAAAGTTCTCAACTAAGGAGCAACAAGCACAAGCGACTCAGAGCTGCGAGGGCCTGTGATCGGTGCAGGGCGAAGAAATATCGCTGTGATGAGTGTACACCTTGCTACCACTGTAGAAGTATAATTGCCTCGGGACCAATTGATAATTGTATCGTATTAATGTGTCCAGAGCACGCCTTGGACTGTACCTACTCCGGTGGCCAGATCGTGAGAATAGATGGACAGCCGGGGGATGCGAAGTCAGTCTACCATTATTCACAGCAGTCATAGATACCATTCGCTGTTATAACTAACTTGGCTCTCTAGCTATCTTCGTAGCCTTCAAAGACTCGTTGGCCAGTTGAATTCTCGAATACATCCTTCTAGTAGCGATGTAGCAACCATCATGGTTAGTAACGGCCACGTTGGCTTGGATAATCCGACTCCCGCTACATCCCCAGAGATGGTGCATAGATCAAGGTCACCAAGCGCCCATCCTGAAGCACCCAGTATACCGCCTAGTGCTACGTCTGGTCCAGATGTAACCCTGGAAGGCGAAGGAAGCGAAATTAACAACTACACCAAAGGTATTGAGTTTCACGGAAGCACATCCTCGATGGCATGTCTACGCTGCCTTCACAAGCACTCTCAACGCCAACCCCTTGGGCCTCTTCAAGGCACTACTGCCAGTGACCCAAAAGGCGGTGCCTCATTCATTTCTGCACTTCACAACCCTGACTTTACAAGTCAAGGACCGGTCACTCCGGAAGATAGCGCGCCGCGAGATAAACGAGTACTCTCGAGTCAAGCACATATTTTCATTCAGGGGTATTTTGATAGCCTCCATGTCATCACACCCGTGATCGACAAGGAGGAATTCTACACGCGAGCCCAAAGTCTTTGGAGAAATAACAGTCTGGACGCGGACTCTAGTTTTATGGCCCTGTATTTCAGCGTTCAGTCCCTGGGGGCATTAGTCCGTGTTTGGGATGAGGACTTATTAGATGGCATGGGTCGCTTTGAGTGGAGTCGGAAGCTATTCGGCGAGGCGCAACAGTACCTAAATATGCATCCATTTTCGAACGACCTCGACACTGTGCGTTGCTTGCTGTTAATGGTCTGTTGTCCCTCGAAACAGCAGGAAATTTAAATTTACTAATTAGACAGGCCAAGATATGCCAAAACGAGCTGTCTCCACACAGTAGGACCCAGAATACCACCTTTTGAATGGATTACGTTAACCTAGTTCAAATAGTGGCATACATGTACATGGGGCAAGCTATCCGAACTTGTCTATCTGCCGGCTACAATCGCGAAACACCAGGCCAATCTGAGAAGCAGGCGAGATTCATTTCTAGGACTTGGTGGTAAAGTACATTCCTTCCAGAAGCTGTGTTGCAGACATCTAACATTCCTACTCGGCTCAGGGGTCTGTTTGCTATGGATATGTGAGTCACCTCCCCGGGCGTGAAGCGTGTTGAGCTGAGGAATCGCCAAAGTGAGATGGGCCTTTCGCTTGGACGACCAGACACACTAGGCCTGGATGCATATCACAATAGGCGCTTCCCACCAAAGGATTCAACGGAGGTTGCAATCATTCCGTGTATGGTAGAGTTTGGCAGAATCATGCGTAAGGTGGCTGTGGACGTTTACTACTCTCCTCAACCTCTGCAATGCAAGTTTGAAGCTGCGATCAGAATTGAGCAGGAGATGAATCAATGGGTCTGTGCATTGCCCAATAACATTCGACCGGATCTGTCACGGCCAGAGGTTTTTCTAGGAGGCTTAAAAGAACCGAATTGGTCGAGACGACAACGACTTGTCCTTACCATTCGTAAGTCAAAAGAAAGCCTCAACTACGCCTATATTGCTGACAACGTACCCAAGGCTACCACAATGTGAGGATGCTTTTGTTTCGTCCGTTCCTAGTCTACTCTGGCACAACAGGCGCCAAGACTACGATTGAAGCCAGGGACGGGATTCTGAAGTGCATCGACTCAGCACAGGCGACGATCCGAACTATCCACAACGTATTCATAGTGCAAACCTTTTTCCGCTCCTGGTAACCTTACGCATCAAGCACTATCCTCGCCATTCTAAGTTGCAGAGACTAATCCAGTTACAGGTGGTGGAATACAACCTACATCATGTTCGCTGCGACGCTGCTCCTTCTGCATGCCAACACCCCAGCCGCTTCGCTGCAAAGAGATGCCCTGCTCAGTTCAGTGGACATGGCGGTGGAGATTCTCGAGGCCATGGATGAGTCGGTGGTTGCAAAGCGATCGGCTGACATTATCGCGAGCCATGTGAGCCTCGTTCGGGAGGCGGTGGTCGACACGCCTGTTTTGGCTCCAGCCATCAACTTGGCTATATCAGCACTTCCAGCTCAAGTATGTCATCGGCTTGGCTCGATACTTGATCGATCGCTCCTAGGATTTGGCAGCGGCTGATGTGTCCACAGGGATTTTCGTACGACCTTGCAGCTTTTGATGGAATGACTAATATCTTTGATGATCTGGAAGGGTGGTCTAACGAATTCTACACCAGTCAGGGAAATTGAATTAATAACAAGTCAAGGGTTGTTGGTAAGGAATCAAGGCAATATGGGTTAAATTTCAAAACTTCGCTTCTGTGGAAATAAGAATTAAATATCAAAAATTAATGTAAGACATTTCAGTATTTAATATAATAATGAACGAGTACAATAATACCTCTTTAACAAATAAATACTAATATATTTATTTTCAAGTGCACGTAGCGATTTTATCTAATAAAAAACCTTGAGGATTCAAAGATGTTATTATATCATAAAAGCATATGACATATACGAGGCAAATTTCTAAGCATTATCCTACTCAGAAATAGATTTCCACTCGGATTTCAGATTAGGGAAAAAGGGTGTGTAACACATTCAGAATTATGCGTATTCGTACGACCATCTAGCTCTCAAAAATAGTTATTAGCTCCGAATTGACTTTTGATCTTTCGGTTTTTAATTTCTAACATAAGTGGTGTGTCGTGAAGCAAGGTATCAATTAGCCATGGTAGGTACTCGACACTCGGAATAGCCGAGTTAACGACGTGCTCCGGGAAAAGCCAACCAAGCGCAGATGAAATGCAGCATGTGGAGTTTTCAAGGTTGTTGGAGCTCTTCCATATGCCACCTTTGATCGGCTTTACCGAAACCCGCCATTCGGTCAATATCCTTCTTCAGGAGAGGAAAAGCCAGCATTGAGACATGAGCTTCAGATTGAAATAACAATATTCCATTCCAATCACCCATCTTTTCTTACTCTACACAAGGTATTTCACACGTCGAAGACATGGCAGACGAGGATTACACGACATCGACGGCTTTGCTGGAAGCGCTCGAATCAGCCGGGGTGTCGCACCTATTCCTGAACGTGGGAAGCGACCACCCAGCAATCCTCGAGGCCATATCAAAGCAGCACATCGAAGGCCAGCCGAAGAAAATCCGCTTCATCACCGCGCCGCACGAGTTCGTGGGACTCAGTGCGGCGCAGGGCTACTTCCAGGCCAGCGGAGAGATGCAGGCTGTCCTGGTGCATGTCGATGCCGGAACCCTTTCCATGGCAGGAGCGATTCACAATGTAGCCCGGGCCCGGATACCCGTCCTCATACTCGCAGGGACCTCTCCTATCACAGATGAAAACGAGCTGCCCGGGAGTCGAAATGTGAGTCTGTTACTATCCGCCTAAAAAAACGGCCCCTCTATTCTATTAGAACCGAAGCGAGGAGATGGGCGACTGACAGTAGCTAACAAATACCCTCGTTGTGGGATAATAGGAGTTTATCCATTCTCTGCAGGACACCGTCGACCAGAGAGGGATAATGCGAGGATATACAGTCTACAACAATGAGATCCGGAGTGGCAGGAATGTGAAGCAGCTTGTACTGCGAGCGAGTCAGTTTGCTAAGAGTGAGCCGCAGGGCGCCGCGTACTTGATGGCATCCCGCGAGTGTCTGGAGGAGAGGATCCGCCCATATCATGTCGATGCGACCAGGTGGAAGCCTACCGCGCTGTCAGCTCTATCGCCAACTAGCGTTGAGACAATTGGCAATGCTTTACTGAATGCTAGTTGCCCAGTTGTAATCACCACCTACCTCGGTAAAGATGTAGAGGCTGCAGGTCACCTTTTGGAGCTTGCTGAAGCACTTGGAATAGCTGTACTGGTGGGATTCTTGATCTCCGGAATATCCCTGGAGGCAAGCTAACACCAGTCTAGGAAGCTTTGCCCAGTCACTTGAACTTCCCTTATGACCATCCCTTGTACATGGGCAATCATTGGAGCGAAGGGCCGCGCAACGCCCTCTTGGAGACGGCAGATGTGGTGCTCGTCATCGACTGCGACGTTCCATGGATCAAATCTGCTTTCAAACCCCCCGAGAATGCCCGCGTTTATCATATCGATGTCGACCCTTTGAAAGTCCAGATGTCTCTCTTCCACCTCGACACCGACCTATCATGCCAGGCCAATGCTCGTACAGCCCTTCAGCAGATCCACTACTACGTGTCGAGTCAGTTGACAAAGGATCACGAAATCAAGGTTCGGTCTCGCATTCAGGATTTGGAAACAATTCATCGCGAGTACATTAGCGGGGTTGTGGCTCTGGAAAAGGTGCCCGAGAAAGCCGACGTTCTTACACCCCATTACGTCCTGTCACGACTGAGGAGCTTTCTCGATGGTGACACAATAATCTTGAACGAAGGAATCTCGAACTATAAGCCCGTGGCCGATGTACTCAAGAGGTTCAAGCCAGGCTCTTATTTTACATCGGGGGCGACGGCTCTGGGCTGGCACGGCGGCGCGGCGATTGGCGTCAAGCTCGCCCAGCCCGCGAAAACGGTCGTCGCCATCACTGGGGATGGGACCTTCTTGTTCTCCATCCCGTCGTCTGTTCACTGGATGGCGCGGAAGTATGAAGCGCCTTTCCTCACACTGATATTGAACAACAGAGGCTGGAAGAGCCCTATGCTGAGCACCATCGCAGTGCACAAGAACGGATACTCCAGCAAGATGCAGAGTGACGACTTGCATGTTACCTTTGATCCCTCGTGTAACCATGCTCAGATTGCAGTCGCGGCGGGCGCTGGATACGGCGCTACTGTAAAAACCGTGGCTGAGCTAGATGGGGCGCTGCAGGCGGCTTTGAAGACTGTGCGTGAAGAGGGACGAGCGGCTGTTGTTGATGTTTGGTTGCCAAAGTTCCTTGTTGGCGACCGCGTAGGATGATGCTTCCTTAACAACCTTTGGCAAGAATACGTTCACCCTGGCTTCTTGAACTGCCAGGTTACCAATGGTTTCTTTTCCCATCTCTGCAGCATTGAGCCTTCCCATTGATCCCAAGGTAACAAGCTAAAGATAGAAGTTGGTTTGGAGAATGCACAATCAATTCATTGAAAGAACAACTGGAACTATTTACGACAAGAGACAACGTGCCCTCCAGCCGCTGGAGATATAGGCTTCCTATGATCGGCCTTGCCGACTGCCATCAGAGTGACTGAAACACTGTACGCCTATCTAACAAAACAAGAGTACCTTGATTCAGGATAGGAGCCTGAATCGTTGAATGAAGCAATTGAGCTTAGACGAAACGGCATGAGGCCCTTGTATAAGGTCAGCATACTATTAGGAGAGTAGCGGGCCTCCTCTCGAAGTACGAAGACACTCACATTGCCATACTGAGCCATCTTGAAGTACCTCCGCGTTAGCGAGAAGCGGTAATGTAGCGAGCTCATCCTTATTCGTCATTTGCAGGCCATCCAGTTCTGCAAATCCTTCCCCAATCAGCAAGTCGAGGGCCGGATAGACTTCTGTCGGGGTGGTCTCTGAGCGTTTCGTTTGGAGATACCAGCACAGGAGGAGACCTAGCAAAAGTCATGAGACCACAGGATCGGTGACAGGGAAGAGAAGAGTGTACAAAAGGTTAAGTGAATGTAACATACCGCCTTCAAAAACAGCAGTGGCCGACAGAGGCGTGAATCGATGAGGTGCCATTTTCTGTAGATATCTCAGGCCTAGCCGGCAGTCATCTCTCAGGGCCTCGGCCGCGCGAACGAGGGCCTTTTCGAGGTTTGTTGAATGTGGGGCCTTGAAAATTTCCTGAATCATTTCCGAACGTTTCAATACTCCTACAGACCCCAGCAGGTTCTTCATTGTAGCTAGTTGAGAGTTTCCATAGAGATGATAGTATACCGAGTCTAGCAGCAGCTTGGTCGATCTCGCCTGTGGCGTGTGCGTGGATCTGTGGCTGTTCTCGCTGACTGTCCTCATGGTCCACATTTCACCCAGAATTCGTACCGATCTCTCCATCTCGTTGACGAAACTCGTGTATAGGTGCGGATGCTGTGAGCCAGCCAGGTTCTCGAATAGACATATGTGGCCAAGGACAGCAGACACAATACTCAGGAATCCAAAATCGCTGATCTCCAGGATTGGGGATTCACCAGCAAATATACGCTTCAGGGTATCTGAGAAAATCGGCATCTCCGTGGGCCCCTCCCAACTGGACTCGTCTTTTAGCCAAGAACTCATGCTCGAAGGGAGTGAGAACTTGGCGTCAAGATCAGGGAGAGCGATATATTGCTTTTGTGTAGTAGAGTTCACTGCTGCTCCAAGGATTATCGTACTTGCCATACACCTAAACTCATGTTAAGACTCATTTGGCATGAAATATTTCGAGGGTATGAATCTTGATTACCTGTTGACGGTTTCCTGGTAAACCCAGTCTCCATAAGTCGTTATTGAAAACTGCTTTAAAGTTCCGACAGCTTCCTGTGCAAGCTAAACGACGTATCACGTCAGTCCTAGCTGGTCTACACGAACTTTCACTGGTCAGCTTACTTTGGCATTGCAAGAAAATATACTGGATGCTCTCTGTGGTATTGTCCAATCCCCGCCGTAAACTTCGAAGAAGCCCAACAATAGATTTGCTTGCAAGAGCCAAAGTTGGAAGGGATTATCGTTTTTCCAGTGCTGCATTGCTTGTCAGCTCAATTGTGCAAAGCTTGCCAACAACATCGTCATGATAGAGGAATAAAATACACGCATGGATGGAACGATCCCCGGTCCAATGGTAATTTTCTGACACTCCCTCATTCTTGACTTTTATCTTACCTCAGAGGTAAGCTGCAGGGAGGCTGCGTGCATCGTTGCAGCAGCGCCTTGTTCGCTTGAATACATCGCACCGCACGCCATTACTGCGATGAGTAGAGGTGCTATGATTGGATTTCGTGTCAGTCCCCACTCAAGTCACGGCGAGGTCTGTACGTACAAGGTACGTTCGCAGCATCAAATGTTGGTCTATGCACGATCGGTAGTTGCGGATCCATAAATTCAAAATATGCATCAACGAAACGAATGACTGCGTATTTCGAAGGAAATCGAAAATGCAACAGTTTTTGGCTGGGATCGTAGTGAGCTAAATTTGCTTTTGCCTTTGTGTACCCGTCATCGTCAAGAACAAAGGAGCTTCCCGTTTGCTGTTGATCGTTTTCCAGGGAGGCTCGTATAACGTGTGGAGCTTGAAGGCCACTTTGCTCTGAGCTTGACACGTTAGGCCGCATGTCCTGAGCAGGCGACAATAGCATCTGCCAAAGGCTCGAATTGACGAGCCCTTCCGGCGGAGAAAGGTCAGGGAAAAGGTTATCTGGTAGGAATAGATCCTCGAGAGGTGGATCATTGCTTGCATATACGGCTAGGTCGGGAAAATGAAGGTTTGCATCCAAGAGTATGCTATCAAGCGTGTCGTTTCTCGCGGAGGACAGTGTCTCTGCGTTACTCCACGTAGGATGAGGATGATCTTCGCCAATACATGCCGGCTTTGTTACGTTTGATCCAGGCGAGGAATCTTCAGATGAGGCTGATGACGGAGACGAGCAACTGGCACGGGCTCTATCCCGTTCAGTAGGTACATAAGCATGTGCATTGGAGGGCAGCTCGGATCCATCACTGGCGATTGTCGACGTCGCATCGGGGTGGAAATTTCTTGTGTGGCGGACAATTACATCTTTCCGCGACGATGACAGCGAACAGTGCGCACAGATGTACGGTTTATCGCCTTGATCTACGAGAGTAAAGGTTAGTTGGACATCTTCAGATACGTAGTTGGCAGCAAGGCGGAACGGAACGTACGCATTCTCTGATGACGCCTCAAGTGCGCTGGACGACTGAAGGTTGCGTTGCACTCAGTGCAAGGAAGAATCCGTGGTTCGCCTTTTTTTCTTTTCCGGCGAACCCTGATACTTTCCCGGCCCCGAGTTCCAGCGGTTGGCAGGGTCGTCGACATGTGTCTTCATTAGGGTTCCGTCAGCGTCAGGAGCGGAAATGGTAGTGACTGCCCCATGAGCTGCGAGCGAGGTGCAGCGACAACCTCCAGAGAAGACGGGAGCGGGGCTTCAATCTCAACAAGCAAGGACGGGCGCCTGACAGTCATGCAGCCTTGGTCCCTCCCTCTTCTTGCGGTGCAGAATGAATCAGAATGGTAGGCAGATATAGAGAGTAAGGACGGGAAAGGATACGACAGGACAGGACAGGACAGGACAAGATAGGATACGATAGGATAGGATCGAAGATGAGGTTACGATTGGGGATGAACGTTGGTCTGGGGAAACACGGACGGACTTAGGCGGTGCGGGTTGCGGGGTACAGTAGCGCGGCGGGGTAGGGCGGCGGGGGAGTGCTTTCTTCAGCGAGGCGAGAAAGTGGGGCCGCTAGGCGGGGGAGGTAAGAAAGATACGAAGGTACAGTGCCGACAGGGCTGCCTAGGTACAAAAGGTACTTCAGTACTTAACGTAAATAAAGGCACGTGGGCACCTGGCTTTTGATGCTGCAAGCAAGGTAGGTTTGGCATTCATTGGTTCGGATCTGAAGACTTTTATTTCCAGTACAACACAACGTCCCAACTTCTGCCAGTATCTGCAGAAATAGCCAGCCCGTCTCATTTCATCATCTCATAGTTGAGCCGAATGCTCGAAACAGAGAAGATGAGAAGGACCGTCAGGCTAGGGATATCCGGGACCTCTGGGGGTCTGGGTTATCCGCCCGTCCCCAAGCGAAAAGTCGCGTCTCGGAAGATCCGAACGAACTTGTCCCCTCGTAGAGCTTGACTTTACCTCCGTATACACTAGACACCAACCAAGTTGCTGCCCACCCGGCTGAGCCAGAAGCTTTTGGTCTAGCTGCATTGCATCAGCTGTGGGCAGCTGGATGAGCTCCCCACCGTGTACAGTAAGTAGCTCCTGACCTGAAACCATCACATTTTCGCCGATAACTCCGCTGAGCGACGGCAGTTCGTGTCCTGTTTACTTTAGATGGTAGCTATGTCAAATGCGAGAAAAACGCGAAACTGCATCATTGCGGAGAGAGTCTAACCGAGTCCTATTTCCAGCTATTTATTGTCCTTGTAATTCCCCTTCTTGATGCTGCTATTACTTACGCTGTAGCCTCGATCGGTAATTGCTAAACCGTCTCCTCATCAAACCCCAAAACAAGCCTATTTCCACTACTACATAATGGCCCAGACCACAGAGACCAATAAGGTCTTGATTATTGGTGCCGGACCTGGGGGGTTGGTCCTGGCACAGAGCCTTCGACATCGAAACATCCCATATGAGGTCTTCGAGCGCGACGCTGAACGTTCTACACGAAGCCAAGGTTGGGCGGTAGCACTCTTCGAGTGAGCATATAGAACCCAAAACTTCAACGAAGAACTAACCCAAGTCCTCCAGGTGCTTACCTGACCTCGTCAAGCTTCTCCCAGACGACATTGGCGACCTCCAATCCGTAAGCGTGAACTATGGCATAGAAGACTGCGATTCGATGGGCGTGCTAGATGCCCAAACAGCTAAGCTAGTGGCTAGGCTTGGTGGTGTCCCTCGTGGCCAACCAGGCTATGTTCTCCGTGCCAGTCGCAGCCACTTCAGAGAGTTCTTATGGAAGCATTTGAACATTTCAACCAGCAAGGAGTTCTCTCACTACACGGAAGACCAGGACGGTGTAACGGCATTCTTCAAGGACGGCACCAGCGCTCGCGGATCCATTCTCATTGGCGCCGACGGGTCGCGTTCCAAAGTCCGCGACAACTTGCTCGGTGACAGCCGCAAACCGGTGCTTAGCAACTACCTCGCGGTCACTGGGCAGGGTGAGCTCCCTCGTCATGTATACGAGCCGCTCCGTGAACTTGGGACCGCAGCTGTCCTAGCCAATGCCCCGAATATGCGATGTCTGTTCGGTTTTCGATCAATGACGCCAGATAAATCAAGTGCTCAATACTACTGGGTCTTGGGCTTCTGGAGCCAAGACCCAGCAGCAGAGTCAGCTTGGCTAGATAAAGCGAGCAAGGAGTCGCTATACGACAAGGCAATCGAGCTTACGGCTGGGTGGACTCCAATGTTAACTGAGGTTATCCGTCACACAGGCTCGGACGGCATGTTTGCGCCGCCAATCAAGTTTTACGAATTCGTCTCGCCACCAACCCTGCCCGGGAAGCGTGTGACTCTACTGGGTGATGCTGCCCACGCAATGACTCCGTTTCGCGGTGGTGGCGCCAACACGGCTATCAGAGATGCTTGTGAACTCTCCAAGTTGATCATCCAAGCTGTTGAGGACAAACAGCCGTTGAAGTCGGTGCTGCGCAAGTACGAGGAAGTCATGCTACCAAGGGGCAGTGAGATAGTCTTGTCGAGCCGAGCCGTGGGTGAGAATTTAGAGCATTTGATGGACATACTCCGCAAGGTAGGGAAGATGGAGGAGGAATAGCAGGATGGAAGGTCAAATGCGGTATTATATTAGGATGTTCGCAATATGATATTAAAATGGCATTATAACTATGTTTGCTTCTACAACCCTGCCGCCAAATCACCTTCAAGTCTTCCTTCAACTGTCTGGCTCACTCAGCATTGTGGTCGCTCACCATCACTATAAGAGAATTACATCCATATGTATGAAAATATCTCCTGGCCTGTAATCTAAACTATATAAATCACATAATTAAACCTAAAGAAACCAAAGCGGACACTCGCGGGAGCCGTCGGAATTTGCATAAGGCGAGTCTGCCTTATCACAAGAGTATTATCCCCTTAACTGCCATAAACACACTTTTTCAGGGGGTTGCCTTGAACTACAGGGCCAGAGTGCGGGGCATAGCAACAACCAGCGTGCAAACTTAAATTTAGGGTCTCGCTACA
Source organism: Leptodontidium sp. MPI-SDFR-AT-0119 (assembly GCA_020726505.1). NCBI lineage: Eukaryota > Fungi > Ascomycota > Leotiomycetes > Helotiales > Leptodontidiaceae > Leptodontidium > Leptodontidium sp. MPI-SDFR-AT-0119. The sequence goes on from JAHLEZ010000024.1 coordinate 316,177, forward strand.
GGGGCTTACAGGCTACCGAAAAGTGTGTTTCTGGTGGCAGTTAAGGGGATAAGACTACCATGTCCATCGGGTTTGCTCTAGTCACAGTATGATCCTGTTGGTCAGTGGTATCCTGGGAGATGGCATTCTATAGGGAGCATGAGAAGGAGTCCTCGCACTGACATCTGACGGCACAAGTAACTCAAGGTAGACTTCGCAGAGGATGGTGTGTATAAAAGTAGCATCAATTGGCGCGTCTAAATACGATGGCAGGCACCGCTAGGTCATTGTTAATAACAGGCACTGCTATGACGGGCTCACCGAGCCATGAAATAGAAGATGCAGTGGATGCTTCACCACGTTATATTCCTAGTTATGCTATCTATGGCAATTTTTTTTTTGGACCAGGAACCCCAGGAGCCTTTTCAATGAAATGAATCCCCACAGACCTAAATCTATCGCCGCCCTACTTGAGTGGCACGACCGGAATGATGAGGCTAGAATCATACTTGCCACCAAAATGGATGGTATGTTTCCCCTTATTCAGATTGTCGGGCTTCGATTTGGTGTGGTCTGGAAACTCAATGCACTGATCCAGAGACCCTTGAGCGCGCAGGATCAAGGATTCACCTGCTTCAAACTGGATCCCTAGTGGCCAAAAACCTATCTCGACAGAAACCACTGTCCCGGGGGGCACTTTTTCCTCTTTGTCATGGGGATGGAAAGGGATGATAGCTGTTGAGCGCTGGGGATCTTGGGCGCGGTGAGACAAGCGGAGTACGCCAGTTGCGCCAAGATACTAGAGTTGTTTGTGAGCTAGAAGACGAGAATTTGAATTTCAGAGGGGAGAAATATCATACCTTGATCACGTTGGCGTTCGGAACATCCTCAGTAGATTTAACATCATCCGGGAGTTCCTCCCAGGGAAGATTGATATGTTCCAGGACTTTGCCATTCTTGTCTGCCTTGCGGATAGACAAGTAGATATCCATATCATCAGTGTCGGCACATGATACCCAGAGCCTCGCTTTAGAGAAGCCAATGAGCGTTGTAGTCTCGTCAAAGACGAACCTGAAATCGGCCGGCGCTGCCCTGAGGTCATCCGCCTGATACGAAACGGATGATATCTTGTGCACGGGTGCCGTTGCCAAGCTAGACTCAGAGAGAAACAGCTTCTTATATTGAGTATTCTCTGGAGGATATTCTGAAAAGGGTCGGTTGTCAAGAGCTTTCTACAGTGTGTTAGATTGTGTAGCCAGTAGCCTGGATTTGAGGGAAAACCTACCTTGTGAAATGTAAGGACCGAAACTCGTACAGGTACCGTTTTCTCCCAGTCATTATCCACGCCCTTCAGGTAGCGGTCGAAGAACTTTTGGAGTTCATCCGTGTTCTCTGGACGATATAAATCATACCACTCTTGGGTTGAGTGAATCCGAAGCCACTTCTTCTGACTTGCAGCGTTCCGATATCCCTTCACAGTACCGAATCCATGGAGTGCTGAAGAGTAACTTGCTGCGACATACATGGGAATTTTGATGTTTGCGGTTGACAGGTTCTTGTCTTCCCAGTACGGACTGTACAATGGAGATGTCTGCAGTGCTTTCACAATGTCTTCTCGACCCCTGCGTCCTCGGATGGTTTTATTCATGATGAAGTTCAGAAATGGGAGATTTGGGATACCACCTCGACAAGCAAGTTCTCGGTACATATCAGTAAACCCTTCCCACGGGGCAATAGCCTTGAGGGAGGGAGGTTGCTCGACCGCTGTCGACCACTGGCTTGTTGCGAGCCATGAATTCCCTGCCATCCCAATTGAACCGTTGCACCAGTCCAGGGCAGCAACAAACTCGACAATCTCATATCCATCACGGCCTAATGATGCTTCAGCCAAAATCCTTCGTAGTGGCAGCAATTTAACATACCTTGCTGTGATCCTTCAATGTACAGATTGCCCTCGGACTCCCAGGTCCCTCTCAAGTCAACGTTGACAATGGCATACCCTCGCGGAGCCCATTCAGCCGGATCGAGACTGTAACGGTCAATGCGACTCATATACTAGGATGCCCCGCTGTGCGTACAATTCAAATTTCTCCAGCCCAGACAACTTGCTCTCGGGAATGCCAATTCTGTAGGGGCAATTTCCATAGATGTCAAAGCCTAGGGGACATTAGTGCCTCAGCAATTATGTGGGAGTAAAGCATTTACCGTGTCCGCCTTTGCCATACGGACTCATTCCCACCAAGGCCGGAATCTTCTCACGAGCACCATGTGGTCGCAGAACATCAATGTAGACCTATTGTCACGCATTAGTCACCTCGTAAAGTGGCACTTGGGTGTTACTACCTTTGTGCCGTCCTTTAATGTGATCGCTATATTCTGGTCATAGATAATGTCGCAAGGAAGAGGACGTTTTTTCTCGTTTTTCTGCCATCCCTTTGGCAAGATATCGGTCGAGCGAGTCTGTTTCACGTACGCAGGCATTGCGGTAGAGTCCTCGGGGCGGACTGTGTCTACCAGCGGAACCTCAACTCCAGCGATATTGATGGTTGCCATGATGATGCTTTGAAAGATATTTAGCGAAGATTTGGGGGCGGTATGAGAATGAGAATGAGAGAGCAGACGATATTCAACGGATAGCACGATGTAAACAGAGAGCAACCAGTCAAATGCTCGAGGTACTTTAATACCTCGAGCAGGTGGTCAGCCCAATATGGTTTAGGTTTAAACAATTGAGGGCAGGGCGGGTGGGACGCAAAACACAGGGTGGGTGGCCACCACCAACGGCAACGGGTCTAGGGGTGGACCCCGAAATGCTCGGAAATTCCGTATCCCACATGACAGTATCCTTCCGTAACCGAGGGCTATTACGCGTCGCTGCTTCGCTACCTCACTCGTACTAGTGATTAATATCAAGTTCCTTTGATCATAATAATTTTCAGGTACCGCTGCTCCGTAAGGCGCATCTGACGATTTATCGGACGACTTTGTTTACTTCCTGACGGGGAACCTGAAACTGTTCGACTTTCTATAAATTCCCAGCTCTGCCTCGTTGAAAATACTCTTGAGGTCAACATTCTCTCCTTGCTCTATCGCGCATGAGATTCATCCATATCCATCATCCGCAGAAACAATGGGCCGAACAGTAACCTCCAAAGACATCGAGGAGCTCCGCGCTCTCCTCAGCGGGACCAATGCGAAGCTTCTCACTCCAACTGAGGAGGGTTACGAGAAAGCCATCGAACGATGGTCCAAAGCAGCTGAAAAGCCGGCCGGCGTAGTCGTCGTTCCAACAGACGCCTTCCAGATTTCCACAGTCGTTAAATTTGCAGCGGCCAAGAAACTTGACCTTGCCGTCCGCGGTGGTGGTCATTCTACAGCCGGCTCAAGCAGCACGGACGGCGGTCTTCTCTTCGACCTGAGCAGCATACGAGATATCATTGTGGACCCCGCTACTAAAACGGTCAAAGTCGGCGGCGGCGCAAATTGGGGCGAGGTCGACGCCGGACTCGCAAAGTACGGCCTCGCAACTGTCGGAGGAACGATCTCAGATACCGGAGTTGGCGGCTTGACCCTGGGAGGCGGATATGGCTGGCTATCTGGCAAGTATGGACTCACAATCGACAACCTCATCAGCGTCACTGTTGTCGTTGCAAGTGGTGACATCCTCAAAGCCTCCAAAGATCAAAACCCCGACTTGTTCTGGGCTATGCGAGGCGCGGGCCATAACTTTGGCCTCGTGACGGAGTTTGAGTTTCAGGCGTTCGAGCAGGGTGACATGTGGGCTGGCGTGCTGGCCTTCAAACCGGCCCCTCCCGTCGTAGCACAAGTCGTGGCCGCCGTCAACGACATCTTTGTCGGTCCCAAGGACGGTAAGGGAACAACCAAGCTCGCAGGCCAAGGCATGGGTGCACTTGTTCTCACACGTCCGCCCGATGCTGGTGGCAAAGTGGTCCTCGCAGTGGCCATCATTTTCAATGGCACTGAGGAGGAAGGAAAGAAGGCATTTAAGGCTCTGTTCGAGATTGGCCCCATCAACTCCACCATGAAGCCGGTCCCCTATCATGTCGCGAACCAAACGCTCCATGGCCCCCATGGTTACCGTGTCAGCATGAAAGGAGCCGTCTTTTCTCTGCCCCTACAACCCGAATTCGTGCAAGAGGTCCTTGGCGAGTACGTCAAGTTCACTGAGGAAGCCGCGGACATGGCTGGGACGATGATCATATATGAGTTGTACGATCCCTATGTCGTAAATACTCGGGCGAGTAATCAGGATACGAGCTTTGCCAACAGAGGGTGGCACATGAACGCCATGGTGACGCCCTACTGGACCAAACCGGAAAATGATGCGTTGGGGAGGCAGTGGGCGAGAGACACCTCTGTCATTTTTGACAAGTGGTTTGCGAAGTCGGGCCGAGAGCAACGAGCGGGCGACTATGGAACGGTGCTGGCATATGGCAACTATGACCGTAAGTTATTTCGCCTCTTTTCATATTCCTGTGAGATTGTCTTCCACATACTAATTCGCACACGGTAGATTACGACGGGAAGAAATCCCAAGATCTCTTTGGATTGAATTATCCACGGCTTCAGAGCGTGAAGGCCAAGTATGATCCGGGGAATCTGTTCAACAAGCAATTTGCAGTGACTCCGCAACTCTAACCGAGTTTTTTTCATTGGAAGCCCTCAGCTCTTTCTTGAATCGTGCTTAGCTATCCCCCTTCAATTAGAGAGAAATTGTTTGCTAGGACCTAAATGTTATGCATAAACTGTTTAAAGATTGCAAAATGTCATGCTACCAATTACTCACGGGGACTTTCAAATTTTCCTTTCCCTTCTGTCCCGTGTCCAACTATTTCTATGTGTTAAGCTATAGCGCCGACATCATGGTCGGCCTACAAGTTGAGAGAGTGTATTAGATCTGCCTAGCGGGAAGAGAACATGAATAATCAGATCAAGTGAGCCTAGCACGGTAGTGATCGGTGTCATATGGCACAATCTACCTCTTGTATTTCATCTCTCATGGGAGAATGGCTAATTATCTGTGGTGAACATCAAAAGGGATTTCAATCGTAGTAACGGCTGTCCTCACTATTCCACTTTCACCTGTTGAAAGAGACAAAGAGACACCATTTTGTTACTGTCAGCATGCAACAGTTGTCCTGTGGTTGTTGAGCGGTACGGTCGACTCATTTGAAGTGAGTAAGATCACTATCTGGCTCGTGATTTCCAAGGAGGTTTACTACTGCCTATTGTTTAGATGCTCTATGTCAGCATTACTGACTGTAGCCTTAATACGACAACTCAACCCAGGTTCATGAAACAACATTCGTGCCACAAAGCCTCTCAATACCGCTTACCCAAACTCTAGATAGTGGCCTTACAGAACTTTACCAGCTAGATGAAACATTAAATCAAAATTCAATAGCAGACATCTCGAATGTTCTGTTGAATTCAACTGAATCTGTTTCAATCCAAGTGTTTTGCGTTACCAACTCATGCGAAGTTTTATTTGCTTTCAACTGTTGAACGGTACACGAGAGTGAGAGTTGAGTATGGTAAATAATGATTGATTGCTTTGCAGAATGAACTCGGAGGGAAGCCCTCTATATTTACATGAAGCTGTAGTGGCTAGTCTTAGTGTGTACATGACCATCTCGTGTCACTATTCGACATCAACCGGGGAGGCTCGGCACCAGTTACAAAATTATCTCCCTTGAGCGAAACAAGCCATGCAACGATATCTACCCCAACACCATAAAGTTACTTTAGTCAGATTGTAACTGGCGCTTTCCATCATGGCTCGTTACACCTCTGCGAGAAGGTAGTGGTCAAACCATGCAATAGCCTGATAGAAAGCCTGCTCTTTCGCGAACTTCTGGACCCTGTTGTTCAAGTCGCAACGGACGGCGAAACCATGCTCGACGCCGGAGTAGAAGAAGATCTGCCAGGGTTGGCTGGTCTTCTTAAGGATCTTCTCGGTTTTGTAGCGCCTCTCATCAGGAAAGATGGGGTCCACCTCAGCGGCAGCGATGGCTAAGGGCCCACCGAGCTTCGCAAGCTCATCTTCATCCATGAAGCTGGGGTGGGCGACATAGCCGACCTGAATGCCATCCGTGTAGTGGCGGACGAGGTACTGCCATGATACATGAGTGGTTAGACTTGCTTCCATTTCGCTGGGGTAGATTGAGACACAGATGGTAGATTTACCTTGGCGCCGAAGCAGTAGCCAACTGAGCCAATCTTTGTAATGCCGTAATCCTCCTTTAAGGCCTTGATGGCATCCTCGACAACGGGATCAACAGCCTCCTCGGTATGGGGATTCTTACCATTACTGCCATGGGCCAGCCACTCGAAGATGTTGTAGGCCGGGTCGTGGGCTTTCTGTAAAGGGACGGGATCGCCATTGAAGGTGTCAATTAGCAGAGTCAGGTAGCCGTTGGCGGCAAACTCGTCCGCGAGCAGCTTGCTGTTCTGCCAGACACCAATGATATCCGGCAGGTAAAGGATTGCTGCGTCCTTGTGCGTCTTCTCCAGAGGGGGTGTCGCAAGATAGGCATCATACTTCCCAGCGATTCTAATGGATTTGCCTTGAGGGGTGCCCCTGTGAGTATAACAAGTTGATTAGTCAATGTCGGAGGATTGAGACCTGCTCAGTGTAACTTTCTCCATCGACAGGGCAGTTTGCTCAAGTACCAGAAAACAGGAAAGCATAACAAAGAAACTTAAGGCAGGGGACAAAGAATTAAAGACAAGGGAGTCTTACTCGTGCTTGAAGCCAACGGTGCAGCAAGCTGCCGGAGGATATGAAGCCATTGAAGTGCTTTCTTGGACTTGATTTCTGATGAGTCGATGGTAACGGGCTGGAGGTGGACGAGAGCGTAAGTAATTAGTTCTTGGCCAGGGGAGTTTGGATATCAGGGCGCCTTTAAATGCTGCTAGATAAATGGCAGGAGCCTAGTCAAAGTCCACGTACAGTACCACATAACAATCTACTCTCCTAAGTGGAACTGATAATACTGTACTACTACAACACTGTGCATAGATGTCTCCAATTATCCACGAATACATTTACTCGGCCTCGCCGAGCGCGTAAGCCATCGGATGATACACGATGATTGGAATGATTCGGGGTCTCCCCACCCGGCTTGTGTGGGTAATGAAAATGGTATGATTCAGACCACCACCACCACCACCACCAACAACAACAACAACAACAATCACCCTCGACTGAGACCAAGACAATAGACAAGTCCTACAGCGGAGATAACGGGAGTTTGATTACCTTTTATCGCCGTTCCGTGGGCTCTTTAGGTGGTGACAGATTCGAGTGGGTTACTTAATGGTTGGATAGAGGGCTGTCTGGGCATTGGGCGTAACGCTAGTGGTATGTTGAAACTGTGGGTGGCCACCAAATTGTCACACCAGTAGGCCAAAAACAATACCAAACAATTAAAAGGCACCATAAGTAGTGTCGCGTGTGAGTGTGTGGGTCTTCTTCATGCAGTAGCCCTGCTGTACCCCGGATTTTCCACTGGAGGGCCATCGGCTTCAAGTGGAGCGTCATTTTGTATTCGGAAGAGCCACAGCACCCCCGACGCCGGAAATCCATATGTAGATAAATGCAGACTCAAGAACTCGTTGATTATTGATTTATAATTCCCACAACTCCCCAGTGTCCAAATTACTATCCTACTGTCAGTACTTGGTTCAGGCCATCCTATCAGCATCATGTCGTCCCAACAAACGAACAGCAATCCATCGCTAGCCGGGAAGGTTGCCATCATTTCTGGGTCGTCTGCGGGGATAGGGGCTGCAATTGCTCGAGAGTTGTCCAAGCGTGGAGCTACCGTCGTGATCAACTACCCGTTTCCCAGCGAAGAGGCAGATGCGGACAAAGTGAAGGAAAGCCTTGGGCCGCAAGCCAAGGCAATCACTGTTGAAGCAGACTTATCAACGACCAAAGGACCACAAACGCTTGCAGATGCGGCAGCAGCCGCCTTTGGGAAGATTGATATTCTGGTCAACAATGCTGGCATTGCCCCTCATATCGCCTTTGACGAACTTGACAACGGAAAGATTGAAGAACTTTGGAGCTCGACCATCAACCTGAACTCGCGAGGTGTATTCCTGCTCTCGCGAGCAGTTTTGAAATACCTTTCGCCCCAAAATTCCCGTATCGTCAACATCGCAAGCAGTGCCTCTCGTACTCCTGTCCCAGGCCAAAGCCTGTACGTCGGCTCCAAGGGTTTCGTTGAAGCTTTGACCAGAGTAATGGCTGTTGAGTTACCGCGGAAGTACAATTGTACGGTTAACGCAGTCGCTCCTGGACCTGTGGGCACGGAAACATATTTGGCTTCGCCTGTGGTCGTTGCGGGTCATTTGAATGAGTTTGTCGAGGCAACGCCGGTTGCTGCTCGTGTGGCCAAGCCTGAGGAAGTCGCATATGTCGTCGCCGCATTATGTGAGGAGGGAGCAAACTGGGTAAATGGAGCAACTATTCCTGTCACAGGTGGTACCGCGTTCTAGAGTGAGAGACATGGGATGAATGAACACTTCGGCGGGGTAGATAACACCCAGCGCGATCATTGTCAATAGCTCTCAAAGCATAATCTGATGGTGTCTCAGCGCCCATGTATCAATTGCGGACTTCCAGTATTGGCACCTGCAGCTGGGGTCGATATTTGCAAGAGTAAAAAATTCGGTGACAGAACAGCTCGGTTCACGCCACCTTCTGGTATTGATTATCTCCCGAGAGGACTTCGTTCGTGGCCGAAGTAGTTTGGTAAGTTTGTATATTAGATCAAATCAAGAATAATCTGCTGTCTGATGGGAAACAAACGTATCACTTGATTACTCAAACATAGCTGTGCTTAGGCTTTAATAAGTGTAATTAACTCTTCTTACCTCAAACTGAATATACACTTGTAACAGCACCACTGGAAACCTCCATCTGACAGCTGCTGGTCCTCAGTTATTTGACAAGCTTCAATCACGTCAATGTGACCTCATGTCCAAAGAGCGCAGCAAAGAGTTAAATAGTCTCCGATATGCATAATTCTTCCTTTCTTGGCAGTCTTGCACTTGAACGCAACACGTCCAGCCAGAACGAGATGATGCGGTGACCGGAGGTAGAGAGATCTTTTGAGCCTGAGGCCGGAACAAGAAGTCGAGGAGTTGATTACGTGTCGCGCAGGATCAGTCGTGCGAGACACTTTCGAAGTGGAACAGAAGTCGGACGTCGCGGATGAAGAAGATGGTGCTCAAAGAAGCTTTTCCGGATGTCCCGAGCTCGGGTTCGAGATTTGGGGTGTATCATAGTACCCCAGGTTTAGCAGACCCTGCAGCGGCTTTTCCGTGCCCACAATCCGCGGCGATGCATTGTCCGCGTGTACAGAAGGACCTATCTATACCTTCACTTAATCGTGCCGCTCTGAAGTTTCCATCCGCAATCAGCTCTCTTTTCCACACATAACTCCTAGTGTCCTCCAAATATTTTTCGTTACTCAACAGGAACCTTTCACCATGCAGCTTCTGGTCTTGTTTCTTTTTCTATTTCTGGTTATCATAGCCTATGCACTGTGCGCACCTCCCAAACCTAAGCTTCCTCCGGGCTCAAGATTGCCTCCCGGCCCTCCAGGTATTTTTCAGTCCATGATGCAAGACATATCGTGCTAATAGATCTGCAGGCAGGCCATTCGTCGGCAATCTCCCAGATATTCCGCCTGCTCACTCCTGGCTCAAATTCAAAGAATGGGCCGACATATATGGCCCCATCTTCAGACTCAATCTGATGGGTCGAAACATGATCGTTGTTTCCACGGAGAAGATCGCCAATGAGTTGCTACGGGAAAGGGGGACTATATACTCTTCGAGGGAACAACTACCTATGGCAGTGCAATTGATGTCGCAAAATCTGAGACTTTTGTTCATCCCCTATGGCGGTGGGTAATCGTCAACCAGTATTCACCCGTCGAGGCATTGAAGCTGAACGTTACACTAGATTTGTTCCGTCGAGTACGGAAATTTATGCATATTTTGACCATGCAGAGCGCAGCTGCTTCTTATGAACCAGTGCAAATGCACGAGTCTGCAAGACTTCTGTACGGCTTTCTCAACGATCCCAGCAAGTATGAAGAGCTGTTTGAACTGTACGCTGGTGGACTCATCATGAAAATTGCATACGATAAGAGCGTTGAGTCGACCAAGGATCCTGATGTGAGGCGGGCATTACAAGTTGTCCATACCGTCGAACGCGTGGCTTCTCCTGGCGCGTACCTTGTCGACAGTTTTCCTCTTTTGAATTATCTTCCGAAATGGCTTGCACCATTCAAACGAGAAGGAGAAATGCTCCATCAAAGAGAGAAATCTTTTTATCGAGAGTTACTGTACGGAGTCCGAGACAGGATCAGGTCCGAGAAGTGTGGCGACTGCTTTGCCAGGAAGTTCTTGGAGAACCAGGATCAATTTGATCTATCAGATGATGAGGGAGCATATGCTCTCGGTGTCTTGTTTGAGGCGGGATCGGGTACGACGGCGGCAGCAATGATGTCCTTCTGCCTGGCCATGTGCCATCACCCCGACTGGCAAAGCAAGATGCAGAGAGAAGTTGATGAGGTAGTGGGATCTTCGCGAATGCCAACGTTTGACGATATTCCTTCGTTACCAACTGTTCGTGCGGTTGTCAAAGAGGCTCTAAGATGGCGGCCTGTCACGGCTGGAGGTATACCTCATGAGCTTACTAAGGATGATGTTTATGAGGGTTTCTTCTTTCCAGCAGGCAGTAACATTATACCTAATCAATGGTAAGGGCGGTTTGCTAAATCAAAAGAATGACTCTTGGTTAACGTTAGCAGGGCAATTCATCGGGAGGAGAAGCTCTACCCAGATCCCGAGACCTTCAATCCTGAACGGTGGCTATCTGCAGATTACCCGACATTCCGCGAACCGTTGACCAAATTTCCCAATCTGCAAAACTTCTCAGCATTTGGATTTGGTCGTCGTATCTGCCCTGGCATGAACATCGCAGAAAAGTCCCTCCACCTCCTTACCACACGAATGGCATGGGCTTTTACCTTGAAGAAACGTCCGGGGGTTGAGGTGCCTCTGTATGATTACACTTCTGGCTTCAACGTTCAACCGAAGCCCTTCGTCTTCGATTCCGAAGTGAGAAGTCCAGAGAAGAGAGATCTTATACGAAAACAGTGGAAGGAGAGCATGGAAAAAGGTCCAGTTTCATCATAGCAAAAAGCAGCAGGATAGTCCAATCAAGGAATGAAAATTTACCTTTTCACCACACCCTTTAATTGTTTTCCACTACATCATGACGACTAATCTGTCATTATATATTCTCTCTCTCTGTAAGCGTGGACTTAGCCAGAATGCTTTTGTTAGTCCTAGAAAGTGTCGCTAGTCTCCCAGATGTAAAGGACTCATTGGCTCAGACCTAATTAAGATCATGTCAAGACTAAATGACTTAGCCTCCCTGGAACGATTAATAGTCGAAAAGCTAGCCCTAGTTAACCAAAACATCCTCTAGGCATTCAAGATTCTAGCTTTCACAACCGATTGTATTACTGCCATTAAAATTTATAGCTCAACTTATCCAATTATCAGTCGAGGACATCTCCCCAGGAGCTATTAATGGGTCTATTCAGCTGGTACTGCCTGTTTCATGCCAAATATCAGTCCCCGGACGCCAAACTCGCAGCTACTCAAGCCAAATCACAATTGATCAAGCAGCCAAGACGTACGATGAACAGCACAATACTTGCTGCGTCACTGAGTCTACCAGAATCGTCTGAACAGCGCTATATCCCCCCAGACACACAAATGTCGGCCCTAGCAATGTCGGTTGCTGGATCGCGATCGCTCTGCCTCAAGGAAGATGTCACTTCTGTTGGCAGACACGGAATGTTTCCCGGGACGATGCTTTCTCCGTACAGAGGATCGAAAGCTATTAGGTTCTCACCGAGCCCGGCTCGTTGTGTGTATATTTGGGATGAGCAAGCTGCGATAGAAAGCCAAGGGGTGCTGATCGGCAGCCATGCTGTGGTATGCCCGCTGACGACCTCGAGAGTTTTGTCTGGGAAGACGACCGCATCGGGTCGAGTAGAAGTCATGATAACGCTTTCATTAGAACGACAGTGGAATGGAGCTATAAGAACAATAACAACGAACAATGAGAATGAAGCATTGGAAAGCAAATCTGTGGGCGACACCTCTCACCACCCTCTCAATGGAAGCTGGTCCACCATAGTCCCCATGACGACAGGCTGAAACGCACAGAAATGGAAGGCGATATGGATTCAAACGTTGGTGCTACTATGCATATCAAGCTTACCGCTTTTGCTGGAAAAGTTGGCCGAGAGATTGAGGGCCGGCTGAACCAGATTGCTGGGTCGGAGGATGTTCGAAGAAAGTGTTTGCGGAAAAAATGCTGCCGCTTTGTGCTGCCCCTGCGCTTACAGAAGCGAGGAATCTGCAGTGGCTTGGCACTCTTCGAGCCTGAGGAGAAACAACGAAAGTAGCCGCAAAAGTCTCTATTGACTAGACTTCCATTATCTTAATATCAGACCTAAAGCCAGTTCTTTTAAGTTCGGGCCGTTGGGCCTGATTCGGACGAATGTGTCTGCAAAGAAGGGGCTGGGTATAGCAGGTTACTAAAAGTAGGTGTAGATATGGCTAGGGCTAAAGCCGTAGTACCTACCCACTCTCAAAGCTTAAGATGCTTCTATCTATCCATCTCTACCAGATTAACCATCCGCAAAAAAGAAAGGTAAAGAGGATCATATAGTAGATAAAAATATCATAAACACAAAAAATCACTCCTTACCCCTTGCCCCAAATCCCGAATCCCAGTTCCAATTCCCCTTCCCAAAATCGTCCAAATAATTAAAAACTAGAAGAGGAGAGAGAATGGATATGCGCTGCCAAGGGTTTAAGATAGTAAATCTTGTTGAGTGGCGTTTTGGAATTTGGGTCGGGGAGGGTGGGGGAAGGGGGTTTGGTTTCTATAGGGGGGGAAGAGGGGTTGATGGCTGGGGTGGAGAGCGTGTGTTTTGGGTGGTGGATAGGGGATAGGGGTTGATAGAAGCGAGTTATTACAGGTTACTGAAATCCTACGGACTACATTAACTACCTATATTATAATACCCCTGATGCCAGCCCAACTTCCAACCCACTCTAGCACATCCGCTCCAGCTGTCCAGCCAGCTGTTCAAGCTGATGGGACATAGCAGGAAGTACTGCGGATAGATACATCATTAGTCCATTATCTCGAAACGAATAGGGAGCTGGGGCGCTTACACCGCCACACTTCGTTATTCAGCAGATCTGCGTAGGTCACGAGAGGGACTATCGCAGGCGGCTCCATGGCTCGCATCTGCGCGCACCTGACCTCGAGGAAAGCTTCTTCGATTAATGTATCTAGTATCGAATTCGGTTCTAAGGCTGCGGGATGCGAGTTCTTCGCGTGCAGATACCAGGAGAGTAGGAGACCTTGATTGAGGTGTTAGATCGTTCGTCGAGAGCTGTGTAATAATCACAATCCGTGAGAAGATGCAGGAAAATAACATACCGCCTTCAAAGGCTGCCATGGCTGACAGTGGCCCGAAACGATGAGGGGAGATTTTCTTGACATATCCTAATCCAGACCTACAATCGGCTCGCATGGCGAAGGCCGCGCAGAGGAGTGCTTTGTCCAGAGATAATCTACTCGCTCCCTGGCATGAGGTCTGGCTGTCGTCGTGGGCTCTGGTAACGAAGGAGGATTGGACGAGCCTCCTCTTCATGATTGATAGTTGACTACTTGCATGGAGATGATAGGTTACTGAATGTAATAATGCTCTAGTTAGGTGGATCAAGGGGGATGTTGTGGACTGAATCAAAAACTCTGCACATGTCTGCTGCTCTTGCCACAGCGCGTACAGGGCATCCACCGCCGGGTCCAATTTGCTTACAAAAGCAGTGCAGAGTTCTGGATGCTTGGATCCAATGACGGATTCGAAGAGGCAGATGTGGCAGAGGACGGTAGACACAATAGTCAGGAATCCGAATTCGCTGTCCGGCAATGACGGCTTCTGACCTTCGAAAACCTGCGTCAGTACATCGGAGCTGTACATGACGTGATTTGGTTGCTTCCAGTTGGCCTCGTCTGCTAACCATGCCGTTGTGTTGGAGGGAAGGGGAAATCTGTCATCCAAGATCGGGAGAGCGAAGTATTGGTCATTTGTGGCGCAGAATTGTGCTACCCCAAGAAGAATTCTGCTTGCAATACACCTAGTTTGCGATTAGGGAAAAAGGGATCACTTGGGGGATTTGAAGATGTCTCTGCGTACCTGGTGATCGTCTCCTGGTATACCCACTCAAGATATGTTTTGCCCTCGGAGGCATTCAAAGCTTTGATAGCATCTTGTGCGAGCTAGTTTCGATGGATTAATTACGGTGACTTGAGAATGCGGGATCAGAGTCGGACACAGACCTTTAGGGTGGAAGATAAAGTTTCAACAACTTGATGCCCCTTCTGCCCATCTCCGCTAAAGGCAGCGACGTAGCTTATTAACAAGCTTGTCTGTAACTGCCAGAGCTGGAATAAAGGTTCTCCCTCTTCAGTGACAACCATGGCATTGTTCTGGTGAGTATGTCAGCCAAGTAAATTTCTGTCATTCATAATCGATCTTGAACGAAATGTCTGGACCAGCTACAGAGATGATGAGAGCCCCCATACCTCTACCTCTTTCAGCAGGACAAGAGCGGCAGTATGCAATTCTGCTGCGGCGCCTTGTTCATTCGTATAGAGCGCACCGCATGCTATGATCTCAATCAGCAGTGGTGCTGAGAGAGCATTGCGAGTCAGTTTCGGATCAAGCACGTTGGACAATGATACCTACAAGGGACCGAGGCGATCTCAAAGGTTGGGCCATGCACCACGGGTAAGATTGGGGCCATGTGCTCGAAGAACGCGCTCAGCCAGCGGATGAGGGTAGGCTTGGACGGAAAGCAAAAATCGGCAAGTTTTTGGTTTATGTCGAAATGAGCAAGATTCTCCTTGGCGTTGGTGTATTGGTTATCGTCGACGACGAGATAGCCTCCGTTGTTTTGCTCGCCCGGATGCCAGCCCGTGGAGTCACTTCCTCTCACCGGTGGCCGCACACGTGAACTCTGTAGACCAAGCTGAGGGTCAAAGAGTCCCTCGCTGAATAGACCAGGTGATAGTAGGGTATTGGGGATGAAACCCGGCCAGGTCCCGGCATCAGCATAGCCGAGGGGCTCGAGGAAATTGAAGAAGTGGTCGGCCAGAGGATTCGAGCCATGAGCGGATGCGGGGGCGTGGTGGGCGCTGGTGTTCGAGACCTGACCGCAAAAATCGAGCAGTGGTTCGAAATCTGGGTCTTGTTGGGCATGGGTTCTGGGAGGAGATGTAGACACCTCTGGCACTAGTGGCGGTTGGGCGTGGGCGTGGGTATGGGTATTGACATTGGTATTTAGTATCTGAGTGCTCTGTCCATCCCGTCCCAGTCCCAGACTGGCGCTGGCCGTCGCGGGGGGTGACTGTGAAGACGACGCATCACGTGGGGGACTGCGTAGCTGAGTGCGAGTGCGAGTGCGAGCCCCAGCACCAGCCCCAGCACCCGACTCTCCATACTTTTGCACCGAATTGGGGTGGAAGTGCCTGGTGTGCCGCACAATGACATCCTTCCGCGACGATGCCACCGAGCAGTAGGAACATTGATAGGGCTTCTCTATCCGATCTGGGGTTGGACGTTAGTTACGTATACGACGATGGGCTGGCTCCATGGAATCAACCAACAGACGAGGGCCAGACTCACGAGTCTTCTGGTGGCGTTTCAGATGTGCTAATCGGCTGAAGGAACTGTTGCACTGGCCGCAAGTGAGCGATTGAGCGTTGCTGATCGCGTTGCCGGTCGTGTTGGAGTCCTGCACTTGCTCCGAGCTGATTCTTGCCATGACCGAGTCCCTTGTCTCTTGTCTCTTGTCTCCGGTCTCTATTAACAAAATACTAGTTCGGAGGATAGATGTAGAAGAATAGAGAGTAGAGAGTGAAACGAAATGGAATCCCTCACGTTTGAAGGTGCAAAGCAAGAAGAAGAATAATGCGGGGAGGTCGGGAGGCAAAACGATTGACCGAATGCAGCGATGCGGAGAATGCGGGGTGGGGGGGTGCGAGAATAATGCGGGGATTGGAAATCTGCTTTGCCTGCGGAGAGATAGGCGGAAGTCGAGGGGGCAGGACAGGAACCTTCTGGCTGGTTGTGGGATAGGTGGACATAGCCAAAGGCGGTGAGCTAGCTAGAGTCACAAAGGCGCTCGACGCGGTCGATTCGGACTTTGAGAGAGTCCGCTTACCTAGCCTCGATGCTTACCGAGCCTAGACATAGGTGGCTTCGAGTGGGTCTCTCTCGCCTATCCCTGGATTGGCGTTTACCTAGGCTTGGAACGAGTCATGATACAGAGGAACTCAGCACAAGGGGGGGGTTCCATGGCGCTAAGCTGCTGGACTGCTTTCCGTTCTGCAAACTAAAATATATATATGGCATAGGGAGCCGTGATCACGGTGAGAAAAACAATACAGTGACTACTAATTACTCTTTTGCAACTTTCTTTACATCTATCTCGTGCGCGCATCCCGGACTTCCAAAAACTGACTATCATTTAGAGATTCTGAGCAGGAAGCTTGCCGATTCTCTTCTGTGGCCAGATGCCTTGCTTTCCGGGAGCGATGATACCGTTTGGATCGATAGCAGCCTACACATAAAGATTAATACACATCTATTCCCACATTTTCAATCAAGTCCTTTTCGAAAAGATAGGCAGGAATGATATTCTAGTAAGTGAGAGAAGACGACGAACCTTAATCTGCTCGACGAATCTCCTATAAATATGTCTATTGAAGCTGAAGAGGTTTTGAACCGCATCTGTTAGGAGGGAGCAATGTCAGCCAGCTGAAAAGTACCTAGGAAAGGCTAGGTATCTCGTTTGTAAGAGATTAACATACCCATATGCTGCAGATGCGATCGGTAACTCGCAAACCCAGCCGTCTCAGCCGCCGCCAGAATCGACACCAGCACTTTCCGTCCGCGCTCCCGATGCACCGCTTGCGTCTTATCAAAGACATACTCTTGAACAAAAAGAATATGCTTATCAAACACATGACACCCAATAAAGGGGTCCGCGCCATGCGCCTCCATCAGCCCGCGCATCTTCACAAACCAGTCTAGGACAACTTTACCCTCGCCCGGCAGGATGAGCGTCACGTCGATATGCGCGCCGGCGCCGGACCCGTCGGCTGGGAGGTTGTAGTCCGCAAGCTTAGCGGCGAACATCGATGGGGCTCCGACGCCGAGAGTCCCGATCTTGGTGTTGTCTACCGGCTTACCGTTCTCGCCTTCGATTAAAGTGTGTTCTAGCCGGGCTTGAGGGACGGTCTTGGAGATGACGGCTTCGACACGTGCGAAACGGGCTAGGACCAGCGAGCGAGGTCCGTAGAGATCGAAGACGCAGCGCCAGTAGCCTGTTTTGTACTTCTGTCTGAGCTTCGAGAGGACCTGCTCTGTAAGTGGCCCGGGCTGCGTCTGCTGCATATGCTTTTGCGAATCCCGTGAGGCAAAGTGGTTGATGTTGACGATGTGGGCGTGGTTCTGGAGGGTGTCTTCGCGGTAGAGTTGTTGGAGGGAGTCAATGAGGGGCGCAATGTCTGCGACTTCAGAGCAGTGAACCGCGACGCTCATGTACGCCGGAGGCGCGATATCAACGTACACACCCAGTTTAGTAACAATGCCCAGGTTGCTTTGAAGAAAGAGTCCATCGACTTGCGGGCCGAAATTGTTACTGCAGGCGTGGGTGCTGGGCGAGTTTGGCACTCCCCACTGGCCGGTGCGCAGGATCTCTCCAGACGGGAGCACCACCTCCATGCTGGCTATCTTGTGCTGGCGGTCGCCGGTTATCGTATACCCATGGCCGCGATCTAGAGTCTAACAAAAGGGATAGGTTGAGTAGCTTTTCTACAGCACCAAAAGTGTACAAAAAAGATATTGGTAGAATGGGACCTACGTTTCCGACAACGCTGCCCCATCCAAGGGCAGGAACACCACACCAAAGCCCTACGTCGTTCTCCTTGAAATAGCGATTCACGTCGAAAAAGGTGGTGCCGGGCTCGACTACTACATATCCGAGCTGCTCGTTGACTTCAAGAATGCGGTCCATGCGATGAAGCGAGAGCACCACGGACCCCGGCACGCGAGGAGCAGGACCTCCATAACTAGAAGGCAATGAGCATGGTAAGGCTATGTAATGTGAGCACTAAATGCGTACCCGAAGTTCTTTCCTCGAGAGGTGATCCACAATGGTACGTGGTCCTGATTTGCGATCTTCAGGATTGCTTGGATCTCTTCCACCGAGGACGGACTGCATGCGAGGAGACAATTAGCCCGTGAAGGGAGCGACATACGTAGAGAAGAGATCTCTTACCATATAGCAGCCGATGGCTGATGCGCGTCCTCATCTAACGGGTATGGATCCCGAAAATTGATCAGATCTGACCCGACTACAATATTCTTTTGGCCGACGATACGCTCAAAAGATGCGAGAATGCGCTCGAATTCCGCTTCGTTGATTCCAGGTGGAAGGACAGATTGTGATCCTTTCAAGGTCTGGAAAATGGCGGCGTGCTGCTGTTCGAGAGCCGGGTCCGAGTAAAATCCCACCATGGCGAAGAATGATGATGATGATGATGATGATGATGTTGTTGTTGTTGTGTTTTTGCGCTTGCTTGCTTGTTAAATTTCACTTAAGATTCCACCAACAGCTTTTGGACTACGCCGACCAGTTCTGATAGGCACTAAGATGTGATTTGACTGACTGACTGATAGACAGATGGTATTTTGTGGGTGGCGACCATGATCCTTGCAAAGAAGGGGGTGGGTCAATGGTGGCAGACAGGAACGAAGGTTCTCCTTCAAACTTTAACCCCACCTGCGTATTTGAATGTCGAGAAGGCCGAGAGTGGCGTTGATATCACATGTTGGTTACCACCTGGGTAATGCTATTCTAAGAACCTTGGATAGAGTACATACACCACGGAAGTTAGTGTCGAGATGTCATCTATTTAAGCAGATAGTTCCAACTAGAAGCCACAGCTTCTGTCAGTGACCAACTGACTTTTGACACCATAAAGTCTTCTTCTGTCCACGAAATATTATTTGCATCACCACACGACCAACATGGTTCACATCGTTCCAAGCACCGTTTTCCCGAAAACACCGGTCATAACACCATGGAACCTCGCACATACCCGTTTTGAAGCAGATGTGGTGTCGCTGGAAATCATCGGCACACTGCCCAAAAACCTCCACGGCGCCTTCTACCGCGTCCAGCCAGACACGGCCTTCCCACCACGATACGACGACGACGTCCCACTGAACGGGGATGGTAACATCTCCTGTTTCTACATCAAGGACGGGACAGTAGATTTCAAGAACCGTTATGTCCAAACGGAGAAGTTCAAGGCCGAGCGTTCAGCTCGACAAGCACTCTTCGGCCGCTATCGAAACAAATACACCGACGACCCTCTGGTTCGAAATGTCATCTCAAGAACGACCTCCAACACCCACGTCATCCACCATGCCGGCACCCTCATGACCCTCAAGGAAGACGGCCCCCCCTACCAAATCGACGCCACCTCTCTAGCCACGATCGGAATCCACAACTACAACAACACCTTCCACTGCCCAACCCACACCGCGCACCCAAAGGCCGATTCCGCCACGGGAGAGCTCGTCGCCTTCGGCTACGAAGCGAAAGGCGACGCTACACCCGACATCTACTCCTTCACCGTCGACGCGAGCGGCAAGATCACCGAGGAATGCATGTTCGAGGCGCCCTGGCCGAACATGATCCACGACTTCTGGGTCACGGAGAACTACGTCGTGTTCCCCATCTGCCCGCTCAAAGCCAGTCTGGAGCTCATGAAGGCCGGCGGAGACCACTTCTTCTACGACGAGGCGCAGGAGTTCCAGATTCTGGGCGTGGTGCCGCGACGCGGCGCGCGGCCGGGCGATGCGAAGTGGTTCAAGACGCCGGCGGGGTGCTACTCGCATACGATTAATGGGTATGAGGAGAATGGGGAGATAGTTCTGGATGCGTCTGTCTGGACGGATAATCTTTTTCCTTTCTTCCCGAATAGCAAGGGGGTGAAGTTCGCGGGCGACCCGACTAAGATCCGGGCGCCGGTCGTGCGTTACCGCTTCGACCCGAAGGGCAGCACGGAGGTGATGATTTATCCCGCGCAGGTTATCCTGGAGGGGGTGAATGAGTTTGGGCGGGTGGATGATCGGCTCTTGGGGAAGCCGTACTCGCGGTTTTGGACACTGGGGGTTGATCCATCGAGGGTGAAGGCCGACGCTGGCATGGCTTCTGAAGCTGGCTTTAATACCTTGATTTACCATAACTTCGCCACGGGAGAGACGCAGCGGTATTTCCACGGCGATGGCGTTTGTTTCCAGGAACCTTGTTTCGTTCCGCGGTATGATGGGGCTCCTGCCGATGATGGATATATTGTGGTTCTTATCGACCTGTTTGCGGAGAACCGCAATGACTTGCTTCTCTTTGAGGCGCAGGATATTCAGGCTGGTCCTATTGCGGAAATTAAGCTGCCCCTGAAGTTGCTTGATGGGTTGCATGGCAGCTGGGTTGACGGGAAGGATGTTGAAAGGGCTTCACAGGGCAAGTTTAGAGAGTATGCATGGGACGGCGCGAAGCCGACGAAGCCAGAAATCAAGAGCAGAGTTTAGTTTGGTAGTGTAATTTCATTTCTTGGGCTTAGGAGGGAGTCATAAATGCTTTGTTCTTTACCAAATCGCTGCATGAACTCGTCGTGAAGCGCCATCATCTTGGACAGATGGTGAGAAAGTGGTTCTAAGAAAAGGAATATAAGTAGCAACATCTTTTAGAGTAATGAGAGAAGTCAATTCAATTCACACATCCGAACATCTCGGACAAAACATAAGAATGTGGCTAAGACGAGAGTCTTCTTTTTCCTCTTTCTGGGAAACCAGCCATCACCTCCCTTGAACATATACTAGGAGCCTAGCATCACAACATAGCATTGTAAGATCAATACAAAGCCTAGGCAGTTCAGGAAACTCATTATTGCAAAAGGCAACCGATCAATCCAGTCTGGACGTGTACCTTTCCGCCCACCCGTTTCGTAATGCTATGCTGAGATCACGATTCCCATTCCTAGAACTGGCTCGGCCATAACTCGCGTAGAGAAGTTCCGATCCACGGCTTGCCGAAAAGTCCGTGTCCGAACCGCGCAAGGTAGATAGACACTTCCCATCTCGATGGGTTCATAATCCCCATTCCGGGTGGCGCGTAATTACGCTGGGGTTCATCTCCACCCTAGAAAAAGTCGTGGGGCACATGTTGACATAGTGATAGGTAACTATACCCACCCGTTGCTAAGAGAAGTGACATTCAGAACATAGCGTCGCGTAGCTCGAAATGCGGTTTACTACTTACATGTCGATAATTAGATCAAATCTCTCATCCCCACCCTGGTCCTCTGGAATACTTATCAAGCAATGGGCTATGCGGTGATGTCGGAAATGAATCACGAGGATTTCCAAGTTGTCTCTGGAGGAGACAGTCGCTCTCGTCACTCTACAGCTGCTCGGCTTCTCTCTATTGGCCGGTGAGTCCCTGGACGAATTCATCAACAATTCCGATTCCCAAAAAAAAAAAAAAAAAAAAAAAAAAAGCTGACCTGTATGCGTGCCTAGCCATATCTTACCAGACAACGCGATGGCATCGTCTACCAAACCTACCCATGCTTCTTTAGAAGGGAAGGTCGCTATCGTCAGTGGCTCCTCGGCCGGCATAGGAGCAGCAATCGCGCGGGAACTGGCTTCCCGGGGAGCGTCTGTTGTTCTCAACTACCCAGGGCCGAGCGAAAAGGAGACCGCAGACGCAGTCTTGAAAAGCCTGGCTCACCCCTCTAGATCCATTGCGATTGAAGCAGATCTGTCAACCCTGGAAGGACCAAAACGCCTAGCCGAAGCCGCTGCAGCGCGATATGGCAAGGTTGATATCCTAATCAACAACGCAGGTGTGATGATTGGCACTCCTCTCGATGACCCCGATGACGGAAAGATCATCGCAGCTTGGGAGAAGACGATTAATCTGAATGGGAGAGGCACCTACCTACTCACACGGGCCGTTTTGAAATTCCTCCACACAAAGAATTCGCGCATCATCAACATCTCCAGCGGCTCCTCGCGCACCGCGGCCTCCAACCAGAGCATGTACGCGGGCACCAAGGGAATGCTGGAATCGCTGACGAGGAACTGGGCGAAGGAGTTGCCGCGGAAGTATGGCTGTACGGTCAATACCGTGGCGCCGGGGATTGTTGGCACGGAGGGGTACTACGCTGCGCCTCCTGTGGTCCGCGAAATTCTGAAGCCCTTCATTGATGAGACGCCTGTTGCTCCTCGGGTGGGCACGACGGAAGAGGTGGCTTGGGCTGTGGCGATGCTGTGCGAGGAAGGCGCGAGTTGGATCAATGGTACATATATTCCAGTTGGGGGAGGAGTTACGATGTCCTAGCACCTAGAATGTTTCAAGGTAGATAGTTCGTCGTTAGGTGTCGCGGGTAGGGCGTTCTTATAGAAAATAAAGATCCTTTATCTTGAATTTCAAACCCCTCTCGTGAAAATATTGACAACTAACTTGGTTGGCCTGATGAAGACTAGGAAGATTGAAGTCGATAGGGAATATGTGTAGCGAATTAGCTACGTTGATAAGCAACGGAAAACGGATTTTCTTTGGTCCTCACCAAATCTTGGTGGAAATCAGATAAGCACCCATCACAGAGGTCGCTGCTAGTGCTTAGTTTGCCCGCAAAGCGTGGTAAAGATGATAGGGAAAGACTACGGGGACAGGTGATAATTGGACGAGAAAGGAATCGAGTAAGTATAACTACAGTCAAATTCCCATGTAGGTCTTAATCTGAAAAAATATCCGACACTGACTTGTTGAAACTTAGTGAGAGAGGGCATCAAAACAATCGGTGAGATTTTCATTGACACTAGAATAGCTGGCCAAGCCATATTATGTCCACTTGCACTTCCTTCCTATCACTTCCACAAGGGACCATACATGTGCCTCACAATCTTGAACGAGTAAGCTTAGTCTCGTCTTCACCCCCCTTCTCAATGATCGTTGCCGGCGCTGCAAACGCCGCATGAAGCCCCCTGATTCTGTCGCTATCATCCAAGAGATATATAATGAGAAATTTCTGCTGAATTTGCTGCCCAAGCTTCACAGGAGGCAGCCCCGCTTGCGCCTAAATGACGATATGTTAGATCAAAGTATAACCGTCAATCACAAAGATCTTACCTCGTTGATGTCACGCAGTGGCGTGAAAATCACCGTCGATTGCGTGGTAATGGCGCCCTTGGCGAAGTAACATGCGTCGACGGTCAGGTTCTCAAGCATATGCTCCCGTTGTGCGCGGATGAAGTCCACAAAGCTCTGCCTTCCCGTCGTCTTGATTACTCCGTTGATGTCCACGGCGGCATCGTGTGAGAAGTAGCCGGGGAAGTTGTCGTAGTCAACCTTGTTGAAGTAGTCGAGATACTGCAAGAGATCTTGCTTGTTCTTGATGGGAGGCATGCTGATTGGTGAATGGGATGGTACGTATCAGGGATGTGATGATTAAGAAACAGGCCACTCCACGAGAGGGAATGTACTTATGGTTTGAGGAGAGGTGGGTGGCTATGTGGGGGTTAGCTCGGTTAGGGAGGAGGTGGCTTGAGCGACACACTGGGCCGGCCATGCGTAATTCTCGGATGCGGGGTTGGTTCGAGCCAAGGGTGGATCTCTCTGGGGATGGAACATCTACACCGCGCGGGAGAGGTTCAAGTAAGTCAGGTATCTTTGGATACTTTACACTTGAACATACTTTATTTAGTCGATACTATGGAGTATGCCGTGCAACCCTTATTTAGCGAGCCTCTTGCAGTTTTGGTGCCCGCCGTGGGCATCGTCTCGGTCCAATAAGGTACTTTTTTGCTACCCACCAGGAGAGGGTCGTTAAGGTTTGGTCGATGTCAAGACTCAATCTCGACCCAACCTAATGCGTAGGCGTGGGTGGGTATGCGTAGGTGGGTACACCTGGGTGGGTGAGAGCACCAACCCCCGGCCGTTCCGCCGGTAGAGTTCGAGAAGTTTTTGGCGCAGGTTAAGAGGCAGGGGCAGCGGGATTCGACGGTTGCGACAAATATTATACGGGTACTTCGTATTATTGGAGCGCGTCTACTCCCATTGTGAGTCGCGAGCAATTCTGAACGGGTGGGACGCCCGATGGCTACGACGTAGTTGATCGCAAGGATAAACAGTTCCACCCCCCGGTGCTCTATGGGTAATTCAGCGAAGTGGCGTAAGACCATTGAGGGTGTGATTATTTGTCCCTATACCAAAGTAAGGTAAGTAAGCAACACAACCACGGTGTCCACCCGCTACCTACTTAAGGTGGAGATTTGAATGACGGGGGCATTCATGGCCTAATTGGGCAAAGACACCTTAGGTATGTATATGTACATATCTACCATCGCTCACGGGACAATCCCCATACTCGTACCCTATCCGTAGCTTTCTTCCCAATGATCAATTTGCGGCGTCACAATTCCATCTTCTATTGCACCCACCATCACCTCTCCCACCCGGACACAGAACAGAGCTATCCCATTCAAACTTGGATTCCCTCTTGCCAATAATGTCAACTCAGCCCATTCCTCAGACTTTAACCCGTTCTTCGGAAGGCTATGAAGAGCTTCGTCGCAGATACTTCAATGCCCGCGTCCCAGACGTAAAACCAGTAGAGATATGGTCGCCATCTACAACCGCCGACGTTGTGGCCGCCGTCAAGTCCGCAAACAAGAAGGGTTTGAAGGTCGGCGTGCGCTCTGGCGGGCATCTTTTCCCTTGTCTGTCGCTCGTGCAGAATGGCGTTTTGATCGATACCAAAAGGCTCAACAAACATTTCGAGTACGACCAGGCGACGAAGATGATTTCCTTCAGTCCCGGCCACACAGTACAGGAGCTTTCCGACCAACTCAAGCCACTGAAGCGATTCTTCCCTGCCGGCCATTCTCGTTCTGTTGGTTTGGGTGGCTTCTACCTGGCTGGTGGCCAGGGCTGTTTTCTCCGTGGGTGGGGATATACCTCTGATACATGGGTTACACAGATCGAGGTTGTGACAGCCAGCGGGCAGGCGGTTATTGCCAACAAGAAGCAGAATGCGGACCTGTTCTGGGCGGCTCCGGGAAGCGGACAAGGTTTTTTTGGTGTCTTAACAAGAATTTGGGCCAGGACAATCCCTGCCCAAAAACTATTTGATACGACTATCATCATCGATTCAACAGACGTTTTCAAGCCACTGCTCAAGTGGGCGTTGGAGACGGCGGATAAAGTTCCAGAGTACGGCAATGATATCTTCATGGCAACATTCTACGCAGATAAGGATGCTCCAGGTGACGAGGAGGTTTCTCAAGCCAAACGAGTCTTTTTGGCGCTGAATCAGACGATTCATGTCAATTCTATCGATCAAGCCAAGGTTCTTGCTAGCCCATGGGATTGTCTCCCAAGCGAATTTGAACCCTTTGTGGTTACCAGAGTACCCATGCAGGAAAGAAACTGGGAAGAGCTATGGGATTTGCAAGAGAGTTTTCAGCCACATGGCCAAGGCGAGAGGTACAAGGTTGACAGTATCTTGGCTGACCCCGAAGTCTCCTACGAGAAGGTATGAGCAGATTGGTCTCTGAGTAGAATGCGCTAACCGGGATACCAGATCGTGGACAAGGTTACACCCGCTCTCCTAGATCTCCCAACGCGTAAATCAACCGGGACGATTGTCTTTCTCGACTACTTTCCAGACGAGGCCGATCAAGCACTCAGCTTACCGCAGAAATTATCTGTGACGACCATGGCTATTTGGAAAGACCCGGCTAGGGATGCCGCCATGGATAAATGGATGTATGATGTGTACAAAGAGGCTGAGAAGGTGGGCCGTGGCCAATACGTTGCCGATTACGATGCGGAGCATAGACCAACGAAGGTACGATCCTGATGAATTATCCTAACCATGCATATTGTTGAGAATTCGTACTCATTGTTTTTAGATTATGTCTGATACAGCACTGAAAAGGTGGTTTCAAATACGAGCAAAGTGGGATCCGGCAGAAACATTCATCGGCCACCGATCCTTTGAAAAATCCCTAGACATCAACTTGAAGCTGTAGAGTTATTCGTATGCAATAGGAGTTATTCAGGTTCTTCTTATGAGTGTGCTTTTCTTGATTTGCAATGACTATGAATATTGTGATCGTCTGTTGGTGGAATATAAGATTCTGGATTTATCTAAGTGGTATGATAACAGAATAGGGTATTTCAAACCAACTGATAATGTTATGTTCTCTACGGAGATTCGATTTGAAGGTCCCGGGATTACGGGCATAAGTGCTCAGTGCCACCCTCACAGCACTGAAATCCCTTACCATTACAGGGTCGTCCTCGCCCACTCATCCTAAAAATACGCCTTGGAAGTACTGACAGTGCCGTAGCTGTTATGTCGCCCAAGTGGCTTTCCTAAATCACTGGAAGGGCACAAAGCCTAGAGCGAGAAGCTCAGGCTATTTGTCCGCTATTATGATGCCCTGTGGGAGTAGTCAAGGGCCTTGTAAGGCTCTTCAGAGGCACTTAACTCTTGTAACCTTGGGATCTTTGAGGTGAATCTCCGTACACATGAATTAAGCAACAATTCTGATTTTCCCGCAGAGAAAATTTTCTTCTTTACACGGATACGTTGATTATTTTAGATACCTTGCAAACCATTTAACTGCCCGATCCTCCGCCTGGTCTGCCATTTCCATCACGACCTGATCGTCAGGATTGCCACGTACCGCGAACCCGTGCTTTGCACCCGGGATGACCGTCACTTCAGAATCCACGTCGGTTTTCTTAGACAAGATGTCTTCCATCTCTCTCACCTTCTGCAACGACAATGCGAAATCGACATCGCCAATCACGACGCCGTATGGGAGCTTGATCTTCTCGATGTCGTCTGGGACTGACAGTTCACTAGGGTGAGCCGTGAACGCTGCGTCGATGAGGCGTTTCCCATTCGCAGCCCTAGGACCGTGAGCAAGCTGGGTGACGGAGTATCCGCCCCAGCAGAAGCCCATCGCGCCGATCTTGAGATTATTTCCCTCAGCACAACGGATGTCGCCTATGTATTTTTCGATCGTCTTGTACGCCGCCTTCGGGTTGTTCGAGATCATGAATGGCACCATAGCAAAAACAGCTTGGAGAACCAGGTAGCTACTTTAGTCAGTTCTCTCATCACTTGTTTTCACACACGCAATTCGAAAGGGCCATGACATACGGCTTGATCATCCACGCATAGAAACTGTGGTCGGTTAAGATCTGGTCTATCACAGACATCATCCATTGCGGTGCTGCCTTCCCTTTAACACTCGCGCGTACTCATTAGCTTTGGCGACAACTTGATATCGGTCACAAAAACATTGACGTACCATTCATGAAGTCTGGGAGATATATGCGACAGCCAGTTCGTTTGGCGTAGGTATCGGCAAGCAGTCGTAAATTACTCGTCTTCCATCCGAAGGCATCGGAAACCACCACAATCAAACCCTTGACCTCAGCAGCGTTCTCTGGTTCCACGACGTATGTATCAATCCCATAAAGCTGGATCTCGATTCCTTGGACCTCGCCACTGTGCACATGTCCGTTGAAGCAATCTGGGCATGACATGGCGTTTGCGATGAAGAGCAGCCGACCTAATGTTCCGAGCTATTGTGAAATTGCGGCAAGTGTTTCGTGACCGTGGCTTGTATATCTCTCACATTGCATAAAAACAGCGTTAGGTATATTGTCATTCTAGAAGTGACAATACATAACAAGCCAGAACAAATAGCTCCCGTGATAAAGCATGCCTCCCCATGTCTAAAGTCTAAATAAACCCGGGTTTGCTAGCACGGGTGGGGCTTAGACGAGAAGGTGGGTAGAGGAGTTACTAGCATCCAACGGACCTCATGCGATCCCGAGCATCAGCTCCAACGGTCAAGAGTTGGAATTTATTTGAAATATCGAAACTAGATTTGCTTACATGCCTTGGTTTTGCTTTTAATCGGTTACAAAACGCAACTGGCCGTGACGCGTTATTTCCAGGTTAGTGAAACATCCAGATTGGATTAGCGTTAAGTGGGGAGGTCAGTCGCGCTGGGTGGGAAGACCAGTAGCTCGGGTGGGGAGACCAGTGGGTGGATGGGGAGAACGATTGCTCCTTGGTCAAGGTCGGTATTATGCGCTCTCGTGCAAGATGGCAACAAAAGTCAAACTCTTGTGTCTGCTAAGGAATTTCTGGCTAAAGGATCCTTCCCCTGATATACATCACGTGGCACCCACGACCAGACGCCGGCTCGCTTAATGTGGGCCATACCTCATTAAACGAGCTGGCGATTACTCGAGTATAAACAAATATCGAAAATCGGTTTGAACTCAATTATAATGTAACAGTGTAAGATTCGCATGGTGCTGATTGCTTGGCCGGCACTCCGTATATGTACCCCAGCAACTCATTGGCTACTCCATACCATCCAGCCAGCACCATCAAGGGACCCTCACTGAAAAGACATGCGTTATGCGGCTCGGGGTTCAGTTTGATTTCATAAGAACATGCATAGATAATTATCAGTATATTTGACACAAACCCGAGGTCCTCGACCTGCTCAATCCTTCCAGGTAATGGTCTTTGTCTGGGTCCACTCATCCAATCCCTGGACACAATTGAAGCGCCCAAAGCCACTGCTCTTGACTCCTCCATGCGGCAGTGACGCATCGTCGTGCACTGTCATGGAATTTATATGCACGGCCCCAGACTGCAGCTGTCGGGCGATCCTGAGTGCTCTGCGCAAATCTTCTGTGAAAATAGCTGCACTGAGACCATATTCCGTATCATTGGCGAGTTTAATTGCTTCATCGTCGGAAGTGACAATGTATACTGACACAGTTGGCCCAAATGACTCCGTATAGTACAGGTCCATTTCTGGCGTGACTTTCTCGACGACGACGGGCCGCTTTTGAGAGGTAGAGGCCTCGCGCCTGTTGACATCCCCGTATACAATCTGCGCTCCTTTCGAAACTGCATCATCTAACAGCTTCTTGTTCTTCTCCACGGGGATACCGGATAGAAGCTGCAATGCTTGCGCAGTCTCTTCCTTGCCCCCAAAGGTCTGGTCGATCGCCACTTTGAATGCTGCGCGAAATGCGTCTGCAACTTGGGAATGGACTATGATCCGCTCCGTGGACATACAGATCTGGCCAGCGTGCAGGAAAGCACCCTGGGCACATTGCTGCGCCGCATTAAGAATATCGGCATCCTCGCAGACTATGGCCGGGGCCTTACCACCGAGTTCCAAGACAGCGGGCTTGAGGTAGCGACCAGCAAGAGATGCAACAATGGAGCCAACAGCAGTCGAGCCCGTGAAATTGATTTTGCGAATGGCAGGATTAGCAATCAAGGCCCGAGTAATCTCTGCAGCGTCGGACTGTCGGTGATATAAGGTGTTCAGACAACCCGCTGGGAGACCCGCAGCGTGGAGGACTGAGGAAAGAGCCCAGTAAGTTGCTGGCGAAGCTTCGGCTCCTTTCAAGATCACCACATTGCCCCTAGCTAACGTTAGAATGTTACTTCGACGGAGAGATAGTATGGACACATACATGGCTAGTGGTTGGAGACACGCACGTAAACCCAGTACGTATGGGGCATTCCATGGCGAAATTCCTAGAACAACTCCAAGTGGTTCTTTGCTGATTATAGCACTGCTGCCTTCCTCATCAACGACAGGCATCACGGAGCTAGTTGCAACTTGAATTAAACCTGCCACGCTCTTGCAAGCCTTATAAGCTGCATTGTACTGGAATTCGAAAAACGCATTCGGTGCTCCCGTCTCAGAAACAGTCCAGTGTCGAAGCTCATCCCTCCTCCGAAGCATTTCTTCTGCGGCCCGGAGAAAGATATCTCGTCTGACATTAGGCTTTGTCTGCGACCAGGATTTAAAGGCTCTCTCGGCAGAAGAGATGGCGTTCGAGACGTCTTGTTCCGTAGCGGACGAGCATCGGTAGAGGAGACGTTGATCTGTAGCAGAGAAAACCTCAAATTGTGAAGTAGAGGTGACTTCTTTCCCATCGATCCAGAAGGGTATGCATGATGAGGAATCAAATCTCCGCTCGTTGCCCCCAGCGTTACTGTTCAGAACGGAGACCATTTTGAAGCTTTATTCGAGTAAGCGATGGATCGATAATTACTGAAGAACAAGGGTAAGAGAGGGAATAATAATGATGGGGCTGTGCTGAAATACTTATCTGTCGTTTCGCACGAAGAGCGATTGTAGATGCCCGACCTAATAGGCAGTGGTAGCGAGTGGGTTCCAGGGGCCTGGGAAGGCGGCCGGCGCAGGTGGGACAGGGTGGAACAGGTGGAATTAGTGGCTGAAGGGAAGGATCAACAAATTTCATAGAGGTCTTTTGTTAAAAATTGATTGCAACTACAGGTAAGGTTTATCGTGGATAGTGGACGATGGTGGCGCTAGGTGGGGACTCAAGCACATCAATCCAGAGGCATATCTCGATATAAATGGTCGACCTTACACGATGGACATTCGACCACACAGACAAATCACGCTGCTTGTTCTTCGTTCATCATGGGTTCCTCAACTCCAAACACAAACCGCGGTGTATGGTTGTCTTCCTATTCAACACGTGCCAAAGTCATTGACCTCCCTATGCCTCAGGCTGGGCCAGGATCGGCGGTCATCGAGGTCCTTGCTAGTCTTATCACTCCATTCTCAAAATACATTCATGATGGATCTCTGGCCGTGTACAACCTGACCCTTCCGCTGGTCCCAAACCCCGGGAATATTGGCCGCGTACAATCTGCCGGCCCCGATTCCGTTTATCTGAAGCCCGGCGACTTGGTTTACTACAACCCGTGGATCAAAGCACGGGATGACCCCACGGTCAGCATCATTCAGGGTCATCATGGAGGAGAAGGACCTAGTGGGGCTAAACTTATGACCGGAGAATGGAGAGATGGTTCTCTTCAGCAGTACCAGAAAGTGCCACTTGAAGGGCTATTCGTTCTTGACGAAGCACGCCTATGCGGAGAATTGGGATATCAACCTGCAGAGCTCAAGGAAATTTCTTTGCAATCAATGGTCTACGCTGCACTAGTTGAAGCGGGCAGCCTCCAGGCGGGAGACACTGTGATTATTGGCCCAGCCACTGGCACGTTCAGCTCCATCGCAGTCGAGGTAGCACTTATCCTAGGCGCAAATGTCATAGCTCTCGGTCGGAGCGAGGAGAAGCTAGGACAACTACGACAGAAGCTCGGGAATCCAGATCGATTGAAATATGTCGCCATGACAGGTGATAACGACGTAGACTCTGCTGCCATCCTCAAGGCCACACCCAGTGGAGCAGGAGCGGAGATATTCAACGATTGGTCTTCAGGATCATTGCACTCACCACCGTATTTCTCAGCCGCTTTTCGTGCTGTTAAGCAAGATGGAAGGGTTGTGCTGAGTGGTGCTCCGTCTGGCACCATTGAGATCCCGTACACCTTGGCTATGCACAAGAATATCAAGATTCAAGGCAAACTCATGGCCAATCGCGGAGCAATCGAATCAACGATTAAGCTCATCACCTCGGGAGTCCTGAAGGTGGGGAGGAAGGGAGGTGCAGAGGTATCCATTTTCAATATTGATCAATTTGGTGAGGCTGAGGATTTTGCAGCAAAGCATGGGGGATGGAAAAACTATACCTATATAACACCTAACCTTTAACCAAAGTCTCAGAATCTGAACTTGTATAGACGGCTATGTACTGTACAATGCATGATTGTGCCAATTCATCAATGTCATCCAATTCAAATTCAGCGTCCTGAATACCAACCTCAAATCTACCAGTGTGTATGGCAGTAGAAGCAACCGTAGTATCACCTACATTACTATGAGTCTGACAGATTGATGACAGACTATATATCAAAGCGTGCTCTCGCCAAGCCCCAGGCTCATATTTGTCAGGATGTTTGAGTTCAAGCCTCTGCATCAATATTGCAGTCGATGATAGGCCGTTTTGTACCGCAAAATTCCGTATTACAGACGGCTGAAGGACTGCTGGGGCAGAGCTAGAAGGAAGTTCCCATAACGAAGTGTCCCGGCGAGTATTTGACGATTCAACACGTGATCCCGACCCTCCCAAAGCACCTTCGACCTGCCTTTACCTTTTACTTTCATTGGGTTTAAGAGCGGTATTAGCGGAGAAAAGGTAACTTCAAGGGGCGAACATAGATTTGCCTACTGTGTCTTCCAGCCCGTCTCCAATAAGGTCACGTATAAAACCCAACCCTAGTGGCAGCACTATGGATACCCCACCGAAGCCACCTATGCCCACTTGCACCCACCTGTACCCACCTGTACCCACCGGTTTATTAGACAGATTCTAATCGGTTGGAAAGGGGGGGAAGAGCACAGCGTGGGGTATGGGGTATGGGGTATGGTAGATGCCTCCTCAGGGCTGGAACGAATGCCGAAACTTGCGTGCGCAAGAAATTGTACAGAAGGCCATGCCCCGATAACCGCATGTATTAGTACACTCTCAGTTTCCTCCAGGCCAATCTGTGAAAGCACAAGCAAAATGTCTTTTCCTCTTTTCTGTACTGACTTTCTTTCCTCTTCTACGAGAATCATCTCTACCCTTCCAGGTTCCATTCTGGCTGCTATCATTCTCTGGCCGCTATGCTGCTACATTATATACCAACGATTTTGGCATCCCCTCGCCAGCTACCCGGGGCCCTGGATAGCTTCTTGCACAAATGTCTGGAAAGCTTACTATGTGTACAATCTTGCGTTCCATGAGAAGATGGTGGAAGCTCATCAGCGATATGGTTCAGTTGTACGAGTTGGGCCGAATCATCTGCACTTTTGGAGTGCCGATGCAATTGCTCCTATCTACAAAGCAGGAAAGTCCGTGGGTAAAACGGAGTTCTATGATGCCTTTACAACTTTCAATCCCAATCTCTTTGGAGGAAGAGATGAAGCAGTAAGTAGGCCCCGTCACTCGTACTTCAACCATCCATGGACTGATGACGAATAATTGGCTGATGTTTTACTCCTGTAGATTCACGCTAAACGCCGACGCCAACTTTCTCATGCCTTTTCACAGGCGTCCATTGAGAGAATGGAAGACATTATAGACGGGCAAATTGAAATCCTCATCCATCATCTCAAAGGACTAGCCAAGTCTGGCGATGCCTTTGACCTGAAAACGATCATAGCTTGCTTTGTCCTGGACATCCTTGGTGAGGTAGCATTCAGTAGGACCTTCAATGCACAAGTAACAGGAGGGGCGGGAGAAATAGAAGCCATCAATGACCATGTCTACCTGTCCTGTGTGATCGGAGAATTACCATGTCAAGGTCTCCTGAAAACACTAGTCGCTTGGTCACCATTTCCTTGGATCCGTCGCCTGCTCAAGAGCAGAGCACATCTCAAATCCACGTGTGAAGACTGTGTCAAGCACAACTTGGAAAATCGATCCCAACGCCCTGATTTGCTTGCTAGTCTCATCATTGCGACGGATCCCGAGACTGGAGAAAAATTGACCGAGTTGGATATAAACACAGAAGCATTTGCTATGCTGTAAGCTATATTCTCTTCTCTACTGATGAGGTCTGTTGACTAATTGTACATCTAGTATCGCTGGTTCCCACTCAACGTCCGGTACACTTACCTTGTTGTTATGGCGCCTGCTACACAACCCAGATATTCTTGCCAATGTAGTACAAGAACTGGATGAAGCTCTTGGGCCCCTTCCTCAGGGAAAGATTGCATATCCAGTCAAGGGCCTAGACGCTCGCCTCACATACCTATCGGCCTGCATCCGCGAGAACTTTCGCATCAATCCTGTCTTCTCAATGAATTTATGGCGCCAAGTGCATTCTCTTGAGGGTGCTCAAATTGGGGGTCACATGGTGCCTCACGGAGTAAGTCACATTTTACTTCACTATCCAACAAGGTATATGCATGAGCCCAAGCTGATCTCCTTTTCTCATCAGACAAATGTTTGTATCTCGAACTACGTGACACACCATAACCCAGAGATTTGGGGCCAAGATCATGACGTGTACAAGCCCGACCGCTTCATCAACACAGATGGCTCAAATCAAGACAGATACTTGCTTCATTTCAGTGTTGGCCATCGGATGTGTATTGGACGAAATTTGGCCATGACTAATATCCTCAAGACGACGACCACCATATTGAGCATGTTTGAAATTGAACCTCTATCAAAGGACCCCGAAGTACGCTTACGAAGCGCTGGCATTGGAGAGATGGAAGGTAAATTCTGGTGCAGAATAAAAACAAAGGTCTAATCAACGAGGTGTGCAAAAGGAAGAATTCGATAGAATGTAAAATATGAGAACGCTCCTTTTCAACGTCGTCGAATCAAAGATGAGGTTGGAACTACTTTCGAGGTTTCTAGGTTTTCGGTGCAAAGGACGAGTTCCCCCTAGACTGGGTGGTCGAACAGGTCAATTATCTTGAATATTTTGCAGATAATTTGGACCAAAATAAACTTGCCTGTGTTTAAAGTGCATAGAAGATGGCCAAACTGTACTTTATCCTGCTGTGAGATCACTTCCATGCCACAATCCACGTTATCCTATGCCAAGCCGAAACTTCAGGTGAGCTCGTGGTTATATTGGAAAGCTAAATATCGATCTCCTTGCCCTCCACCCAGTCCTTCGCCTGCCAGTACAAAAGGTCATGTTTCTGCCCATTTATATTATCGGCTTCCCTCCGATGCCCAGGGAGGTCTAGCAAGACCTGTATTCCCATTGTTTCCTCTTGGCAATATCCAAGATAGCGATATCCACTTGGAAATTTGGCCAGCTTCTCTTCGCTGAGAGCCGGAATCTTCTGCGGATTGACGGGAATCAATTTGTCCTTCTCATACCAGTGCCGTGCAAACCGGGCCCGCCATTCACCATCAAACGGTGAGCCTGCGGGCTCCTTCTGCCAAAAGAAAATAAATCGGCAATCGGATTCTGCATCCACCTCACAAGTCCTGTCCTTTTTGTGGCCGGCCTGTGGCAGCGTAAAGCGTTGTGTGATTGTGGCTTTCATTTTGGTCACTGCTCTCGTAGCTTCGGGGTTGATATCCGTCGTTGACCCATGAATCCGATGCATGATGAAGGCCCCTTTATCCATACCCGCTTTTGATCCTTCAATGAATTTTGCGTAGTGAGTACGGCCTGTCCAGGTAGTGTAGATATACGCATCGGGATGGAAGATCGAGACTAGATTCTCCCATTCGCATGCGTCCCGGTAGCAAGGCCACCCTTCAGCCAGTTCTCTCAATTTGTATCGCTCAAGCGCAAGATGATCGGGCCCATTATTCCTGACTGCATTCTTCGGATGTGATCCCTCTGGAAGAGAATGCAAGTCAGGCATCTTGGTCAATTCGGTGAAGTGTTGAAGTAGGGTAAAGTGATGCTGAGGAAGCTGGTTCGGATATTGGCGGAGTGGCGAAGCGGGAGGAGGATGGATTTCTGCGTCGTCGGCTGTTTTGACTTCTGGAGACGTGTGATTATTTTGTAGGCAACGCCAACAACTTCAGCGCCGGGGATGGGATCATGGAAGCCCCACAATGCATTGGACAGGTGCCTTATCCAGTAAAGTAAGTAGCACCTTTGAGCATCTTTTGCAAGAGCGGGGAGCCAGTCTAACCCGTCCAGCGACCGGGTTTCCCACCCAGCGATTGGACTCCCCACCCAGCAACTGATCTCCGCCAGGCTGCTCTCCACCCAGTGACAACCGGTCTCCCACCCAGCTACAACTCGAACAGCTAGGTTGTATTTGCAGTTGCGAGCGCAGTTGAGGCGACCGCAGATTAATGAAATGGGCATTTACCGGATCCGCAAACTTTTTTGAGAAAAAAAAGTAGGGATCGAATGCTACTTTGGACGAATTATTACGTGAAAATAAACTTATTGTTTTGTTGTAATTAATTATGAAATGATTTCTCCACCGAGGCTTGGCTCGGCCAACTTCTCTGGTGGGGTTGAATAAGAACAAGCAGATCACCTTGCAATTTCTCCTCTCTCTATTACTTCAATTGCAGCAGAATCAAAGCTTGAGAAACACACCCAAACACCGGAAACACCCCGCATCAACACCACACCCAAAGTATATAGCTCCCTTTCGGACCTTTTCAAAGCTCCTAGAGTTCCCAAGATTACACCAACCCTCAAGATGGATCCCTCAAAAGTCAACGTCCCTCCAATGAAGGACCTTACCATTGACAACATCACCGAGAATACCGTTGCTATAAACTCTCAATCCTCAGATCAACGCCTTACATATGTCATGGAGAGATTGGTTACACATCTCCATGATTTCGCTCGAGAGATAAGACTAAGTACAACGGAATGGATGGCAGCGCTGAACTTCTTAGTGCGAGTTGGGCAGATTAGCACAGATGTGCGACACGTATGCTTGCCTCTCTAAACGTCCGGACTCTGCTGATGTATTCTAGGAATTTATTCTTCTCTCCGATATCCTTGGTCTGTCACTCTTGGTCGATGCAATCGATCATCCAAAGCCACCCGCAAGTACAGAAGGCTCTGTTCTTGGTCCCTTTCACACCCACGAAGCCCAAACCCTTGAGCACGGTGATCTTATGTCGCAAGATACCGCAGGCGAGCCCTGTCTGGTAGTCTGTACGGTCAAAGACGTCAAGGGTAACCCGATCGAGGACGTTAAAGTTGATATCTGGGAGACAGATAGTACAGGTCATTATGATGTGCAACATGCGGATAGGACTGGGCCTGATGGGAGATGTATCATGAAGAGTAATAAAGAGGGGGTCTTTTGGTTCAAAGCTATCGTTCCAGTCCCATATCCAATTCCCCATGACGGCCCTGTTGGGCAGCTTTTGAAGTTGTTGAACAGACATCCTTGGAGGCCGGCGCATATACATTTCATGTTTGAGAAGAAGGGGTGGGACCATTTGATTACGTGAGTTATCTATCTCTGAACGTAGCGGGCTTTCAGGGTTCCAACTACTGATTGCTTCCATGTAGTGCTTTATATCTTCGAAACGATCCTTACGAGACATCCGATGCTGTCTTTGGTGTCAAAGAGTCTCTTATCGTTGAATTCGTGCCTGCGGACGTAGAGATAGCAGAGAAATATGGGGTCAGGGGAGGAAGCAAAGTATTGAAATATGATTTCGTGTTAATTGATGAGACAGAAACAGAACGGTTACGAGATGAGAATGCGTTGAAAGCTCTCAAGTCATAAGGGCGGAAGGTCAAGTTATTGAATCATCTGCCGGTTCCAGATTTGGATTGAGTGCAAATAAACACATTGAATTTAATCTAGTTGAAAGACGAATATTGCATATACGTGCTCTCCAGTATCATGTACCACACAATCTCTTATTGAGACCTTGAAACGCACTTTTAAATCACAAAATTTAAATGCTTCAACTGATTAGTAGATTACAAGTTGAGATAAACTGACTGACTTGAACATGTCCGAAGCAACTGACTGAATCAGACTGAAACTATTTGCTAAATTTATAGTCCTGACTTAAAGCCACTGACTGATTAGCCACTTTACAAGACAGTCTATGAATATGTTTCTGTGTATTAGATAAGTTACAAATCCGCCCTCGCGTCCTCTCCAGCCCACGCCCTCCTCAGCAGCTCTCTAATAGGCCCTATCTCGATCGCTCTCGGATTCCAGTATGGATTCGCCACCCCGATCTGGGCAGCCTTGTCCACATCCTCCTCCTTAAACCCAAAATCCTTCAAACCCCTCTTAACTTTCAAACTTTGCAATAGCACATTTAGGCCCGTTATGGTATTGCCCCCGCTAGCTGGCAGCACATCTGCCAGCCTTTTCATGACTTCAGGTATAGCAGGGGAATTGTAAGCCAAAGCGTGAGGTAAGATGATCGTGTGTGTTTCTGCGTGAGGCATATTGAAGGAGCCACCGAGGATATGACATAGTTTGTGGTGCAGAGACATTCCAACTGCGCCTAAGCATGTGCCGCAGAGCCAGGCACCGTAGAGGGCAGATTGGCGGGATGCGACATCCGTGGGTGATTCAACAATCCTGGGCAATGAATCTGCTAAAGATTTCACGCCCTCAAGAGCTAGTAGGGAAATGATAGGATTGGTGTTCCGGGCGTAGAGAGCTTCCACTGTGAAATGTCGTTGTTAGTTTAGCACATGCCTCACGTCGAATGCAAAAGGACGCGCACCTGCATGTGCAATTGCGTTCACACCACTTGTGGCACTCATGCTTGTAGGGAGGGTCATGGTGAGATCAACATCGTAGATGACCGTCCCCGGTAGGATCTTGGGATCAATCCGCGTCGTCTTCTGTCCGTCTTGTGTTTCCCCGAGAATAGGCGTCATCTCTGAACCGGTGTATGTCTTTGGGATACAGATATGCGGAAGTCCCGTCCTTATGGATATGCTTTTCCAAGCCCAATTGTACTGCCCCCTCCAATTGAAATGACGGAATCGGCATTTGTAGATTCCGTGTACGTCAGGGCCTTTTTTATGATCGCCGAGGGAGTATGCATTGATGCTTCGCTGAACACGCCTGCGATGTTTCCATTGAGGAGCTTTTTGAGTTGATATGCGTGATCGTCCTGTTCCGGAGTTGAAAGGAGGAGCAGTGTTGTGAGTTTCTGCCGTGCTACTTCGCCCGAGATTTCGGAGACGGTGCCGCCGCCGAAGATAATTCGGGCTGCGGACACGTTGTATTCAAATGCTTCCATTGTGGGGATCTGTAATCTAAGGTCTGGGTTGTTGGACCACTGAGCTTTGGAGAATTGCCAATAAATTGAGCCCCCTTCCTCTCTTTCAATAGAGGGATTTTGAGGCGTTGAATAGCATAAGTAGTTAGTGCGTTCAGTTGAATGCAGTGCCTTGGGAACTTAGTTAGTTAGTATTTGGGCGTTGTGAGGGCGGCAGGATCACAGTGTAGGTGGGTGAGATAATCACGTAGGTGGGTTGGTAGGTGGGTAGGTAACTAGCGTAGGTGGGTGGGATCACAGCACGGGTGGGCACATTTGAACGTGCAGACCAAGATACCTTATCTTGTCCATCTATCACTTCATATCAGACTGCCCTGAAAGCAGCATCTGCCTCTTGGAGTGAGCTTCACATCAAGAACTTCTTCATACAGAATTGTCGTCTATTGGATCACGCCTAGATGTCCT
Source organism: Leptodontidium sp. MPI-SDFR-AT-0119 (assembly GCA_020726505.1). Classification (NCBI taxonomy): domain Eukaryota; kingdom Fungi; phylum Ascomycota; class Leotiomycetes; order Helotiales; family Leptodontidiaceae; genus Leptodontidium; species Leptodontidium sp. MPI-SDFR-AT-0119. The sequence goes on from JAHLEZ010000024.1 coordinate 355,552, forward strand.
TCAAAATTGTGATCGTGGGTGCTGGTCTGGGTGGGTTGGCGGCGGCGGTCTCTCTCAAAACCGAATCGCCAAAGCATGATGTTTTGGTCCTAGAATCAGCTCCATCTTTGGCGGAGGTATGCTTCAAGGCTTCAAGTGAAACAATGGGAACACGTGACTAATCCCGCGTCTAGATTGGTGCGGGACTCCAGCTCACACCCAATGCAACCAGGCTTCTTGAACGATGGGGTTTGAGAAGCCAACTCGAGAACTTGGTCTCCAGCCCGCAAACATTCACAGTCCACCGTTATAGCGACGGGGCTCTCCTCGGGAAACGTGAAAACTTTGGACAGGAGATGCTAGAAAGGTATAAAGCGAACTTTTGGGACATTCATCGAGCCGACCTGCAGATTGCACTGTATAATCGTGCCCTGAGTCTCGGCGTCAATTTTCGATTCGGTGTCCTAGTTGAGGGGCATAACTTCAAAATACCGGAGGTAATTCTATCAACTGGGGAGAGAATAAGCGGCGATCTTATAGTAGCCGCTGACGGTAAGAAACCCTATACTTATTAACTGCGCCCTTACAGACATCTGATTATTCTCAGGGCTTTGGTCGAAAACAAGGTCCTCATTTCTTGGCAAGCCTAGTCACCCCATCCCTACAGGCGATCTGGCATATCGAATAGTGCTTCGGGTAGAAGATATTGACGACCAAGAACTCCGCGAGTTCGCATCGATACCTCGAGTATGTCTTTGGGTTGGTCCAGACTGCCATGCCATATACTATCCGTTAAAGAACAACACCATGTTGAATATCGTTCTTCTTGTCCCCGACAATCTCCCCGAGGCTGTGGCCAAAGCTCCCGGAGACTTGGAGGAAATGAATGAGATCTTCAAGAATTGGGATCCCCGGTATGTTGGTGATGGACCGACTGAGTATACACTACTAATTTTCGTAGACTGAGGAAATTGCTGGCATTGGTTCCTAAAATTGATAAGTGGAAATTGATGCATCGTAAGTTTATAACTGATTTCCATCTTAAAATCGAAGTGGGCTGATATTGTTTTCAATTAGTCGATGAGATGGCGCGATGGTTTAATGAAGAAGCCACCGTGGTGTTTTTAGGAGATGCGTGTCATCCGATGCTTCCATATATGGCGCAAGGCGCAGGCTCGGCCCTAGAAGACGGTGCAGCACTGGGAATTTTACTCTCGCGAGCCACCTCTCTACAGGACCTTCCCAAGACTCTGAAGGCCTATCAGGACATAAGAAAACCTCGCAGCGTAGCATTGCAGCAAGGGAGTATGAAACAGGTATTTCCTGAATCTAAAGAAGATACGGATTAGAGATTGACCAGCTGATCCTTTTGACAGAGGTATAGCAACCATTTGCCAGATGGCGCAGAACAAATTACACGAGATCAGTTATGCAAGCAGCAATTTGAGGAACCTCAGCCTGGATATCCATTTTACTGGTTAGTTATGACTATCGAGCCCTATCTAATCAGACAACTAATCTATGGCCCGCCCCAGGATCGATCCAGCAATGCAATCCTATGTGTATGGTTATGACCTCTTTGAAGCAGTGAGTTGCACCTTACTGACTCTGGGTCTTAATACGGCTGCTAATCGCTGAAATAAAAGCTCAATGTGTCTACAAAACCAAATCGTAGCCCTCTTTGAAGCAGTGAGTTGCACCTTATTGGCTCTGGGTCTTAAGTTAATACGGCTGCTAATCGCTGTAATAAAAGCTCAACGTGTATACAAAACCGAACCGCAGCGATCCTAATCCTTGAATATTCTGCGACGTTGGTAGAGTGAGGATTGATCGACCTAGGTCGTGCACCACCTTTGGCAGATGGCCACGGTCGTCCGTGGACCACCATAGAATTCATAATTCTCTGACTCACGGGCGTGGTCTCTCAGACTTATGGATTGGTCAGAGAATCAGGCAATCTATTAGTATCTTTCAACGTTCAATTGCCCACGATGCTTATACGGCTTGATAGAATCTTTATCTTTAAGCTAGAATTCACCAAAATCCTTTGACAATCGAAGTTTAGATACTCCGTGCAATCATGTCTTTCGCGTCGACCTTAGATTGGGTCTCTTCTAACCTCTATAACATGTATTTCAGGAACGGAATCACATGTAAGCGGTTATGGTAGCAGTTTCTGGTATCTGGGAAATGAGTTTTATTAGTTGCTTGTAATCTTACAATGAACTTCCAAAGCGGCAATCGGGGTAGAAACGGAGACTTCCCGCTTCAGAGTGAAAATGTTGAAACCTTCATATCAAATCACATTTCAGAATAGAAATGAAAGAGTTTGTGATATGTGTGCTTTTGATAGATATCATACGTTATTATTGAGCGACTTCCCTTATAAAATTACCGGGAGACATCTCCAGGGAGATCATCGACCCCAGGAGAGAGACTCTACAAGGAGAATGTTCTTGGGAGGTGATACCACGCAGGAGGCGGCTCTAAGGAGACTGGCCCCCCTAGGAATTGTCTCCTAAGACGGTATCGCATGCAGGAGAATGTTTCTAGGAGAGTACCGCTCCTCGGAGAGTTCTAGTCCTAAGATACCGCTCCTCAGCGAGTCTGGCTCCTAGAGCACAGGACATAAATAGGAAGCCGCCCCCTAGACAGCATGCTTATACTGAACTCTGTTCTATGCTTGATTTTTCTGAATCTCTAAACTTTACTCTATTTGGATACTGCAGTGGTGTCCAGCATCATCGTTTGTCATGAGGGTATATGGCTAAACCTGCATATGCTTAAATTCATTCCCTCGGGAATTTAAGCATACAGCAAAGTATATAACAAAATTCCGCACGTAGTGTAACGTGTAGATTAAGTTTATATAAAAGAATATCTCTTCTACATACTTATCTAGAGGAATATACTTAAACGTGCGTATATCTTGTTTTAAATTTAATCCGTACAAAAGGGCTTCGTTTGCTAAGAATGCATTTGCTTGAATTTGCGCATGCTTTTGAAGTCCAGCATAAAATGTACAGCAGAACAAATTGACACCATGAGAATAAAGCAAACAACGATATTTGGCATAGCAATGTTAATCAAATAACAAAATCAGGCATATAGCAGTATCATCACCCAGCACGGAGGATCAAGCATGAATTAACTATATAGCAGCATATAAGATCTAGCATACGCAAAATTTAGCATCTTACCGGATTTATGGCCTCGTAGATGCATTGTAGACTGCCTCAAGCAAACTTTAAGGCATTATCACGACCTGAAGCTGAATCGAAAGTTACTCGTTATACCATATGTACAGTGGAAAATGGAATCCAACAGTCCCGATCGAGGTACTAAAATCAACTTAGTCGATATTCTAGAGTCTGGTTCACTACTTCCCTCACCCATCCCATCCAGTCTTTCTAGCCCTACAACGGTAGTCTCCAGTAGGCATGTCACACCGAATGACAGGGGGCTGAAGCCGACTACCGAACAAAGGTCTACTGTTACAAAGCGCCAGAAGATCACGACAGCAACCGAAAATACAACTCTCACCGGATCTGACCATAAAGCTCTTGCGATCGTCCGAGCAGTCGACCAAGGCGTCAGTGTACTTGATTCCCTTAGTATCAGATACGAGTCACCGTGGACGAGCCTTCGAAGCGACTACGAATTGAATCTTGGTGGGTTTGTTATCATCGCGTCCGATAGAGGCAACGAACGAGATTCTTTCATCGTGAAGAGGTTCTCCGGCCCGGACATGGCTTCAAAGCCGCGAATGTTACAAAGAATTCGCCACGTCAATTTTCTCGCCGTGTTACAACGGTTCAGCTTTGAAGATTCGTACTATGCGGTTTTCGACCATATATCTATCTCACTAGCACATATCGTGACTTCCCCACCTTACCTCAGGATATGCGAGCTAGCAGCTATTCTTTTTCAAGTGCGTTTCCAAAGATTGCTGCCTAGTCTTTGCTTATGTGTGTAGATCCTGGAAGCCGTATCATATCTCGACAAGCAAAACCTAGAACATGGCTCTCTGAGTTGCTCCAACATCCTACTTACCCCCCAGGGGGTTATCAAGATTAGTAAGCTAAGAACCGTCAGAGCTCTATTGTATTTGTACTTACCCCATGGTAGCCTACCAAGAGACTTGCCGCGACATCACATGGAGCCAACCACGTCTAGCGGACGTGAAGGCGATAGGCTACATCGCAATGGAACTAATGCAGAAATATCATAAAGACGATGGCGCCATTGGCTTAGAAGACTTCAGCAGGTACCCATCTGACAGTGATGCGGTCGACTTTCTTGCCGCCACCACATCCGCTACCTCAGCAGAGGAGCTCCTTCGGGTGAGCAGCCCCTCAACCAAGACTGTCTTGCATTTCCGCTCACATATTCTAGCATAAGCTTTTACGGAACAATGTTCAAAAGAAACAGCTCAAATGGCTTGTTGGAATCGCAACTGTTGAAGCACCGCGCTGTTCGCCGTCGACGCGCCTTGTACGCCGAGAAGAAGACCGCTATTGACGTTGCGGAGCTTATACCAGCCACCCGGCGCGCGTATGAACTGCCAAAGATGATCGCGCGTACCGTTGTTGTCGTATTGCTGGATGTTGGCACTGTTGGTTGTCGATGCTTCGAAGACACCCATGAGTTTGCCGCTGTTCTCGTTGCGCAGCTGGAAGATTGCGGCTGTCCACACCTCGAATTCAGACAAGCCCCAGCCTTTCCCGGAACCGGGATTGGGAGCCACAACACGTAGTTAGGAGGTCATAATGGTTGGGAAGGTGATTTTGATTTGGCTGTTAGAAGTTGTGGTTGAGCCGGTACGCTGCTGGGAGGGAACTGTGAGCCAGGTAGTGTCGGACAGGTATTGCAGATCGTAACTGGCGGGCCGACGGACGCCGCCACCGTCATCGTAGAAGTAGAGTCGTACGTCCGAGATGGCTTGAGGGCGGCGAAGGTCAATGCCAAATTAGTCCTGTGCATTTGGGCTGTTGTATGATGTCCAGCGACTGTTCTCTGGGATACCGGTGCGCCAGACGATGCCATCAATACCGTGCCAAACATCGTCATAAGGCGAGGTGTAAGAAGCGAAAGCTGTGGTTCCTTGCGAGTACTTTTGGCCATTTGCAGCGATGTTGACATTTGAGCAGATGGAACCTTTCATTGCCGAAGCTGAGTGTACGTTTCGTACTGAGGAATGCGGGAATGTCATTGGTAGCTTCATTTAGACAGCTCCAGATTGCCGAGTCCCCAAGATATGGATGGAAACATCAGAGGTCCAGACCATAGTAGGTATCCGCATTGAAGATAGCACTGGGGAAGAAAAACCTTTTCGTCCGGAACTTCTTCCACAAAATGTTCACAAGACTTTCGATTCCCATTATTCCAAAAACACTTCTACCTAGTTCGCACCCACTCTCAATCCTCGTAACGGACTTCGTATTCAAGTCACCTGGGACATGGTTTGAAGCAAACGATGCGGGGCTTGGGGGACAAGTACTGTGGCCGTAGGTCAGCCACAGTTTCCAGGCGCAGCCACAAACTTGGCAAAATCACAAAGGAAAATCGCGCCACAATTTCGCTTCCCAAGGCAGGATTTGTCACGTGGTTATCAAGCAGGTCACGGATGGTTTGATAGAATGCTTTTAGTGACAAGCTTAGTCTTCTATTTGGGGAGGTCAGGGAGGCAAATAGTTGTTCGCCACTGACTCGTAGAATTTGTGGGTTTTGCCAGTGGTGGTAAATTACCCCCGGTTTCTGTAGGGGTCAATATTCTGATAGTATCACTACTACTAGCTGATAACAATCAAATAACGAGATGGTAACCTCTTTAAAATTTAGTAATAAAGCAATGATACTATCACGTATTAGAGGGCTAAGAGATGATCTCCTCAACTTCTTATATGTATAAACGTTGTAAGGCATCTTATTTCTTTACAAAGTGTATCCTGTGTCGCAATACGATGATAAAAAGAAGGAATCCGTACAAAGTGGCTTCGGGGAGGAAGAATACATTGGTTAAGAAAGCGCACGAACTAGGCCAACTTCCTGGGTTTGAGGTAGCTCTATTTATTCGCCGGCGGGGCCGAGTCACCGTATACTGTTTAATCGATGACGAATCTTGGTGGCCAGTAAAGGCAGATATTGTAAGTTAAATTGGCATAGATGTGGCATGTAACTAATCCATGTATTCTAGGATTTCGCATACCCTACGCCGACGAATCTTCTACCGTATGACTTCGAGATGGAGCAGTATAGGGCGGGCTAATAAGACGGTTTGGTTGCCTCGTTCCTAAGTAAACGATATTACTTGGTAGACTATTAATGAGAAATCAATTCTACTCTATTTGTTCGATGCGGTGAAGTCGAGTTGTGAGTATGTTAAGGTATAAGAAGGAAAGAATGTAAAGCAAATCATATAGTAGCGACCGTTATATTAGATTAAATCTCCCTATAAGACTTAAAGAAAAAGTTCCTTTACATTTGTTGTAATTCATTTATATTTCTTGCTCGGCGTTAATACTGATCCGAAATAGTATCGCACTTAATGCTTCGCTACGAATGCTCGTTATACTCTTCTCCCCTCTCTAAAGTTTACGGTTAAAGAGTTCCTTTTTAGTCTTTTCACGTTTTCTTTAGTTCCCCTCTACCGCTTGTGAAGGAATGAGTTTGGAAGGGTGTTCTAGAATTGGGCACATCTTGCCTAACGTGGCGGGACGACATAGGGCCTAAGAGTACTTAAGGTCATGAAAGTCGAGGAACTAGCCGCGTAATATATTATAATGTTTGTCTATTATCGTGAATTTCAAGTACAATATTTAGGAAAATCTTATCCTTAAGCCGCCGTAATAAAATCGAAGTCAACGACTTGCTCCTTTTCGCTATTAGAATTCCAAGACCCACGCTCGGCTTCGTAGGCGAAACGGATGCGTGGAATCAGCCTTCTTGGGGATATAGCTTACTTGAGGAAGTAATACTAGTTTGATCAGCTAATATTCGTAATGTACTATCTAGTTGCTCCTTACATTTATCAAACTCTCAAACGACCCTTCTAGAGTACATAAGATGAAATCAATCGCGTCCTTAGACTATTTCTCATTATCTGGGGTAAGGTGATAGCGAGAAAGTATTATTTCTTCTATGATTTCAGCCAAAATTAGAAAATCCAATAGAACCTGTGAGAGTTTAGGGCTCTCATATAGTTTATTATACTTGAGCTCTCGAGGATCTAGGACTTTGACGAGTAGATTAGTATAAACTGTGTGGCAAATATAGGGAAAACTAACTAAGTTTGATATTTCCATTAAGAGACAATCAGATATTTTCCTGTGAGAGGTCTTTGTACGAAAGCCTTAGCGACGAGATAAAAGCCACGCCCTTTAGAACTTATATTATTAGCCATTGCGTGTGTTCGTGAGTGAGGGTATCTAGTACCTCGGTAAGTATTGTCGCTATCTCTCGCTCTTCTAGTTCATATTTCTGGAATTCTAACTGAGCGAAAGAGACGTCAAGATGTTTTATAACAAGAAAAATCCTGTCATTATAATAATAGATCTCTTCGATGGCTGCGATGTTTGGATGCTTAATCTAGGGAAGGATTAGCGGGTCGCCTAAAACTTCAAAAGGAGAAACCTCTTAAATATCGGTAAGCTGGAAGGACGATACTTTGCGTAGGGTTAATGTGGTCTGGCCAAGATGTCGAATGTAGCTATAGTCATCCCACGGATTCTTAAGTAATACCCTAAGTATACTTCGGAGTCTCTGGGGAGTTCCTGAATCTATCGAACTTGAAGGAGCCTCGTCAGTATTATTAGATAGGCGGCGCCAAAAGGCTTAAACCCTTCGCAAATGACGGAGTACTAGTTGGCTCATTATATCAATAACGGGGAAATTGCTTACTGTCTTTTAGGAGACGTCTTAATCTTCTCGGAGAGTATTATAACTGAGAATACATAAAGCACGAGATCTGTAGTTGTTGCTAGCCGTTTTATAGTACTTGTCATTAGTCTCAGGTAGATATTTTAAGCGAGGTGGTCACTTTGACCATCAACATTCGAATGGGTTTAATCACCACCTCTTTACTCGCAAGCCTTCTAAGCAAAGGCACACTCGATCTGGGAACCACGGCATTCCTGACTTATAGGTGTGGAGAACGGTTTACTAAGGCCGATTACACGCAGACGAAGCCAGAGTAACACTGCGTGCGGTAAGCTAACCTGTGGAGCTTTGTACATTTGACTAGTATAATATTTGACAAAGCGCAAACCGTTGCCTAAAGTTAGAGAGAGGAAGATAAGTGCTAACTTGGATTAAGTTGCTTTAATTATAGAAGTTCCAATTATAAATAAACGATACATAAAGGGACAAAACAAGTGTGTAACAAAGAGCACTAAAACTTAGCCCTACGATATGCCCATTCGAAACTTTGATACTAACGATATCGCGCAAGTCCTATAACGCCTGTTTTGTGAAGATTATAGGGAGTATAAGGAAAGAGCAAGTAGTAATGCTCTAGAAAACAACAAAACCCTTTAGTAGTATACTAGAGGGGCGAAAGCGCTATATGAAAGTACAGTAATAAGAAGAGACCATAGTTGCTACAGTGAGGATAAGTATCACTGTAGATACAATTGCCTAGGCTAGCGATATATAAGTTATTCCGGAGGCAATACCCTTGAGAGTATATATATCCTTGATTCTCGTCGTAGACCTTAGAGGAATATTTAGCGTCGCGAGGTATATCGGCAATAGTTGGCAGTCGGTATGCGTAGCGAATTTGAGACAATATTGAAATGTTCTAAATGTGATGTTTTGGAGCCGGGCATCGAAGGGATCGTCGGGGCTTGGGTTTAGTAGACTATATCGCAAGAGTCTTTAGGGTCCAATACTCTAGAACTGTCGAGGTTAGTGCGCGAAGTAGAATGACATATGTGGTAATATACAACTATCACCATCACACCTGTAAGCTTGTATGTCTTTGTTTGTAAAGTAAAAATATACAGAGTAAGTTCCGCGACAGCTGCTAATATGAAAATAATAATTGGCAAGGCGGTGAAGAGGCCTATATTGACGGCTAAAAAGGAACGCATGTCGGCAGTAGAGTAGGGAGGGGATTAGGAAATGAAACTCATTGAGAGGGAACCACGAGAATATGACCAGATAAAAATTCTACATTTGGCGAATACGGATCTACTTAAATCGCTGGCAATTATTTAAGGTACAGTAAACTAGAAAATCAGACTGGAAGGGGATGAGATGCTGGAACTATGACAGCCAGGGTATGAAGAAATACGAGGCTTGTAGATGATAACTATTTGATAGTTAAGTGATTACGTACTAACGAATTGTTGCCAGCCGTTTTGTGGTGGTTGTCACTGGTCTCATGTGGATATTTTAAGCGAGGTGGTCATCATGACCATCAACATCGAATGGGTATCCTCAAAATCCCCATCGACATTGAAGGGTCGGGGGAATGAGGTGGTGAGGAGGAGCCCTGGTTGATTCCAGGGGCCAGTGCACCATGTTTCAAACCTGGGCCGCCCGTCGCCTCGGAACTTTTATTCCCGACTCGGGAGCAAATACAGTCAGGGGAAGCGGCGTTCAAGGCGAGGATGGGGGTGAATCGGATGCGTGGGGTAAAACACCACCAAAGAAAATGAAGAGGTTGTCATCGAAAGCAGACATGAGTCGCAACGCCTTTATGAAAAGCAATTCATGTATTATACAATAAGTCACGCGTTTATTGGCATCCATGGTATCATTGTATCGTACAGTTTTCCTCGCACCTTTTGCAGGAAAATGAAATGAAAAATTGCCAACAATACGCCGCACAATCCGAACTCCCAAGTCCTCGCCTATGCAATTGACTGTTCCTCCTTCCCTAGACGGCCGATTGCCGTGTTGAACGCCATGATCATCCCATCGTACATTATATCATGGTCGTGGAATGTGCCTGTGAAGATGTCCCCATCTCTAATTGGAAAAAGAGTGGATCGGAGCTCGCGAGCCAGCGGTTTGAGGTTCTCGAACTTCGGTGCAAACTCCACGATGATGTTCTCGAATCGTTTTTTTCCCATATCCCCCACCTTATTCCGAGCAATTTCTGTATATATCCCAGTATACCAACCTCGCAGTATATTTGTCTTCGGTCTCACCACCTTGCTGGGTTTTTGCCTGCCCGTACCTTCGTAGCCATATCGAATGCACATCCATACTAAGACGTAGAAAAAAGACTCGAGGTCGTGCCGATATGTGTGACCTTTGCCTTCAAGAACCTCGATCGCCATGAACTGCATAGTGCCAGTTCGGTGACGAGCCCCACTCGGCATGCTGTCTAGCTCCTTTGCCAAGTCCAAGTCAATTAGTCTTCCTTTCGGGGCTTCTTTGGCAGGGACTTCGGTGATGATGATATTATTCTCGGAGATATCTCGATGAAGAATCTTTCCATCCTCGAGTAGCGACCTATGGCCTCGGATAGCATCGCGCAGCGCCTCTAAAAGCTCTCTGACCGACTGATATTCGTGGAGAGATCGTCCAGCTGGTGAAGTTACTAAGCAGTAGTGCACTCGGTTGCCGTACGTCTCACTTTCGCAGTCTGTCAGACTGTCGGCTCCGGCTTCTTGAATACTGTCGACATTTTTCCGCTGCCACTGATTCCGGCAGTCTGCCAGACTGTCGACCACTGTTTCTTGAATGCTGTGAGCGCCGATTGCGTCCAGCTCGCTTTCTTTAATGCGCACATTTGTTCCGCTGGCATGACTACCGTTGGATTTGGATCTCTTCAGTCTGCTACCCCTATCAAGTCTTTCATCTCTTTTTCTTTTCTGCCCAGAGGAAGAGGTTGTGGCGCTACTTGCACCGATTCCCAGGCCCATCAAGTGAGTCGCACCGCTCCCTGACCTTCCTCTGTGACTTGTTTTAGAGTACGCCCGACTGGATTCCGGACTACCGTCGACCCAAGACGCTTTGCTCGATAGCTTCCGTGGCGTTCCGAATTTCATGTCTCGTCGGAAATGTGAAATAGTGTCCGGGTCACCATCGATGGTAATTTGCTCATGATTGAACCACACAGCAATGCCCGTGACTCCCCTCTCCTTGGCCAACTTCAACAGTTCTCCCTCCCGTTGTCTTTTATCGGACGGCCAAGCGAACTTAACCACATACTCCCATTCTGTGGAGTCGCTTCTCCTTCCTCGATAACACGTTGTTCCCCGGCACACTATCGCTTTTGTCGAGGCGATTGGCTTGTCCTCCAAAGAGATCCTCACACCTCGTGTGACGATGTACTTGCCGTTGCCATCACGCTTGATGAACGTGTTCAAACCCAATTCTGCATCGGACATTATCGTATAGCCGGCAAGGACTTTGACAAATCGCTCCGGCTCTTTGTGAATATCGAACTTCTCAGAGTTGTACGGTCCAGATCTGTCGAATACCCAGAGCCGCATCACGCTTCCGCAGATCGTAAACCCAGGCACGAATCGCCGCTCCGGTTGACTTCCAAACACTTCGCGTGCATACCCTGCCAACTGCACCAGTGTTTTTGCAGATCGATCCTCATCAGGATTCTGTTTGTGTTCTCCAATGACAAGTACATTGGACCAGTCGTGCTCGTCGTCCGGTAAGGCAGCGTCGGCGGGAGTGAGGAAAATGTCGAGCTTGCGGTCAGCCTCCGAGCCCCTCAACACTTTGTTCGCTGATGTGTAGTATCTGCGGCGAAGTCCACTGAGAACAGTGTGCTGGAACTTCATGAACCACTCAAAAAATGGCCCTTGAATTGAGGGTTCTGGCCACCCACTCCAGCGACCCTCTATATACTGGGCTCTTGCCTCTTCGTAGATATCCCTCGCGTTGTTCGTCCAGGACTTCCTTTCGAAGTATCGTTCGTAGAAGCCGCCGACATCGTAGTAGACGCGCCCGGTAAGTTCCTCGAGTATTCGCTGATCAACTTCATCGTGTGTCTGTTCAATCCCCCTCTGAGAAGCCGAGCTGGATCGTAGTGGTGTGTCGAAGACGGCTTTCTCGAAGGTAGTCGGAGGCGTGATGGGATTTGTTCGCGCGACTAATTCAAACACGGCATGCCAAATATCCGCATCATTCCAGGTCGGTGCATCAGGTTCATTCCTGACAATCTGTTCTACTAGAGGGATAGCTGGTGCAATGTCCAACTGGTTCGCATCCACGCGGCTGTATAACAGACCAAGGTCACCAGAGAGGGTTCTCTCAGCTATTCGTGAAGGAAGGATACGAGCTGCCGGTTCGATCTGTAGAGCTTGGATAAGGTCGAGAACCAAGTTTTTGACATCTATGTATGTTAAAAGGCTTCAGCCATAAGAAGCTGAACCATACCTGCAGTGGCAGCAGTTGAAAATACAATTTGCACACCATCGGACGACGAGGGCACAGCAAGCTCTGAACGTGTCGATTCAAATCGGCGACGGAAAGTGGCTAGCCGTTCATTGATCGGGTTACACCTTATTTTATCAAGTTCGGAGGCTGTGGCCATGATCGTAGGTTGAAAAGAACGTGAATGGGGCATTAAGGACCTCTGAATGCGAGGATGCAAGTTACCGCGACTTCGGTTCGGCTTACCTCAGGCACTCAGGCCAGTTAGTTGAGGTCCGCATGTGACTTACCGATTAGGTATAGTCAATCAGTGTTATGCCTTAGACTCGAAAACAAAAACATCATTGCCTATTTCTTCTCGGGAATATGTGTCGAACCACACCACCTCTTCCATTCAATCATTGGTCTTTTATCTCCCTTGACCCAGTCCTCTCTCCGCGGCGGAATTTGGATTTGGGGTGCCCTTCGCTGCCCCCTCTCTCCTTCTAGGGAATCGTTTGTTATTCTATGACAGGTCCCTGGCCATTGACAACAACTTCCATGTACAAAGAAAGCCTGTACCTCGAGTTCTCGACTATCAGAACCCTATCTCGGGCTGCAGAATAAGCACACCTTCCTTCTCCAAATTTCGACAATCAAATTTTCAGTCGAACGAAGCAAGCGCACATGACACAATGGATTGGGACGAGCGTGCCGAAATCGAGAACAGGGCAGCGTCCTTTATATGGATGGACCAATTCATAAAATTTCGTGGAGAACGGCTGACAGATTGGGTGTCGACCTTCCACAAGGACAACTTGCCTTGCAGGCTTGCCAATGATAAAGTATCCGACGATCTTCGTGGCTCGTTTAACTGGACTTGTAAAGTGCTCTTTACCGACGGGGAGCAGTGGATGGTGCGGTTCCCTAGAGGTGGGAAGGTCAAGAATGCCGATGAGAAAGTAGAGATCGAAGTGGCTACAATGAATATCATCCATCAGCAGACTGATATTCCCGTCCCTGAAGTCAAAGCTTGGGGGTTAGCTGCTAATAATAAGCTTGGGCTGGGCCCGTTTATTATAACCTCCTTTATTGAAGGCGTGAGCTTGGGTGATATTCTTCAAGACCCCGAGAGCCCCGATGCTAGACTTATACGAGGAGATATTAGCGAAGGAGATATTGAGACCATCTACCGGCAGATTGCTCATTTTATGTTGCAACTCTCAAAGCTCAACTTTTCCAAGATTGGTAGCTTGTCCCGAGCGTCCCAGAAGGGCAACGGTAGTCACGCCGCGACGATACATTCGCGACCTATGACATGGAAGGCACATGAAATCCTTAATGTTGGGGGAGTCGATGTTTTCTGTACGTTCAACACTTTGATTTCTCCTTACCTAGCTTAATTCTGATATCCCTATTCAATGCCAGGTGCCCCAACTACGACATTCTCGTCAACTACCGACTATTTCACCTATGTAGCTGGCCAAGACTGGCGACATCTCCACGAGCAGCTAAATTCAGTCGACGATGAGGACGACGCAAGGGAGAAGTATATCTACTGGAGCGTCTTCAGGGCCTTAATCTCTCATTTTATTTCTACAAAGTATGACGAGGGGCCATTCAAGCTCATCTGCGACGATTTCGGGCCAGCAAACATGATCGTCAATAACGCGCAGGACCTCAAGATCATCGCAGTAATTGACTGGGAGTGGTCATATGTTGGACCTCACCAACTATTCTGGTCCCCGCCGAGATGGCTTTTGATAGAAACACCCAACAATTGGAGCATCACCGACGAGAGTCTTACTAGGTACAACAGGTACTTGGAGATGTTTATGCGAATATTAGAAGAAGAGGAGGGGAAGATGCTAGGGGACAGTATGCTTGAAGAAGAGAGGCCCTCGACACTGATGAGACGATGCAAGACAGAGGGTTGGATGTGGTTTCACCACATCATTTGGGAAGGCTTCAACGGCCCCACTAATGTCCCTTTCGAACAGCTCCGAGCCGCGGCCCCTGACTTTGACAAACTTGTTGCCGCGGTCCCGAAGAAAGAGGTTGATGCCTTCGTCAAGATGAAGATGCAACACTTGGTTGAGTACAAGGTGCTGGTAGCCGAGAAAAAGAAGTGGTACGAAGGGCTGAAAGCCGGGGGCTAGGATTTAAAGACTCTTTAGTGAGACTTGAGAGATATGGTATTCCTACCTGTACTGCCGCAACATTTGATGTATTATGTGGACGCCAAGCTCTATAGTATCATTAAGCTAGACGGATGATTTTACCCTCTATAACCAGGAGTCTGGGGCAAGTGGGGCGGTCCAATCAAGTAAAAGGCACCCGAGAGTCCGAAACCTTGAGTAGAGGACGTGAGGCCGTGACTTTGTTAAATTTCAGTACTTATGTACTCTATATATCGGTAAAGAATGGACCGTGAATGCATCCATCAAGTGTGACAGATGATAAATTAGAATGTAACAGATACACAATTTATCTCCAAGCTCCTTAACAGGGTTCAAGAGTGAGTCAAGGAACCCATTTGACAACAATCCAAAACCTCCAACAACCCAGATAGCAATGGCCAAGATGGCATTGTAGCAAGTCGGGGGCGGATAATAGATCGCAGACGTCCATGGATTAAGAGCCCGAGCTTCCGCCCTGTTAAGGAGTCAGTATGTGAATCGTAAATCTCGTTACACTATCAAATCACATACCTCTTTCTCTTTTTTCTCCTTTGCCTCCTGATTCTCCTTTCTCTTCCGCTGGGACGACCTGCCCGTCTCCTGTATGAGGGCGGCCATCTCCGGGTTATCAATGATATTATTGGTAACTTCGCCCTTAGCCTCCCGATCCCGCTGTTCCTTCGACTTGGACGGGTCGTCGGCCATATTGTTGCAAGTGGGCTAGTCTTTGTGTCGTTAAAAGGATTCTCGGTGAAGAAATTTCAAGTGTGATGGGAATTGGGATAAGATGTGTGTATTACAGAGACTTCTTAAGGCAGAAGAGTCAAGTTGAGCAGTCGGATTTAGTTTTAAATAAGTAGATGCGATGTATACGCCCTGTTGATGTGAACTGATCTGTGAGACTCCCACTTGTGCCTCACTTGTGGCAGGCAACTCGAGTCATTGGGCCCTGGCAATTTAGGCGTGCCACCAACCTGCGCCCAAGTCCTGATTTGTGCAAGGATTCCTTATCTTTACCCCACCTGTTCCGCAGAATCCACAAGCTTTGTCTCGGACCTTATGAGCACCAACTGGTATGTGCAGCGCTTTGTCGTCTCCTCGAGGAAACCTCTGGCAAACAGCTGTCCTGTGCTCTCGCCTTGATACGGAGCGGGCCGATAAGCCCCAGCAGTGTTATGACCAGTTGGGAACTTGTGTGGGGTCAAACCTTCATGCGCTACACAATACGAAACTGGGCATTTCAATCTCTGTCTTCGATAACTCACGCATGGAATGACTCACCAATGTGATTTGTTGTTGAGGAGCGTAACGAACTAAAAGCGCATCACAGAATTGGTTCAATTCATCAGTGGCTCGTCCGTTGACGTGGAGCGGCTCGGAACAAATCGAGTCTGCAACATTGGGCATTTTGCATGTGCTCTAGCCTGTTCTGCGAAGTGTTCACCAGGAGAGGCTGACGTGTTCGGGACGGAACGTGGCGCTGGAGGATCAAGAGCGCCGATGTGCAGGAAAGGCGAAAATGAGGTGTTCGATGGTGACAAGGTTGGTGGGGGCCAGCATGACACCCACACTTTCGCCTTTCCTGCACGTCAACCCTTCCCCATCAAGTCATCCAGCCCTGCCGCTTTGCTTGGCAATTAGTGTTGCTCATTCACCAATCATTTAGGCAAGGCATCTTGCTTGGCTGGTTCCCTTGGCAGATGCAGTTACGGAAGGTCCTCACCTTCGCCTTTCCTGCACTTCCTCCTTATTTTCGCTCTTCCAAAAACCTTCGCCCTTCAATTCGCCTCGGCTTGCCGACAGCATTTTGATATGCCCAGCATCAGGTTCCTCGCATCACTGCCAAACGAAGATGGCCTGTATGCCGCGTTGGAAAAGATGGAGGCTGCAGATGCGGCTTCTATCACTATCCTCCGGAAACGAAGTCAATACGAGCCGCTGCGCAGAATTATTTCGGGACTGTGGTTTGCAGTTCTCTATCGAGCAGTCGAACGCCATACTGGCTGCGACAAAGCAACACGCAAGGACTCGCGATGTCGTGCTATTCGCAACCTTGCGGCTTGCCTACGTGCTGGAAATGAGATATCCGGTCATAACAATAATATCAGCAAGACTGTTTCGAAACGTATGAGATCGGGACTAGCTTCGTGGAGTACGATTTCACAGGAACCTGGTCTCCTGGCCATCGTCAATTTCTCGAATCCCCCTTCCAAGGAAGACCTTCACGACCTCAAATTCGTTTTAGAGGACAATGATTTGTGCTACTCCACAAATTGTTATCGAGCGGTTATCCAGAGGATATTAAGATTTATTGACAAAACTTTAAGAAGAACGGAGAGCTTATTCCGTTACCTAGAAATTGCGTTACAGGATATCATCGACCTGGTCGACTGCGAAACACATCCCCGGGAAGGTGATGTCGAAGACGCTGCCACAAGCCTGCTATCTCAACATTCTCGGAGTCAAGGTCAATTGACAGGCACGAATACCCCTATCGGGTTTGACCCATCTTGCAACCGCTATAGCGTATCGCTCGAAGCAACATTTAACAAGAGCACGCATCCGCGGTACACAGTGCAGTACGATTCACCAATCTTCATCTGCGTACAATCGGGGGATATTCACGGCGTCCGAGCATTGTTTCAGCATGGCATGGCATCGATTTACGACGTTGATCCATATAATCTTGGACTACTTTATGTAAGGAGCACTCAACCAATCTGAGCCTCAACTGATATACCTGTGTAGTACGCAAGTTATTATTGCTGGAGATGTTATGGAGCAGCAAAGGCAATACAAATGTGTAAGATGCTGATTCAGATTGGGGTGGATATGAATATGACGGACGAAATTGGGAAGTGAGATATCACAACCTGGATGTTTCTATGTGGCTGCTGATTTGGTATACCAGTGCTCCTATACATACGATGACTGACTCTGCTGTGGTGGAGAGATGCGGAGACCTAAAGTCAGCAGCTCTTACTGATGTGGGACTTCTCTGCAACATGACTAGCCAAGAGCTAGTCAAAGAACATCAATCCAGCTACAAGCTTACAACACTTCATAAGACTCTTCTTGGTCTCAATCCAGAAAATTCCAGCTTGCGAGAACACCTTCAGTCCTTACAGAGACTCGGGTCGCTTGCAGAATTGATCGACAAACCGGATGCACGCGGTCGAAGTGCTCTTGCATGGGCCGTCGAATACGGCATGGCTGATGCAGTTCGAACACTGTTGAGCTTTGGCGCCAACGCCTGTCAGTATAGAAGGTCTTCTCAAAGTCAATTTCCGCTGTTACATCTTGTCATCGCTGGGCCGCCGCCTCCTCTGAAATCAGGCTTTCTTGAGGTGGTGAAGATCTTACTGGCCACAAGCGTCGATATTAATGCAAGGGATGATGAGGGTTGGTCAGCTTGGCATGTAGCGGCATCTTGGAGATCTTATGATATCCTACGTGAGATTATGCGTACCCAAGGCACTTGTGTGGAATTGGATGCACAGACAAACGACGGTGCATCAGCACATGATCTGTCGCAAGACGAGGATTTCTATAGGAAGCTTATGCCGGGTTGGTGTGGGTGAGTGCTAGCCTTGCATTTCCATGTTGTATTGTCCCACCGATTGCCTTAATTTGTAAAGACTGCAGTCAATGCCCCCATGTGTGAAAGAATCAATGATCCGCGCCATTTGTTCGGACTCATTCAAAATATAGCCCGGCTTCAAAGAAGAACCTCTTATCAAAGGACTTGATCGCTCGCCGTCCAACTCATATAAATTGTGATCATGACACCCAACAAGAGCTACGTAGTGATACTTGATATCATCAGGTATCTCTGTCTCGCCCGACTCCACCGCTGATTGATACTCAACTTCGAGCTCCGTCGACTCTTCAAGAAACGTTGTAATTCCCTTATCTGATCGGATAGCATTGTAAAGAATGGAGTTGTGCCCTTGTACAGGTTCCGTCAGTCTTGAAACTACAACAGATATTGGGCCTTACTGATCGAGCTGGCTGCAATCGTATTGAGGACGCAATGAAGAACTGCAATCAGGCCGCAAGAATTATCGATCGTCTGTCTCAGAAACTTGATATTGTCGGTAATTGTAGGTGTTCTCTTGGCCTCAACTATCGCTTTCTCCAGTTCATCATTTTGCGACTCTGGGAATATGGCGATAAGGGCCAGAGCAGGCTGGTGCGACTCCTCCTTATAATCCAATACGTCATCGAACCAGAAGGTTTCCTGAACACCAAGGCGATGCATCAGTTGGGTGAGGATTTGAGGGTCCGACTCGATCGGTTCAAAGCGCTTGACGTATTTCATTGCGAGGCAGATGCGGCTTTGATGCTACCGCTTCAAGGTTACTGGAACGAGCGTGCACGATGCGGTTAAGGTGTTCTCGAGGGCGTCGCAGGTCGCGATAATGTGCAGTAGCCATAAAGATGGTATTCGTCAACGCAGATTTGAAAGACACTGAGTAGGTGCTGAGGACGTTTGGTGAGATGGAAGTTACCGAGAATTCGGTTAGTTAACTGTTTCGCCTCAGGCACTCAGGCCCTACATTTATGTAAACTCACGTGAAGTCCTCAAGGATTAGATAGCGTGCTTCTGTTCTAAAAAAAAAAATAGGGCCTGAGTGCCTGAGGTAATGAATAATCGCAAGGTGCTCGCACGATTTTGCTATGCGTACGGGGTGGCTGGTTCAACGACTTGAGACTCCAACTTCATGCTCCAGCTAGTGGTCACGTCCTATTCAGACTAAACTTGTGCAGTTACATAATTCATATGTGTAAACGGTGGCGTTTGTGTGCATTTTGTTAGAGTCCTAAATAGGAAATTTTCTGGAATAATGCGACCGAAAGCCTAGTGACGCACTAGCGCCCGATCGCAGCCTGAACGCAGTGGCGCCTGAACGACCGCCTTCGGGTTACTTCTATTCTTTTGCAGGCAAGGCTTTGGTTGTGCAAATTTGTTCCAATAACCCACTCTTGTCATTTCAATATCTCGAATCGCAATACGTGGACAGATATCGACGAGACAATCAGACAACGAGAATTCATCTAGAGCAACAGTAGTGAATCAGTTGTCTGCATCCTACCGTGAGCTCACACCCATTTCACCATATCCAGGAGGCTCTAACGCTTAAAGACCACGATATTTTCTTTAGAAGGTTTTCTCCCTCTTGTGCTGCGCGCCTTTATACTCCACTCCATCCTACGCGGTATAACCTTCCAGAGGGGTTCTATTGTGAAGAGTAGGTTCATTCCTCCTTCATCCTCCCGCAAATCAGCTCCTCAATCTGCAAGCTCCGCATCAGCACAACCTAAATATCTCAGAGTCAAGGTGAGTACTAGACGAGCCATTTCATCCGCCGTGCAGTCCATCCGCCGTGCAGTCCATCTACTAATACTCTACAGTCACTATCTGCGGTCCTTATACCTCGCGTTCCTCACCTTTCGACGATTATTTACAATTGCGCGCGCTCTTTAGTGGGACGGGGATACAGGTCGCGAACTTCACCTTCGTCGTACATTAAGAAACGCAAGCTCCAGGGGAGAAGCTCGATCTTTTCCAACACGACCAGGACAAGCGGGCCTCCGAGCGCACTCTTAGCAAGCCTATTTGTCGATCATACACAGAGTCAGTGATCATGGGCGATGGCACTCGAGTTGACGATATCGCAAATAATGAACAGGAGCTTGAGAAGAAGGCAACAGAATTGGTAAGAGAGCCAGAGCTTGTTGCCCGATACTCTTGCTAATTATACTCTAGTGTGGCTATGAAGTTGTCCTAGACGCCAATTGGACAGTTGGGACAGACTTAGAGGAGTTGGACCCATCAATTTGTGCAGTCCTCATCAAGATACACGGCCTTGCTGGAGCTGTCAGAGTTTACAGTTCCCCAATGCAAAATGTCGTGACAGGTCCGAAACGAGGGCGTGGATACGTTATTTCTGTCATAAAATCGAGCCAGACCTGCAATTTGTTTGGAACTCCTTCAGTGCGGTACTTTCGCCGCCGTCCCTCTCAAAGTTCGAATGTATTTGATGAACCTGGCCCCGAGCTCGTGGGACAACTCGATTCTGCTTCTCAATCCGAGGGATGATTCGAGCTCGACATCGATAAATGGTAATGGGATGCCGTCCCATGGACATGTCATTTTCAGCTTTGGACAGCTGGCTTGAAATAGTTGGAGGAAGTTGAGGATATTTATGAGATCGAAGTCGACAACCGACTCGTCAGGTTGGTTTGCTGGACGCCCGGGGACATTAGAACCGGCAAGGGTGTTTTGCGATCCATCTAGACGGGATGAGCATCAGGAATCCCATGTGAAGGAATAAGGTTATCGGACCTGGACGGTTTTGGATCTCCTCTGAAGGGGTGCTTTCTCCCTGCACCATCCCGTTTTCTGTCAAGAATTAGTCATTAAACCTTGAAGATGATTAACAATTGTCACACCGAGGGTGTCACTTATGATTTGAGCTTCTGAGGTCTCTGTATGTTGAATGTCATGTGGATCTGGATTTGTGTCGTAATGAGCAAAGGTCGTCGATGCATGACTCTCTGACGACAGCGCTTGTTCTGGTATATATCAGCATTACGTCGTTCAGCCCAGATGCGTTTTACATATCTGGAAGAGTACAAACCTTCAGTATTCTCAACCTCAACTTCTCTTCGAGCACAGTGACGCCTCTCGGGTGACAATGGTCGATCTACCACAAATCAGCTGAATTAAAGGATGCAAGGAGGAACATCAAGGACCTTCTTCGCGAACACGTTTTCTAGAACCTCCTGCCAAGTACCCTGCCACCCGAGAATCTGTTGCGAATCAGCCTTCAGATCACTAAAACAGTCGTCTTGCAAACCATTCAAAGACGGTACCTGGAAGTCACCCGCCAGGGACTCTAGAAGAGGGCAATGAAGGACAGCCTTGTTATCCTTGACATGACGTACAAGGCCAGCCCTATCGGATTCAGACAATTGAACCACACGTTGTTTCCCGAGGCTTGCAGCACATAACACGACAAGTCCACGTCCTGCCTGGCGTAAGATGTCATGGAGGAATGTTTGGTAAACTTTTGATTCGCGAGTGGTTTGTGATGTCGTTAATATGTCCACTGCGGTGTCCACGTGCTTAGCGCCACGGTCGGACAGCCGTTCCAGAATCCTGATTGTTCCAACGACTTCAGCGAGCCTTTCAAAACATTCTTTGGATCCATCCGGCTTTGGACGAGGCTTTTTCGGCTGCTTTCCAACATTTTCGGTCTCTGTGGAAGCCTTGGTACCGTGGTCTTGTGGAAGGGTGTCTGGCATATTGAGAAAAAAATAGTAGAAAGTCGGTCGAGGATGGTAAGATTGATAGAAAAAAATTGTTCCAGCCAGGAACGAGAGGTATTCTTTGTGGCTTCTATTAGAAATAATGGGAGATTAGGGTGAGTGATGAGAATTTATGGAACTTGATGGAACTTGATGGAACTTGATGGAAATCTGGCACTACGCTAACCGAAATCGTAGACCCCCAACGCAAGGATGCACCAATCACAATTACTGGAACCTTACGATGCCACCCAAACGTTATCAATCTGTCGAGCTCTCCAATTATGTACTTTCGTATAATCAAGACAACCCACGTATACAGAACGATGCATGGATGATAGTGCTATTCAACCATGGGAAGCTTCCACTCGGGCTATGTCTGACATTCCATCCAATAACTCGAGATGTACACTTCCATGTATCGTTTCTCCCCGCGTTATCCACATGAAGCCATTATGACCATCCAGGGGCCAGTGCACCATGTCTCAAACCTGGGCGGCCAGCTGCCTCGGGGATGAGGATCCTGCATACAAGCTTCGATGCCGTACTGCATTGCCTTAAACCAATGGAGACATCAAGAAATGGAAAGGTACCACATGGAGAGGTTCCATTTTGGGGAACCGCACAAATCGATACGCCATAAACTCTTCCAAGGTGCACGATCCGATCGCTTGACCATTCAAGAAGCCAACAGTAGGCCGCCGGTTTATCAGGGGACAATGGAATCAGCTTCCTTAATCGACTCTCCCGCGTTGGCCGCACGGGGATGGACCTCCGTCGCGGAGAATGATACGAAACCAACGAATATATAAGGGCAGAGATCTCCTCTAAAGTATTGGTCATCACCCTCTGTGTTCCTCAGCATTCAGCTCTTCAAGCATCTCTCCGAACCTTCTCGCTCTATATGCATCTTGTGTCTCGCATATTTAAACACAACTATCATCTCCACGTTGACAATGATTCCAATAGAGATGATTCAGACGACTCTGGCACAACCAACCGCACCACCGAGCAGCCCGAACCTGCCATCTTCCGAGCGTACCGTCATATTGAGCAGTGACCTCCAGCTCATTGACATGGTCAAATCTGTCGTTGTTATGCAGATCACTTCTCATCTTGAGCAACTCATCTTGAAGCTCAATGAAGCAAAGCTCCCAATTGTCTCAGAATCTCATGAATCAGTGGACGGCGAGGAGGAAGACGACCAATATAGATTTCTTGTTCGTCATCAAATTGGTTAGTATCCCTGCCTCTGGACAAAGTTACTCTACTGATCCCTCCCAAACCTAGACGAGCAAAGCAAGGACAGGATCATCCATGTTGAAATAAAGTCGGAATGTCTGCGAGACCTTTTACGAACTGTGCTTGGGGATGTGTGTGGGATCAGCTTAGACGAAGGAAAGCTCTCCGTAAGACAAACCATTCTAACGTACTTGAAACTAGTGCTGACTCGAAAATAAGATTGAACAAAGCGTATTCCAGACACTTCAAAAAAAGCATGGAATTCGCTTCAGCTTGATGGATTTCCATCCCGTCGATGGTACGAGCCCAGAGCACCGTGGAGTACCTGAGCCATATATTAACCTTAATACCCTCGAGGCCTTTGAAGGAAGTTGACTTTTTATTTGCTATCCGGAGATTGGGACCGGGTTGTTACCATCAGGCTTGATTTCTTATTTCTGTTATAGTTCTAGTAGATATCAAAATATAATGAGAGAGAGGGGAGACATTCCTTGAAGAAATCGATTCCTAACATCGTCTCTATATCCCCTCATGAGTCTCTTCGCCGGGAACCGGGTCGTGTACTTCAGTGATTGTCGGGTTGCGGACTTTCCACCGTAAGCCAATATTTCAAAGCATACCTCCACTCCAAGGAATTATAACAAGCCATGCACTTATTTGGCGAGATCCTCCTCAACATTGCTAACTTCGTGTATAAAATGCGCGAGCTGCCCACTTGTTCTTCATCACCAACTTGACGTCTAACTTTCCAATTTGCTCGCTATACCCGGTACATAAGACCCTTCACTTCTCTGTATTTCTACCAAGGATATCGCAGCCATGTCCATCCCCGGATACTGTCACCACTCGTTCAACCTCCTCAAAAGCGAATCTACTCTAATTCAATGGGTCTGCTCGATGTGTCATTCTGGCCCTCATTGGTACATTTTCGAGTGCAAATACTGCAGATTAAAGACTTGCAGACCTTGCAGCAACAAAGTTTAGAACGTACCTATGGGCTCAGCTCTCTGCGCAGGTATGCCATTTCTAGTCCTCCCATTATATTGGTGCGGGTGTTCCGAAAGGATAAATAGGGGCATGCTCTTGGGCACGGTTGACTGCGAACAGCAGGTGTTGTGGCAAGCAATTGGAAGAATTAGACAAGGATTGGTTAATCAGTGTAAATAATGAGTATGAAGGCTACTACATCCGTCTAAGCCTAAGAGACACCATATCATATAATACACTTCCGGGTAATCCATACGGAGCGGGCCGACGTGGTCCATAATCTTGTGACCTACTGCAATCCCGCCAAGGCCAACGAACCTTATCTCCATCACATGATCACATGACGTGCATGGTTCCTCGACTTGTCCCGAAATTCTTTGGATCTCGCAACTGGCAGGGCATGGCCGCGCAAGGTTTCAACCAGCCAAACTCTGATCCAGTACGTGAAAGTAAGTTAGAAATGTCTTTGGGAACTACTAACATTACTGTGCAGGCTGCTATAACGGTTTCGCGATCTGGCAATCCTCTACGATTAACACTATCTCTCGATCTTACCCTCCAGTACAGATGGCGGAAGAGTAACGGCTCCCTTAAACTAAGCACGACCTGCACCTCTCTCGAAATTCTGTAGATGTTGGGGCGCTTGTAGAGGTGCGGAAGTTTCTTGCAACGGCTGCGTTGAACAAGCCCGTGGAGGGGGTGCAAAGGTGCAAGGACGAAGGCCTTCCTAAAGCTTGTGGTGGCCTTATTACCGCGCTTGGATTCAAAGACAAGGTAATAATAACTTCTTGGTTCCTGATTAACACTAACAGAATCCAGATCAAGGGTATGAAATACAACGTAGTGAGAATCCATGGCGCCTGCAGTCCACGAATAGAACTAGAGAGCACCGCAGATCTGATTCTAATACAGGTCTGGGGCGAGGATCCAACAATAGAAGGGATGGCACTTGCTCCAGGATTAGTGACGCATATTACAAAGGAGGTGAAAGTAATGGTATAACGCGACTCGATTTTGGACCTCTTGTACTTGGTAGAGAAATTAGTAGAGGCATAGTTTACACCAAACCCTTCTCGTTGCGAGTTGAACCTACTATCTAAATTGAGGTTCACCTTATGTTCCACCGTCAAAAGCCTCATTCGAGATATTGAAGAGGGGTCCGAAAAATTCCGAGTTCTCGAATGCGCTACTGTCGAAACTATAGTCTGAGTCAAGGTTCAGAACAGGACTTGGTGGTCTTGTGCCCTCATGTATATCTATAAGATGGAAGGTTTCAGTCTTGTTTGCGTATTACGAATTGTGTACTCACTTGTGTTAAGCATAGGGTTTTCCTGAAGTATTGTACCGGCCGCGTCAACCTGCGCCAGGCTGACTGCACCGCAAGTTAGGTACGATGGGGGCAAGTCACTAACTTGAGCCAAATTAACACCAATATTGGTAATCGTTGAACTTTGATTGATCTTGTTTGTGTTGCAACGTTCCATGTTTTCACCAGTCCCGGTGGAATATGCCTGCTGGAATATCGGTGGTGTTGGCGGAGGCGACAAGCTAAGAGTACTTGAGATGTTTCCTGATCTCACTTGAGCTGGCAAAGCACTCAAGTCCTTCACTCGACGGGAAAGAGTAGCTATGTTAGGAATCAGCGACATCGGCCTTTCAGCCTCGACTGTCCCGCTGTTTATAGCTGACGGGAGCCATATCGCTTTGCATATTTCTTTATGGCTTGACGGGTGTTATTTTATGTTTGGTTTTGGAGAGTTGAAAAAATCGTACCTTTTGGTGGGGAGCATGCTACTTAGCACTCTTGTGGGATTGAAAAGTGGTACCTCCTCAAAGCTACCAGGAGCGATGGGTTCCTTTAAGGCATTCGCAACTCCCGAAGCAAATAACTCCCGCTTTTCTTCTGACATACGAGCGATACCACTCAAAAGTGTCCCTTTCACTACATCGGTGTTAGCAATTGTTTGGCCCATGAAAATAATTTGTCAATTATACCAGCAAAGGCATGATAGATAAGGTAGGCCTTGTTCTTCCATTTCAGCAGTATTGTATTCACGATTGAGTTAACAATCTGGACCAAGCCATGCCAGTTAGAGATAGTGCGTCTCGGGGTTCCGGCAGGTAAAGCGGAGCTTACCCCCAAGTCCATTCCTACTTTCGAAGACGACGTATATCCCACGACTGAGGCACAAATTGCGAGGTATCGCATAGACCAGATGAGGGCTCGCGACTCTTTCTTCACCTCGTCCGACAGCTTCCACAAGTGTGCTGCCAAAGTACACGCCTCGTCCTTTGGTTCAGAGGGCGAAATGTCGGAGAGATTAACCAGCGTCGGAAAAATCCCCACGGACAGTTTCTTCAACCCGTCCTCCAGCCAAAGTACGGTGCTCTGAACAAGCTGCGCATCCTTTTCTACGTTTGGGTTTGGGGGCGGTGCTGTGATCAGCTCTTCACTTGGTCCCGTCCTAAATTTTCTCTTGAGGCTGACAGATGATGCCAGCGGGTGGTTTGCTGAACAACTTCTAACGTCAAGCGCATTGTGATTCTCGATGCTGTTGGGTTGGCTTGCTGAAAGGTGAGCCTTGATGTGGGACTTCGTATAAGCTTGAAATGTGGACTTCGCAACCGTAATACATTGCTCGATATCGGTATTGGTAGGATGGTCTAAAGTGCACTTGCTTTCGTGTTAGATGATTCCCCTAGCCAGAGTCTGACTTACTGATGACTTGAAGAGTAGTCCCAACAAACCGGTCGGTAGGAGGAATCGATGACTCTCTGGACTGTATTCTTGACAATGTCCGATGTGGTTGTATGGTCAATTTCGCAACAACAAGGCCCGTAATGAAGTTGGGACGAGAAAAATATCTGTCCAGGAAACTGTTCGAGTGAGAAGGGAGTAATTGTGATCCGGACAGCGACCCAATGCCTGCAGTGTACTGGAACGACCATGCAAATGTACGTGTTGCCATCACGAGAAATTTGTCGCTGGAAGCTTCTATGTTGTTTAGTATCTTCTCTCTGCTCGGCGAGTGTGAAGTAGGATACCGGTTCTTTGCACATAGACAAAAGGACTTGATCCTCTATGGTGGGAGAGGAGTTGAGGGAGAAAGGTCGGGAAACTGGGAGTCTTGCAGCGCAGCAGTGGTCCGCAGGGGTTGTGAACAATTGTCTACAATTGTCCACAACCCCTGTCCGCCCAGATTGCGAACCACCCGCGCTAGCCGGTTTACTTTTCCGAATGAGGGCTAACTCGACAACGCCACGACACTGATTCGATTATGTTGCTACTGATCAAAATATCTTGTGGAGACTGCTTGTGTTATTGGTTTTCATATTTCTAAATCAGGAACGAGAATGCGAACGATATATAAGAAGCTGGAGAACCTGCAGTTGCCCTCCTCACTCCGCCATTCATTGATCAGGGCTATCTGGTGGTACCTACATTGCTTCTCCTCATTTCTATCCTGACTACTCGTCGTTGTATCGGCATCCTTTCACAAGACGAGGCATCTGAATTCTGCCCTCTCACCTGCAAGTTGCCCTCATCCATCACTTCGCCTTACTTTCTCGTGCATCCTCACCCTTGACTGTGTATCTCCGGCCTTGTGGTTATGGATCCCCCAATGGACTACCTCGCCTCGGAGACGCCGACCCACGGAAGCCCTCTTTACTGGGAGGACGAGGCTTGCGAAATCCTTCGGTCCTCTACGAGCGCCGAAGATATCCGGCTTGTCTGTTCCTATTTCCCCTTCTAACATTTAGAAACCCCCTTGGACATACTATCTTATCGAAGGACAGAGAACTCCTTGACGGACGTCGATGTACTTGGATTGTGCAAAGCGGAGGAGACTCTCAGAAGAATAGTAACAGAATGTAATTCCTGCAGCTGGAATTGGCAATGGAGTCCCCCTTTCGCGTCTTCGACAATGGGACCTACTAGAGCTGCCAACGACACGGACAAGGATTTGTTTACATTGGCCTCCAAGGTGACTTTCGTGGCACTGGAAAGACAAGCTTGCGGCCTTTCATCAAGGGCGGTCGAAGATATCTTTGATGGTCTCACTCATGTACGGCTTCTACTCGAATATCGGTTCAACGAGCTAGGTGTATTAATAGAGGAGTATGAAGAAGTCGAGAAAGTATGAGTTATTAAGAACATGAAAGAACAACTTGCTAATTGCTTTACTAGAAGTTGAAGAACCCCTTGGCTCGCTGGATTTTCTTAACCAGCTTACGGAGCACCGGCAGCTCACCTTGTGTCGCTGACGCCTTCGCACCTATTCTACACCTAATCAAAGAACTGTTTGAGAATCGAGAGCTACCGCTCATGTTAGTGCTTCAGCGCCTGAAGATTTTGGACGTTTTGTATGAAGATATTCTGGACGGACTTGACCCAAGATGGGACGGCCTCGGCAATGAAGATTTCTGCTTCCTCGAAGACGTTACTAACCACACACCTCGGGAACTGGGGGGCCTATTGATTGAAAATGACCTTTCTTGCTCGCAGAAATTGTACCCTAATGATTTTCTCGACCCCGCAGAGCTACGGAGCAAATCCCCACAATGGTCAAGCCTGGTTTATACTGTGAGGGCGTGTGCAAAGGCTTATCCTGACTTGGTTTGGCGTATCGATGAAGCTGTAAAGGTAGGTTTAATCTCTCTCCTGATATTTCTTCGCTAAACTGGCCTCGAATAGGTTCTACTCTATCACAGAAACCTCTTTTCCGGAATGGCCCTAGTCTACGGCCTCTGCGAAGCAAAGTATCCTCCTGCAGAATGGTGGTGGAGTCAATTCACCCTTTAACACATTTGTATGGCTTACTAGGCAAGAGGTTGGTTACTGAGATTACCCCAACACATTGAAGACGACGCTGGTAATAAGCCAACCGGAGCTGAGAACAAGAGTCCGCGATCTTGTATGAGGGACTTGCTGGGAACTCTGTTTAAGATGTAATAGAACATGGCCGGCCGCCCACACACCTCGGATACACTGCCTGAGTACAAAGAAGAGCTCAGCAGAAAGCAAGTCGACCTAATAGCGGGGGGGTCATGGACGGATGACTCAACAATGGCAGGCAGTGAAGTAGGGCCGAAAAGAGAACACGGTCGAAGCGGGGTTGTGGGTAGTGTTGCTTCAAACCTTGCGTTGTCTGAATTTGGAAGTCCGGTTCTGCATGTCAACAACCCGAGTCACGCAGACGACCACGACCATACAGAGATTGCCCTACTAGATGCTTATGACGTAAGGCGTTACCATTTTTTTTTTTTTTCACTCAAATGTTTGTACCGAGGTTGACTTGTTCAGGATTCCGATTTAGATTCCGCAATAGAGCTCGATCGCAGGTGCGTGGCAACTTCAATATCAAACAGTATCTAACTGACGATCCAGGGATTTAACGACGAGTTTGTCATTAGAAGTCTTGAAGCCCGTTGAAAGGTATGGCCGCGGCTATCACGGCTATCATGAAGGGAGTGAGTGCAATTTGTTTGACTGTATCTGAAAACGTTGTTAACCACGCATGTAGAATACCTAATGCCGAATGATGAGCCGGAGCGGGATAGGCTTGGTGAGTATTCACTCCATCGCACTACTCATGTTATTTATTAGAGCTACAGATCTTCAACATCGTCTCTTTTGCCTCACTTTAGGTGAAAGTTTACACTTAGCCCGACTTCCGACGATACATCGAGCCCTCGACATAGGCACCGGGACTGGAATTTGGTCAATAGATTTCGGTAAGTATGCTATCGTCCTTGACAGTTTTATGTTAACCTTGACCCTAGCAGAGAAGCATCCTGATGTCCAGGTTTATGGGGTAGATTTAAGCCTAATGCAACTAGAATGGTGCGCTTGCTCTCCATGTATATTTTCGAATGAGCTGACTGTCTCCAGGTCACCGCCGAATTGCACATTCGAGATCGATGATCTCTCACTTTCGTGGACCTTTGAGTTTCTATTTGACTTTATTTACGGTCGGATGTTGTTCTGCTCTTTCTCCGACCTACTTCACGTTTTCAGGGAAGCCTTCAAAGCACTGACAGCTGGAGGAGTCATCGAGATGTAGGACCTCATCTTTGAATTTCGAAGTCTTAACGGCTCATTAGAAGGAAGTGCGTTGGAAACGTGGGCGAAGAAAGTGAAGGACGCATTTGGATCCAAAGGCATCGACTTGACTTCTGCATCAAGGTATAGGGAATACCTCGAGACTGAGGGATTTGAGGACATTCAATAAAAGGATTTCTTTTGGCCAGTGGGCGCATGGCCAAATACTCAAGTCTTCAAGAATTTGGGCCGGTGGTGTCAGGCGAACATCTTGGACATGCTCTTTGTAATCTCGATCGTCCCATTAACCGAACATCAACAGCACAGTATGTCTGAGGAAGCGGTCCAGTTGCTCCTGACACAGGTACGGGAGGACCTCCGTGATCCAAACATCCATGCTTATCTCCAAATGTAAGTACGTTTACCATGTGTGGATTGTGGGTTCCGGCTAATATAAACCTGCAGTGTTGTTGTCCACGGCCGAAAGCCAAGACCGGATATTTTAGGGGTTGAGATATAACAGATGATCGAGTACAAACAGCACCACAATATCTTGTGTAATTATGTAAAATATACCTTTCATATGAGATTGATGTTTACCGCGCTCCCTGTTCGTGCGATCTGAGGAAGGAAGGAGAGGACCAGGCGTCGGAACCTTCATTGGGTGTTTTGCTGCCGAGAGGGGAATAGGAGCCGTGTTGACCAGGCCAATTGGAACTGCGGGGTTGTGATTCTGATTTCTAGTACGTTTTGTGGCGCTGGTGGCTTCCAAGGGTCGGATAGGTATCAGCAGCCTTGCCTTACTGGCCGTTTGCCTTATCTGAGGGCTTAAATAAAGCCCTTACTCCCTCCGTCAAATATCCTGCTTGAATCGTCTATCTTTCTTCTCCTTTCCAGGATATCCGCCGGCCTCCAATTCTATTAGTTATTGAGCACAGAGAATCGGGCAGTTATCTCTGCACCCTCGAGGTCTGCAGAACCTTCGGAGCGAGGGTGGGCAAGATGTCGTTTTCTGGACAAGGGTGGCATCAATTATCCAATGATTCGGGGCTCTAATCAATGGCCCTTGCCAGAATCTTCCTATCCGATCAAACATTAACATATAAACTGTAGGTTTCTCCAGCTCATTTAGATTTCTTTGCATCGGTATCGATGGGAGTTCGTATATTCTCTCTTGTAACGCACTTAGAGAACTTCAAAGGGCATTATTTAAAGCCTTCTCCTCTCAAGTCCGAGCTTTATCCTTCATTCGCAAGCAAAATGTGCGATTACACACAAGTCGAGTATCGGTGCGGCCATCGTCGTTATACCGTCAGAGCATGGTGCACTAATTACGAGACGACACATCGGCGGTGTCTACCATTCGTAGTAGCCGTCGAATACAGGTAGGTTGTTCAAGAACGCTAGTGACTTATATATACTAACGATCTTCCTAGAATCAATGAAAGATGTGGTGGGTTTACTTTGGCAAACCTGTTTTTATTATTTGCTGATTCTTTCTGCCGTAGGGGACTGTCGTGCCCCAGTAATAGAACCGAGCTGGATGAACGCCCTGACCCGGGACTAGGCCAGGAAGGCTTGACTTACAATACCGAATGTGGGACGAATTTTGCGAGGGGGGGAACAGTCATGGGCTGGTTTCCATGTACTCCAGTTACGTTGAAGAGGAGATGGAGAAAAGAAGGATCTCGAATTATCGTCAAGTGGCATCTGAGAGGGTAGAAGATGGGTGATCGATATCTGAGTTGTATATAGCATCTACATATGCGGTACCATCTGATGTAGCCAATACAGTCTTCTGCGACCTTACTGCTTCGTGATAGTGATAGTCTAGGGATAATCACGTGATATCATATTATCCAGGGAGGTCATTGGAAACCAGAAGCCGCACGGAGTTGCATGTGGAGCTTCGGGGATTACCAAAATCTCCTATACGTTGATACAATTGAACACCTTTCCTCGCCCCTTAATCGTATTCGACATAATAATTGGGGATTTTTCCTCGTGTCGTTTAAGCTTCTGTCAAACCTGTGTCTCACAGAAAAATTTTCCTGCTTCTTTAAAGTCAATAACGTGCAATAGCTCTAGAATGTTTTCCTTCTAGAAGCTAGAGACGGGCGCGGGAATCTGCACATAAACCTCACCAAGAACCGCTACTCGCTCACATTGTCGTCCATCTAGCGTTTTCAACGTGCATCCAAGCGACCGGAGCCCGCGCCAGTGTTTGCGTTGCCTACCTTCTACTATCTTTCTTACGTTGAATCACTAAACATTTGTTGCTAGCCCCCCTCAGCCTCCTTAATGTCGATGCATTCTACAAATGCAATGCAAGGAGGTCGGCTAGCCGAACCTCGTTTGCCTTTTATAGCTCCAAGGCAGCAGGTTCCGCCATCCTCTCTTCAGCCTAGGCTTATATCATCAAGCAATCCTCCTCCAGAAAGTCGAAGAAGTAGGATCCCGCCACGATCTAAAAGTGGTTGCTGGTATGTGCTAGTACCGCCCGGTCTGACACTTCTGCTGACTGGAAATTCTAGGACCTGTCGTACTCGCAGTACCTCCCTCCCGTCCTTCTATAAACTTCCGCAATAACTAACACCACCGGTAGAGGTGAAATGCGACGAAACAAGACTAGTATGTGGAGTACGTCGATATTCGATTAACATATGGGTGTTTGAGCTGACTAGGTCATAGCAATGCGTGCGCCTTGGTCACACCTGGTAACCCTCTCGTGTTTTTACACGTCTTCAAAGACGCTGATAGATTCATAAGTGATTATAACCCAAGAGTTTCTTTTAAAGACGATACACTTAGAATCCTAGAACGAACACAGTAAGTTTCTACTACCGGAAGTCATGTTTGGGATCGTACGTGATTTCTTCTTTACTTTGTAGACACGCCAAAGTTGATTAACGCAGCAAATGCACAAGACTAGGAACCAAAAGCTCGAGTATTAGAAGATACGTTGCCTCTATTTTTAACACTGATAACCGATGATGAGCGAGAGAGAAAAGTAGAGTCGTAAGATCCTGGAATATTTGTGGTCGTTGTAAACTTGACAAGCTTCGCGGATTTGCCTGAATATCGAGATGAAAGCATAGAGAGTATACGACGAAGATCTGGGTATTCGGAACATAATGGCGATAATTATGAGCAAAATTCGCTATCTAGCAGCCTAGTCGAAGAGGCAGATGATCCGAACGTGAGTCTTGCCTGCACTTGAATCTGTGTGAGGTGCACTTTAGACATGTAATGTCTTGTGGATTCTCAGATATATCGAATAGGTAACTCGTACTGATATTCTAACCGATAGGTGGTAATTCTCAAGACTTTTGAAGATCCCTTTCGGACTGCACCTACGCAAGTCCCTTTTCGACCGGCTGTAATGCCAATAGCACCTGCAAAGTCGAATTTGCCTCGCTCTAACACGGTGTCTCTTCTAGATGCTGCTCGTCGGGGAGGAAAGGATGCAGATCTGTTATAACATTACCGAACGGCTATTTCGCCACAGATTATAAGGATTGGGAAGTCACAGGGAGATGAGGATATGTTTGAAGTCTAAGCTCGACAATACCCACTAGTCAGTTAGAACATCCTGTCTAGGGGTAACTTACTGATACAAAGTAGCTTTTCTACGCAATAATGGCACTTTCCGCTCTGAGTATAGCACACAAGAAAGGCTCTCACAATGCAAATGCCTTGGAGTATTATCAGCAAGTCATTCTAGCTTTACAGACAATAGTATAAAGCTCCTAAGATTCCTACGTACGTGCACCTCCCTTTCGCTGCTCTTGGAATTCATCAGTGGCTTTATATTCAAATCATAACTCCTCAATTTTAAGCGGCGAAA
Organism: Leptodontidium sp. MPI-SDFR-AT-0119; assembly: GCA_020726505.1. Classification (NCBI taxonomy): domain Eukaryota; kingdom Fungi; phylum Ascomycota; class Leotiomycetes; order Helotiales; family Leptodontidiaceae; genus Leptodontidium; species Leptodontidium sp. MPI-SDFR-AT-0119. The sequence continues at coordinate 389,468 of JAHLEZ010000024.1, forward strand.
CGCGACTAATGTTAATTTTGCTCCAGTCTGACGGCGCCTTGTTGACGCATCTGATCTTACTACTCTATGAAATTGTAGCGCGTGAATTAAACATGTGGCAGCATCACTGCGATGCGCTTCTACGGATCATTTCTATGCGACGACAATTGCGTAATGTTGACCATTACGACTTTATTATATGGATAATCTACTATATAGATGTCTATACGGTTTTGAGTGTAAGTAGAACAGGCATGTTTGTTGAAGTCGTCCTTAAGTAAAATATGTTACCTTCACTAGAACGACGCTTGCTACTAACTAGGGCCGATCAGCCGCCACTTATTTACCCTGAAGAACAGGCATACTTCCCGACAGTGATAAATATTAACTAAGAGATCATCTTGATTACACTGCAAGTTAGTCGTCTAGGCAAAGCCTTGAGAGTAGAGACTAGTCACTAATATTTTGGGAGTGCTATTCTCGATAACCCACGGATTGTGGACCGACATAACCGCATCTAGAGTTTGTAAAAACTGATTCTTGATTCTAAGATAAAATGGAGGTCTTAATTTCCGGACTATTGGACGTGGTTAAGAACTCTAGAAACACTCCCTCTTAGGGTCTTTGAATGGGTAGAGCATGTGCGTTGTATCAAACTCGGCCAGAAAATGCCGCTAAAACTTTATAGTTATACCTTCTATTTCGAGTGTGTATACTCTATACACACACTAGTATGTACTCAGGGCAGCTAAACGACTTAGAGCCCGATACTGAAGCCTAGATTAATGCCTGCTGCGTGGAAATCCTCTACGCGGCTAGTGTAATTCTCTCCAAGGAACGGTTCGATATGTGGTTTATCGTGTTCCCGCTTTTTATGGCGGGCTTTTGTACACGAAATTCGGCGGAGAAAGAGACGGCTCTGAGGTTTATGATCGAAGTCGAGAAGCACGGGTATAGAGGAAGCACCGACAATATATAGAAGCTCTTGCAAACAATTTATGAGAAGCAACACTTTACAGTCATGTAGACAGGCAATTCGAACTCGGTAGATTAAATAGATGAGATGGAGCGGAGTAGGCAACGGCTTATTATATACGGCTTATGAGGGTAGTTTGTGGGATATGTGCGTGGGGAATTATAGAGTCCTTAGTAACTAGGTTTCGGGGAAGACCGAGAAAGAGGCTAATTAGCCGTTTAAATTTGGGGGTAGACGAAGATTGATCTCTAGCTCTTGGATAAGGTGTAGATGTTAGTGAGTGATATGATTAAGAGACGTGAGAATCTATGTCATGAAACTAGGTGTGGAGGGTACGGGTGTGGAGGATACTGAGGGTTCTATATATGTGGGCGCTAGCCTAGTTTTCATTAGAGATTTACTACTCGTTCTTATCAGAGATTTAATGTAACGTTCATTTGCACGCTAATATTACCGAAGTTCGAAAAGGAATCCACTTACAAGATGAGTGCCTTATTCTTTTTGCCTAATAGTATGAATCGCGTTGTGGCTCCTGAACATTGTAGCTCTGGGTCGTGCTCGTTGGATGATAATAGTAGGTCAATCCCCTATTGTCCTATTCTCTCGCGAAAGGCTCGGTCGAGTCTTATGTGCTTGATAAGTCGGCATAAAGAGTCGAAGAGTCGCTTAAAATCTCCCTGAGTCTCACAATGGAGTCTCCGTATCTGTTATCTGCTTCTACTAACTTCGATGATCTTAAGCTTGCTGAAACTTCTCTTAAATCTTTCGAAAACAATCCTCTTGTTTACCTTACATATCCTCAAGGCGTTTCCAAAGAAGTGATAAACTTCCATCACAAAAGCCATATCCAGTTTACTAAAGAAGAAGAGGTCGAGTTGATTAAAGTTGTGGCAAACAACTTACTTGGCAAGCCAACTATAGCTTTAGGAATCCTTTTCTATGGGCTAAAACCGCTAAAGAAAAAGCTAAGGCTTCCCGACGATGCGGATTTCGGGTTCCTAAATAAGCTCAGAGAGTAGACAAAGCGACATACGGAAAAGTTTTATCGTAAAAATGAGGATATTAGTTAGTTTTGTAATCCACATCTAGAATTGCAGCTAATAGATCGTAAAGTGTTACACCTTACGGGTGTATTACCGGAGCATTAGAGAAAGGGGATCGGCTAGATGATAAGGAAATATGTATTGAACTAAGTAGAGCAAAGATAAAAGAGAGTGTTTTTACAGGCTACTCCTAAGAGTAGACCTTTATACTTAAAGCTTGGATTTGGGTTAAAAGTAGAAGTAAGTGTTGATCTGAAGGAATTTAGGAAGGAAAGAATATATATTCAAAGCACTATGATTTAGGATCTATATAAGCCACAAACAAGGGATGTCAATGTTCACGGGGCTTGAGGCGGGTCGACTGAGTGGAGTGAAATTGGATAGATAAAGATAGGGACTTAGATGTGGAGGTGGTACTCCTTCTGGGAATATCTTAAGCTTTAAATAATTCATTAGCTTTTTATATTAATATGTCCTAGGCTAATACATTCACAAACTGAGAGAATGCTAATAAAACATGAGACTTGCTTTAATTATATCTAGGTCCAAACGCAACTAATGCTTTATATTAATGTACCCTGGCGTGGCGCAATTTGATCGTTTCCGTGATTCGAGGCTCTAATCAATTCCCTTTGCCCAGATCCTCCCACATTCAGACCCCTTTTCACTCCGGTATCAATAGGAGATCGTATATGCCCCTCCTGCAACGTACTTAAACTCCCCCAGGTTCGAGTTTCATCCTTCATTCACAAGCAGAGAATATGCAACTACACACAAGTCGGTTTGAGTGCGGCTATTGTCGTTATACGGTCATATCGGAAGGATATTGCCATCCGGGAATTCTTTGATTTCGTGTCCGGCTGACCTAGGCGACTCTTACCAGACTAGTCTGGCACCGCTCAATCGGAGAAGGAAGGACGAGGAGTCCAAAGTCGCTTGAACGTTCCCCGCCACCCTCTAAGAAGATAAATATAGCGCGGGGTTTCATTCTCTCCCTAAGCAATCTCAGCCACGTTAATTGCAAGGCCCATATCTTAGGCTTACTATAGATACAGGCCTTAAATAGAGGCAGTATCGTTGGCAAAGCGCCTCTAGGTCAATTCTTTCAAGCGCAGGTCTTAATGCGAAATAAGCCGTAAGATATTGTTGCATCCTAAACTACTTCTTCGGCGTACGATCTATATAAGACCCATTTGAGTATTCGTAGTAGGTTCCAGATGTATGCAGAGTTTGGTCGACATGGGCTGACAACCAGCGGCAGTGAATTAGTAGGAAACGCTATGATGGACTTAGGGATATTGTAGCTGGCTTCATTTTGAATGCCCTATAAATTCACTTGAGACGGAGTTCACAAATTGTACCACGATTCAAGACTAAGTGAGAATCTGGAGAAATTTAGTGCTGTCCATACAAACTCTACATTTCCTTTATTATCCCAAAATGAATATTCCAGTCTAACAGACAAGAAGAGTAGCGACTAGACCTAAGACCAGTAAACTCCAAACGCAGTAGGACAACGATTGACGTTCTCTCATCGCCATCCAGTGGAATCAGAGACGGTATAGATAGATTAAGTTGTACGACGTGGCCAGAAGGGATTCTCGAATCGCCCGATTGTCGCTACGAAGGAAGCCTCTACATACACGTTTTAGGCTTTGGTAGACGTTCAAGAGCTATCTAGCAAGACATTAGTAACTGACGTAGCATAGCCTAGAATACTACATGAGGCTTACATCCGGCAGTTCCAACTGAATTACTTGAGGCCCGAGCGCTGGAGATATTGCCGTAGAGCCTTGAATCTTCCGTAGTGCGCTTTAGCGATATACTGATTTCCTGGCTTTACTCAATAGAACACATGCCTCTTCACCTTTTTGATTACATCGGGTTTTCTTCTTGCGGCACTGATTACAAGCCTTTTTAGCACGAGGAGGTAAGCCCGACTGATTTTCTTCCAGATATGTAGAGTTAGTGAAGTGGTTCATCATCGAGATGCCGTCAGTCTTTGAGTTAATAGTTTGTGCTAGTGGTAAGCTATAGTTAAGATAGATAGGAGACATGACATTACTAGGCCATGTGCCGCTAGGTATAAGCGGTATACTGTTAATAGAGAAGAGGGTGTTAATAGGTGAATATTGATCATCAGGTAGATTATCGTTGAAGTAAGGAGAGAAATCGAAAGTGTCTAGCCATTTGTCGCTGGGAAGAGATAGCCTTTTGACCGCATTCGAAGACATTAAGTAGAATAGTGAAAGTGATAATATTAGGATGAAGAAATTATCTAAGAAAACGAAGGAAAGGGATTTTAGGTGACGCTTTTATACTTGTAGCTAGGTATAAACCGTGCCCTTATAGATAATTACTATGCTAACAATAGACGACGTCATCTCGACGAGAGGCGTTTGTAAGGACAAATATTGGGACCATGGGAGGCGAAGAATGACAGGCCTGTAGAGAAGTAAGTATTTAAAGAATACGAGGCCGAGAATGAGAGGCGTTTGTAGGAGCAGATAACTTGTGTTGTTAAAAGAGACCACCTGGCTAAAGAGACCACCTCGCTAAAGAGACAACCTCGCTAAAGAGACAACCTCGCTAAAGAGACAACCTCGCCAAAGAGACCACCCCGCAAAAGAGACTACCTAAAAAACGGAAGATGTCTAATCCAAATTCGACACCTTACTGACTACTATCTGCAACAATTAAGGCTGAGGCAATAGGGAACCCGTGAGTGGTATTATAAAGGAGGTACGAATTAGAACACTATACCTAAAACGACACAGTAGCCTTCGCAAGGGCGATGTAAGGACTTGAAGATTATAAATAGTACTTGCTAGCTCGATCTACACTTTCCTCCCCGTCCTTAACCCCCATTACGATAGCTCCTACGCTTAACCCCACTCACTTACACGAACAATATAAGCGCACCACCCCTCGGCGAAGTAAGCCTAAATTTAGTGGGTCCCTCTTTTTACGTAAGTCTGAAACTAAGCTAGAAACAAATATCTACTAACGGGGAAGAATCCCACTGATGCAATATACTTTCCCTATAAGACTACGCCCGAAATAGCGGAAGGTATGGCTCTACCTTTGAATAAGTGAGTTTATAGTACTAAAGACGTTGAGAGGGTAATAACTATGCCTAGTGACACTACACCGGGTCTACTAGATATCCATTTCGAAATAGGTGCAGACGTGGTGAGTGATTTATTCGACTCTCTACTTTTACTTCTATGCCTGACAATCACCTCAGGACACCCCAGAGCCCTTGTACATTAGTGAAGATAGTCGGTTTAGTCTCCTCTGTAGTAAGTTCCTTTAGATCTACTATATTACATCCAGCTAACCTAAGAGTAATCGAAACTCTCTTTCGAGATATAGCAGCTAAATCTTTTGGCTCCAGTGCTTCTCTTCCGCAAGAAGTACTCAGGCTTCTACCTAGTATACTACAAACTCTAATCCGTCAGTATTGTCCTTGTAATAGCTATTTCTCCGCTTACCTCCCACATTAGAATTCGTTAGCGAGCTCTAAGCTAATAATAGCCAACTTTATATAAGTAATACACGGTTCCAGGCGAGTCAGGAAAACGGCCAGGCCAGAGAGTAGCAAATGGAAGGCAAGATGACTATTTATCGCCCTTTAATTAGTCCCAGGACTAATAAAACTCAAAGCTGATATAGGTGTTCTCTAGGGAGAAATTGAATTGATTAAAGGTATGAACAACAAGCCCGCGAGTTCGATAAGGCTAACTGATATAATAAAGACGCGAAAATGAAGTTGAAATGTGAGTCTTGCGTGCTTCTTTGGTCTGCTAGTTATATTGATATGATTTAGTCAAAATTAATAAGTTAAGGCGGGAGATGCGCGAGGTGGAGCAATCATACAAGAACATTAAGGCGTAAAGGGACAGTTTGAAGGCAGAACTCGAGTAGCTTAGGTTTGGAGCTATTTTGGACTTTAGCACGGAGGGCTCGAGCAAGAAATGCTGTCGTTAAGGTTAAGATAAGGGATTTATTGCAGCTGTTCACAGTGGCATTATTCCTAAACAACTGTTATGTGCGATATGGAGCTTTCTAGTTATCATCTTATCTTTAATGGCATCTTTTACATCATACTTAACTATCTACCATTCGCATCCACCGCACTAAATCTCGCTCCTACTCTTACGCCGTACTGGCCTCTATCTGCGCAAATCTCAAATTCTGATTTTACACTCTATGTGCAGATCATCTAAGGCCACTTGATTCCAGTTAATCTCTTAAGTGTCGGTGACAAGTAGGTCTATTATATTTATGTTAGTTATGAGAAAAGAGATTAAGTCATGTCGCTCGCCTTACTATTTGCTTTTTTCGTCACGGTCTTGTTGTAGAAAGACGTATATAGAAAGATTCCTAGTTAGATAGTTTATTATGTCGAAAAGAGGCGAGGAGCCGAGGTGTCGGTGATTGTAGAGAGATGAGAAAGAACTAAGGGCTATAAGCATATCCAATTCTAATTAGGCCAAGTCGCACCCTACTCCTCCTTTACGAACTGAGTATACAGAGTAGGTGTGGTATCACAAGCTGAGGCACGGGACTGCAGAGTCGGGGGTTAATATCGATATATTAAGCGTAGACTACAAATCAGATGTTGACTGGCAGTACTACTAGATCTCCATATAATGACGTGGAAGCAAGACTTATGTTCTCATCTGGAAGTACTAATCAAACTTGTCAGGCGAATTTAGCCTGCGCGATCTAGGATTAAGTGATTGAGCTGTCCGCGGTAGTAATCAGGAATCTCATGTACTGCTTTATTCCACGATGATACATGGCTATAAAGCGATCCGTCATTTATATTCAAACCGGCTCGAAAGAAAAGCCTCTATACCTTTCAGGTACTCGCATGTGATAATTGAACGTCAAGGTAGTATACACGATATATGATATTCCTTTTCTACTTATAATGCTCGAAACTCGATGAATCTATAATCGGTGTAAACCAGCTTTTGTAAAACTAAAAGGGCTTATTAGCCATGCTTTATGACTGTGAACTAACACAGTAATTGTACACTGTGATGTTGAAATATTTAAGTTTAGATAGCTATTATCGAAAGACGTTCCCTCACTCGCTTTGATACCTACATAACGCTGCGTCAGTAAATAGGAGGATCTCCCCTAGCCATTCGAATATTGCCCTGCTCTTTGCCAAAACTATAAGCGTGAGAATGACGATTTCTTTCTCTCAAGAAGCTAGTCATGACAGATGATGTCTAGTGATCCTTGGGTCTAGAACAAGTTTAAGACGACAAACTTTCTTGACATGCCATTAACGAGCCCGTAAAGAGGGCTTCGAGCACTGTTTACGTCTCTACCACATTGATTCTTATGTCTCCTAAATCATTGGTTTTCGGATTTAGAGCTCGTCTCCCAACTATCTTGTGAATACTCTGGTCCTTAAACGGCTTCAAAACATTCAGAGCATCTCGGACATCCGGACCAGCGACTTCTAACGCTGCAAGAGGGTCGTAGGGCACTACCAAGACGTATTCGAGTACCTCCGAACCTTTGGGGTAGGGCTCGTCTTCAGTATGGCTTAGAAACTAGTTAGTCCGAGTTTCTAAAAACCATTTCTTATCTATATGGCTTCTGAAGCGTCTTTTCTCATCCCCTGAAGCTTCGTAGTACTTAAGATCTAGATTAACTTAGACCTTGTAAAGGTGTTTGCCCAGCACATGTCCCGTGGCAGCCATATCCTTGAGGACTTTTGTAGGCATAGCAGAAGCAGTCGCAGCAACTTTTGTAAATACGACGGAGGGAATCTTGTTGCGGCACATAAACTCATGGAATACATTTGCCGAATCCATGTCGAAGCCTCCATTATTGTTTGCCATCGGGTCCGCAATTATGGTGTAACAAGAGTTAGGAAGGTTAAGTTCTATAGTATAATTACCCTAGAGAATGACCCTCGAAGTGACTTTTACAAAATTCTCGGGTTAAAGTTAAGCAAATGTCTAGATATCAGCGAATGAAGATATAAGTAGGAAAGTCAGCTTTTCCTCTGGTTTAGGGTCCCTAGGTTGTCCCTCTGGCGTCTCAACTCTACTCTTTACAAGTTTACTAAGAAGACTAATACCCGACTCGATTTCTAAAGGATTTCCCGGATCGCTTTTGGGCTGTCTATATAGGGTGAAAACAACGTTTTCGGCTATGAAGTCGCAATTAAACTCGTGAGAGTATACTAGACGAGACTTGGTCGTGGCCACCTCGCCCTAAGCTATTAGTATATCCCGGCGCCTAAGTGAGTCTAATACTTCTCGTCTAAAGCGGGCTCGCTCTTTCGCTGGCTTTAGGTTTACAATGTAACCTACAATACTATATTATGTTTAAGTTAGTTTATGAATTTTAATACTGAAGCAGAGTGAGAACAAGGGTGATATAAAGTGCATTAAGTAAGAAACAAGTTCGGGGCGATGTAAGAAGATAAATCCTGACGTACTTAATTAAGCCGATATTATATAACGGGTCAAGCTCAACTATAGCTAACAAATCATCCAAATCCGCTACGAGATCTATCACAACTACTACGTTAGGCGATGCTTTCGAGTGCGTGATTCGTTAAGCCATGACTTACAACAGAGTTTCGTAAACCTTTCGCCCCTTAGCGTCAAGGCCGGTTAGTATCTCAGGCTTAGTCCGTAGTGTATCTATAACGGGCGACTTTTGAGTTCGGAAGTAAGGAAGAGGAGAAGGTGAAATACTTTCTTTCTAATAATAGAAACACGATACTTATAGTCATCTCCCCTTCGCTAGGTAGTACTTCTCTTATTAACCCGGTAAGTTAAAAATAGGTCGCCCTATTACACGCACTCGGTGAGGATTTGTGGGCTACAATTTTTCAACGCTACTACATAGTGGGTAACTAGGGCACTCACATGTAGTCCATAGGACCCTGGGGCACTGGCAAGTTACTAAAATTGCCACCTAGTCGTCCTAGTCTTAGTCTGCGCTACTTGGCCCTATTTACCACAGTCGAACGCAAGCACACAGCAACAAGTGCTTATAATTACGAAAACCGAGGCTTAGGCTGTTGGTCTAAGGGGTGAGTTCGATTTAGATAGTTCAACATGTCAAAAGGAGGCGAGGAGCCAAAGTGTCAGTAATTGCAGAGAAATGACAGTCACGAGAATCTGCTAAGGATCATAGGAATCGTTTATTATTTCTATTACTAAGAAGTTGTTCGCCCTCTCTTTTTCCAAAGTTATTGCCTTTGTTAGACATTATTTCCCCTGACATCTTTGAGATTCACCTCGTCATCGCCTCAAAAAGTCCCTCTACTAGTATAGATATAAACACAAAATCTTCCACTAAGATTCTTATCGCCGGTTCTAGAAGAAAGGGGGTAATGAAATTCATCATCGAATTTATCTCTAAGTGAGTGATAGTGCCAACCTCTCAGATTATCCCAATCAATCAATTGACCTGGGGTGTCTGCAAGCTTCACAATAATATCTCCATTAATAATTGCCTTGTCGACGTCCTGGAAGAGCTTTCGCGGTGTTTTATTCTTCGGGAGCCTTCCTTTGACTTTATAGTCAACGAATTCTTTCTAAGGACCTTGATTATATGCCGCCTCGTCCCGGATGAAGTATATTTGGACGCCAGCGGAAGGATCTATAACAATGTCGGCAGGGTGGATGCGGCGATGTCCGCTATTAGTGCCGAACTTGTACTTAATAACTTCATTGACAAGTCGTGTCAATCGATTTTCCACCTCTTCGATTGTGTTGGAAAAGGTTACTATAGTTGACGATTTAAGGGACGGTAAAATTTTAGATATTTAACTGCTACAGAAGGAAATAAACATAAATAAATGTTAGTATTAAATATGTATAATAATCTAAGGACAGTAGTACGCACTTAGTTTTGGACTAAAGTTCTCGTGTTTATATCAAACTTTTATTGCCATTTCAGAAATATTGTCCGCTAGTTAATACTTTGATAAATGGTCGTCAACCCGTACTTTCAGGCTGAGCTCACTACCCCGCTTTTAGTGCCGCGCCTCAAAACCCCGCTTTAGTGACCACCCCGCTTTAGTGACTATCCCGCTGTAGTGACTACCTCGCTTCATACTAGGTGGCAAAACAAATTTGTAAACATTCCAATACTAAGTAATTCTATATAATTCATCAAATCTGCCTATTTTCTGAGGTACATCTAAACCTAGCTTTCGTCCCCGGATATTTATAAACATCTTCAAAGAAAACTAGATCTGGCAGTTCTAGGTCTTTAACACTTGTATTATAGTAATCGCGCCCCCTGTCGCAAAAATGAACCTCGCTAACAGAGTCTTACTAATATGTGCTGTAAGTTAGGCTTCTTGATCTTATTTCTATATACTGAGAGAATAGGTCTAATGTATAATCGAGTTGACCACTAAATTGCCCAGGATGCTGGCAACTAAACCGTACATGTGTACGGATCAATAGATGGGTGATAGTCTTGAACTCTGCGTGAGTGGGACCTGCACGATCAAAGAGGCTCTTTGTAGGTCTGTTTTTATGAAGCTTTAGGAGGATAACTGATATCATTAGCGACTAAATGCATTACGGATAACATCTGTAACTGGCCACTACGAAACAGAACTAATATTGTTTCTATCACCGTAATCGTTAGAGTGTCCCTTGCTTTACTAGCCGTAATACTACGCTTCTTGTCGAGGATGAAAAGTCGAAAACCCGGAATAAACGACTGGACTATGATTATTGTAATGGTGTGAATGCCTAGGTTCGAAACATATACTAGTAATAACTTTTTCCTAGTAGAGATTTGTGATTCCGCTCTCTGCAATAGCTATTATACGTATGTTAATAAGGATATTACACGTTCCCGAATTAAAAAATGCTGATATATTAATGCAGTTGCGAATCACGGACTTAGAAAGGATATTTAGTCTGTGCCGTTTGAGAATATAACTTATATTCTATATATAAGTCCAGATTAACGTCGTGATTATTCTAAACTTGTTTAGATATTTTATATTAACGAGGTGCTGTATCTTGGGAGTTCGACGATAATATAGGTGTCGATACTATGTCTTTACCTTCGAATTTTCTCCTAGGAACTACTGAGAAGAATAACGCATGTCGCTACGGTAGTAAATCTTCTCTACGGCACGGCTTTTATTACTGCTTTAATATTCTAATGCATTCTAGTCCACGCCGCTTGGACGAGATAAGATGGCACGGTTCCGGCTAAATACATTAATGCAAATGTAGTCGGATGGACAAGCGCTGCAATTAACATTATTCTTGATGTAGTTACTGTTATCCTCCTATTACTAGAGTTAATAAGACTTGTGATGTCATAGGAACAAAAGATTTATATATTAGTTATATTTAGCCTCAGATTTCTGTAAGTACCTAAGAATCAAAGTTTCAAGACTTGCCCCTAATATAGGAACAACTAGAGTCACTATCGTCAGCATATTGCGACTGACATCGCTGGTTAAGTTCGCAAACACTTATAATATAACTTGTAAGTTCCTTTTGAAACGTCGATATATAGGGATTAACTATAGAGGCAGGGGATTATGTTCCTGTAGGATATTAGAGCTCTATCGAGGTGCATGTCAGTGTTATCTGTGCATGCTTACTAACCCTACCTTCTCTCTTCAGGAGAAAAGCACTAGCTACTAAATAGGACGATCTGGCTCTACCGCCAGATCCAATTCCTTACAAGCCAAAGAATAGTCATTCGGATGTCCTCCCACTTCTGAGGCTAGTAACCATCGATGAGCACAAAGGCGTCGATCAAGATCAAATCTCTCAAAGTTTCAAGAGATAATAAAACCGTAACGACGAATGAGACCTTTCTTCAACTCAGCTACTTCGCTTGCGAGTAATATCGTGATATTTTGCTTGAATATAGGTGATGCTTGAATTTTACCGTGCCAGAAACCCCTCGAAGGAACTCTCAAATACTAATGGATGAAACGGATACTCGGACTTATTTATTCACCAGATTATTAGACTATTTAGAGGGGTCGCCCGTTCCTGTCTTAACACATCCTCTAGGAAGCGTGTGGTAGTACTCGTTATCCTCGCATCAAGCTCAGTTTGTGACTGTTGCAATAAATCGTTCACTATCGGGCTTATTGTGTTAAGATTCACAGCACAGATTGCAGTCAGTAGATACGGTCCACGAAGTACTCCATGCGGTTCCCGAGATGTAGGTGGGGACTTAGCTGTGGAGTCGTGCCTAAGCGAAGGGCGATGTACTTAAGTATTTCGAAATATTAAGTGCCTTTTGTTTTATAGTTTAATATAAAGGTATTACTATTGAATAATAGTCACGAAGGGGGTGAGTTTTGGTGGCGTTCTCGCTTAATTTCGGGGTGCGCGGTTAAATCTGACACCCACTGGTGATGTGAAATTTGCTGCTTATATAAGCGTTACCGACCCAGGTTCGCAAGTTCTTGTGTTCCGTTTTCTTGCACAAGGCTTCCCATACACCAGATTTCTTACACAAGTCAACCCACGAGGCGTTGGCTATTCAAGTAACTAATAGTCTAATACAAAGGAAACAAGAAGATAAGGAGAGAAGAGGGGAAGGGGGAGAGTGGTCCTTTAAATACAAGTAGCCTCCGGAACCCCTCCGGTACAGGTCTGACTCAGTCTGACCCAACACAGGTAGATCCCCTGAAGTCCCTGACTCGCCATAATGTTCAACACCTAGTCCTATCGTTACAGATTAATCATGATTAATTAATCAAAATCGAATCAAATTAAGCAAAATATCCATCAATCAAATTCAAGTCAAATCAAATCAAATTAATCAATTAACGTGATTAATTTTGTTCACACTGAAGTCTGAACGGTTGATGAACTTGGCGGTGGAGGGGTCGTCGAAGAAGGCTTCTTTAGGTTAAACAGCCAATCAAAGATCTGAAATCTGGTGCTGGCCGATGTCGCCTAATGTTATCCATTCCTCAGGCAATATTCCACTGTTCACATGCGAAGGGTTAATATAAAATCAGTGAATGTTTAGGGGTGAAGCCAGTGTGTCAAAGAATTATTCAAATTAATTAATTAATATTCTATTCTAATCAATTAAAATTGAATAAGATAGATTAATGACTCTCAGACTTGAATAGAATAATATTCAAATTATTCTTGAATATTATTCAATTATTCAAGAACATGTGACTTAATACAAAGTAAATATTTAAAATACAAATTAAATCTTCTCTTTTATATAAAAACGATTCTATTTAAGAGTGTAACTTTTAATTTCTTTATTATATTATTTTTCAACCTTATAATTGTTATTGATTGTAATGTATTAATTCGGAGGTTCCTTATCACTAGCTCGCTTAATAAGCAAGATAACGGGATCTATACTGAAAGGGGATAAGCTATGTCTAAAACGGGTAAAGACTGTATTAGTCAGCATATTATTCAAATTAATTAATTATATTCAAATCAAATCAAATATTAATTGATTAAGATAGATTAATTAGTAAAATCGTTGATTTGATTTGAATAATAGCCATTATTCAAATCAAATCAAATCAAATCATTTGACACACTGGGTGAAGCCGATTTCGAATTCTACTGTCGAGCAAGGGTCTTAAACCTGGCCAGTCCAAAATCAGTTATCGTAGCACAAGGATTCTGGAAATAAATATTCTACAAACTTCTCAAAAGGTAAGCCTTAGCAAACGGCTTTTATAATAAGCATAAGCACTGCACAGTAGTAAGTTATCAGAACCAGGTGGCCAGAATAGTAAGAGTGAAGCTTCTAGAATGTTCTAGGTTAACTTATCCAACATCCTTAGAAATCACCTAATAGTGGTATTTTAACGTCCGAAGGACAATATATTAACTCCAGCTGCCCCAAGCCCCTCTCTATCAAAGTTATCAAAAAATATCCAAAAAAGGCCATTGAAGCCTTCCGACTACGGCCTCGTGCCCATTTCAACCGCCCGTGACAGCATCGTCCGATTAGACGCATCTTTTAAATCGGCCTTAACCTTGCTAGTCTCGAGCAGCAGCTTGACGACGGTCTCGTGCCCGTTCTGAGCAGCGTACGACAGCGGCGCCTGACCGTACCTATCCTTTAAATCGACCTCGACCTTGCCGGTCTCGAGCAGCAGCTTGACGACGGCCTCGTGCCCGTTCTCAGCTGCCCACGACAGCGCCGTTCGATGGTCCCCATCCTTCGCGTCGGCCTCGACCTTGCCGGTCTCAAGCAGCAGCCTGACGACGGCCTCGTGCCCGTTCTCAGTAGCGTACCACAACGGCGTCTTTCGATGGTATCGATCCTTCGCGTCGGCCTCGACCTTGCCGGTCTCGAGCAGCAGCTTGACGACGGCCTCGTGCCCGTTCCCAGCTGCCCACGACAGCGGCGTCCGATGGACCTCATCCTTCGCGTCGGCCTCGACCTTGCCGGTCTCGAGCAGCAGCCTGACGACGGCCTCGTGCCCGTTCCCAGCTGCCCACGACAGCGGCGTTCGATGGTCCCGATCCTTCGCATCGGCCTCGACCTTGCCGGTCTCAAGCAGCAGCTTGACGACGGCCTCGTGCCCGTTCTTAGCTGTCCACGACAGCGGCGTCCGACGGTACCTATCCTTCGCGTCGGCCTTGACTTTACCGGTCTCGAGCAGCAGCTTGACGACGGTCTCGTGCCCGTTCTGAGCAGCGTACGACAGCGGCGCCTGACCGTACCTATCCTTTAAATCGGCCTCGACCTTGCCGGTCTCGAGCAGCAGCTTAATGACGGTCTCGTGCCCGTTCTGAGCAGCGTACGACAGCGGCGTCTGACCGTACCTATCCTTTAAATCGGCCTCGACCTTGCCGGTCTCGAGCAGCAGCCTGACGACGGCCTCGTGCCCGTTCTCAGCTGCCCACGACAGCGGCGTCCGACCGTACCTATCCTTTAAATCGACCTCGACCTTGCCGGTCTCGAGCAGCAGCCTGACGACGGCCTCGTGCCCGTTCTCAGCTGCCCACGACAGCGGCGTCCGACCGTATTGACTATCCTTCAAGTCCGGATCGACACTATCTTTCGCAAGTAATAGCTTCACCACCGCATCGTACCCGTTCCCTGCCGCCCACGATAACGGTGTTAGACCGTATTGATTCTTGAGAGTGCGTGGATGTTCTTCTCCAATCGCTTTCTCATAATCCTTTATTGCTTCTCGGAGCTTTTCTTCTGCCCCTTTATACTCTCCCAAGTCTCCTAATACGAGTGCAACGTTCCATGTTCTAGTCGCCTGGTCCGAATGATCTCCGAACTCTGCTTTTGAATGCTCTGGTCCTTGGATGTTCTTTATTAAGACTTTGTATTCTTCTTGATCTTGCGACTCTCCCAAGGGCTTCTCCCACTCCCAGACAAGTAAGAAGTCACGCGGGAAGTATGCCATCGATTTAGACAGTTCTGACAGTTCAAAACTTCCACTCTTGTTTGGGGGAGTAGCCGCAATTACAACAACGGCAAAGTGATCCTTGCACCGCCTAATGATCGTAGGCTTTGAAGCTCCTTGTAGAAGGCAGACGATGTCATGCTCTCGGATAGATTTCGCCGATGCCTGAAGAGTCCATTCCATCTTGTCGCCTAAGTGCCAAGCTGCGTTTTTGGATGTGATAAACATATTTTGTCTGTCATCGCTTGTTACTGAGGACACCTGGCCAAGAATGCAGCCCTTGCTCTTAATCACCGCCCTCTGGCTACCATCGGAAGTCTCCACGGATACATCCTTACCGAGAACGAACTTAACAAGTTGCTGGAACAGGTCTTTCCAGGGAACCTCGTAATTAGGTCGTAAACCAGCCTTACCGGGATCGTCAGAGCTCATACCAAGCAAAGCATACACCTTATCGCGGGTATCAGTAGCTTTACGAGCATGGAACATGTCTATCAGCTCGGCTAAAGAACGTATGTTTAGGGAGAACATCTCTGGCAAACTTGACGTATGTTTGGATCGGAGACCAGCGCGCTCCATCAGGTAGACTACTGAAGGGAGAGTTTGCAAATTCGGAGAAGCTGTATAAGAGAGGCTTAATGACTTAAGTCCTAAGCAGAACGCGTATCCGTCAATCTGCGAAGACCCACACATCATCACGACATGTCGAGCTGCAGCAACCTCCTGAAGTACCTAGATTAACTTGATTAGCGTCTTGTAGTAACAATCGTTAAGCGTTTGTTCCCTTACCCAAATGCGTTGAAACCACTGCTGTTCAAGCAGCTTGAGAATTGCTTGCTTGTTCGTTTCTTTCTTCGAGTGCTCTATAGATTCTTCATCGGCAGCAAGCCGTATATCCTCTAGAGCTCCTTTTATTTCTTCTGTTTCATCTCCGAGCCAAACAATAACTCGATGTGCGTTGCTATAGATCTTCGCCATAATTTCAACTTGTTGACCCCGCTCCACTAGGTTTCCTTGGTTGATGCAAACAGCATCTACCCATATGATTCGTACCAAAAAGCGATCTCGAAGCCGTGATAGCGCAGCGTGCAAGTTTGCCCTGACAGGAAACTCAATTTTGTCTACGCAGATAGGCAGAGTGTTGTCTGGTTCGCCCCATACGTAGGATAAAGCCTCGTACAAATGAGTTCTTGGACCTAATTTCTGTAGGGAATAGTTGCGAAGCTTGCATTGCAAGGGCGCATCCTTGTCTCGATTTGGCAATAAATGAAGTAGGCGAATATTGTCGTCCTTGAGCGGAAGCAAAGAATATTTGTAGGAAGACATAGCACAAGATATCGCGCACTAAATTTCGAAGCCGTTTGCGTTAGATTGTTTTGATGAATGACTGGCAGAATGCCCTCAATGGCAGGGTGGATTTCAGAGCTGGGGAACGGTGGGAAGGAGACGTGAGGAAAGTGCAGCGAGGGAAGTAGGAAGCCGCGCTGGATTATGTTCGCAGCTTAGAGGAGGGGTTCGGTGCTAGCGGCCGCGCCACTGGGATCGCAATTGCTTCGCGCAGCCCTGGTGGGGCTGACAAGCGGCAAAGCTCCGTTTCCTAATGCAGAATCACAAACATGCTGCAGTGAACAACACTTGTCTCAAGCTGGTTGGCCTGGCCTGGCTTGTCCCAGGGGCGCGGAAAATCACGCACCCCTGTTTAGTTAGCGAGGCTGAAGCTTTCAGAATGCGTGTGAGGGGGAGCCGATTGTGTTGGTGACTGTACCTAAAATTTAGTCTGTACAAAAGGATTTAGTTTACCAACGGGGTATTATGCTTAATTTAAGTCCGTATAGAAGAATTTCCCGGGCATAAAATGTGCGGCGGAATTGAGCTGTCAGTATCGCAATTAGAAGGCCAACGACGCAGATTGTCCACGCCAACCGCGCCATCGTCCTTAACGTACTTTTGCATTAATTCCATCATGATCCGACCAAGCGCTCTCATATCCCGAGCCTCACCCCGCCCATCTACAGTTTCACAGAATTGCAGGTTGGTCTCGTCAGTTGATTCAGGAACCGGGCATACTAACAAACCAATTTTGATGTTACCCTGGGAGCCCCACAGCTTCCTTGTGTCTGCCGTAACAACATTCTGTTCTAGACTTGGACTCTGCAGGTTCGATTCTTTTATCTTCCCATTCGTTTCGCTCCATCTTCTCGCTAGATCGTGACGTTCGGGCGCCGGTCGCAGAGTCGCAGAGTCGAAGACTTTGGGATTGTTGATGAAGGAGGAAGAGCGAGACGAGACGTTCTGCCCCGCGAAAGCGGCACCGAGCCTGCACGCGCTCCGCGGTCGCGGTTTCCGCATTCGGGCTTGCCGTCTGGACGTGTGGCTGTTGGCGATGAACATGTTTGTGGCCGAGAGACGCTCAGACTCTGGTTTGGACTTCTCTCGAAACCTAAAGTATTGTTCCTCCATTGAAGTAGCTATGCTGTGGTCGCGTGCTGGTATGGCGACCATGCGAAAAATCTAGCCATGCGAACTTGATTTTTCGAATGCCCACCAGTCTTCCATGCTCGCATATTCTCGACGTGTGGATGGCCCCACCCAGGATTATTGAATTCAAATTTTGGAACGACTAGGTTGGAGAGCTCGCACCAGCCTTCTGCTCTCCTGAGTGTTAACAGGGCCGTATGTTTCCAATGCCTCGACTTTTCTGGAACATTATTTTGCATGGCTCAGCACCCAAACTGCAGTGCCGCCCTATGAAACGCGATGTAAACCTGTAAACAACAACACAACAACATAATTCAACTCACAAATTTGTAATATTCGTGCTTTCCATACAATGGCAGAGTCTTTTATCTCCAACGTTGACCTCGACGCGCTTTTAGCAACGTCAGACCCCTTCGCAGACCTTGGATTTCACCTTCTTGATCAAGAGCTCGATAACGACCCTATTCTCCACGCCTCCCAAGAGAAGCCTCCCTCTCTCAAAGTCGGCGATAAATTCAACTCTCTACGAGCCTTCAAAGATGCTGTTATTGATCAAGCTGTCTATGAGCGTTGGGAACCGCGTTGTAAGAAGAGCGAGATGTTGTATGTGAGGTATACGTGTTTCTTTGAGGACACCTGTCAATGGCGCGCGCGTTGTAATTGGTCTCCTAAAGCTGAAGAGGCCACGATATCTGTGTGGGAAGGAGAGCATACCTGCTTTGATCAAGTGCGCCATCAACGACCTGTGGTAGCTCGTATTGCGTACCTTTTGGAGCTGGTTCCAAAGCTTATGACGGTAGAGCGACGTACTCACATTTCATCGATTCGCGATCAAATCTTGCGGCACACGGAAACCTTAGTTCAAGATCAGTTGTTGTATCGATTGAAGAGACTATTGACTGAGGACTCTAAAAATCAGCAAGTTGACGACTTTGCAAAGCTCCCTCAATACATTGATCGACTCTACAAAGCAAACTTCTACGTAGGCTAAGGGCTAGACGACGAAGCCGACGACTTGATATCAGATCTTTTGTTGACTGAAGGTGACGTCTTTAAACGCGTCTTTATTGGTCCTCATACCTCACGGTCGCAATATATTCATTCTTTACCTTTCGTCGCGTTAGATGGCACATACCTTCGGAATTGTTTTAAACAAACTCTCCTTCTTGCTGTCGGTCGCACAGGCAATAATGAGAGCTGGATTATGGCGTGGGCAATTGTTGAGTCAGAAAACGACGAATCTTGGTCGTGGTTCGTGGAAAGATTGGTAAAGACGATACCTGAGCTCGCAAATCAACTCACCTATGGCTCGCAGATTCCATGCGTCATTTCCGATCGAAATTCTTCACTTTTGAAAGCAATCCTCACCTTCCTTCCTACCGTTACCGACGTATACTGCTGTTGGCACCCATTGAGAAACGTTTTGAACGTTACGAGGCATACAAATAAGAAGGCAATCAAGGAGGCTTGGTGGAAATTCCCTTTTGCGAAGAACGAAATCGAATGGAATCGCGCGGTCGCAAAGATGAGAGAATGCGGAGGTCAAGAAGTGGTCAAATATATCGAAGGTCTTGATAAATCGAAGTTCTGTGTTTGGAAGCTCCCTGGCGTACGATACGGTCACAACTCTTCAGGCGTCGTGGAAGGACAAAATGGCCACATTCGAGAGCTTCGTGAGATGGGAATTATGGAGTTATTAGATGCTTTATAGAATCGATCTTCGCGCAAACGTCAAGTTACTCACGAGGCCGCAAGTCGATGGATGAATGATCGCGATCGTTATACTCCTTTTGCGCGGAAGAAGATTATGGCAAATACCTTATGGTCTCGGAAAGGTGCGCAACAAGCCTTGATTACAGTTCACACGGGGAAAGACAAGGTGTTGGAGGCTCGAATACGTTGTCAATACGATGGGATAGGAGATAGAATACACAACGTGCGTTGTCAAGACTTTTGGTGCTCTTGCGGCTATTTCCAGGAGTGGCAATTACCTTGTAGCCACGCAATTACAGCTATTCGATTCGCTCGAAGAGATATTTGGGAATGGATTGCTCCGTTTTGGGAACCTTCATACGTTCAAGTCTCATCTGCGTACCACAACATCGTTGATGATCAAGGAAGCTATGTAAATCAATCTTCATATGCGCACGATCAAGACCGATGATATTACCTCAGATTGGACAGATCTAGTATGTAAAGCACCTCAACCAAAGCCAAATAAACCAGGTCCAAATCAAAAGAAGAGAAAAGAGACAGGAGATATGCCAGAAAAGCCAGCGGAACCTACGGCATGCTCACGTTGCGGGCAAATTGGGCATAATCGGAGGAATAAACAATGCCCTGCGTACCGCGCATAGTATAATAGTTGTCAATGTATTCTGCAAGCTTTTTTTTATTAATTTGCGTACTCTTGATTTATTACAATTATGTGAATAGCCTCATTTTTGCCTTTAATTGTGTTGTTAACCTTCAGTTGTGTTGTTGTTTACAGGTTTACATCGCGTTTCATAGGGCGGCATGCAAATTTGGCGGTTGAGCCATGCAAAATAATGTTCCAGAAAAGTCGAGGCATTGGAAACATACGGCCTGTTAACAGAGAGTCGCGAACCCTCTTCCTCCAGTCATAGAGGAAGGTCTACCTCCTCGTTCTAACCTCAAACGACAAATGTCATAAGACAACGGTCAAAGCAGTTTGGCACTTCAACCCCATGACTCGGTTTATAAACGAGATCACTGCGCTATTTTGCTTCGATCGGCAAATACTCTTAGCCGCAGCTTATATTTATCGCTACGTGGTGATGGAAGACGTGGTAGATAAAGTTGAAAGTATTAAGAGACGACTTAATAGATAAGTCGAAAATTTCAAGATATTATTTAGTAGCAGGAATAGAGACTATCGCTTAACACATACGAACACGCAGCCGAGTTGGATGGCGCAACTCTGCAAGTCCCTGGATGATATTTCTGCAGACTTACGAACTGTTAAGGCGACGCTCAGCACACGTATACCGAGCGGCAACGGCCTTTCACAGACTAATACTATGGCGAATACTATGATAGAAATCGAAACACAACATAGTACTCCCACACAAATCCTGTGTAGACTAACGCCTCTAGCTGTCACCAAGAGCCGAGGGAAGGCACACCCGCTCTGTGAGGAAGGTCGCGATCTACATGCGAGAACGACAACTCACTTAGAGGCCCAGGGTCAAGTATCACCTGTAGAAACATAATCTAGTGAAGTAGTGCGTCCGCTACGAAAACCTACAGCTACTCACAATCGACTCTCCCGAACAAACACGAAAGCTGCCTTAGAAGCGCTGAACGAGCCTTCAACCGTTACTGAGAGAAAGAGGAAAACCACACAGACCGAGATCTAGCCAAGTAAGCCCAAAGTTGCACCCTAAGTTAGTATCCTCTCGGAGGCAGTACGTGGGAAGGAGGCATTTTATCTCTTGCGCACTTTAGTTCGCAACTGGAGAGACTAGTCGACGCCGTTATTTGAAGTCAACAAGGACAACAAAATTACAATGCAACTTGTGCGTGTGATTAGCTTCGGAGAGGAAAGATCACCGCTTATTAAATTCTTGAACCGCTTCGCGAAAGTTAAGTTAGCCGATGTGATAGACAGCGGAAAGGCAGGCCGTAGCTCTATAGATCCAGAGAGTCTTAACGAGCTTATAGATAGGCTAAAGTAGGCGCGAACGAAACAGAACCGCACGCGTTTACATCATTACTTTAAAGAAGGCCGGCGATAGAGAAGGCTGTGTAGCAATTTCGACGGCCTCTTGTGTCTCATTCCACCGAATCGAGAAGATAAGGGAGCCGCTCAAAGGATATCCGGCCGTACATATTACGAACTAAGCCAGTACGATATATAGCAGTTCCACTCGCTATTAAGCTCCGACCAGTTTATGCCTCTATCTCAAATTAGAAACACCCTCCAAATGTCGATCTGGCAAAATACAGAGGTTCCAGAATTCGAATAGGAGAGCGAGGATCCCCTGGAACTCGATCAGTTATCCGCCAAGGAGCTAGCTCCCTTCATAAAGGAGTTTCATTCGATAGAAGAGAACGAGGTCACGAAATATGAATGGCCGAAACCCGATTGTTAGCCCTGGGAATGGCCTAGATCCCCTAGCTGGGTTCCCCCATGTAATCTCTGCGACGAAGGAGATTGTAATTGTATTGTTTCATGCTTGCCTCGGACTCGACCTCGAATCAGTAACAAGCCTGGAAAGGGCCAAGGCGTTCGAGCGGTTAGTATATACAGAAAAGACTGAATCTTAGGGGAGCTTCTTAGAGAGTTTGTGCCTCTTGACACATTTAATAATAGCTGGTCTATAGAATTCAGAAGGCCTGATCTTAGCGACGAGCCTGTCGCGCAAATTGATTCGAAAAAGATAAGAAATTAGGTTTAGAAAGTTAACTACTCGTGTGATCCTTTAGTAGAGTATAAGGTAATGAAGATATCTGAAATGTGGAGACAGATGATTGTTGCAGTCAGGGACATATCACACGACGAGGAAGTAACTGCCTTCTGTGGAACGAATTTTCTACGAGGGCAAGGAAAGAGCTGTACTTGTAGTATATATAGTAGATAGACATTAGCATAGATAAGAGAGAAATTTGACTAGACCCAGACTCGCTGTGTGCACGAGCCATAATAGGAAAATTTCTTATAGTGGCCCGTGCACACCCCACCGTGAGCTTCTAATCAATACCGGAATCGATCGTCTTCCTCCGATAGAGCTAGAAGATCCCCCTACACCCTCAGCCTGCCTTGCGCGTCAAGAGACGCGCCTTCATTACTTATCCAGATGCTATCGTAGGTTTTCCTTATATAGCTAATCTCATTATCAGTAACGCCTAACTCGTCCTTTGGGATCTAAATAACAGGACGAGCCGAAGTTAGAGCTTTATCTTTGGGCTCTGATTAAGATATGTCAGGCAAAACTACTAATTTCTTCAGTATTCCTCGATACCTTTAGGTCCACTGTGCCTTACCTTCAATGCCAACTTAATCCCTAGGCTACTTGATAACCTTCGTAAACGGCAGCTAGTGTAGCTTATGTCTATAGTTCAAGGTGTAATGAAATAACCCCGTCAACAATGTGGCGAATATCATAATTATTACTTGCGCAGTGTATGTAGCTTTACTGTCCGTGTCGCGCACAAAAAAGAACAATCCGATCAAGCACAGTTCTATAAAATAGAAGCCTGTGAACAGCTAGCGTATTGCAGTAGGGTAAAACAGACCACTAGGAGTGAGGCCCGGTTCCGTGAGTATCGGTGGATAGGATCGACAGAGTAACTAAAGAACCCTAAAGTAGATGATACTAAAGACTAAAATAAGAGGGGCAATCACTGAATAGATAATGCCTAAAGGAATGTCAGTCGAACTCTGACTTACAAACTAAGAAACGAACCTATGTATATAACATTCGTGAGTACTAGTATGAACGTTCCCTAGTTCTATAGGCCTACATTTTAGCCTCTTACCCACTTTTCTTTGGCCGTCTTGTCGAATAGAGGGGAGAGAACGAATACGGACAGAAGCCTGTTAACTTCTACGAGGGTCGAGACAACCGTCGTGAATGTATATATCAAGATGTAAGAGAAGAAGTAATTATATGCCTTGGGTAGATTCTGAGCAAGGACTACCGGGGTCGACGTAATATTGTCTTTTAAGTCTCTAACGAGAGTTGTGATGCCTACTGAGAGGGAAACGGTGAGGAAAACCTGCACAAATAAGAACGTATAGTAGTAGATCTAAACGTGGTTTTCGACAACTTGACGCGAATGGTGTCCTTGTACATTCGTAAGTAGGCGTATTACGACTAGGACCGCGGCAGTGATTAGGGCTAGTATTGCGGGAGGCAGAACTCCTTGAATGACCGCTACTAACCAACTTGGGATTGAATCGATCCATCGCAGCCATGGCACTACCTTAACTAGGTATTCGATCTGAGAAATCGACCCTATAATTGTAATAGGGAATGCGAACCTAAGGGTAAGTAAGGCGACGAGGAAATAGACAACGGACGTTCGGATGCAATGCTGCCACCAGCTAATCGACATATTGCGCCAAATTGTATCAGTTGCCACAGTTCCCTGCTTAAGCGTCTATATAGGGGGAACTCGAGCCTTGAGTGCCAGAGCCGCAAGCGGTATCGAGAGGGCTCTATTAAAATACACCAAAGCTGAGTTTATTAGAGGAAACTCATTCGGGTAGAGTTAATACCAATCGATCTCGAGATTGTGTCGCGCAACTTCTGCACGGAGATAATAGATAGCATCCACGCGAGGCCCCAGAAGAGGTATAGCCGGCAGCCATGGGGAGAGTGGGAGTCGCATAGACGGGCGATCATTGCGATGCAAGTACTTTATCCAAGGAGGCAAAGATGTGTTATCATCGTCAGGGTTGTTACCCTCTACTCGCTAAAGAAACTTCCTTTGATAATTTGCCTTTATTATGAGCGTGGTCTCTACAGCCTCCAGCTTCCTTATTAATGCGTCTCGACGGCACAGTTTCGTGCGTAAACTAGAAAAATCCCGATTTATCGTTACTTTATGTACGCCCCCACTAATGTTACGAAA
The DNA here is from genome assembly GCA_020726505.1 of Leptodontidium sp. MPI-SDFR-AT-0119. NCBI lineage: Eukaryota > Fungi > Ascomycota > Leotiomycetes > Helotiales > Leptodontidiaceae > Leptodontidium > Leptodontidium sp. MPI-SDFR-AT-0119. The sequence goes on from JAHLEZ010000024.1 coordinate 413,943, forward strand.
ACGTCGCTTGATTTTGTTAGCGGAGAGCTGCTTTATTGAAGTGGAGGTAAGGAGGAGATATGATCCTTTATAGCCGTCCCATCCAAAGTTACTCTAGAGTCTAGTATAATCTAAGAGTTCACTTTAAATAGTGTAATAGATTGAAATAATAACAAACATAGCAAGTACCAAGTGAACCCAGTACCTCCCTGTGTGCGAAAGACTAATATTAGAATAACTTAAGCGATCTAATCCTCGAACACCTCCAAGTTCATTCCTGCTATTAATTATATTTAATAGAAGAAGCACTGGCAGTATTACTAGTCCAAGAACAATAAAAATCTTCAATACAGTCTGTAAATATCGGTCGAAGAGGTAGTTTTAGAACCCTGACACATGTTTTAACTTAGGGTCCGGAATTAGCGAGAGGAGCATCCGCAGTTGTAGCGGAACTGGCTTCCATTTCGTATCCAGGACTTGACGTGCTCGTTAGTGACTTTATATTAGTATAGTTGTCTTAAACATTCACTGAGAAAACCTACTAGTACTCGGGACATTTCCATTTAAGAAGTATGTACGCTATGAGCCCTAATGCAAGGATTACTCCGGATGTTGTAAGAGATGCGAGGAAGGTGGCTAATAACTCGCCCTAGGAACTCTGCGCTTTCCCAGCAGCTTGATCTAAAACATCGTTAACCCTGCTACAGTCAGTCCGGCTCAAACACGGTAAATTTAAAAAAGTAGTAATATAAAGTATCTGTCTAAACCATATTATGCAGTTAATTGCTAGCGCTCGAACGGACCCACTTTTATCCCAATTGGGCTAGCGGATAAAAAGTTGTTATTAGATAAGTAAGGTCTTGGCGGGATCAAAATATTTTGAGATTTTATTTTTTATATAATCATGTTTTTAAAATCCATTAATGATTTTTTTTGAATTATTTTTCTTTCTAAATTTATTATTAATTATTATATAGCCTTTGATAAGAAAAAATTTTTAGTTTTATTAGCCAGCCCCACTTTATTTAAAAACAATTCACTTTTCTAATAATATAAAAATTAAAAAAGTATTAACTTAAAGTTTATTTAATAAAATGACTTATAAAACAATATATTATAAGTTTAATAAATATTTAGTGAGTGACTGATTACTAATGCTTAGTCATTAGCGTAAAAGCACTCATTTTATTGCTTAAGAATCCTTTTTCTGTCTAGAAACTTCTTTTTCTTAAAATATTAACAACTAGATTCTCAAGAAGATTCTGAATAAAGCACTTTTATAACTGCTGAGCTAGCTACCGCGCTAGCAAATAAATACAAAATCTAACCAATGAAATTAAGCCAAGTGATCTATCTCTAAGGGGTTACCCTCTGGTACTATATCGAACTCTTTCATCCACGCTTCTGTAATATACCTGTGGCCGCTTTGTTTTTTAACACACCAAGCTGCTTGCTTTACGCTAAGCCCTTTCCGGTAAGCGTCCATAAAGCGTGAAGCTCTATTAATATACCTTCGAAGTGTATTAAGAGGGCAAGAATCAAGAGCTTTAAAAGCAGCTTCTCGAGCCTATAAAATAAATAAATATATAAGTAAATATATCAAAAGGGTAGGTAAAAAGTGATACGTACGTCGTCAAAGGTAGTCTTCCAAACCTGTCGATAGAGGTTTTTACAATAGGCCCAATACATCTCAATTGGGTTTAGCTCGCAGTGAAACTTCGGTAAAAAGAGACACTTATGGCCTCTAGCCAATAATATCTCTTCTAGAGCTGATTTTTGCTCAAAGAAGTCCTTGTGATTGGCTAGAATCCTTGCTAAGCAACAACTAGCCTTCTTAGTCGGAGGCCAAGAGAGGAGGTTATTACACCTCTTTTTTGCTTCCCCGGTACACTTGGCGATTGGAAGCTTTTTACCTATAATTAATTAATAAATTATTCCGAAACTAACAGTTAATAACGTACCGGTAGGTAAACACCCTCTCTCTGCGAGAATTTGCTTAATTCCCTTTGGTGTTTCTTCGATTATTGTCTTTTTAACCCTCTTTTTTTTACCAGGAATTTCAACCTTAATAACCTTCTCTACCTTATAGTTAAGCTCTTGAATAGTACCAACTAGCCCACGAGCTTGCTTAGCTTCGCTAATATCAGGAGGAAAGTATGTGTCCTAGAATTTGAGTTAGTATGTCCTAAATAGGAAGGTATAACTGAAATACCTTTTGAGGTAAAGGGGCCCCCCCTTCTCCAAGATTCATAGCAAAAGCGTTTAAAGCCCCACTTCCCTTGCTAGCGTGAGCACTTGATTGGTCAAAAACAAAGACAGCTACCTTATTAGGGTGCTTTTCTTCAAATATATCAATAGCCTCTTCTACTTGCTCTAATAGTTGCTTTGTATCCCAATATTCGATTTTTTGCGGCCCCCCCGGATATATGATTTTCCGAGCATCTTTCTGACCAATAGTAAGCCTCCCTTCAAGACTTATAAAGTCAGAAACGTGAATAAGGCCTCCTTTACTTTTAGAGGGCATTTTTTGTTGATTCTTGTCTAACCAAATACGAGTAGAATAGTCCTTGGCGTGAAAGCAACTTTCGTCGTGGTAATAAATAACGTGCTCTTTCTCCCCTGGTGGTAAAGTTGGTAAAATCGGTTGTAATACTTTATTAGCGTCTTCTTCGTAATTCGTAGTTAACGATTAGTAAAGAGCTATTTGCGGTAGGAATTCTTTTTGACGATATTCAATAACATCTTCTCTCTCGTGGCCGTCAACGTAAACTCCCTTCTTTTCTTCGGTAGCGTAAAAACCAAGACGATTTAACCACTTATAAGTAGTCGTTCTACTAAGTGGTTTCCATTCTTTTGGCTTTTTACCGGCCTTATTACGTGTACCGGTAGTATTGCTAAGAAGAGGTTTCTTATGCTTTTTAGCCGAAGCAAGTAGCCGAGGCATGATTTGCGTATTAAGGGCGTGTCGAAATCCCTTTGGTGTAACCGTAGCTAGCTTTTGAGCTAATAACCAAGCTCTACAAGCTTTATAAACGTCTTCGTTATCAAGATAAGAGCGATTCTTTTGCTTGCCACCACGAGTTTCGATTGGTAAATAACCGTAGGTTCGATAATAGAGATATAAAGCTCTAATCTTTCGGGCAAGGGTTTTTCCGTTTCCGGTAGGGTGATTACTTTCGGCAACAAGTAGAGAGGCTTCGATTCTACCTCTACGAGGTCTCTTTTTTAAGAGGTTTTGAACGTATTGTTGAATAAGCGAATATTCAAAACGTACGCGAGGAAGTAGCGAAAGGTGCTTATTATTGACTTGTTTTTTAATCGAATCGAGCACTTCTCTATAAGTTCTTGGCGTAGTAAGAGACTCAGAGGTAAGATCAATAGCGTCGCCAATAAGAGAGTCTAATAAAAGCTCTCTTCGTCCACTATCAAAAAACTCAACGTCGTTGATATTATCTAACTCAATAGAGTTATCTTCGGCTTCGAATTCGGCCTCCACTTGAGCGTCAAAATCAGAATCTTTGTCGTCGTCGCTATCGTCGTTAAAATCGATATCTTCGAATATATCTTCTTCTTCTTCTTCAGGAGGTAAAGATAAAGGTTTTGGCTTAAAAAAAGCAGAAAGAGGTTGTTGAGTTGTTGACTTAATAGCCAAAGAACCAACTGAGCCAGAGGGTGTTTTGTTGACTTTTTGAAGCGAGGTTTGTCGATTTAACTCTCGTTGAGCAGCTCTAGCTCGTTTACGAGTTGCCGAAGATTTCTCTTCAAGAGGGGCCAATTTACTCTTATAAGAGCCTTTAGATTCTAATTTAAAAGTTAGTTATATTAAATATATATAAAGATAGTAAACACTTACTAAAAGTTGGTAAATTAATCACTTTCTCAAGTGGCACAGTTAAGTTACCCTTTGAGTCGATTATTGACTGACGAAAGTACTTAGAGGTTTTAAACTCTTCAGTAACTTCCTTCTCAATATCTGATTCGTCGATATCCTCCCTGTCTAGCCTATCCGGGCCTAGCTCTTTAAGATCTTGATCTAAAAACTCGTTGGCTTGAGTTATATCATCTTCTTCTTCGTCCTCGCTCTCTGATTCGCTAATAACTTGAGCTCTTCTTTCTTCCGCGAACTCTAATTCGTCGACTTGACTACTATTAAAAGCAGTAGGTGTTGTAGTAGCAATAAGCTTCGTAGGGCGTAAAGGCAAAGGTAAAGAACTAGAGGCTTCAGGTGTTTGTTGACGTAGTCGCTTTGCAATTGGCTGAATAGGCGAGCCAGGAGGTGATTTAGCGAGTGTAACGCTTCTACTACGCTTTGAAGGAGCCATAATAAGTGTTGTGGAAGTGGTGGTTAAGAGAGTAGTAGTGGTGGTGGTAATATTAAGGTAGAGTTGACGTTGAAAGTTAAAGATATTTTAGCTCGCTTAATATTAAGCTAAGGAACACCAATAATAATTAATTGTCAAAACTCCACGTTTAATAAAACTCTCTAATCCATCTTATAGATCTAATTGCTAGCTCTCGAATGGACCCACTTTTATCTAAATCGGGCTTAGTATCGTAAAGTTATATCGTTGCCAAGACAAAGGGATCAAAAATTTTGAAAATTTTTTTTTTTGTGATATATTTGGCTATAACTTTTTAATTACTTAGTAAAATAAAAAAAGTAAATAAGCTAAATAGCTTTATATATTAAAGCGCAACTTTCTATAAGAAAAAAACCCCACTTTTATTAAGTTTAAAAATTTACCGTGTTTGAGCCGGACTGACTGTACTTATAGTTGGAAGTGAATAGGAGTGTAGATGGGAAGGAAACCTGTGAGTCGACTGTAACTTATAGAGAGACCAGGGATGATGGTTCTCATAAAGCCAACCTTCCGAGACTACCCTGAGGATGTATTACATAATTCGCTAACGCTAAAACGCAGCGGTCATTAGGCCATCTTATTACTGCCCCTAATGATTATAGACTATACATATGTTGCCTCCTTAATGACCCCACATGATTATTGTAAATTTGGGAAATTTCAAGCGATAGCAGATTCGGCGTGACCGCCGACCTCTCGATAGTATATTGTGTAGACAGGCTGTGTTTTTCGCTGCCTTATTACTCTGCCTTGAGACAGATGAATTTTGAGTCGCCCAAAAAAACTTTAGTGTTCGTAAGAAAGCTAGTCAAATTGTAGGCTTTAGATATAAGTGATACCTAAACGAGGATCCTGAATCGGAATTTCAGAGCAAGAAGTCAGAGATATCATCATTATTAATGTCCACAATCTTCACACTAAGACCTCCAATATCTTCATCGTCGATTTCCACCTCCGACTAAAGAGAGTTGTTATTAGAATCTTCACTCTCCTCTTCGTCAAATCCATTCTCACTCAAACTTTCATAGCCAATGCCTATAGCCTCGCCTTCACTCCGCGCTTTATCAAACTCGCCTCTATTGATATCCCCAACACCCACGTCTATGTGCTTGACCCCTTCATCATCTGTCTCTACTTCGTCATCTATATATTCGCTATCTTTAGACTCTAATGACGAAGTGTCGCCATCGGTCATAAACTATAAAGCTACCCGACACTTAAGACTCTCTGAATCCTTAGGACTTACTTATAGGTCTACTGTCGAAACATTGGGTTTGTCTATATTGCTAGTGACAAGACGTAGTACTATTCTGTTAGCATACTCCAAAAGGACTAAGGGGCCTACTTACCTTCGTTACTAAGCCTTGCTTGAACTAGTAATATCATGAGATTAATCAAGTAATCTATATTGAACCTCACATCGTTGACTGATAGACGCCCCTTTTTCTCCCACGTTCGCTTCTCATCACAGAGATTGTTCTATTTAAACAAAACATCTCTATCGACAAGTGAGCATTTAAGGCTACCCTCGTCGAATTGGGCTTGAAGAAGCTCATTAATGTAATGCCACGAGTAGTTATGTCCCTCCATAATACCGTGTAGCTCAAGAAGCACTTGTTACTTTGATAGATTCTCTACCCGGAGGACTTGTCGCACTACTCACCTTTTGAGGTCGTGGAGGGTATCGTTGTCGTGTACTATATTGTCGAGTGGTTAGGCAGTTTCTATTCGGATTCGAATCACAACTAGCTTTAAGTGAAGGCAAAGAGAATCTCGGATTGTCTTGCTATTTTATATCGGATATCTAATACTCCGGTCGGTCAACTTAGCGCTTAACGCCAAGTGTTATAAGCGAGTCGTCAAGGGCCTGAATTTTCGAGTGGGGCAAGACTCGTTTAAGATTACTACTAAGTGGGTCGTCACTGCCCTCAACTCAAGGCGGGTCAGCGAACAACCACCTCGCCAGTCTCAGTACGACCGTTGAATCAGGTTGACCACGCCAGCAAGTCGCAACTTTAGCGTAATATCATTATAAGGCGGACTTTTGAAAGTCAATTCATGTTTTCTTGCGAAAATCGGCCAAGACTAGTGTTTTCTAGAGCTCGGGTTGTAGATGTTGAAGTATCTTCTATGAGGTTGCAGAGGACATACACATAGTTTATGTCAACGGTACTAGAAGATTGTTCAGCCGATAGAAGGTCTTCTTAATCTTCTATATTGAAACCTCTATAATCTATTCTATACTTCACGGACGACTCCCGATGTCTATTTCGACTACCTCACTCCCGAAAACAGAAATTCGTGTACTGAAATTATTAGCTGAGATAGTTGAGAACACGACCACTCGAAGTTGTTGGCTAACTAGCCGGTCACGATGACCACTGACGTTACGTAATGCGTTGTTGCTGGCAGAGTAATCGTTATATATAATATAGGAACAGAATCGCCGAGGTTTTCACCCGCCGTAGGTAATGCCGGGTCATTCTTTGAAGTCGAAGACGAAAGTGTGCTAGTCGAATTGGCTGGTGATACTGTGGCGTTAGCTGTTGGTTTTGTTAAGGAAACTGGGATACAACCCTCTCCTGGCATACCTGCCCGAAGATTGTCATAGACCGAATCAAGATAGACTAATTAGTTCGAGACGACCCGCAAGTCGCCAAGAACCCGAACTGTGTTCTTGATCAAGCTCTTATCCCCCAGCCTATCTGCGCTGCCCTCCCACCACATAATACTACTAAGTTTCATCTACTGAATCCAAGTAGCCTTTTGCTTCCCCGCCATAATAGTGTCGTAATTAATTAACTCCCTTGTCGTAGCATTATAACTATAGCTCGCGCCGGACGCGTTGTCGTAGTTCTTAACCGCTCCTCTTAATAGAAGGTCTTTATAATCGTAGATGCCAGCCTCCCAGGTACCCTTACTAACGCCATTGAATGGTTTTCCGAGACTATTAGTTGCACTAAAAGATCGACCATAGATAGGAACGCTAAGGACAAGTTTATCTGAGCTAACATTTTGGGACAGATAGTATTTAATAGTTGTCTGAGTGTCGAAGGGGGTCGCAGCCGGATCGCTTGTGGATCTGAAGAGGTTGGCTTGATGGGAAGCTAGAGTACTCCAAGGACCGGCATAGTCCCAGGCCATGAGATTCCAAAAATCAACGAACTTGTCCATGTCGGCAATATACATTGTCTAGTAATTGGTAGGCCCGGCTGGGCATGTAACTGTTAGTTGGAAGTGATATAGTGGGCTGAGCGAGTGCCTATAAGCGTCTAATGCCTCCCTAATGTTTTGAAGGAGGAGAACTATATTTCCAGCCTCAACATGATCTACTGGGAATTCCCAATCGATGTCGAGGCCGTCGAGTCCGAGATTTTTAACTAGTGTGACAGTAGTTGAGGCAAACGCTGTGCGACCTGACACTGTCGATGCTGGCGCGGCAAAATTTGCTAAGTAGCTCGAGCCACTAATAGAGAGAAGTACATTGAGATGACGGTTCTTCTTCTTCATAAGATATAACTACTTGAGGCAACCATAAATATTAGTTCCTGCCTCACTTAGAGAATCCTCGGGAAAAGGGATGTCCGTATCGGCCCAAGCATCGGACAAGTACTTAGCTTACAGTATTAGCGGGATCTCTAATAATTGAAGGAATCTTGAAAGAAGCTCATTAACTAGACTCACACCTCCCTAGTGTCCGGCTTTATATTAGCAAAGGCATAGAGGATATGCGTCAAATTGTCTACTGGGAGGTCTTGCGGGTTGAACTTTCTGTCATAGATCGCCCTATCGAGACTTTAGCGAGAACACTAACAATCGACGATGAAATATACTAATTGGCATAATATACTACTAAGCGAAAGGTTGTACTGTTGCCAGCGGCCGGTGTACTGCTGCAGGTGGCCAGCTTGCAACATAGGGAGAATAAGATAAAAAAGTTTGTCCAAAACATTGTGGGCAAGACGAGTGGGGTACAATCGACTTTGTTCGGGGTAAATCATAATATAAATACATTAATAATGTGGACTAAGCGAGGTAGACACCGAAGTTATTACCTCAACTTCCTACTAGCCACCCGTGTCGCCCTCTTCTTGTAAAACGAGTTTTAATTACAATAGGTTTCAGCGACAAAGAAAGAAACTGAGCGAAGTCTTAGTTGTGAGCTATGTGAGTCACACAACTTCAACCTCGCCTGCCTAGGATTCTCTCCTCCACTTCCTCTACTTCCTCCACCCGTGTTATATGTCCCCCTTTCAGCTCTCAGAACCAAGATCTAGCCACGAGCCTAAGTCCTCTACCTAATGCCCTTCCTGGCCCACGATATACGCGCCCATATTCTCCGCAAGCCATTTCAGAAGTGCTTTCACAGTCTCGCCTATATCCAGCGTCCAGCGCAGGAGCTGCGTATAGTTGGATTTGATTGTGTATAGCTCCGAATTTGCCGTCTGAAACTGGCCTTTCACCGTTACTAGCTCCCTAGGTATTATCAGTCTGTACGCTAACTCGGGAAAGGCTATACTACCTTTTTACTTCCTGTAGCCTACAACGTATAAGTAATTGTCAACAAAACAATGCAGTGACTCACGCGTCCTAGAGTTCTTTCACCTCTTTCTTAATAGCTTCATTCGACTCTTCGATAGGCAAATTGTAACTTTGGGGAGTAAGCTGATCTGGCGAGAGCATCTTAGTGTCCAAATAATACAGCAAATCGTGGTTAAAGGAGGCGTTGTTCTGGACGTCCTGAGGTGCTATAATTAGGCTGTCGATGCTAGAGCTCGCAAAGACCTGTGAGTCTTGAGCCAGCGTTTCTAGGTCCGAAAAAAGAATTTGGCTCCAGAAATCAAGATCCGAAGGGACTACTTGAACGTCAATTGACAGTGTAGCGTTAGAACTATCGCACCAACTACCGTCATCTGTGGAGTTCTCCATGGCATCGTGAGGATATGCACCGTATTGATGTTAGCTATGGACCTTAAATGTACCTCGTCGCATTTAGGTCGGTCCGTAGGTACCCTTTTAAACCCATTGAAGATGAATGACACTAGTCTTCCACGTATTACCGCGACAGGGACGAAATCTAGCTAACGCCACTCCACTACTCCGCTGAAGGTTGTACCCTCCGATGAGTAATAGTCTAAGCGGCTAAACAAGCCCCACTTGATGTAAGGGTGGGGTTTTTTTTTTTCTTTTTCTTTTTGAGGGATCTTCATCAGTCTAGCCGGAAGCGATTGCCGCGCTACTATATCAAGTCCACGAGACTGCCCGGATTGAAGTGGTGTTAATCATCTCCTACTAAAGCCATATCTAATTAACGACTTACCTGGTCTAATTCAGAGAAATCCTTATTAGTCAGCCTTCGGCATGGACTACCAATGGCCACGGTTAAGGATCTCACGCAAGTTTTCAACATAAGTAACCACCGGGAGAGAAGCACCACTGCAGTCAGAACAAAGTTACGGATACTAAGCATGTCACGCAGACCGCAATGTTAGTGCAGAATCCCTGTTTATATCTATAAAGGCTAATAATGGAAAGTTAGCGTTACATTTCCGACGATGCCGGCGACTTTAAGGGATCTAGCCTCGCTAAAAAGATCAAAAGGCTCGTGCAATGTTTTATCCCCTCAATCTTAAGCTAACTATCAGAACAGCCAGTTTCAAGATTTCGATGAAGCTAGCGAAACCACTTCAACGCGACCGCCCGCTCGTAAGAGATCCCTTTTTCAAACCGTCTCTAAAACTAATTCTTCGTTAGGCACGGTATGAATGGGGTGTTCTTGAGTTGGGTGTCTTCCTTCTACTTCATCCCCTCCTTGCAGAGGCTCGACAGTACGCAACCAAGCCACAGACGCCCAGGTATCCTGAAGACTTGTACGTAGCGCTTCTATGGCTATCAACACTTAGAAAGGATACTATATCGAAGCTAAAGTGTGGAGAGAAGGACAAATTGGCATTACAGCAGTACATAGAGTACCTTGGAAGTTAGAAAGCAAAATCGACAGCACTAAGATTTTCACCCGATGTAAGATAAGGAAGTCAGGGCGTACAAGATCCGGTACATGAACAAAGAATGTGAACTTGCCTGTAAATATATCTTTAAATCTATGAATTTGCAATTTATAGTGCACACTGCCCCTCAACAAGTGGTGGCACGTCATCTCATATGATCATGGACGTTCAAACACTATAGCCATGCTCGAACGTAAGTGGGTCATCTAGGCCCCACATAGTAAAACAATAGATGATCAGGTACAACTAAACCCGGGCCAAACCAAGCGATGATACTCACTAGGGTAATTTGGGTATAAGATGATCGAAATTCCGTCGAGTATACCTAACACCACTAAGGTGATCAGTTTCTAAATATATCGTCCAGTTCTATACTTTGAACGCAAACACTTCTTAATGTCTTAATAAGCCCCCTCAGTAAGCTCTTCTAGAAACGTGGGCGAAGGTAGCCATTAATAGCCGTTAGGTGTTCGCTACTTAGTGTGAGATATGCATAAGAAGGTCAACATAGGATTTCTTGCAAGACTTCTACCTGAGGGTAGAAGCAGCGGAAAATCACGTACGAAGGTTAGAGAAGGATCTCTACGAAGCTCAAACAACTATGTACTATTACTAAAATACTCTCGTTCAGTGCGAAGCGTCTCTATCCTCTAGCTAGGAGGTTCTCAATAAGGAGCGTCGAAATCACTAAGCATGCCAAGAGGCCCTTATTTTTGAAAGCCAGAGACAAAAAGAGACGATAGTATTACTTGAACGGATACTTAAGGAGGCCATATTAAGTAACGAGGCTGCAGAGATTCTCGGTAGCCGGCTTACCACAGCGCCCAAAGCTGTAGTCTGTTAAACGACACCGACCTGTGAGGGATCCCTGACGGAGGCTACCCCATTCGCAAAGACCTTAACAGAGACCGGCGCATTAACTTCTATAGAACGATAGAGCGAGTCAACCCTGCCCTCCCTAGTTCCCGGATCACATTAGCTAGGTGAGCACGAGAGCCAGACTGCCACTCGCATCTGTAGCACTGAAATGTCGAACCAAAATCAATAAAACAGTTCGAGATCCGCTCATAGCGGCTCATATACTACAAGTAAGATACCGAATGTCTACGGTTATACGGAATCTGCACAGGTCACCGAAAGCAGGAAGATCGCGCAAAATAGCGTGCGGAAGTCACCTTTGAGAAGAACACGCTTCGCCGATATATACTAAACGAATCGCTAGATCTAAGCGGGCGGCTTTCTTCGTTAGAGGGATTGCTCTAGTTTCGATATTTTTTAGGTGTGTCTTGGAACGCTAGTAGTTTGAAATAAAGTTTCGATTTGAGATTGATGGGTGCGATAACTAGTATTCTCATGTCCGGATTTGCCCTAACAAGGCAACTTTTGACCTTAATCTCTACGTAGAAATTCCTCGGTGAATCCTCCTCTAACACCCAACCGCCACCATCATCCCCTTGTTCCCATTAATACTGGCTTACTAAGAGCTCTAGAACCGGGTTAACATCAACACACAGCAGAATTTCTCCTAAGCGTGTCATCAGGCAGTTTTAGTCCACTATTAACCCCACCTCTTGATCACCTCACTTCGAGCGTGAGTCGTCTACAGCAGCCTTCGACTGGCGTCCACTATGTGATGGTCAGAGTAACCACTAGTCTAAGTAAGAGTATAATAACCCCGACTGAGATTAATTTACTACTCCCTACTATGCTACAAATTCACTTCAGTCAGGTTGATCAGGGATGTCCCAGCCGTCAAGTCTGCGTAGTAACTCTAGGTCGAGAGCACCCCTTCCCTCCATGCGAACCTGCTCCGAGACCCTAAGCATTAACAATCTAGACCATCAGATTGGCCTCCAGAATAAGTCAACTTTAATACTCGAACTCTCTCGGCAAAGGCTCTAACTTGCAAAACAAGCCCCCCCCTTGAACTTGTTAGCCCGCGTCGAAGAGCTCACGAGGGAGTTGGGCCACTAACGCCAAGAGATTCAATTTTACCGGCAAGCATTCGAGAACCTACAACGGTTCCGTGAAACCGTGTATGACCTCTCTTAGCAACTCTTTCTCGCCCACTACCTCGATCATAATGTCGGCCGTTTAAATGACGTGATAGCCTAGCTTCGGAATGTATTAGAGGACTCTAAGCGACGCGAGTTCAAGGCGAAGAGGGATTAGATAGAATTCTGGGGCATAAATCACATTGCGCAGGAACATAGAGGGAATGTGATCTAAACATAGGGCACAGTGACCTCACACTTTAGGGAAGGTTAAAAAGTAGAGTACTGCTTTTTTATTCCCTTTTCAATCGCTTACTCGGCTACCCCTCACTCCAAAACATAACCCTCGCTAACTAACATGATGACAGAAACGAGCCGGGAGCGTTCCGCCTAGCCTAAAGAACATTAGCAAACTTTCTTTCAATCCCCCTGCTTACTCCATACCGTCCAATATTCTGCGTGTAACTAAAATCGATCTAGTTCGGAGGGGTAGTCGTTAATTGGTAATTGACGAATTGGGTTTCGCAACCCAGGCATCGAAGGTGAAGACATTTGGGAAGCTTGCAGGTACCAACGTCGAAGCTAACAGTTTGAGAATTATCACAACGGCAGCACCGCCAACGCCACGGCATTACTGTCTATGACTTAGTGGTGGATTTAGATACGTGAGAACGGGTTCATAGATATAAGAGAGCTACTTTCTGAATCATATAACATATTAAAGGCGATTTACTTTGATTGAGATGTGAGGTGCCAGTATACTAGAGACTCGCAGAAAATCCAGAAGTGACCACCACTTTGGTTACCACTTCATCGGATCGTACGGCAAATGTTTTCCATCGTATAAGCCCGTGTTGGAAATGTTGGTGGTGTAGGTCGGCCAACATGTTGGTGGCGCACAGCATCGCTTGAGATGTGAAGGTGCCAGTATACTAGAAACTCGCAGAAAATCTACCAAGTGATCATCACTTCTCAGAGAAGTGACCATCAAGTCGGCTACCACCTCATCGGATCGTACGGCAAGTGCTTTCCATCGTATAAGCCTGTGTTGGAAATGTTAGTAGTGTGGGTCGGCTAATATATTAGTAGCGCACAGTATCGCTTGAGATGTGAAGGTGCCAGTATACTAGAAACTCGCAGAAAATCTAGAGGTGACTATCACTTCCCCAGAGAAGTGACTATCGCCTTAGCCATTACCTCATCAGATCGTATGGAAAGTATAAACCCGTGTTAGAAATGTTAGTGGTGTAGGTCGGCCGATGTTTTGTTTGCGGCACAGCATATTGGTTCCAACAATAGCTACGACGATCTGTTAGTTCTAACAACAGTAACGGAAACGGAGGAGACTCAGTCAGTCATGACCTCGAAAAACTTTAAATCACCTTTTTCTTTTCAACCAAGACTCGCAGCACGGCAGGTACATTGGATCGTTTTTCAGCCTAGTCTAATAAACTACTCTACCAAAGCCCCGGTTAGTGTGCTTGCCATCTGACTCGTGAGCATTAGCACTTAATTTCTCAGCCCTTACACTTGAATTCCATGTCATTAGATGACGGCTACCCTGTCTCTCGCAAGGATAGTTGGAAATCTAGCTCGACTAGGCGTACCCTCTTATTCATTCTCCCCACGACCTCCCTACGAACTTTGTCGGCCATAATTCGGTTAGTACACACTATTACAATTTTAGTTAGTGGTCTAAGGATATGATGAACTGACGCCTACAGGAGACTATTACCTTGCCTTAGTGGGATTCGAACTTAGTCTCGAGTACTTTAACAACATTCGGGGGGGTGAATATCTTCTTGATCTTAGAATGACTCCCATATTCTAAATCTTTCTTCCCGTAGTCTTAGACATGAAGGTAGACCTCGAGGATCCACGTAGTGTTAGTAAGCTAACAATTTTGGATGACGCATACGCACATATCCGGTATTACTATCAAGGAGATCATCTATCTAACTCTTAACCTACTACTCTTAGCCTAAGAGGAAATTAGAAGCGGCAAGAAGATTTTTCTTCTCCTTAACTCACTTTCTTTGTTTATTTACTAGACGAGGAGAATCCGACGCGTCCGTACTTCGCAATTGTTATATCCGCTAATGAGGTCCTTGATATATGGAATATGGCCCGCTATGCCGATCCCGGTGGCAAACATGATCACTGTTCCGTAGTCTCCAAACTTATACTATATCCCGTATAGTCCATCGATAAATACAAGGAGCTCTCTGTTAGTGTACCTATCCAACTGCCCAGTAAACCCCGTCCTTGACTTCACCAAGAGGGAGATTGTCAACCCTTTCTGGCTCCAATCCCACCACGAAATCATAAAAGGGTGTCCTCGCAGTCCTACTAAGACCCTAAGTTTAGGGATTAAAAGGAAGACATACTGACCAGCCCTAACCTTCCACTTTCTAGGCACGGTTATATCGACCTGTAATACGTTCGACGGCTCTGTAAGCGACTTATTAGATAGGTAGGGATTTAAGAGGCGAGTTACTACCGCTTTTACAAATGGCCTGCCGATGGCAAAGTTTCTAAATGCGAACATAAGCCAGTGGAGTGTCGTCATCCTAAGCCACAAATATATGCCGATCTATAAAAATATCTCCGCCGGCTTTTTTGAGAATACGTGACGTCCAATAGCGATTAACGCCGTGATAGAGAGAAGCAGATATAAATTAAGAAACTATTCGTAGAAAAGCCTCCGCCTGACACGAAACGAGAAAAGGAGAATAAACCCAACAGCGGAGCTCGCCTATGACTTGAAGTTAGCCGAAGATCTCCCTAGGGGAAAGCCAACGCAGACGCACCATAACTCCAGAGGCATTAATCCCCGTCCATACGAATAACTGACTGCCAGTCAATAATATAATTGTGTGCAACAAGACCTCCGCGACCGCTGTTCGGCCCAACCATTAGTAGCTTCCAATGCTAGTCCACAGCGAAATTCCGAGTATCTCTATTATGAGGCTCAAACGTGGACCGCACAGGAGCGGAATGAAGTTGATAATTGACATTGTAGTAACACGGGCGCCTATATCTGACCTTGACTTTACCCCAACGACTATGACGAGGACGGTATTCGTGATAACGTACGCGGATGCGAGCAGAACCTTGAGACACGTTGCCGTCCCTACAAAGGGAATCCTTAGAAAGGCATGTGGATATACAGTATGTTTCAAGAAGAAGGAGGAAGTCGAGAGCCACTCGGAGGTGAACGCACGATAAATAGCACGAAGGAAAAGCTATATAGCAAAGATACAGGCAAAAATGAAGCAGTACCGCGACGGTATGTCTATGTCACTGAGTTTAAAAACCCCTGAACGTACAAATGATGAAAACGACATAATTAACAATACTGTGAGTATCTAAACTTCCAATGTTAGAAAATTAAGAATCCCGATTCAGTCCCAGAGATAGCGTTATGCCGCTTGCCAGTAATCACAACCATCAGCATTGTGAGGCCCACAGTAATTAACCTACACAACTACAGGGGTGATCGGCTAAGAGTTTATAAACCAAGTGGTCACTCAAGTGATAATTCAAGTAGATTATAGAAGTGATCATTCAAGTGGCCGTCCAAAAGGTAGGCATTCGACATAGTAGTAACGATAATATTGCAGCTTGGTACAGGTGCCCACTAATATAATGACGGGTAAGTCCACCTCTCACCAATCTTCATCGGCGTCAACTCTAATCATGGACAAGCGGGCCAAATTAGAGCAATTTCGCAAGAGGAAGAACAACTTCTTTCATCGGGGTTACGACATTAGAGTGGTCTACGACACGGAGGTTTTCATCCTCTTTAAGAGGAACGGCAAATTCTACACTTTCGCAAATACGGAGGAACTAGTATGGCCAACTGAGGAAGATATCGTGAGTTAACTATGCCTCAAGAGAAACTCCATGCCTAACCCTCGCAAGCAACACAATCTAGTCATTTCTAAAACAGCTGCAGACTACGAAACTACGTCTCGGGCGAAGGAGAAAGCTTCTAAAGCAAACGCAACCACCTCATGCCCATCATACGCTTCTGAGGATATGTCTACCTTACCCTTACTTAGAATTAAAACCCCAGAATCACCACGACTCGATTTATCATCCCAGCACAAAGTAAGAGGTTAGAAGGACTTCATAGCATCCCTAACTCGCTAAATGAGGTTCGGGTAAAAATGGCTCGACCTTTATCATTTTGGGTTTCAATAAACAAACCAAAGAGTTTTAGAAGAATGAAAAACTATGCTCAGGTTTAATTCGTGTGAGATTTGACAAGTCGCTTTTAAATGGTGCGTTGACGAATCGTATTCGACATCTGATATGTGAGTAGTCTTTCTTAGTCGCTTCAGCAGGATAAGATGAGTATAGTTCGTCGGAAGTCTGGACATCGCTCGATTGTTTTGGGTATATTCTATGATGGCTCATTTGATTACATATAATTAATCTAAGTATAGTTGTTTAATGGTTTCATTTCTTGTCTATATATTCCTTTAACCTAGCAAATCTCCATCCCCAGTATCCTTCTCATCTATTTAGCTGCGGCAATACTATAGCGGCTGGTGGGACGATGGCCGTAATCATGGGCAGGCTGGTAGGTAGCGCGAAGCTAGAGCTCGTGCTCGTTGGAATGTTGCTGAGGGCAAAACCGGACGGCGGTAATCTTGTATCGATGAGGAGGCTCGAGGGTAGTGTAGATGTGTATTCGATGGTTAGCGTGTAGCCCGGGTTCTCGACCTGCCCCTTGGCGACGGTACTCGCGATCTTCTGTGACGGGAGGCTAGTATGTTAGTAACTGAGGATTCGTCGATTTGATATACTCACAATGATTCCGCCCTGTCTCTACAAATTTTAGCAAACATAAAATGAAGATTAGTGTAAGTGCTATAGTGAGTGGGCTCTTCATCTTGCTAGAATACTGTTACGTTCCAGGTAATTCGCATATCGTTTCCTGGGTCGCTAGATAACTGTTACGTTAAATAAGATAACAAGAGGAGATTTAATCTCGTGAAATACTCCCTGAGAATCTTATTCAATTCCAGACCAAACCGATTATGAGTGCCATTAGACCATTAACTAATAGCTCCCGGTGGAGCCCTCTATTATTTGACTGTTAGATGACCACTTTACGACTAGTAGTGAATCACCTCCATATATTTAGGGTGGTGTGGCCATCCGGTTTTGGGGGGTATTAATCTATCATTGTAATATCCTAATGAGAAATGATTTTAGAAACTTTGTTGAGTGATATATATTCTTGGATTTAACCCTGTGTTCTGACAAGTTCCAGGAACAATTAAGATGCCGAAAGAGACAAAATCCAAAGGTGCAAGCAAGAGGGTAGCTCCTGTCACGTCAGTAGCTAGAAATATACGTAAACAAGAAGTTCGCGGGAAAATTCGGGAAACCACTCTCAATGTCGAAAAACATCGTAACAACGTCGCAGAAAAGAAAGCCAAGCTGGAAGAGCTCTCGAAGATTCCCCTCGATAGCTCCAGGCCCGGGGAGAGAGTAGGGTACGACAATCTAAAGGCGGAGATCGCTAAGTTAGACGGAGAGTTGATAGAGTGGGAGGGAGAACTAGAGAAGTTAAACAAGGAAGACAAGGATATCGATATAGAACGTCAAGAGGATAGTGACGGCGAGGAACTCTTCGTTCCGCCTGGGGAACCGGGTGCTTCGTCCAACAACACTACTCGGCTGCCTCCGATCGACCTAACTGAGCCCAACGGCACATCCAAACCACTAATCATTAGCGAGCCCTCCGAGGATGAGGAGGCTGTGTTCACGCCAGCTCAAGTAAGGGAGGCGAGAGGGGAGAGTAACGGTGGAAAAATTATTGCATAGAGGCAGCAAGATCGGTTAAAGCCAGTTATTGTGAGATATAGCCCCCAAAACGCCGCAAAATACGAACGTTTTACGGCTACCAAAGAGGACGACGACTTTGACGAGGAGGGGACTGAGCAATTTAGTCCAGACCATAGGCTTAGAGACCTAAAAGTCGCGAAGAAATTCGTGCGTAGAAGACGTGAGCTGTTAGGCATCACGGGCTTGGCCTATAACTGCGATTTAAAGGACCTAGAACCGAAAGAGAAGGGCGAAACTAGAAGAGTTACTCCTCTTAAAATTCGGGTTAAATGGGAGATTGGTGGCGTTATCCAAAAGACGTGGGAGGTCCGGTCCTCGATTCGACACCTTTTCAGCAACGCCAAGAAATGCGATGTCTATATCTATGACGCTGCAAAGTGGCACGCGGCTCGCCACGAGGAATGGCAGAACAGCCAGCGTGAAGCAAAGGACAGATCTCCGACCCTAGCCCTGAATAGCCGACTCTCGCCCACCCCCGAACTAAAACAGCTAGAGATCAAGATTAAGGGTGGAAATAGTGGCAACCCGCCTACTGCTACCAATAACACAGCATCGTCAAAGGCATCCTAGCGAGCAGTAATGCTGCAGTACCGTGAACAGTAGTGCGACCTCAAGGGCATAGACCCAGAAAATATAGAGCCGGCCACTAAAGGAAGGTTCTTAAAGGCCTGAAACGAGATTAAAGATTCATTGTGAAAGCTATGGAATTGAGGAGGCAGAGTCCAGTATCTGAATAGGCACTGCCAGAGTATCACTCTCTACTCACTCTTGATCTCAGATAGATAGACTTTCTTTTAGCCCCTTACTCGTTTCCTTTTGTCCAGCCCTCCTTATACCGACGAGTCGATTTCATTTTTGTCAGTCCTTACTGATATATAGTCACATCCCCTCTCTTTCACCTTAGATTTCCTTGCTCACAGTCTGTCATTACATATATCTTCACATATATATGTCAGCGTTACTTTTACAAATAGATAAAATTCCATATATACAGTAATCTATATAACTGAGACCAGAACATCTTAGCTACTACCTATGATCTGAATAAGGCTCATTAACCTTACTCTAAGATAACCATTCTTCTGTGACCTTCTCATCTTGGGCTCCTTAAGTAAGCAGATACTCCTTTAAATTAATTGACTCATTTATTCTCCCCCGGGCCGCCTACATTTCCGCTTCATTTTCTTTGAGCAACCGGACTCTCTTTTTCTTTATCGTGTCAATTTCTTCCTCTATCTCTTTAATCATCTTCTCAATCTTTGAAACCAATCCGCTCATCTATAGGATTTCGTTAGTAAGGTGTTGCCCCGGTGAAGTCTTCCGTTATAGTCGTTAGTAATATAGTGTGTTGTCGTTATTATAGTTTCCTACTACTATAATTGTGAGTTTAAGAATCTCGTTAAGTTGGGCTGTAACTTACAGAACTTTGAAGCTAACACTAGAGCTTTCTCCTTTTTAGTAGTATTAGACCGCTTTCGTTTCTTTACTTCTAACTTGGCGGAATCAGACTTCGGGCTAGCTTAGATCTTCCGGGTTGTAGTGGAAATCGGTTCAGAATCTGCAACTATATGTTAGGCCATTCATAAGTAGTGCTAAGGAGCACTCACTTGTACTTGAGGGTAATAGTGACCTAGATGCCTGCGTGCTCTTAGCTACGCTAGGTCGAAGACTTTGAGGATCAGTAGGGTAGCAAGGTAGCTCTGATCCGGTGGCCATATCTACCTCATCGTCGTCCGTCAAATCAATTACTACTCGGTTTAGCTTACATAAATCGTAAGGGGCGGGAGAAGGGGGCGGGGTAGGCTTAGAATACTCGTTGGCCGGAGTGCCAATGGACTCATTATTATAATCGCTAGCTGGCCGCTCTGATCTAACGACTATATTTAGCGCCCGTTCCTCCATTAAACTAGTTGCTAAAGTTAGTTCTTCATTTCCTAGTAGTTTTTGTAAGTCCACCGTATTGGCAGCCTTCTCTTCGTCTATAATTGCGCTAAGTCCAGTGCCATCATGTTTAATTAGCCTCCCAGTCGAGGATGTGGTCTGATCTTCTTTCTCTGAGCTCGTTCCCCACTTCTCGAGTAACGTAATTACTTGGTCCTTGAAAGAATATTTGCCGTTTCTTAGGATCTCATCTAGATTTGTGATCTTTTTAAGAAGTTTAGTAATCCTAGTAGCGCGCAAGATACTTTACGGTAGGTCTCTAATGTACTCTAATTTCTTTAGGTAAGTAGACATAGTTTTCATCTCATTTACTTCAGGCTGTCCAGTAGTTAGCAAAAACCCTTTCTGTAACTTGTGCCGCAAAAATCGAAGTTAAGCCTTACTTGTTGTTAGTATTTATATGCCAAGTCTAAGTTTCCTGCCTAAACATACCTCTAGCTCTTACATTGACTTGACCTCCGGTTTTAGTTAATCGTCGCCTCCCTTAGTATTTATTTCTAATGCTTTCTAGATCGCTGATTCCAGAGTAGAGTGGATAAGATAAGGCGTGGAATTATCGGCATTAGCCATAAGAGGTAGAACGCCCGTTGTCGGCTGGGTGGCTCTAATGGGACGTGTCTGCGTTTCCTCTGTAGTGAATTAGGTTTCGGAACACGAGCTCTCAATTCTCTATTACAGAGTCTTTATAGTCGAATCCGAGTCGCAGGAATCGAGACCAAGAAGGGCTGATAGGTCATCACTGTTCTATGGCACGGCTTCTTGGTGATAATCCAAATCGTACGTCTGGATATTAGGAAGGATTAATGAGTCCGTGTCTAATGGCCAGTCGATCTCTATACTTGGTTGGCTGTCGCGGGTCTACAGTTCTAGATTCATGTTGATCAAAGATACTAGATTAAGGAGAGGGCCGAGGGTTTAATAAGATAAAAACTACAGGACAAAAGTCTGTCCTTAGAGCTAGGAAGGTGACGACTTCTTATACTTTTCCCTTCAAGAGATCGACCTACTATCGGATCCCACTTTGCTATTATTCTCGGTGCTTTACTAAGTCAGTAGCGGTTGTGATACATCCCGGGAGTAAATATTTGTCAATAGCAAGGCAGACTTGTCGAAAATAGCTCCGGATCACCAGATTCCACGCACAAATCAAAACAAGTCTCCTCTCGTGTGGGACCGGCTGAGTGCCATCGGCATATAGCGTCGTCATGGCAGCTTTGGAAGCAGCTTGATTAGAGCCAGTAGCTATTCTTGCACAGATATGGAAAGGTTCAGCGGGTCTCCTTCCACACTCCTTGAACTGCTATTTACGAAGATATCCCTTTTCACTAACAGATACTCCACTAATAATCCCTTAAGCGTCTTTTCGTCACCCCTAAGCGCCTTGAATACGAGAGATATTTTCGGATAACGCCTAGAACTGTGATGTGGAATACCTTCTAACTTCATGATTGGTAGATACTATTCAAGAGAGGCACAGGCTCGACGACGTAATAAAGACCAGCGCCCATCTACAGCTAGTATATCCATGATCCGCCCTAAAAGCTGACGAGCGATGACGACTATCTCTGCCTCGTCTATTTCTAGTACACCTTTTATAGACATGTTAATAGAGAAGTCGGCCCACCTCCTCCAAGTAGACCAATCGCGGAGAGTTCTCTCCGGGCTTAGCGACTACTTGAAGTAGAAAGGAGCACTTCGCCCTCCTCTGACCTTCATCTCCTCCTACGTCTCAACTGTAGTCTGTAACATTCTCTTATACTTTCATACTTTCATCACCTCTTTCCACGTCAAGAACCTGCATAAGAAATGTCAGCCAGTCGACAATACGCAGCCTCATCCGGTGTATGTGATACTCAGCACCTTACGTCTTCCAATATCAATCCTGACTCACTAACTTCTCAACTATCTAATAGTGGCCACTTAGCCGGCCGCGATACAGCTAGAGAGGGCTAAGAAGGCCATGAAGATGCTCCATTCAACATCCTCTGTCACGCAGTAGTAGGGCTCCGCTATAGGCAGAATGTGGCCTATAAGTGTGACAGTAGTTGCGTTCGTTCCGTGCCTATATATAACATACTAATCGCAATGTAGGAGCGACCTTTCAGGAGGATGTAATGGGGAGTTGCTCCCTGAATAATGAAATTTCAGAAGTAGATTACAAGTCTACCAATCGTGAGGCCGGAACCTGTCAGCAGGCTAGCTCGCAGGCTGGCTCGCATAGTATTACTAAACTTTCTGAAAGCTTCGAAGAGACACAAAACTCTGCTCAGAGTAGGACTAGTGTCGAGATACTAGTCAGAGATGCGAAAATGTCACCCGGGACGCCCCTATTACTCCCATCAGGAGCCTAGCTAAAGGCCGTGGCAACCCGTGGCGCCGAAGCGCCTCAAGTCGGAACCGGAAATGCCCTCGGGAAACTCGGCAGTGTCGGTCTTAATAAGCGTCGACGGGAATAGACATCGAATCTCTCAGTTGTAGACACTAATGAAAGTAAGCCTCGCTCTCCACTATATTAGTTTATACTCACATTTTCAAGGCTCTGATGACGGTGCCTGGGGTTCAAAGAGATCTAAAGTAGACTGCGACTGTGAGGATGATCATTTATAGTAGATGACTATTAAGATTGGCGACATGAATAAAGCTCTTTATCGAATCGATACTGTGATAGGTCTGGTTATGAAGTTAGCATACGGGTCAAATGACCTAAGCAATGTTACAATTAATAATCTCGTTGGTCTTCTTAAAAATTCACGGGCAATTTTGGACAGTGCGAAAGACAATATAAGAGTAGAAGGTGGAATAGATAGAGAGGCCACAGAATAGCTAGATCTAAATATTAACATTGCCATCAATCCCTCTTGTCTACTGTAGGTTGTTCTCCGCTGGCCATTACATCCGAGCTGCCTGACCTTTCAAAGGAAGATGTAGAAAGTATCTAAATAACAGCTTCTAAAGTCGCCACCATTACTTTTGCCTTCTAAAGTTCTTGCGAGAGGGCAAGATACGAACTCAACACAAGATCAAAGTAGTGCCTCATCACGCTACAGTCTTACACTGCTCACCCTAACCCTTCTATATACTTATAATTTTGTTGCTGAAGCCGCCGGTTCTTGCGAATCTCTCGTGCGAGCTTAGTACGTGCAACCGACAATTCTCGCTCGGCGTTGTTAGCACGATTTTACACGTCGTACACGTCGGCAACATTCACTTTTTGCGTTGCAGGCGTGAGAGGCAATTGTTCAAGGTTGTCGATAGAGACAGACTCTTCCTACTACTTGTTAAAAATGTGCTTTTGCGGGCTGGGGTGCCTTACCGAAGTCATCTGGATAGTTTGCGACATTATATTTTCGTAGATCCTGGACTGAGATATCATAGACTTTTTAGAAGGTATATGATTTATTGTGCGACGTCGATCAAGCGGTTAAAGTAAAGTTCTGGGTCTCCTAAAGCAGTTAGACGATAGACTATAAGTAGTGCCTATCAACTTACTACTACATCAATAGTGACTACCTCCAGGGATGAAACACCCACGTTAGATAGTATAAACTACCGTCTAATAATTGAGGGGTAGGTTGGCTGGCTGCAGAGAGTACTTGAAGGCTGTGAACGCAGTCGAGTCGAAATCTCACATCTACAAGCCCCAAAATTCAAAATTTACCTGGAGAGGAAAACTCAACAAGAGGTAAGAACCCAATAACTTTGACAGTCATCGAATCTAATAAATAAAGTAATGTATATTATCGTCTATCTTAACGAAGACTAGTTTAAGGCGATACAAGAAAGGATTAACGGGTCAAGACTTCGACGTGTATGCCGCCGACTAGTTTCGAAGTTTTCCTCCGCCCGAGAAACATCTCCTCCCCCGTATATAGAAGGAGCCTCCGTCCAACAGGCTCCTCGAAAATCAACCTTTAAGAGACCCGACTCTCTTACACTTCCTATGTACGCAAGCTACCGCAAGCATGTAGGCGCTCAAGTTATAGAGGGAGCAGTTAGTCCAGAGAATCATCGGGGGCAGGTCTTTAATAGAGGATCGCAAACGCTCTTTAGCAGGTGAATACCCGGGTACACGATATTAAGTTGCGCTCTGATTAAGAGGGTGTATCTGAGGTCATTCTTTAATTAAATGGCAGAAATTACAATTACAATCATCTCTAAATAACTCTATTGTGAATAAATTTCTGGTGTACTTTGATTAAGATCACGTAATACCTACACTCGCTACTAAGTTCTTAGGCCAGCGTTATGATTAGAGGGTTAGCAGTTATGGGGCATCCCAGTGTTAATGACCCCTTTACCACCTCGCTTAATTTATGTGCCACCTCACTTCATTCAACCCGCGTTTGGCAACACCACCTCGCCTAATTTGACCACCCCGCCTAATTTGACCACCCCTTGCCCCACCTAACCCACATATCCACCTCACTTGATTACTAGATAGATCACTATCATGATCGATCACCTACGACCCTCATAATTCGGCTGTCTTGTTCCACCACACGCATTGCCCACACGCGTCCAGCAGGTATATATCTTGATAATCCTCCAAAATGATTAAAGTTGCCGATGGAAATCAGATTTACATATAAACTGTTATTAGAGGCGATCCCCTTTCCATCAAGTGTCAGTAACATAGCGTTATATACTCACCAATACTGGCTCCACGTGTATTAGGGTGAGAACGGTGTCGGAATGCAACATACGAATCGACTTCACTATATTTCGACCTTATTTCCGGACCCCGTAAATTAACGTCTATTGATACTGTTCTTTCTTGGAAAGTAGCTCAAAACACGAGTATTGAGAGATCTATATCCCGGCAATACTATATTAAACTGTCGAAAGTACGGCATCGCAAACATTTGTCTTTATCCGGCCACACAAAACGATAAACATCCAATTCTTATCGCGGATAGCTGCCCTGATTATACACAAGCTAAATTGAGAGGCAAAGACACTTGCTATGAGACGATCAATTACCCGGTGGGCTAGCTAGACGAGGGTGACTAACAAAAGTAGCAGCACTTGGCTGACTATACCCTGGCCAGACTATTCTCGTTATTCATCGATGTATTGTGTATATTTGCCCAGGATTGCGGCGGCCTTGACGGAGTGGTAGACATGTTAGCAGGGTGGACAGTAATCGGCTCGGCGTCGAGCCTTCCTGATGCTATCCGTCCTCGATTAGTCGTCGTCACGAGTATACCTGGCGATATTTTCGCATCCGAAGCCCTTTAATTTCGTCTGAGGGTTCTATCCGATCGCAAGTTCTTAGAGTCATTCTCTTCGTTAAATGTAGTCAACGTGTTAGGCCTAAGTCGAACCCCCTCGCGCGAGCATTTCAAAGGGCTAGCAGAGGCCCTACAGCACGAAACACATCTAATTCGTGCTGAGAAAATCAACTCCCACACGCATTTCTCTATAATTCATATCACCCAGTTCTTCGATACAACACTGCGCCAGTTCGCGACATCGCCACAGACCTTTGATTTTATTTTATGCTCAAGAGAATTATGCCCTGTTTCCCACAGCTTCTAGTATCACCTAAGCATCTTTATAGGCTTATGTTCCGAGCACAATATTCTTACAAGTATGATTTGAGACTTTATTGCCTTAGTGGTCATTTTTGACAGCTTCTCTCCGGACATACATAATAAGTGTTAATGTTAAACATCCACAGGTAGAATCTAACTAATTAGAAAAAGTGTTCAACCTATCAGACGTCTTCCGAAACTTATACCGTCAATCTTGCGTCCTGGGCAGTGTGGCCAATAAGTCAGCCAGCTTTTAAGCTCGCAAGTCAGCTGCGCCTTTGACCTAAGTCAGTCAGTTAAGAATTCGTATTAAGTCAATCAGTTGAAATATACTCAGCTTAATAACGGCTTATAAGCTAGCGCATTAAAATTTAGTGATTTTGGAGTGAGTTTTGTGTAGGGGATAATGCGGTTTTAGTGCAGGATTTGGTGTTCTCGGTTGCCCCGGGCCGGAAAAACCTACTTCCACAGCCTCTAATTGGCCCAAAATAAGCGGTAGAACGCGGCAGAATACTGAAATCTCTTGAGTGGCATCCTCAAGGCATTACTAACTCGCTCTTTACACCTAATAACTCCATCAAATCATGTCTCGCTTTACCTCTCCTATCGATATCGACGACGTTGCGTCTCAAGCATCTGGTGCTCTATCTGCGAGCTCTTTACCTTCTGTTTTTGGCCGTATGATGGCTGGCCAAACAGTTCCTTCTGCGGCACTAATAACGAGAGATATCTGCCAACGCCCTGTCCCTATATATAACGATCTCTACAACCCAAATCTTCCAGAGCCTACGCTACGAGCTTCTAATTACTCGCCATATGCAAATGGTCAGCCGTTGTTCGATGATCGGCCAGTAATAGTGGCGAATTTGCCCCAGGGGAAGGTGCTTGCGCCGGCATCAAAGAGGACTCGGACGGCTTGGGTTTGGCGTATTGGATACGCGTTAGTTAACAATGCCCATCACAAGAAACCTCTACTTTGGGCTTGTAAACACTGTAAGTTGTGATATTCTTTGTTAAGCTATATTAACATTTAACAGGTCATCACGATACCCGATTTTCTAAGCACAAGGAGCATATATTCAATAGCAATAGCCTTAAGAACGCAGAGAGACACTTGTTACAACACCACTTCCTCGACGAAGGCGGCGATACCTGGAGATTAACTTCTACAGATGAGCCTACTGCGCAAGCCTCTGGCCTTATTGGGGATAGCTACGAGAAAGTGATTCCATTCCGACAGCTTGAATTCAAGAACGCGTACCTTGAATGGGTGATTATGGACGACGTCAAGCACCGAAAGGCAGCCTCTCTACGCCTTCAACGTCTCTTTAAGATTGCCAATTCGCAGATTACAAACGCGTTGCCATCCTCCCATACAACTGTTGGCCACTGGATCGACGACATGTTTGCATACTTTGAACCGGAGATCATTGCAGAGATCGCTGCCGCTAAGTCAAAGATCTCTATATCTTTTGACGGATGGGGATCGAAGAGAGAGAAGATCAGCGTTCTTGGATGTATTGTTCACTTCGTCAATAATAGAAATCAGAACGTTACACGGTTAATTGGGCTACCAGAGCTTCCAAACCATGGCAAAACCGGTGTTGGTATGCTAGCTTTGTCTACACAGTTTCCTCTTTGCTAACGATTTAATAGAACAGTGCGCAGTCCTTCTCCTACTCCTCACTCGATTCGGAATCAACGAGTCAAACCTTGGTTGGTTTGTACTTGACAACGCGCCAAATAATGATACAACACTTATGGAGCTTGCAAAGGCGTTGAAATTCGACCCGAAAAAGAGACGACTTCGCTGTATCGGTCACATCCTCAACTTGATTGCAGAGCAATATCTATTCGGTCAAGATTGCTCAACCTTTGAAGCTGAATTTAAGAGAGCTGGACCGGACGAGAAACGAGCTCTTTGGAGACGCCGCGGCGAGCTTGGAAAGCTACACAATCTCATGGCGCATATAATGGCCTCCGGAAAGCGATCTGACCTATTTCGTGATCTGCAAACTGATCTAAATACAGGCAAAGCCGCGGGGAAGAGATGGAAGGTTATACTCGATGGGGGCATACGCTGGAACTCCTCATATTCGATGATTGTGCGCGCTTTGGCTCTCCGCGACGCAATTGACACATATGCTATTAAATTGAGAGTTTCTAAAGAACCCTTTGATTTGGAGACTCATATCAACGACTATATCTCCGACGACGAATGGCACGCTCTCAAGTTGATGGCAGATCAATTAGAACCTCTTTTTCGGCTTACCAAAGATATGGAAGGCAACCCAGACCAAGATGATATCACGTCCTCATCCCATGGCGCGCTATGGGAGCTATTACCTGTTTTTGAGCACCTTCTTACACACTTTGAGGAGTTAGAACGTCAAGCAAAAAACGGCCGATTCAACGACCACCCTGGAATCCAAAGCTCGATTACGCTGGCATGGAATAAGACACAAGAATACTACAGCAAAACAGATGCGTCCATTGCCTGGATGGCATCATTAGTACTCCATCCGCGGTGGAAATGGGCCTATTTTGAGCAGCATTGGACTGGGAATGATGCTCGATTCGTCAAGGATGGGAAGGCAAGTCTACGTCGGCTTTGGGAGGCAGAGTATAAGTCAGAAGTGGTGGTTCGGACAGAAAAAACACCAGAAGTTGAAGCTCCCAAGTCGTATAAAGCTACGATGCTTGAGCAATTAGCACCACCTATGACTTCTACGTCACGAGCTCCACGAGCATCAAGCCGGAAAGATCAACTAGCGTTGTATCTTGAAGAGCCACCAACAGATATTCCATTAATGGAGTATTGGCTAGCTCGGGAGGCCCAGTGGCCACAGCTTGCAAAGATGGCCTTCGATTTTCTATGTATCCCCGCTATGAGCTCTGAGTGTGAGAGAGTCTTCTCTTCTTGCGCTAAACAGACCACTCCCTATAGTTCTCAGCTGTCGGGGAAGATGCTGTGGCACCAAGAGTGCCTCAAAAACTGGCAGCGAAGAGGTGCAATTTGTATGGGAAAGTGCTGGAATGCTGTACTATTAAATCTATGAATGCCCTCACTTTACGTTTAGCTTATCAGCCGCTGATCAGCTCACCAATTAAGTCAATCAGTCGTGAAACAGGTAGTAAGTCAGTCAGTTAAAGAAATGGCTCAGCTGATGACTGACTGACTGGCTTAATGGCCACTCTGAAATCCGGCCTGCAGTTGTGAGCTCATGCGTTACCTTGACAGACCTGTCAAGCTCTTAGAGAGCAAACGGGCCTTAGGCGTCTAAACAAGAACACAGAATAAGAGGCGGCGCTTAAGATGAAGGGAAGGCGATGTAGTAAGTCTCATTTTTGAAAGCTAAACCCAAATAAATCAGTTGTTTATTACTTGACTCTGTTACATGATGCATTTTTCGCTCTATCCTATCCCGTGAGGCATTCGTAAACATGCTCTCCGTCTGCCCTGCTGCCCCGGCAAGCCCTAGAACTCGCCACACAAAACGACAACAAACACAGATACCGGGCTTGTCTAGCCATCAAACACTCTAACCTTGCACGACCTAACTGCCTTATTTTCTAGTTTGGAAAGATATCAATCCTAGCATCTCATCCTAAATATAGCGCAATCTTTATACGATATAGGAAAAGCCAGGTTCCTCATCCGAATCTACAAATGGTTTTTTGAGGGCTGGGAAGACTCTGCGCAAGCAGCGTTCGAGTACTGCGAAAGCATCCAAGTCTTGTGCCGGAAACAAACCGACAAACGTTAGAACTTCCTTCAGGTTATGAATTTGTTCAAAATGGAGCCGTGCAGTACCGAAGCAATACTCCTTTGGCAACCTTTTGTGCGAGGCGAGGAAAACCGTACCAGAAGGCGCAAAGCGTGACCCGTAAGCTTCTAGGAGCCTCGCTATCGCCAAGAATATATAGCCTTCCCTATTCTAGATCTGTCGCTCCACAGCTTTATGAGTTTCAAGACCGAGTCTCGTAACCATTCTAAAAGCTACTACTAGACTGAGCCAAAGACTTTCCAGAACCTCATCCAAAATTCCCGCGTCCGCCTTCATTCGTTCAAATTTACTCCGAAATAGAGCTATTGCTATTTAAGTAAGATAGTACGGTGGCGCTACAACATCATGGACGATGGCGGCAGGCAGTGAGGCAAGCCCTACCGTCCGTAGTCGCTAATGGCAGCTAGACGCATACTTGGCCGCCTCTATTACCGATAGTACTTGCGTGAGCTTTCTTCGATGTCGTCTCGCCGTGTCCGTGAGATGATAGACCTTCTTGCAGGAGTTGAGGTAGCAGTAGGGAATTCTACCAGCGATCTATGCGTCTATCTCATCTGACATGCCGATCAAAGTTCCGTAGTAATACGCGGGAGGGTTGATGTCCTCAAGCGAAGAGTCATATGCTAGAGGAGATCCATCCGTAGGAAAGAATTCGTAGTCGTGTTAGCAGCGCTCCGTAGATAAAGTCTGATTCATAATAGAGGATGGAAGAGTGTAGTATAGAGAAGAAATGTGAAGTGATGAGAAGAAGATAGTTGACAGAGGGAGGGAAGCTCGTCCCTTTATATCTTTGGAGCTCATGGGAGCCACGGCTTTAGACTGCCTACGTGTCCGAAATTATTAATCCAGCCCACTATTCAAACCATATTCGAGGCAGCATAGTGGGTGTCTCGACTAGCTCCTCAGGGGTTTAACGCTGCACCTTTAGCAAGATGCTTTGTAGTAGAGCTAGTATCTTCAGGAACTTCCTTCCTTCCGACCGGTTTACTGTTTTAGATATACTAGCCCGTCTCTATTGTGGAAAATAGCTGAAAACTGAGGAGCTTCCTTTATAGATACGAGAAGCAAAAGTCACCTTAGGATTTCCTAAGTCACAAACAGCAAGTGGGTGCTAATCGATCTCGGTGTCTCTAAGCCACCTCGGCAGAGCGTGATCTCTCCTTCGGTATAAGCTACTAGTCATAGTATAGGTAGGTATAACAATGGGATAGCTGCGAAACGAAGGGGCCGCGGAAGCGGAGTATTAGTAGGATAAACAGCCACCAAAAATAGCAAGGCAGACTTACTAGCAGAGACTATAAGGGATCCATATAGATAACTGGGGGTAGTGCAGGGTTTTCCTCCCATCAGTCAGTCACCCTCTTTTATATGTCATATTATTATCCTGCAATATAAGCTGCGAACTTCCAGCTAAAACAATACGTGTTATAAATGAGAACTTCCCGTCTGTGAGTTCAGGTGCCAAGGAATCGGGCAATATACCGAATATACGAAAGACTATACGGAACACTATACGCAACGTACTAAGGCTGTTTGAGAGGGGCCCAAAAGTAAATGAGTCAGTTCTTCATCAGTTACCCATGTTACATCTAATCACATGTGCAAAACGGAAGGCAACAAACGCGAAGTTCTTCGACCAGTACGGAGAAAGCTCTGAGCCAGTATGTTATAGGTATATCCGATGCGATACTAGAACCTTCTGAGCCGACGCATATTTCTAGATACCTATAACAGCGCCTTGAGTCGAAGAGATATTCGATTCAACGAATTACGACATGTGGCCACATATACTGTTTCCTTCCGAGTATGAGCTGACTCCTTAAGATTTAGATGTGAGGTTTTGGAAGCGGGGTGGAAGAGGCTGCGACTGCCTAATTGAGATTTCGGGCACGGCCATGAGATATTTTCAGCTAGCAACTCGAAGTTCTATTCGTATATGCCCCCTCACTTATTTACTAGACGTTTAACGAAAATAGCCAACTGCCAAGAGCGTCAGTAGTGACGGCAGTTCGGCAATAGTTGGGCTTCAGGGGAAGTAGTTGTGTTTGAGCCAAAACGAGATGCGGCCGCGCGGCGGAGGTTGAGCGCAAAATTGAGTCAAGTGAGCTGGGCCGGGGTAATGAGAGGGCCCGAGAGAGATAAGAGGGGTATATTGTTCACAAAACTCGAGTTCTCGGGAAGTCTAGAGCTCTCTTAAATTTATCATATAACCTTCAACTCTCTTGCCCGCGCCACCTTCATATATCAATGTGTGAAAGTGCTATAAGCCGGTTCACTAAGCCAAGCCGCCCTAAGACACGTGAGCTAGTTACAAGATGCACGAGTAGTCTTAGGTGGTATAAGACCATCTAGATACTGAGGGCCAGACTACTTGCACTAACAACTTGTTTGCACCAATCACTTACTAGTACTACTCAGTTTATGGTACTAATAACTTGTTTGTACTAGAAATTCAATAGCACTAGTATTTTGATGGTACTAATGACCTATTTGTGCCAGCTATCCGTTTACACCAACTATTTCTTAGTACAAAAGTTACTTTGGCACCACCAAATTATTTGTACTAATAGTTTTATAGCACTAACTGGACTTTGGTGCCAACATGAGTTTTGTGCCAGCCATTTCCTTGTACTAATGATTTTCCAGTACCAACCTTTTTTTGTTACCAGTGACTTGACGAGGATGACGTGTAACTACCTATTAACACAGCCCCCTTGATCCGTAGGCATATCGACTATAAATATAACGTCCTCACACCTTGGAGATTGACTCCCCTTTACATCTCTGCGCCTTATTTGTTTCAACGCTTCCCACATATTAACCATTATCCAGATCAGTAAAGACAAGATGTCAAGTCCCCAACCACACTTAGACATCTCTAGCGCGCCCAGTACCCAACAGCTTTCGTCCTCTTAAAGCGATCCCCTGGTTTTCCACCCTTTTGAGAGGCTTGCCCTGGAAATAAGGCTGTATATCTGGTCTGAAGCACTGCCACTACCCAGGATTCTTGAATTTGAATTTTAGAATGACTGGGTTTTTAGGGTACTAGAGAGCTCGCACCAGCCCTCTGCTCTCCTTAGTGTTAATAGAGAGTCGCGAACCCTCTTCCTCCAGTTATACCGGAAGGTCGACCTACTCATTTTAACCTCAAACGACATATATCAAAGGACAACGGCGAAAGTAGTTTGGCACTTTAACCCTATGATCGACACGATATATATCAGTAGCATTCCGCCACACCTAGTATCAGTAAACCAATGCCTTGATCGAATGGCCACCGAAATTTCCTTTAGGGAACTACGATTTCTCGCGGTTAATCATTCTTTCCTTCACGAGATCTTAATACTGCGTAATCTTACGAGGTTTCCAGCGATAAAAGAGCTGTGCGCAATAACTGCCGATCCATTATAGGACAAGAGGGAGGATTGGAACTGGATTAAAGTTGATGGCAAGATCGAAATAATCGAGAAATCCTTCCTTTAGAATGAGGACGGAGAGTCACGGATTAAATACCGAGAAACGTCGATAAAGGATGGTATAAAATAGCATAAAGACCGCTTTTTGCGTGAAGTTGATGCCCAAGGATTATCGATGACATTAATTCTAGTAATCCGAGAGATGAACATCTTGCGTGGAGGAATAGGAATACTAGGTATCGGAGATTAGTAGGAGGCTACGTGGATGATTATTTTACAAATTGTGTGGGTGGGGTTACTTGAGTTAGGGTTTAGAGCAATTACAGCAGCTGTAGTTTCTTTTTAGGTGTTTGGTGGAAATCTTCTTATTTAACAATCCAAGCTATATATTCAACCGCTAACAACTAATGTAGCTGAATCCGACGTCTTCAAGCTTAGACTTTCGATAGTATCCCAGCCTGCATAGTGAATGAATGGAATCATAACAGTTGGCGATACATGGGCTAAGAAGCGATGCTAAAACAAAATTAATAAGTGGACTTAAGGCAGCAAGGGGACCTCTCACTTTCTTAATTTCCTTTAACGTGCCCCAGGAGGTGACCTCGAGGAAGTTCGATGCCTCTGGTGACCAGCGGTCGGGGTGCTTCAAGACAAACTTCCCGTCCTCCTCCGGGGGGATGCCATTCTATATCATTTCGATAGCGATGACCCCAAGAGACCGTGCAGCAGCGGATTCCGTGGTTCTACATTCATTAAAGTAGGCTTGAGCATTGATTAGACTAGTGTATATGTTATGATCCCGAACAACGCACCTATTTTTACACACCCATTTGGTGAGAATAATACCCTGGAGCTATCCAGTTTCTTATGAGACATACTAAACCTAGATAAATGCTGCATGCCTTCGAAGACCTACGCGTTTTAGTCGTTGAATTTTCGGAAATATACGAAGGATGTACCTGACGGCAAGTCGCGGACACGTGCCGCTCTTCGAGAGGCAGTGGGATGGCGATAATTTGCTTGAGAGTGGCGGCCGTATAGTCCGTAATGATAAAAAGGACGCCTTAAAAGCGATAGACCTCCATAATCGCTAGCAAGTTCTCGTGTTAGCATTTTCTTAGCTCCAGAAAATCGTGGGACACAAGCTCTTTAATGACGACCATACGCACAGGAACCTCCCGAGTATATGCCACCGTGACTTGGCCGCCGCGCTCTAGATGACGAAGAGATATATAAAAGTCCCAGGGACTCTCTACTCAAACGGGAGGAAGCTGATCTACTTCGGAGATCTCGATATTCGTTTTCGGCACAGGTTTCTCTAGGGCCACATCGGGAGGATTAGCCCTTATGGGTAGTCGAAATGGAAGTTAGGCGGGTTGTTCTTTCTCTGGAGAAGATTTAACTAAGCGCTCTTCTTTCTCCAATAGACGGATTTTTTCGATATCAGTGCCTCCTAGAAATCGGGTACGTCAATTAAGGTTAGTATTCTTCTTACTAACATCAGTTTCTACTAATAGAGCCTGATCATTACTTGGAAACCGTGTTTTCCGATTGAATTTCATATCTATAGTCGATAGGGTTAGTGAAGTATACTACAGGTATCTGCCGTATATATTCAAGTGGTGAGCACCTCGCCCGATTCTGACACCCCCGCAATTTCGTCTCGCTTAACTATTGACCACTATCCCTCCACAAATGATGGGTTAATCAATGCACCACCTCGCTTAATTTTGACTACCTTATACCCGCCAAAAGTGAAGAACTAGTATTACTTAGGAAGGGACCATACAGTCATTACAGAAGGGCGGTGCTATCATAAACGTCCTGCCTGTTACTACTGCAAAGTTTGCAACTCCAGCACTGCCATTTATCCTGCCTCATCCGAACCGATAGCTGCCGACTCGACATAGAAACATCAAGTCAGGAAACTCTTGCCGCCATAGACCAGAGGATTACAAGCGATAAGTTAGCCGAGTTCAAGGGCGCAGCTCGAGTATCGATTCGACACCTAGAATTTCCACACCCAACTCGTCAGATCGATAAGAAGGCTATCCGGCAGTTAATAAGAGATTTCGATGGCGAAGGATACATTCGAGAGGAACCGAGCCACCGGATTCCTGTCGTTGTCGATGATTCGATACTACAAGCTGCACTTAAGAAGCTCTCTCTCACAACCGAAACGTTCAGAGCGAAAGCAGACCATCCACCCTTCCTAGAACTAGAAAGCGGAGTAAAACTGGAATGCCTTCACGGCCAACATCGAATTCTGGCAGCGAAAGAGCATCTTGCCGCATCGCAATAGTAGTAGGTAGTTGATATCTATAGGACCGGTAGCTACACCTGTTCTGACGTGTAACTAAGCTAACCACAACCTAGATCTCAACAAAAATACCAAACAAGCGCTTCGCGAGGGGTATTCATACTCAGCAAAATACACATCTGGCGAAGTGTTTCGGCACATGCGCCTCTGTCATTATAATAATGATCCTGTGGGAGTATAACGCTGGCGGGGAAGGTTTAGCCCTTCTCAAGACAAGTTTTTAACGCAGCTCCTCAAGCGGCTTACACTAGTTACCGCTTTAGATTCCGTTCTCCACATCCAGGGTATCTGGAGAGAGTTTTATATAAGATCTCTTAATGTCTTCTTATTTCTAAAGTGTGACGAAGTCAGTTTTCTTCAATCTCCGAAATATCTGGTCTAACTTAGTATAGGAAATCGCTTATTACATCAACTCTACTAAAGTTATTTTCACCCATATTTTTAATGGCGATATGGCCGCGATAATGCGAACTGATCCTACCTCTATAGAATCCATATAGTCGAGGTCGCCTGCCCTTTCGAAGTCAGATTATGAGTTTATCCGCGAGACTATAGGATCTGGCGAGCTTTTCCCCGAAATCGTCAATCCCCTAGAGAGAGCTGACATCGCCCAGCGTCTGCTCGCTAGTGAGGAATTGATGCCGAGTCTATATACGTTAATCAAAGACATCAGGTACTTGAAGCAGCCAGCCGAATTCTTGTCTAAACTCCTACCTACGTCCCGTAAGAAAACTCTTCGCCAGCGGTGGTTTCATTACTTTACTAGTACTAGATTAGATAGTAGTGGGATCGTAATACAGCAGGGGGTGTCGGGTCCGTACACAACTGTCCCAAGAGGACACTAGGATGCTTTTGATATCTGCTATCAGCAGCTGTGGCTTTGCTCATATAGGGTATGCAAATATCCAAATGCGTATAGCCGGCTGTAGTTAGCGGAGCTTGCGTCCCGCTTAGGATTTTCGACTCCAAAGATCAAGTTCGAAGTAACTCAGGACCCTGCGCAAGCTATAGTTGAGAAGGCACTTCGGGACGTATTCTACACCCTACGGCCAAACGAAAAATTCAATTTCGATGCTTACAAAGCAAGCCCTCTCATTGCATCATTCAAGGAATATATTAATAGCCAAGATACTATCCGCATAGATTCAACATTCCCTCAAATTACTGTCACTAGCAAAGGCGCTCCGTTATCTTGTAGATATGGCCACGGCCCGATAGATACTCGGGACCTCGCACACTTTTTTTTGGACAAGATACACGTTCCCCTTTCCAAATATAGAAGGGATAGAGATGAGATTAGTTCGTTTTATATCAAACGTTCACGACATATTGCGTTCTTTAGTACGATAGACCTCACAGAAAGTCAAGAAGGCCCTTCCAAGCATCTAGTGCCGGCTAGTTTACCTTTACATCGCCATCAACTAGAC
This sequence comes from Leptodontidium sp. MPI-SDFR-AT-0119, assembly GCA_020726505.1. NCBI lineage: Eukaryota > Fungi > Ascomycota > Leotiomycetes > Helotiales > Leptodontidiaceae > Leptodontidium > Leptodontidium sp. MPI-SDFR-AT-0119. The sequence continues at coordinate 450,573 of JAHLEZ010000024.1, forward strand.
GTATCTCGACCTACCGTAGAAAGTACTAGTTTCACCCCTACCACGAATCGCCAAGCTCGTAGCCCAGATAAAGGTATTAAAAGCAACCAAGTTGTTTTGTTCAAGGAAGGGATAGTTAGATTTATTAAGAAGGGTGCCACTGTTAGAGAAGTTCCGTTTAGAAAGGAAGATATTAACAACTAAGCTAAGGAATACGCGGATTAAGGCAGAAAATTATCGTTAATACAAGGCCCGTACTTCACCTGGCAGGATTGTTTTGATATACTCACAAGGACGAAAAAATCGGCTGTCATTATAACTACGGTTATTGAGTCGCTGGCGGGGAAGAGACGCCGGGGTGAAGACTTGCCTCAACGGTTACAACCTGCAACAAAGGAAGCTTTCGACTTTGAGATGAACGAGGATGAGGACGAGGAGGAGGAGCTGTAATCTAGTAATAAAATAATACCAAACTCTCTACTAGCTCGCTATAAAAGAGTGCTAGGACTAATTTCCACCTAATCTTGATTCTCCTAGCAATTTCTACCTATCCACAGATTACAGAACTTTTCCGGCAGTTATACCCCTCAACAACGGCAGTTCCTCGTCGATTCACGATAATCAACAGTTCTAACATGGAGGTCTACTTATAGATAATGAAGTATATTATGTACTATTGCAACACCAGGGACTTTCTTCCGTAGGGCATACAGCGCTTCTAGGGCCACAATCCCAAATCTACTGCTTCTATTAAGAAGACCTAATTAGATTCCTTTCCACTCACTGTGACCACGTCACCAAAGACATACCCGGGCCTAGCTATAGTTAGCGCCGGCGCTTCTAAAAAGAGTATCTAAGAAGTGGGAGTGTGCATCTCGTATCTATGGCATGTGGTGCTAGGGGATAGCGGGTATAATGGCCTAGATAGGGACATACATGATGCTACTCTTCACCGTTAGTGAGGCAAATTTGGTGGTGGAGGAGACTACATTCCACTTTCTACTAGCTATAATGTATAAAAGCAAGGCTGAGGCCACCACGAATCCATGCAGGAGAGGTACGGAACAGATAATCCCTGCTAGAACGATCAGCTAGCCTTCAGATTATCGAAGCAAGCACACGAGGACTTATAAAGAATGCCTGACATAACCATCTTCAACAGCTCTAGGAAACTTAAGAAACAAAGGGGCCTATTAGCTATTTAATCCTGCCTACGTCACATCCGTGAAATAATGTGAGCAGGGTATAATATGATATATATAAGTTCTCTTAAGTAGTATCTGCCAGTTCATTGAATCCTTGACTACATAGCCGACGAAACACTCCTAATTCTCTGTCAACACTTGGAGTCCGTGCCCTCTGAGTTCGCCTGTAAATTAGAAAATTGTTTACCCCAATAGCTATAGATCGAATGAGCCAGAGCGCAGCTGTCCCAAAATGTATCTACCTCTATTAGTATACATTAGACAATATTCACCCAAGAGAGACTAACCCATAGAGCCAAAACCCAATTGATTTGATGCGGCCCGAGGAAGGAAAGAATAGTGGCACTAAGACATCCTAACAGGCTTAGTACAAGTGCCAAAACTAACTAGTAATAACTCAATAAACCTGTGCTCCAGCGCCGGGAATGCCAGATCAACCACGCATAAAAACTCGAGAGACCAAGAAACTCAATGGCCAATAATATCGAGCTAACTTTGAGTACACGACAGCGGTTTTAGTGCCGAAACAATACTTCGGTAATAAAGATAGTAGATCCAAAGAAGAAGGCCGATACACAAAAGACGATCCAGTGAAGATAGCCGAGAATTGCGTTTACTTTTTTAGCCCATGATTCGGGCTGAGATATAGATCAAATGCGCACTCCCCAAAGAAATCTCTAAAGAAATACCGCCTAGGTCTCGTTAATAAATAGTCTATAACTGAAAATAGATTCTTACTTGTTATATAAGCAGAACTCTCCTAGATAAAAGGAGCAATACTTCAATCCATTTCTCGTCATAAGAAACTGAAAAGACTAATAAAGAGATGCTAAATCCTATAATAGCAGTAGATGTGACGGCTGTAATGAGGATACTCAAGATATATTCCTAAGATAGAGGGTAGTACTAGCGTGTTTACTTGTAGTAATGCCATTCAAAATACGAGAAAAACGCGATGGCAATAATAACCACAGCCAAAGTGAATGATAATACTATGATAGAGATAGTGCGTGGCTCGTATATGATTATAGTAGAAGTGTAATAGAAGGTAACCAAGTGATCTGGGCGAAGGGGAGGGAGGGGCATACTTGACTTATATAAAGACAGAAGTGTGGATTCTCGTAGAATCCTCATGCTTTGGCAAGTGAGGACTTATGGGTAAGCTGTGCTAGTTTACTTGGGTGCGCCAGTTGTTGTGGCCTGGAGGATCCCGCTTACTACCCAATTATCTTGAAGTTACGACTGCTACTCGAACTCGCAGGACACGTCAACCCACTTTGCCAGAATAATCTATAAGAAGCACCGGCGAATACCCGCCGGCTCACTGAAGTGGCAGAATTCGAGACTGACTCCTAAAATTGCTTATAAACAACACGGATTTCGATCATTTTCACTATCGCTGATGAGGTTCATTACTACTCGACAGCTCTTCTCCTCCTGGGATACAAGGCTAACCGTCATTTCTTAGCATCTGATCTCTATGTGGCTGAATTTATCCATTTGTACCCCACACTGCGACGTAATGCCTTCGTACTCTTAGCTTGCTAAGAGAAAGAAGGGCTTCGAAGCCACCCAGCGCCCAAGGCTCGCAGGGCCCAAAAATGCCTTCGTACTCTTAGCTTGCTAAGAGAAAGTGCCTTCGTACTCTTAGCTTACTAAGAGAGAGAAGGGCTTCGAAGCCACCCAGCGCCCAAGGCTCGCGGGGCCCAAAAATGCCTTCGTACTCTTAGCTTGCTAAGAGAGAGAAGGGCTTCGAAGGCAACCCACCTTGCCTTCGTACTCTTAGCTTGCTAAGAGAAAGAAGGGCTTCGATACCACCCAGCGCCCAAGGCTCGCGGGGCCCAAAAATGCCTTCGTACTCTTAGCTTGCTAAGAGAGAGAAGGGCTTCGAAGCCACCCCGCGGACACGCCCCGGGGCAAAATTTTAGCCGAGCTTTTAAAGGGGTCGTCAGCTAGTCGCTCTCACGTGCGGGGTTTCCATTGTTGATTTTCGCTTCGGTCCCGCTCGCATTAACCTCTAGTCGTGTGACTACTCTTCGGTGGCCGTATCTGTTTGACTTTTTTCCCCACACGAGGTGACTCATCTGACGTCACTTAACCTAACATCTTCTCTCTTCTTTTGTCGTTGACTACGTTAGTATTCTGCATTTATCTGCTTGACATGGGAATAGCTTCTTCTCGTCTATCCCTAGGCACTCCTCGCGAGTCTCGATTCCCCCATGCTCCTGATACTACCTAATGGCAGGCAGCGAATCAGTAGCGGCTAGCTGCGATTGAACTCTAGAGGGAAAAGATTCGAGATTTGGAACGCCGAGCACGACAGTGCGAGATCGATAATGCGGCCAGGCGGCTAGAATCCCGAGAAGAGAGGGTCAGAGAGCTAGAACTTCAAGCACGACAGTATAAACCCCACGGTCCACCCCTGAGCCAGAGAGAGAAGTATACAGTGCGAAGCCTGGACGAACAGAATCGGGATCGAGAACAGTAGCGTAAGTATGATGAAGCTTCTAGGAAGCGGATTGAGCAGCGGCGGGTGAGCGAACAACAAGAATTGGCCCGTAGGGAGAAGACGAGCCTTAATGCCCGTAGAGAGGAGACGGGCCTTGTCAGAGATGCCACTATTGCGCGAAACTGGGAACTCTGGCGTTCGGAGTAACAAGCGCGTCGTCTGCATCTATACGAGCAAAAGATTTTGCGAGATAGAACTGGGATGGAAGCTGGGATGAGAAGTGAAAGTGCACGCGAGCTGCTGGCACCTAACCAGCGCGCTACCGACAATGATTCTAGGCTGGTAAGTGGGAGAGACAGACGTTTAAGGTATACTTACCTGTTCTAGACCAGGAATGCTAATAACCAGATTATTTCTAGGACTACAAATCCTCAGCGGTTGCAACTGGCCTATGACGGCGAGATCCCGTCGTTTCTTAGACAAGAGTTTGAGTATATAGGAAAGGTTTCGTCCACTTTCCTAGAGGTTATTACACCGAGCATTCAAATGTCTTATATAAAATCATACCAGCGAACTATCGCGCACGCCTCTATGCGACTCCCTTGTGGGATCTGTGGAGGCCTATTCCAAGAAGATTGTACTACTTCTGTCTCTCTCGAAGATAAGAACCTGCTACACTACCTCTGAGCCTCTCGGACAAGCCCGGATTCCTGCGCAGTTACTGACAATCGACTTTCTGTTTGCCAGACGTGCAATACTTGTATCGCGAAGAGGAAAATCCCACCTTAGTCCGCCGGGAACTTCGTGAATCGATTGTTCTGCCAAGATTACCCCGCTACTCTTCGAGACCTCAACACTGTCGAGGAGTGTTTCATCGCTCGTGCTCATGTCATTGGCATTTTCTTAAAGCTTACTTCTAGCGCCCAGAGGGGTATTAGTTACTGGGGGGCGCGTGGTCATCATATTACTGTGAAGCAGGACCCAAGCAACATCCTTTCTATCTTGCCAACGAAAAGACTACAAGATCATACGACTATTACAGTGAGCTAGGAAAGGGAAACTCCGCCTTTAGAGGAGAATCTCGCTCGCTTCTGCTCGGTCAACAAAAACAAGGTTTTACAGGCCTTATTATGGCTTTGTGCTCACAATCTTGTGTATTAATCAGTAACAATCGACTATGAGCTACTAGATTCCTGGCCGCAAGACTATATCCCGCAGGAGATTCGAGATGCCTTCCTTACTTTAGAGAGCAGAACTGCTCCAACTGTCCAGGACGAGCGGGAGGGCTACGTAACTTTATTAGAACAGGGCTTGTTTAAAAATGAGCTTAATGCGGAGGTGGGAGATGTTAAGCCAGGCACAATTATCAGCCAATCGTTCTTCTCTGACTTTCACAGTCAAGACCTATAGAGTACTACCGCTCTACTAGCTAGTCTTCAAGCTATTCTCGAGAGTAAGGACTCCGAGGGCCTTCGCGGTATGTTCAACTTCCTCTCGTCCTACAATTGACTGTCTAACATGTACTGCTGCGTAAGACACAACGTCGATTCCTCGACCTCCGGGAGATCGTGGAAGTTCTAACATAAAGCGTCCTGCAGATCCGGTCATTCCACACATCGCTTACAAGAGTGTCCCAGGACTACCACTCCTCGACTCCTTCACTGACCCTGCGTACTTTACTAGTGCTTTCCCCACCTTGTTTCCTTACGGTATTAGAGGCCATCTAGGTGACATACATGGGAATCGACCTCAAAAAGTGTCACTTCAAGATTTTACAAGGTACACTATGCTGCACTATTCTCACTTGTGTATAACGCTCTCTACTTTACATACAGCCGCTGATGGCCTAGATTCTCCCAACACTACAATTTCATGTTTTACCTTTACGACCTAATTCTCATCCGATAAGCGTGTCTAGGAAACTATCTCCAGGTTAAGAGGGGTTACTGGACAACGGCTACCGCAGATCTGGCAAGACTGACAAGCGATGAGCTGCAGACTGCTGCAATGCAATTCCGGAATAAGACAAAGATCTCGAACCCAGTAGTTTATACCTTAATCAACAACATAAGGATCATCTTGTCCTTCAATCCGGAATCCTATGGAGAAAAGATCAGACTCCGTAATCTCATTTTCGGAAAGATAGGGCGTTTAGGGATTCCACTTATCTAGTTCACGCTTAATCCTCGCGATATAGGGAATGTTTTTATTATCAAGTTAGCTAGAGAAGATGTCAGCCTAAGCGACACAAGTGTCTGGGCGCGGTTACTTAAATTAACACTGAAGAACCTATGCCTCGTAGCTCAGTACTTCTACACTATCATTACCGCTTTTTTCGATTGCTTCTTTAAGTGCCTTTCACGAGAGGCAGGTATCTTCGGCACAGTCTCTTCGTACTTCGGAGTAGTGGAATCAACGACCCGGATAATACTGCACCTTCACGGTTTTGCCTGGCTTTCTGGAAACTTTAGCGCTGCAGACTTATCCTAGAGGCTACTTACTGACACTGACTTCAAGGACCGTCTCATTACTTACATACAGTCGATAGTCAAGGAGACGGTCGACCTTGCCCTCGGTCAGCGATTTGCTGCGACCGATCCGCCCGGCTCAGCTACCTTTAGTATCCCAGACAATATGACCCCTGAAGAATTTAAGGACGCGCTTAGTATCGACTCCAACAATGTTACTGCCAAAGTTCAAATGCACGTCCACTCTCATACTTACACGAAATATCAAAGGAAGGACATAAAGGCTCGCCTCAAGACTCAGCGGAGAAATAAAGCGCAAGAAAGGCTTCCTGCCAATATGCCACCTCAGTAGCCAAGTTCGCGAAGCACTCTTCTTGAGATCTGCCGATTCCTGTTTCCACATCCCCTAGTGTCCGAGTCTATTGTCACTCCCGAAGGGTCAATACAGATGCAGCGCAATCATCAATTTGTGAACAAGTATAACCCTGTCATCGCTTCCGCAATCAGATACAACCACGATGTCAGCTTTACGCCAACATCACCTAAAGTCCTTGTAGTAATCTACTATATGACCAATTATACTACAAAGTCTCAGACAGACCGTAGCCAACTCGTACTTGCCGCGGCCGTTCTAAAGAAGGCCCAGGAAGTTGCGGAAGTAGAGTCTGCTTTAGATGCTGGATTGCCGACACCTCAACCTCTAGATATGGCGAAATTTGTATTGAAGGCATACTACAGGTTTACAAGAGATACAGAGGTGGGAGCTCCCGCAGTAGCTCATTTCCTCCTCCAGCAACCTTCATTCTACATGCCACGAGGATAGAGATCTGTCACTATCAACTTCTATAGAGTGAAAAATGCTTTCCAAGCTAGCCTTGTAGCCTTGTTAGAGGATTCAGTCCCCAAATTCGAGACAGCAGAGGCAAAAGAATATACCGAACTTGACGCGGAGAGCCGTCGGCCCTCGTTGTACGAGAATTACAGCAAACGTAGTCAGAGACTAGCAAGCCTCTGTTTCTACGAGTACGCCTCCCAAATCTATGTACAGAATTCTGCTGCCGCTACTAGGCGTTCCATGTGCTTTCCATTCGAAAATACACACCCACAGTACGCAACTCATCTCTAGGTCTCAGTGAATTCTAGCGAAGCTCTAGTAACGCCATCTCTATGTGGGAGCTTCACCCGACTTCAAGACCCCGGTGACAGTGTTCTGCCTAACACGTCTAGAACCTAAGACGAGATCGATGAGACCTTACTTAGGTTATTCTATCCGTGGAACAGACTCCCTTCGGAATTTCAACAGGACAGCCTTCGGGATCTTCGAGCCTCAGAATATAAAAATACCTACATCTAGACACTAGTTCTTAAATCTCTGCCCTCGTATCTAGTACACCTGTCTCAGAACGTTCTACTATTACGCCGGAGTAAAGAAGCTGCAGACAAGGACCGGAAGGAGCGAGGTATTGAGTTCAACGACTACTTAGAGACCGTACATGACAGTACCTGTAACGACGAGAGAGTAGTTAACATCGACCTCGACTTTTCGGCGCTTCTTCCTACATAACATCATCTACTCCAGGCGGCCCTAGATGTCCGCGGTGATGTAAGCCATGGCTCTAGCAGGTTGCGAATCTTGCTGAGGCCAGTTAACACTGGCTCGCAATTTTGTAACAGCGCGACAGTTAGAGCGTGGGGCAAAGAACTGCAGCCGTCATTGGACCATAAAGCTGAAGCTGAAATCTGTGATAGCACAGCCCCAGTTCCTACGCCTAATCAATCGGCTTGCCTAGTCCCTTCTCTCAGCAACCTACCTCTTCATAAAGCCTCACTATCTAGCCTACGGGCTATATTTCACACTACGCCTACTGTCGACTCGGTTCTTTCCTTAATCGAGAGCCAGTATCAGCTTAATAGCAAGCAGCAGCTCATCGTCCGCGCTTTATTCGACCGGATCTTACATCCTATTCTGATTCGTACCGCTAGGGATCAATTCCTACTCTACCTCGGAGGCGTCGGTGGAGTTGGCAAGACATACTTAATTAAGGCTTTTCTTCTTGGCCTCTCCGTTATTGAGAAACGAGAAGATGTTCTCCTAACAGCTTCTACTAGAGCTACGACTGCCAACATTGGCGGCTCGACTTACCACTCTGCCCTTACTTTGTATAGCAACCAACCTGTACGACCAGCAACCAGATTAAGGCTTGCGCACAAAAAGATCTTCATCATCGATGAGATCAGTATAGTCAGCCTTGAGAGCCTTATTCAGCTAGATGACCGCTGCAATGCCATATAGGACACAAATAGAGAAGGCTCGACAGTCTTTGGCGGCCTTCCTATTGTAATCTTATTAGGAGACTTCAATCAATTTACTCCTGTAAGTGGCCATGCAATCTAGAGACAGGACGTGTCCTACAGTCAAGTCCTGCAAACTAGAAAGTCTATATAGTCCCGATTCGATAAGGTAGTTATCCTCACAGAGCAAATGCGCCAAGTAGAAGACTTACCTTTCCAAGGCATCTTAGAGAGAGCGCGCTCTGCAACTTTAACAGAAGAAGACGTAACTGTCTTGAATTCCCAGACGGTAGCTGCAAGAGAAGCAAGAGGAGAGTATCCGCTAGATCGGGCTATAATCCGGATTAATTAACTTCGCGAGGACGTAAATCTCACTCATCTTGAAAACTTCGCTAAAAAGACGGGACAGAAGATATATCTCTTCCCTACTTGGCACGACACGCCAAATACAGCTACTATCGATCACGCACTCCTTGTCAGGATGATGTTCCGGGTAGGGGAGGCAGGCAAGCTCAAAGGACTAGGTTTATTTGCTTTTACTAAGGGGATGCCTGTTATGCTGCTACACAATATAATGACTAGCTCAGGCCTAGTCAATGGTATGACTGCGACTGCAGAGAGGGCGATCTTAGATATCGATGTACTACGTGAGTATCTCCTTCCCTAGGCAACTTAGCTGATGATTCTTTAAAAGCTACCTAGATAGAGCTAGACGACCTATACGTCCTCTGCACTTCCCCTCTCCTATGCCTCCTCGTACGCCCAACTCACAAACACGACCTCTCGTTCCCAAGCATACCTTCCACGCTCGTCCCGATCCTACCAATCGAGATGACAGGAGAAATCTCTGAGCTCTCAAACCTTACATTCCGTTAGTACTAAGTTCCGTTGACCTTAGGCTTTGCATTTACAGATTACAAGTGTCAGGGCTGTACCTTCCACAGCCTTATTGTCGATCTGAAATTTCCTCCTCAGCGCGGTCTTAGTGAGTATAAAAAATGGACCTCTATTAACGTCCAGCTAGGAAGGTTGAGGTCACTGTCTGGCGTCTAGTTGCGAGAGCCTATTACCCTTGCCGATCTTCAAGCTTCTCCTCACAAAGATCTACAAATTGAACTTTCGCGGCTAGAACGAATTGAGCAAAGCACCCTTCAGTCGTGGGCTACTTGATATTTCACATAGCCCTCGGAACTCCAGAATCGTCATTGTTAGATAGTACTAACGCAGCGTGACTGGAGCTAGTAGCGCCATCTGCCGCTGACTCGCGACACAAACCTTACTACAGTTGAAGAAAGTCAAAAGCCCTGAACAAAGTTAAAACCCCTCTATTTGCCTCCCGAATTCCTGTATTTTTACAGAATATAACGTAATACATCAACTTATAGATTATCTAATGAATTAGTGGGATTATTAGATGGAGTGCCGTAAAGAGGATTTCTACTACTAAATCCTCCGGATTGTCCAAAACAACCAGTTCTCATTAACCTATTTCCTCTGACGATGCCAATTGTTACACGCGACAGGCGAGGAAAGAGGGCTAGGGAGACATCTGAGGATGCTGATGACCCTGAAGCATCCTTAGAGAGAGAGACTGGCGACGTAGACTTAGTAAGTGTTTCGCACACATAGTCTGTCCGTTACACTGAGATGAATAGTCACCTGCTACTACAAACCAGACGCTGGGCGGTAGCTCTTTAAGCTCACTCTCATCTCCCAACCTTTCCTCGTCCTTCAGGGAAGAAATACGAACCCCTCCTCCTCAATCGATCTTTAGCCGAGTGCCGAACATAAATTACTTTCGCGACCAAGAGATATTTATGGAAAACCTTGCAGAACTACGCCCGCAGCTGAGCTGGGACCTTCTCTAAGGTTCCACAATAAAATGGCTCTCACATAACGACCCCGAGGAAGAGTACAATAATGACAACCCACATACAAAGCTTAGGATCATTCTTGTAGGCGAGATTGGTACTTTTCTCAGTCTCAAGACAGCAGACAATCACTTTAGCCCAGACAAGCCGGAATTCTCTATTCAATTGCTAGTAGAAGATACTACATTAAATGTCTTAAAGGACCTGCTCACCCGTTGTGGGGATGGATATACTGTCAAGAGCCCGTTGAGGATCAAGGTCCCTGAGTCAGAGCTCTTGTCCGACTCTTTCGATAGCGGCGACCTATTCCCTAATAGATTCGACGGAACTTCTATAACTAACGAAAATGATGGACTAACGTTGGCGGCTTCCGCTTTCGGGGCGGGTGACAAAGTTGCGGTTTAAGTTTAGTTTGGAGTTTACAGTTTCAAAGACAGATCCGGGCCGACGTTCAGATTACTAAAGTTGTAGAAGTTACAACCGGGTCTTTCTAGATCGCCAAGTCAAAAGAGAGACCCAATCACTCCACGAAAGAGAAGGAGGTAGTCCGATGACACTTGCAGTGCAAGCTTTGTATTGTATCTCTTAACGATTACTTTACCACACTATCTGACGTACTTTGTTTGATCACCTGCTTCCGGTCTTCTATTTGTTCACTGCCTGCGTATTTCCCTAAGAGTACTAGATCTATTTCGTATGTCATGCATACACTCCATCTCCTTAGTGCTAGACCTGTGTCAGGTGTCACGTGGGTTTCTACATGTTTATTTTGTTCTATACCAGGCCTCTTCTTAGGTACCAAAGTACGAAGGCTTCGTGCGTGCCGTCGGCTAGCACTCTTGCCGAGCTTTAAAGGGGTCTTCAGCTGGTCACTCTCACGTGCGGAGATCCATTGTTGATTTTCGCTTCCGTCCCGCTCGCATTGACCTCGTGTCACGTGGGTTTCTACATGTTTGTATTGTTCTATACCAGACCTCTTCTTACGTACCAAAGTACGAAGGCTTCGTGCGTGCCGTAGGCTAGCACTCTTGTTTTTAGCCGAGCTTTTTAAAGGGGCCGTCAGCTGGTCGCTCTCACGTGCGGAGATCGGTTGTTGACTTTCGCTTCTGTCCCGCTTGTATTGACCTCTTCCGTGGCACCATCTGTTTTGACTTTTGTTTCCCCGCATAAGGTGTCTCTGGCATCTGACGTCACTCAACCCAACATCTTCTTTCTCTTCTGTCGTCGACTACGTTGGCATTCTGCATTTGTCTACTTGACATGGGAATTGCTTCTTCTCGTCCGTCCCTAGTCACTCCTCGCGAGTCTCGATCCCCTGGTCCTGATACTACCCAATGGGAGGCAGCGAATCAGCAGCGGTTAGCTGCGATTGAACTCCAGAGGGAAAAGATTCGAGATTTGGAACGCCGAGCACGACAGCGCGAGATCGATAATACGGCCAAGCGGCTAGAATCCCGAGAGGAAAGGGCCAGAGAGCTAGAACTTCAAGCACGACGGCATAAACCCCACACCCCTGAGCTAGAAAGAGAAGTATGCGGTGCGAAGCCTGGACGAACAGAATCGACCCGATAACTCCACGTAAGAGAAGGAGATAGTCCGAAAGTCATCGGACACTTGCAGTGCAAGCTTTGTATTGTATCTCTTAACGGTTACTTTACAACACAATCGGACGTACTTTGTTTGATCGCCTGTTTCCGGTCTTCTATCTGTTTAGTAGCTGTGTATTTCTCCAAAAGTACTAGACCTATTTCGTATGTCATGCGCACGCTCCCCCTTAGTATTTATTTACTTCTGCGCCAGGTCTAGACCTGTGTTATATAGCACGTGGATTTCTACATGTTTACTTTGTTCCATACCAGACCTCTTTTTAAGAACGAAAGTACGAAGGCTTCGTGCGTGCCGCAGGCTAGCACTCTTGTAGCCGAGCTTGAAAAGGGGGTATGTCACGTGACCGTGTATTTTAAGCGATACCTTCGGTAAGAGGACGTATCTGTTACAAACTCGTATCAAGACAGCCTCATAGCTTCGGAGAAGTCCACAGTGCCTTCAACGGAACTGAGATCCACTGAACTGCAGAAGCACTGTGGAGCCAGCAAAGGCAAAGTGACGCGTACCAACGCCAACCGGCAACCCGGTTCTACATGTCAAGCGCTAGCTCTTATTCAAATCCCAGCTGTATTATGGAGATGGGGGGTAGTTGGTCCTGGAATTCCCCTGTCCGGACTCAACATCCTATTTCGGTACGATGTTATGCTAAATTCAAACTCCACTCGAGGGTAGCTGGTGCAATCTTACTATGCTACGATTCTGTTTTAGTCAGTTAAGAACCACACTAATGATCATCTACAACCAGCGGTAAGTGTACGGCTCTAACGGTATGAGAAGCTTGGTAATGCTATTCCAAGGCTCGCTGCTGCGCCTCTATCGGGGTGAGCTCGAGCCCTTCGCTTCACAGATTGTAACTAGAGATCCCTTTTTGTCCGGCTAGGAGAACCTCCTGACAGAGTGAGCTTTCAATGGTGGGCAATACACGGTCCTAAGAGAATGTTTTCCCGGCGTCTCAACGTGTCCCTGGCTTAGGACTGATCCACGTAGACCGCCGTGCTCTGTTCGATTTGGCATGATAGTGGAGACGGGTTCTTTTTCTACAGCCAACAGTCGCACTTGCTGGGGGCTTAAGAAGTCGTAATCTACTAGTTCAAGGGCTTACATGCACATACAGTAGTCCACTGTAGTACGTTTGCTACGGAGTTCCCGAACTTGCCAGGGATTTGGAGGATAAGCCCTTGTGACCACCTAAGCTGTCTTCTATCCAACTAACATCAATATTCGCCTGCCTAACAGATTAGCGCCTCTCCAGATAATGGCAGAGCGCAAAATTCATTGGACCGGTGGTTGTTCTTAGGCACTAATTGTGGAGAACTTCTCCGAGAACTAAGGGCCATCGGGAATCGAAGGCTTGGATGCAGCCTGTAATATCTGAGTTAGATATTATTACTCCGGCGCTGACGTTTTTTACGTATCTAGGCAGGGGTTTTCAGCTTGGAATTGTGGTCAAGACTCTCGGCAGAATGGTTGTTTACAATAGCGAGGCAGACTAGACCCGTGTCGCCCAGGGGGCTTCAAGTATAAAAGGACGATGAGCAGCCAACTATCCTCTATTCTCATTCACTACTATCTAACACCTTTGATTCACGGTATGAGTCCACAATGCCAGAATACGATGGAAGGGGGAGACGACATTCAAGGTACTAAAGTGTGAGTCATTATCATGTATATTGTTCCTCTCTATAATAAGAGCTAATCTTTCTCCTTTAGACTCCATAGTCGTTCCAGAGAGTCAACCCCATCAGATGTAACCGCCATTCTTGCCCCTAAGCCAGTATGATATAGATTCCACTTCGGGCTTGAGATTTCAGACCTGACTATGACATCAGGCGTCAATACGAGCCCCTTACCAGGGTGAGGACAGTCGAGTCACCCTACTGCGAAGTAAGCTTGCACTAATTGCCCCCATCCATATACTCACTAACATCTTAAGATTTCGATGATAAGCTCCAGGAATAGGCAGCACCATTTGTTGCGGGGAAGTTTATAGAACAGGAAGGACAACCCGATGACCACATCACTATTTCTATCGAGATGGCTCGCTTTTACCAACTTATAACTCGAGGTTTTATTCGTGAGTTTACCTATTATCTGCTAATAGCTATTCCTAATCTTCTCTCGCCCTTTTTAGAGGTTTTAGAAAAACTGCAATCAGAAAAGGGACAGTTAGAGTACGACAGTTGGAAATTACAAAATGACAACCAGCAACTGCAACAACACAGTTGGCAACTACAGGCAGAGTGGCACGAAATGAAAGGCGAGTAACTTTTTCTCTCCGATAATCTCAACCGATTTTATACTTAACTAACTTACATTACAGCCCGTACAGCGTTTCTAGAATCTGAGAATGATCAATTAAAAGGTCGGTTCACTATTCATTGGAAGACTCTCATAATAATAATTCTAGCAGTCAAACACAGTGCCTTAGAAAAGAAGGAACCCGAATTGGAATGTACAGTTACAAGTAATAGCAACCTGCGGGAACAGTTAGATACTGTGGACCGTGGATGTATGGCGCAGGGAGAAGTCACGATTGAGATGTGTGCTGCACGTAAGACAGAGACAATAGAGGAGGAAGGGGAAGGCCGGAGCAGAAAACGGCGTAGGGAAGAGTGAAACTAGAGATGTATCCGCGCGTCTTCGGTTTCTTGCTTATTCTCAATCTTTTCAACTACTTTAAAATAGCATATCACCATCATCAACCTCATATAATACCAATATTGCACATCACACCCACGATCAACATCTCTTTTTGCGGAGAATTTTTTCTTCGAAATTCGTCAAATTAGTTAACCCAAACCATTGACCGACGCTCACAGAGTCAATCGCAACTGTCCCCAGTTGTCTTGGACAACTGGTGGTTGAGTTAGTAAATACTCAACTCACGTGAAAATCTTGCAAACCAGCCCTGAAGCCATCACACCTCCCCAAACATATATACGACCAATCACAAACAGCAATCAGATCTCTAGAGACCTGTTAAGACCTCCCACAACATGTCAGACTCAATGGACACACAAACAGACCTCCCGGACGGAACCCAGGTGATATTGGGAAGCTCCATCCCTAACACCCCAACACACAGCAACGGAGGCCTCCTACCTAACTCAGACGACCCAGCCCCTTCTAGCCCTACCTTAAGCAGACAGCAGAGAACTATTCAACCACAATTCAACCCCAACAGCTTCGGCAGAGGAGATCTAAACCTAAGCCCCTTTACAGGGGGAGTATCCACACCAAATCTGGATTTTGCCTCCGCTCACCGCCCCCCAATACAGCCTACTAAGAGACCAAACGACACTCAATTCAACCCACGCAGCACCAAATACACCAAGAACGTGGCACCAAGAACAGTAAACGAAGCTCTGTTACAAGCTAGACAACTGTTATGCTGGGCCCTAGGAAGAGAAGAGAACGAAGACAGCAAAACCAGCATTATACACCTGATCTCCCAATTTCAAGAACATATGGACGGAAACCCAGTGCAATCAGCGGCAAAACACATCATCAACACTGCCAACTACCTAGGGAACACGGCTCTGAAGCTTACGAAGGCTAAAAGCGCTGAAAAACCGACAGCCCAGCAAAATCCCCCGCGAAACACCCCTCTAAACGGCCCCCAAAATGGCCCTGGCCTAATGTCCTCCATGTTCAGTCCTGAATCACGTGGAACCACCATACACCTGCAAAGAACACCAAAACCCACTCCACAACAAGCCGCAGAGAAGAGAAGAGAAGCCAAAAGGCAGAAACGACTGATTCTGACTAAAACTACACTTGAAGGCTTTAACGAAATCGACTCTCTCGACCTACGCAACAAAATCAACCAAGAAATCAAAGCCAGGACCCATCTAGGACCCGTAGTTAGCACGGTCACTAGGTCTCTTCAAAAGAATCTGATTATTACAACCACGGACGACTTCAAAGCAGAAATGCTCCAGGCCCATGAAGACCTCTTAAGACAACTCATCACTTACCAAACCGCAAAGGTAGACACCCAATACTACAAAGTAGTCGCCCATAGTATTCCACTAAGAGTATTCAACACCGATGGAGGCATGGCGGTTATCAAAGACGAGATCCTAACCTTCAACAAAGGATTGGACCTAGAACTCGTCGGAGAACCATACTGGCTGACTTCCCGGGAAAAACGAATGGACCCCAATCAACTCCACGGCTCAGTCATAATCTCCTTTCGGAAAGAAGAGGACGCCAGGAAAGCAATCCGAAACAGGCTCCAAATAGCTGGAATCAGCGCTAGGGTGGAAAAACTCCATTCTACCTCCCCTCTTATACAATGTACAAACTGCTGGGGATTCGGCCACTTGCAACAATACTGCAAAAGAACCCCAATATGCAGAATATGTGCAAAGGAACATGCAACACAGCAGCACCACTGCTCGAACTGCCAAACCGCTGGGAAATCATGCCAACACACCACATTCAAATGCGCTAACTGCGGAGGCAGCCATTCAGCGGACAGTAAAAGATGCGAACTCTCCCCCTCTCACCCTACGGAGAAAGCATGATAGACACCGCTGTCAAGATTATATCTATCAACTGCAACATCAACAACAAACCTACAGAGAACGCGCTACAGATAGCTGTAGAGTGCAAAGCAGACATAATCTTGATTCAAGAGCCATGGTTCGGCAGAGAGAGAGTCAGAAACGAATGGACGAACCTCAGCTCTACCGGCCACCCAGGCTACACGCAAATCCTCCCAAACTACGATACCAACCATCGCCCAAGAACGTTGACATACGTCTCCAAAACGTTTTCTCCTTCCGTCAACCTTGCCACCGACTCGCCTAATGACACAGACATTCAAGTATTAGACGTGACAGAAGGCTCTAACAAACTCCAAATCATCAACATATACAACCAAAGAGACCAAGGAGAATCAAATCAACGCACCTTCCAGAGATGCCTCAAGAACCGCCAATTACACCCACACACAATCTTAGCAGGAGACTTCAACACACACCACCCATGGTGGAACCCACTCATCGGAAACCCTAGCAAAGAAGCTGAAGACCTCGTGGAATGGCTAGAAGGGAACAACTTAAGCTTGCTAAATAAGCCTGGGAGAATCACCTTCATCAGAGAAAACGTCACTCCTTCAGTACTAGACTTAGCCTTCTCCTCTCCATTAGTCTCTGAGAGATGCGATAACTTCAAACTCAACGCCGAGCTTGCCTCTGACCATATTGGTCTCCAAATCAACATCACTGCCAAGGACGACGACACAGTAGGAAACCCTGCCTTACAGGCTAGGTATAACATCAAAAAGGCGGATTGGGAGCTCTTTCAGAGAGAACTCATATATATCACAACTCAAACAAGAGACCTCCACAACCCAGATTTCGGCCCACACCTTATTACAATAAGCAACGCTCGGTCAATCGTCAGAGAGGACAACACCACACTCACGGAGCTCTTGGACAGCACAGCAGAGGCATTAACCGACGCTATAAGCAAAGCCGCCAAAATCGCCATCCCCCTGATCAAGCCAAGCGCTCATGCAAAAGCGTGGTGGACGCCAAAGCTCACCGAACTACGCAAAGACATGTCGGCAAAACACAGACACGTGACAGCAGAAGACCACTCTACCACAGCCGCATGGTGCTCAGCTAGAAACACATATTTCACGGCAGTTAAGCAAGCCAAAACAGACCACTGGAACCAATTTCTAGAGAAGGAAGACCCCCGCTCCATCTTTACAGCCATGAAATACACCAAGGGAAACCTTGTACGCCGTATTCCACACATCAAAAACAGACAAAATCAACTACAAACCACATTCCAAGGCAAATGCGACGCCTTTAAGCAAGCCCTGTTTCCTCTACCACCGGACGCAGAAGAACCGGAATGGGAGAACTACACAGGAAACGGCACGAGATGGGAATGGCCAAGACTTACTGTAGAAGAGCTCAAGACTGTATGTTCAGCTAAAGTCAAATCCAAATCACCAGGACCGGACGGCATTACCCAGGATATTATCACACACGCCTACGAAGCTATCCCAGACACATTCTATAACGTATACTCTGTCCTTATTAACCTCGGATACCATCCAAAGAGCTGGAAACAAGCAACCGGAGCTATCCTCCAGAAGCCAAACAAAGAGGACTACGCAATTCCCAAATCATACCGAATCATAACGCTACTTAACTGCCTTGGAAAAGTAGCCGAACGAATCATAGCGCACAGACTGAGCTATTGGGCAGAAACAACGAACCTCTTACACAAGTCTCAAATGGGTGGAAGACTCAAAAAATCAGCAATCGACGCTGCTCTCTTGTTGACCAACGAGGTCGAACGGAACAAAAAGACAGGGTGGAAGTCGTCTACTCTCTTCATGGACGTAAAGGGGGCATACGACCACGTGGCAAGACACAGACTATACCGCATCTTACAAGAGCTAGACTTCCCTCTCTACATAATCGCCTGGATTGCATCTTTCTTAATCGACAGACAACTGAGACTAGCCTTTGACGGACAAATCCAAAGCTTCGCGGCCATTAAATCAGGGGTCCCGCAAGGAAGCCCTGTCTCTCCAATCCTATTCTTGATCTATATCAGAGACTTATTCAAATCCACAGGCGTCACGTGGATCTCGTACGTAGACGACGTCTCAATCACTACAGCCTCTCCATCAATCAAAAAGAACGTCAGGCGACTAGAACAAGAAGCAAGGAAGATCTTCCAACTTGCTGAACACAACCAAATCGCATTCGACCTCGCAAAAACAGAGCTCTTGCACTGGAACACATCACATGACGCCCTCTCAGCTTCCATTAAGCTCCCAAACAATGAGACAATCATGCCCAAAAGCTCTGTTAAATGGCTAGGCATATACTTCGACCCGTCGCTCTCCTTTAAACACCACGTAGCAACAAAAGTAGCAAAAGCCAGAGGAGCATTCCACAGGATGGCCAGACTAGCTAACATAGGCAAAGGCCTAACTCCCTTCGCTCTGAGACAACTATATACAGCATGCGTTACGAGTATTGCAGACTACGGATCCGTGATCTGGTGGAGAGGTCAACAACAATTCATCAAGCTCTTACAAAGCCTGCAGAACATGGCGATCAGGAAAATCCTAGGAGTGTTTCGTACAGCACCAATACTACCAATGGAAGTAGAAGCAGCTACCCCACCTCCCAAAATCCGCTTAAACCATAGCAACAGAATGTACGCCTTTCGTATGCTCAAACTGTCACCTGACCACCCAATCAACAAAGCTACACAAGCGATTGTAGCGCCGGTAGAGCCCCCTCCTAGAGAGAAAACAAAAGCGCCCTTACAACTTAAGCGCATCTATGATTCCATACGGCACCTGTACGACAATAACTCTTTGGAAAAACTCTCCCACCATCACTTCCCTCCGTGGAAGCGGCAAACCTACTTTAACGTAGAGATCAGCAAGCTCCCAAAGGAAGAAGAGGCCAAAGTACATGAGGAACGTACCCTGAACAACCCCGCAAAGGATATATTTGTATATACCGACGCTTCACAGACTACCGAGAGAACAACTACTGGAATAGGTGTCGGACTGGTCGTACTCGTACCTCCTTCTACACTTATTCAACATCAAAAAACCCACAACCTAGGCAAAGATCAACTGGTTTACAACGGAGAGCTCGAAGGCGTCACGCAAGCCGTTGAATACGCAAACAGAACTGCCAAACCAGGCCTCACTTTCAACATATACTCAGACAACCAAGCCGGCCTCTGGCGGCTCAAAACACCGTCCGACAACCCCGGCCAGAGCTGCCAAATCAGAGCTATTAGCGCAGCAAAACAAGCGACAGCAAAAGGCGCAAAAATCAACCTGAAATGGGTTCCAGGCCATGCAGACATCAACGGCAACGACAAAGCTGACGAACTGGCAAAGCTAGCCACCTCCCAACATCCAAACTCACACGACACGAGCTTCGCCATGCTGGGGATGAAAATCAAAGGCATGAGATCAACGGAATGGAAGCAAGCCATAGCTACGGACCGCAGAAGTAGCCTTTTGTACAACAACTCACACTCCTACCGCAAGATCTTCCCATGGAGCATATCAGGCAAGCTCAGAATAACCCCCGGTACTCCGCGAGAGATTGCCAGCGCCTTCTACCAGCTCAAAATCGGCCACGGCTACATCAAATCATACCTCCACAAGCTCGGCCATGCGTCCAACGACAGGTGCAGATGCGGTGCGAAAGAGACTGCTGAACACCTACTACTCAGCTGCCCAGAAACGGGTCTAGCCAGGAAGTACGTAAGAGACACCTTACGGCTCAAAACGCCCCTCTCTCAACGAATTCTCATGCATACAACGAAAGGAATCGCTGCCACAGTTGAATTCCTAAAGACCACGAAGGTAGCCACGAGAGCGTGGCACCTGGGGAGGGGGGAAGAAGTAGAGGAGGAGGAGGAGGAGGAGGAGGAGGAGGAGGAGGAGGAGGAGGAGGAGGAGGAGGAGGAGGATGGCGACTAGTCACATGACTAGAGACTGTTAAAACACCTTTCTTTTGTACAAATAGGGCAAGACCCTCACCAGCGCTTAGAACACATCAGACAGAGCCCCCAACCCTGTATCACAGCTTTCTTTTGTATTAGAATCAGCTCAAACAGCTAGGGAGAAATCCCGCCATGCTGCATAGTCATAGACTCACATAGCATGTAAAAAGGAATAATAATAATAATAATAATAATAATAATGCACATCACACCCACGATCAACCCCAACCCTTGTGATGCTATACTGATTTAGAAGCAGCCCCAAAATGTCTCTACCGACTGGAATCAAACAAGTCTTAGACCAGCCATTATAACTATCAAATCGTCATCCATAGTGACCAGAGATTTTCTCGCATTCCGCCGGACTTTATAAATCCACATGCCCCTGAGACACACACATTGCAGTCCTCCCGGTATGAAAGTATCAAGTCCTGCAAACTGCTGCCTGCTTGGTACGAGGCACAAGCAAGGAGGGTTACTCGGATCATTGCCACGGTCATCGTCAAAGCACCGGAACTTATCGCAGGGAATGCATTTGTAGTAGGGACGATTGGCGTTCTCTTTACGGTTCGACACTCGAGTCACACAACGAACTGTTTGGCTTTGGCAGGATGGACATTCCGGAGCTGTTACAAGTACAATCACTATTTCACTGACACCCTACAAAAAGTCCGCAATGAACGTAACAAGGACTACTTTGCGAGGATCTTGCAAGACTTCTTCGGAATTCCTTCTATCAGGAAGCTTGTTTTCAGCCAGCAAATGGACCTCCGTGTGCTCTTGCCTGCTCTAGTTCAGCGAACCGAACCTGACATGAATCTCTTTGCCTGCTCCGAGGCCTTAGACTGTATGGAGGCTTACTACAAGGTCTGACTCTCCCACGCTCTCTCTATGCCTCTTCAGCTTTCAAGAACCGTTGACTGATTTGATCTTGTACTTCTATAGGTTACTCTAAAGCGTTTTATTGATGACATTACGGTCAAAATTATCGAGGTCAATCTTCTCTCCTTACTTCATGAGATATTTTCACCATTAACCGTTACTGCAATGGCCGATGGCCTCGTGACGAGTATTGCTAGTGAATCAGAAGAGAGTCGTGCCCAGCGAGATTAATTTATGAGGCAGCTAGAAGTTCTCAGAAATGGATTAGAAATGTCAGATCATTATCTAGTTCGTCTTCCGAGACATAAGTACCACTTTTTGGTACGGTTCCGGAGAGCTCTAAGCCTGTACCGACAGAAGTGCCCAGGGAGGGTAGGAGATCCTGTAATAGATTTCTTTCCATCACCGGCTAAATGAAAGTCGATGTCGAAGGTCTGAAGTCGTTGTGTTTATAGTCGATGCCTATGTATAGATCAAGGGGGCTGTGCTAATAGTACTCTTTAAATGGCGGTTAATTCCGTGTCGGACTCCATTATTAACCTTGAGGCCATCCTCACTAAATCTCTAATACTAATAAAGATTAGTACTAGAAAACAATTAGCACAACTCACGTTAGTGCTAAAACACAATTAATACAAATATACTCCTGGATCAACGCAACGAACCTTACATGCGCAGTCAGCTACCTCAGGTACCTACGTCCTCTCGACATACAAATGTATGCTTCTACAACTACACAACGAGTACCACAACAAGGCAAGATGTGCTTGGGAACTTACTAGTTTCGATGCCAGTTGCCTACTTCTGCGATACGATGATAGTGTGGGGATTGGTACTAGATGAGATAATCATGCTCGATGGTGCCGATGACGATATTGCACAACGATGATGCTACTGCTGGGTGCTAATAGTGTAGAATATGCTACCTTTTTGAGATCTTCAATGTTTTTCAAGTATAAAACTCATCGGTGAATTGTGCGAATCTCAACGGTGTCAAAATCTTTTTACAGCCCGCTGCCTTCCAAGGACGGTCTGCGTGATGTGCAACCTCGACTTGCTTTTTGTCCTCGCATATGATGATTATCAAGAGCATGTAGGCCTCGTTAGATACAAGGTGAAAAGGATTGAGAAGCCTAAGGGTATCATTGTCGAAGATTCGTTGTTGAAAGTGACATACCCCGTGTTGTTATATATGGGTACGCTACAGGCTGTAGCCGATTGACCAAAGTAGGACTACGCTGGGGGTCGGGCCCCTGAAGCAGTCCGCTCGGCACTCGGTTATAAGGGCCTAGACCCAATAGCTCCAGTGGTTCCGGCGGTAGTTTCAGCGCATGACTGACGTAATTACTTCTAGTGGTCTTGGCGCCTGAAGGGCCTATATATACGGCGTTCGTAGCACCTCTAGATCGGCAAGCAATTCAAGCACTTTCCACTGCAAACGACACTTCTACACCTCGACAGTAGCACTCTACTCTGGCAAAATGGCATCAGAACCTGCGTTTACCTGCTTTCCGAACCTCCCCGTTGAAATCCAAATCAAGATCTGGCACCATTCTCTCCTAGGACCTCGTATCATTCAGGTAGCTCGCCGCGATGGTGGCGATAGGTCATTCAGCTTTAATGGTGCTCAGCCTCCGGCAGCCCTTCACACCTGCCAAACTTCTCGAGAAGTAGCTTGCTCTGTTTTCAAGACTGCGTTTGCCCTCGAAAATTCAAGGCCGAACGAACCCCTACCACCTATATACATCGATTTCGCTCACGACACCATTTTTCTTACTACACCTTGCAGTGTTTGGGACGCCCCATATGAAGCACTGGCTGAGGCATTCCCTGATGCCCAAAAGATCCAGTCGCTAGCCGTTGTAGTTTCTCCATCCTGCGATATCGAGACGGCGGTTATGTCTATTATGAAACCTTACTTTACTCTCGAGAAATATCTTGGTGGAGATCTTCGGGGAAAAGTTGAGTCAGACCTCAGAGAACTCGTCTTTATCGTCGGAAACCAGTCTAGTCTACTATACGATTCTGAGTATCTAGAAAACGTCAGGTTTTCTGAGCCAGAAGCTACACCACAGTTGCCCTGGCAGGCATGGGGAGATATATGGGGAGATGTGGAGGATTTTTAGGTAAAGGAGCTTTCGGATAGTTAGGAAAGAGGTGTAGTGCGGTTTAAGGAGGTCAAGATAGTTTGATAGCAGACAATACGAAGGGAATTGTGGTTGTGACTTTGGGCATTGTAGTCGATGCTCAACGTTCTCATAGTGAGGGTGCTAGGGCAGCGATCCCTGATTTGCATCTGTCCCGGTCCATCTGCCCCAGGACAATTGGCCGTCTTGGGGACTCTTTAATGTCTATCTGGATAAAAGATTTCGTGCTAGCGTCTTTGAAATGAGGATAATCCTTCGTGCACATTCTATGATGTGTCAAGCACAACTGTAGATGGGGGAAGCCATAATAGAAATAGACACTTCTACATCTGAATCCATTTGCATTGAGATCCCACTTGTTATTTCAGCCCCTCGGTAATCATGTAAGCTCGATTCTCATGCCCGTCCTCTCACCTATCGCGCCCTACCCTTTCCCTTAGATGACGGCTGCTCGCCTGCCCATTCATAAGTTTCGTCGCCATTTGTCGTGAGAGTACTAATTATGCTCTCCACTCCAAGTCTAGTACTCGTCTATATCAGCAGGTGCGGTATTGCTTGTGGTTTACAGAACGCCAGCGGTAGTCAAAGCCTGGATTACTTCTTGTGTCTAGTCCTGGCAGCGTCTTAAGGACTCCTTTGGATACAGCCTCTTCGGTCCATGAAATTGCTTCTTCGGAGGAGGAATGCTGCTGCAAAGCTCTCCGATACGTTCCCAATCGGTGGCAGCTATCTCCCCTAGAGGTGTAAGATAGTAGTGATTACTACTGGGATATTCCCAATTATCTCCATCAACCTCATCTTATCCTGTCCTGTGGAATATCAGTAGATTGAAATGTTTGATAGAGAAATTCATCACAGCACAACGTTCGAATGACCACAACCGATCATGGCCAATGGATGAGATCAGACGATACTAAACTAACTAGTAAAAGGCAGCGCATTTGGTAAATGCCATAGTTTGTATTTGTAGGTTTGTACATTGTTACGTATATTGCTAAAACTGCTTCGACATAAGCATGAAAAAACAGTTGACTTTGGATTGAAGGTCTCTACGGCGGACTTCTCAGTGACACTGCCTGATTCTGGGGAATCGGTTTTTATATACGTGTCATCACGTGGCCTCTAGCTGGTTTTCGTCGAACCATCCATGCCGCATTTACCACGTTTAAAAACCCAATCTGCGCAAATCAATCCAAGCGCAATATCATAACTGAATCAAATCATCTGCCACAACCCTGTACTATGAGTTTCGCCCGCCCAACTTCCATATATATCTACGCCGGCTGTTTGCGCAAGTTGCACTTTTTGGAGCTCCACCAGTATCGACATGTCCAATTCCCCAGGCATTGGCAAGAGCTCAAGCAAATTCGGCCACCGCAGAGTTTCGAGGAACTAGATATGTCGTTACTAACAGGGCTCTCGCTAATGCCTGGGGAACCGGATGTATCGATGCTGACAATGCAGCACGATCTCCCACACAGTTGCCCAGTAGTGGTGGTTCAGTGTCCGCGGCGATGTATCGCAAGATCTGTATAGAGATCTCAGCAGGTCTAGGCAGTCGTGTTGCGATGGAATCCACTGTTGTCTTCACATTCTGCCAGATGTTCGCGTGGTCGAAACTTTGGGCTAACCATAGAGTACGCGCGACGTTGGAATTCGCCCTAAAATTTCTGCGTAGGGTGTTTTATGGCTGCATTGTCCACAGGATTCTTCAAGCTCATCGAAACCAGGAACTTGGAACCGCCCTTCTTCTTATTCTTGGAAGTCGCAAAGGTATCTTCCGCATAATATCTCGCAGGTGTAAGTGACTCTCCTATATCGAAGTTAGAGCTAACGAGCACAGCCTGCTGTTGTGCTAGTATATTGTCCCCCATGTAGGCATATTCGCAGAACATAACAAAGGCTTGTTCTCGATTTCCTCTAGCAGCGCAGCACTATCTATTGCCTCGCGCATAGAACCGTTCATCAGCGCAGCAAGCGGTACTAAGACAGTTTCCACAACAGTAGCATGGATCGTGAACAGCTTACGGTCAGGGCCATTTGGGCCTGCGAGGATTTGGAATATACGAAACGGAGCAATGAGAAAGGAGAACTAATAAACGATCACAGGACTGTAACTAAATAAACTGCATAGACTGAGACAAATAGTTGCCAAAGATATACTAGACAAGGCTTCTCCTCTACGTTTGCTTCCGCGGCCGACCTCGACGTTTCTTCCCTTGCTGGCCACTCAAGGCTTTGGCTTCCACACTCGCTTTCTGTCTAGTATTCGATCCTAGTCTGCCTCGCTTGACCCCGCGTTGTGCTCGAATGCGGGCCTCGAACTCATCTACCAACTCCTTTGCATGACCTAGTGAGTGCACAGGAAGTAATGTGGGGTGCCAATCCACCAAGTAATACGAGACACTATCAAGATCCTCCTTACTAATAATAGCACGGACGTCCTAATCCGGGTCGACATCAGTAAGCACTGGGCAGACTTCAAGTTCTATTAGAGAAGTGACTTCAGAGGCGGGGGGTACTTCTAGTAGAGCTAGTAAGTCTGGCGTCGAGAGAAGTGCCAAGCGTCCTATCATCCTCTTCACTATCCTCCTCACCGTCTAATACCGACGGAGATGGTTGCGACGGGTTATTAGAGGAGGCTGTCTAACGGCCTTGTGGAGTGGAAACCTTCCGCCGCTTGGAGCAAATGTCGTCGGCTTTTGCCTTGCCGGGATGGCTAACAAGTTCCCTGCTGCCTTCCTCATCTTCATTACGAGGAAGCAGCGACGAGATAGAATCAGGTGAGGCGGAGACGAAGGGAGGAATGTTAGACCTCTGTCGTTTCATAGTTTAGTGAGATATACTTTCATCGTTGCCGATACCACCTTCCCCATGCTCGTAGGTTGCGCGAATGGAAATTATAGGTAGATATTCCGTATCACAGGTATCACAGCCTGGGTGCCCACCTTCCCTAGTGCAACGAGCATGTCCGGGACCGAGATTGTTATCTTCCTCCGACTCGTCATCGGAATGTAATGTTATTATGTCATCTGTAATCTCGTGAGCAAATATTCTATATATTCACCCAAGGAACTTAGCTCGCTTACTATAGGTACTACCAGCTCGAGATCCACGAGATCCAAGAAGACAGTCATCCAGAGTTTGATTGTTACCCTGTCCTATAGTGCTCTCTACGGCCGGTCGCTCCTCCGCCGATTCGAGCTTGTAGTTTGAAGAGAGTAACCGTGTCAAAGATGGAAATTCATAATCGATATCATTCTCGAACCCATCCCTCTCTCCTATCAAGGCTGCTTTATAGTCAGATGAGTATAGTAACTATAGTAAGATAATCTGAACACATACCTTGAGTTCCTACTACATCATCCCTATAAACCTGTGCACCTTGGATTGTGGCCACGCTATCTCCAACAACCTTCTGACACCAGTTATCCTCGCCTGCCGCTCCTTCTAACGTTAAGAGCGCTTCAACAGGTACGCTACTCGAGTCGATCGCCAAGTTCTTACTAGGTTTAGAGGAGGGTTTCCGAATGTTAATTTTTGATGGTTTTGGATCGTAATGAACAAAAGCAAAGGCGACCATATTGGGAACAAAGTAAATGGAGTAGAGCAATTTTGAAATCCGATTACTAGATAAAGAATACAAATTAGTCAGACATTAAAGAGGAGGATTAGAGGCTTTTGTAGAGCTCTTAACCTGCGCACTCCCAGGACCTGCTCTACAGGCTACATCTGCCGTCCTTCTCTGCTGCTCTATTCCCTCACTGCCATCCTTTCCGTGAGAATGCCCCACCCTTGCGTTTTCGGGCCTTGAATCCATGACTCGATCGCTGGGAGGGCTAGTACCACCGATAGACCAATAAGAAGTCCATTCCGAGAGTCTGCTTCGTATTTAGAGCGTTAGTGTTCAGCATCTCTCATAAAAAGCATCTAAGGGTCGCCAAAGCGGATCGTTCGTCGTCATGCTATGTAATGCCTTTCCACAGATCCGAAAGGACTTGCCCCATTTGAGCAACCTGTGATACCGTAGGGGGAAAACTGGGCATTAGAGACCCCTTAAAACCTTCCCTAGAGCATCTCAGCTAATAAGAAAGCGTGTTACTCCGAAAAGACCCTCTCGATGCTAGCTTAGCCAGCTTACCCCTGGACCATTCCAGCTACTTACTGCGTCACCCACGCCATGCCCAGACACCAACACGTAAGCTAAGTACTCTGAGATCCTTCGAGTCTCTAACTCGGGAAGTGTTTGCCAAATATAGAAATCAAGGGGTGCTCCAGACCTTCCCAAAATCTGCTAGGTAATCATATGCGTAGCTAACTTGGCCGGTCTCGCTCTAATAGCCCCCTCCCCCTAGTATCGCCGCGTCATCCACCTGAGCTTGGGTTTTCCGTCCCTAAAGCGTTACTGAACGGAAAAGTGTCGCCTGTCCTTGGGCCCTCTCCTTCCTACTCAGGGCACTCCTGAACCCTGACAAAGAGTGAGACCTTCGTAAAATCTGGCAGGCACCAGACACGCAAGTAATTCCTAGAGGGGAGGAGGCGGTGGCGGTGAAGAATGCTGTGCTCACGAGGAGTGGCTTGCCATCATTTACCGTGGATCTATTCTAGGTGAACGGGAAGCACTGCCGCATTGGTGTACGCGTCGCAGAGCATCGGCAGCTCCGAAACGATCTGGGTTAGAGTAGAGTCAGTACAAGGCAGATTCTTGACGGTAACGCCAACGAGAGAACATTAAGAGGCACTTACAAAGAGCACCAGCTAATCAGAGCGCAGGCCTGGCCTAGTGGGGGAAATTTGAGGCGTGGTGCAGGTGATAGGGCCGGGCTCGTGAGCCATGGGATGATCGCGAAGGACTGACGGCGAGGGTGGCATCTGGCCAGCGCATTGGAAACTTGGTGAAGGACGAGAGAAGGTGAAGTTGGAAACAGCACTGGATTTATACACGAGGTGGGGTCTCCAAGAGAGCTAGCAAGGATCGCGACCACTCGTTCCGGCCGTCTCAGAGCAGCATGAGCGCTAGAGCAGCCATGCCTTTAGGCGAGAGATTCCCTGTTCAGGAAATCCCGGTTTCCTAATGCAGAATCACCGACACGCAGAATATTATTATTATTATAAATAAAGTTATTCCTCTTGTAAAAGAGCTTAAGCTTATTACTGGCGAAGGTTTATTATAGCCAGGGGCCATTATCGCCGAGTTCCTTAAGTCTATAATAACCTTTATTAGTATAAGTTTCGGCGATCTCGTAAGGACTTAATTACCTAAAGTCGAGTACTTGGTTTGAGGACATATTATTCTCTTGTACTAAGTCCTAGTGAAGTACTAAATCTTTCTTTTTAAATAATCTCTTTTATATATTATATTTAAAATTAAAGGCTTCCTTGTCTTCTTAACGACGCCGAGTCTTCTTAAAGATAGCCTTATTAATGTGTTCTTGTCTTATTTGAAACTATATAGCCCTAAGTTATAATAACTTTAATCGGTCACAAACCTCCTTAGTAAATAACGTTCTTTATATTAAGTTTCTTATCTTGATAAGTAAGATCGCCTCCCTGCCGTATACTATATAAAATAGTATGTAACTAGTTAGACTATACATAGTAGTTTTATTAATAAATAATACTGCGGAAAGGTTATTAGTTTAACGTTCTTCTATTTTTAATAAGGTATTCTTAATAAGTCTATAGCCTTATTTAATTATTTTATTGGCTCTAGCGTTATATACCGAGATCTTGATTCGCTCGACCTCCATTTTATTAAGTAGTTTTAATACTTCTCTTATATTCTTAGTTCCTTTATTTATAATAAGTCTCTAAAATAACTTATAATAGTAAATAATATCTTCCTAGATGAAAGTAACGATATATTTAACCTCTTTAATAAGGAGAGCTTTAGCTTTAGCCCATTTACTTATGTCGTCTCTTGCAACAATAAGGTAGCCTTTTCTCTTATATAATAGTATATAAGTAACATCTAATGCCTACTTTTTTATGAGTTTATTTAATATTGTAAAGTAAAGAGGCTCCTTAAGACGTTTTATTAATTAGAGTTGACAATTCTTACGTGTTCAGACGTATTTTATATAGTTAATAAATAGTCCCTTTTAAAAGTACTGTGTAGTAATATAGTAGTAAGTGCTTTCTTTCCTTTTATAATTAGAATTATTATAGTAACTCTAAAGTATAATTTTCTTTTTCTTATTAGTGTTAATAATAAACTTAATAGTAGAACCTTTTATAAGGAGCCTCTAAATCCGGCGATTGTACACACTATAGTTTAAAGCTTCTCGTTTAAAGACTCGAAACTATTTTTTAGTTATATCCTTAAGAGTCTTGAGTGTCGTTAAGTATTAGGCAATTTACTAGTACCCTTCGCCGTACTTATTAGCTAGGATAAGTAGTTCTCCTTTAATAAAGCTTAAATTATTAAAGGAGTTAAGTTCCCCTTTGTTTCTTAAATATTACACTTTTATTTTTATATTTAATAAAATATTGTTTCGTTTGCGTAGTTTAGGGTTTATTATTACTTCTTTAGGTTCTAAATTAATAGGTTTTTTGGCGTTAAATACTTTTATAAGGTAAATCTCATAGGCTCTTAACTTAGAAAGTATTTAATCCTCGTCTACATTACTCTCTTCTAGTGTGTCGTCAGTATGCCTTAGCCTCTTAGAAAGCTAATTAATAACGACGTATATTAAGCCTTTAATATACTGAACTTCGAAATTAAATAGGCGTATTTAAGTAAGTTATTTAGTAAGTAAGGCGCTAAGATAATCATAAGCGGCTCTATTTAGTTAAGTAACTAGGGTATTAGCGTCTATTTTAATAATAAAGTACACACTAACGAGCCAGATCTTGAGTTTCTTTAAAATATAAAGTATACCTTTATATTCTCGCTTAGTAACATTATACTTAACTTTAGACTTACTTTAAAAACCACTTTTATATCTTATAAGTCGTATCTTATTCGTTAAAGAATCTCTTTAGCCAAGGAAACCTCCTTAACTTATACTACTTAAGTCGACACTAATAACTATCTCTCTAGTACCCTTACTATAATTAATTCGACATAGAACTAGAAACGAGCATAATATATTTTTAAGAGTTTATATTACTTTGTCGTGAATCTCTAGGTCTTAAAAGAACTTAACTCTTTTTTTAAATAATGTATATAATAACTCAGCAATTAGTCAGAAGTTTTTAATTTAAATTCGGAAGTAAATAATAAGGCCTAAGAATACCTTAACTTTTATTAAGTTACCTAGTAAGTTTTAGTTTTTAATTTTAATTAAATATCTCGCCGAAGGTTCTTTCCTCTCAAAGTTACAAGCGTATCTTACAATGTCTATATTATTTAAACAAAATTAAGACTTTAGGCTAATAATAGCACTTACTCTTTCTAAGTGTTTTAGCGTCTTATCGAGGTTTTAAATGTGCTCTAAGATAAATCTTTAGATTTTGGGACGAGCTTCTTCTTAGTTATAGTTTATATATAATCCCTTAACTTTTATATTATTTAAGAATAGTATAAACACGCTAAGAATTAGTGGCTTTAATATATAAGTAATCGTTTTAATAAACTAAGTAATAGAGTTTATAATACTTTAAGGGAGAGTTGTGTTCTTAACTAAGCCCACGTTTAGAATATAAAAGGCAGTTATATCTCGACTAGACTTGTAAAGAGTTTATTAATCGTAACTAGAGTATAAGTTAATAAGACTAGCGATATAATAACTAGCAAATTCTTTAGAGAACTTATTTACTAAAAGTAGAAGATTAATATCCCTTTAAGTGACGGCATTTAATATAGTAACTAAGTTAATAAGTCTATATTTTCTAGGTTCTTTCTTTTTTACTAGAAACCAAGTATTTTAGTATAGGCCTTTAGAAAGCTCAAGAATACCCTTATTAAGACGCTCTTACACTATTTTCGTGACTACTAGGACTAAAGCTCGTGGCAACGGAAAGTTAGGGGTTTATTAAGCCTTATATTTAATAATCTTAATAATAACTAAGGGAGAGACATTTTCGTGGAATTTATTACATTTAGGCTAGTTAAACGCTATAGCTCCTTCTTTATTAGTTATCATTTCGTTGAAGAGAACTCTCTCTTTAGGTTATAATAGCTTTCTAATATTAAGTTTAATTAGTCTCTTTAGCGTAAGTCGAGAGTTACAGGGTATACTAATAAAGCGTAATAGTAATAAATCTTAATATCTCCTTAACTGTTCTTACTTAGTCCCTTTATTTTTTAATCTCTTATACTAATTATTTCTCTTTCTCGGGGGGTCGCCTATAAGGTTGGCTTTTTTAACTAGCTAAACCTTCTTAGCTTTTGATTTATATATAATATTAATCTAAGTAATAGTGTTTTAAGTGCTTTAAAAGGGGTTCTTAATTAAGAGGTTGTTATAATTCTTTGTTTATTCGAAGGTAAGCGTGGCTTTAGTTAAAGAATTAGCTCTAAAAGCTTTAAAAAAGAATAATTTTAAAGTTAACTTCTTCTCTAAGAATATATTTAAGATTACCTCTTATTAAAAATTATTAAGTACTAATTTCGGGACGTAAAACTCTCTTTTTAAGTACTTAATAAGAATAATATCGCCTTTATTATTATCACTTAGTACCGCTTTGTCCCCCCCTTTATAAAGCTTACCCCTAAGCTTTAATAGTTAAGGGTTATATTGTGAAGGGTTAATCAAGTATTCTAAGGTACTAATAGTAACACTTAATATATAATTAATTACTTTTTTTCTAAGAAGTTTTCTTTTTTATAATTATCTTTAGAGTCCGTTTATTTTCAAAAGATTATATTTATTTCGTTTTCTTCCTAAAGAACTTTAACGTCCTTAGTATTCTCCGTAATATCGTTAGTTTTAATTATAGTAATGTCTCTTAATCGCTAATCCTAAAACTGAGCTAATATAATACTTTTATTATAGTCTCTAAGATAATAGAATAATACTCTAGCTTTATAAAAAAAATAAAAAGCCTAAAATAACCTTTATACTAGGGGCGTCTATAATATAAATCTATTATTAATAACGCAGTTACTTATAATAACCGTAATATTATTAATAAAACTAACAAATCAGGACTTAACTCTAGTGATTATCTTTAAAGCTATAGTTTAACTTTTAGTAATAAGAAGCTCCAAGAGAGTAGCTACTTCAAGTGTCATATAATTAACTTTAACTCTTGTGTTAAGGGTAACTTTAATATCAGTGACCTTAGTTTAGCTAAGTATAGTAATAATAACTTTTAGTACTAACGAGAAGTATAAGTTTCCTGTCTTAGCTATTGTCCCTAATAAGGCTACTTTAATATATAGTAGTTCTTAAGCGCGAGTGCGTTTCGTCGAAAGGTTTCTAAAGATATACTTATTAAGTAATATTATAATTCTAAGTAACACTATAAGAATCGGACTAAAGACTAGGATAGCGCTAATTATAAGCTATAGTACTAAGTTATTAATAAGAACTTCTTATTATACGAATAATTAAAGTCGCTAGCGTTTTTATTATATTTTAAACTTTACCGCTAATAGATTTCTTAGAATAAAGCTGTGAGTTATAATACGCTCTTCTTAATACTTATACTTTAACTTAAGGCCTTTTCGTTTAATTTCCTTAAGTCGTCGTTTATAATTCGTAGTTATAGAAATATTAGTAGTATAAGGGTTTAGAAGAGTATATAAAGTGCCGTGAAGTAGTTTTTAACACATAATAATATCTTTTTTAGTTATTAACTTTAATTCTTCGAACTCTAAAGTACTAATATTAGCAATTGATTCCTTTTATATACGTTAGTTAATTGTTTTAATAAAGAGATGAGATACTTTAGGTAAGTTTATAAAGATTATAATTTCTCTTAGCGTAAGGTTTTTAGGAAGCTTCTTCTATACGAGTAATTTGTTTAAGATATTATTAAGCTTATAATTATTCCGAGTCAACGCCTCTTATACACGAGGACTTTGAGATAACGTTATATAAGATATAAGTCTAGGGATAGCCAATAATATTACTAGTGCCTTAAACTTTAAAGCTCTCTTTCTTATTATACTATTAATAAGTGTCGTTATACTCGGGTAGTACCACTGATTCCGGTTCAGAATCGACATATTTAAGGGGTAAAATCCTGTGTGGCAAAATGTGTATTCAAGAAAAGGAGAGCTCTATACTAGAGCCCCCCCTTAAATACTCGTTAAGCGAGCATGTGACTAAAAACGTGACTATTAAACTAACACTGGCAGTTTTTCCTTTTCGAGAGACGTCTCCCTCGAACTAAATACTAACCTAGTAACTAGTAATCAATCGAATAAACAACGACGAGTCTTTAAATATAAAGAAGTTAATTATTCCTTATTCTTATTTATACTCTCGAAAGCCTTAGTACTAGAGTTAATATAACTAGTATAAGACCCCTTACAATAGAACTTGTCGGCTATTCAGGTTAATTCGGTACTAAAGCGAAATTGTCGTCAAAGCGCACGAAGCTTACTAAGACCTAATTTCCGAATCGAGTAACGTGGCTTCGAAGAAAAGGGGAAAAGTCGGAAAAAGGAGGTATCGAAAGGAAGCTTAATAGCTAGTGATTCTGAGGCGTGCAGAAGAGGGGATCAAGCTGGCTTAGCGAAGAGGTCGAAGTAGGCGATTCTAAGGCGTGTAAAAGAGGGGATCGAGCTGGCTCAATAAAGAGGTCAATAATTGACGCATTACCGCAGGAGGTCGTCTGTGGCAGAGAGGAAAAAAGGTGTTTCGAAGAAGAGGTAACCGTCCTGCCTTCTACTCGAGAAAGAATCTCGCCGGCTTCGAACTCATCGCTGCGGGGGTCGTTACAGCGGAGAAAAGGTGTGTATTTGAAGAAGAAGAGAGGCCCTTCGAATAAGTACTTCGAAGGAGAGAGCTTCGACTAGCTCAACGAAGAGGTCGAAGGTAGACGCATTACCGCAAGAGGTCGTTTACGACAGAGAGGAAAAGGGTGTTTCAAAGAAGAAGTAGTCGTCCTGCCTTCTACTCGAGAAAGAATCTCGCCGGCTTCGAACTCATCGCTGCGGGGGTCGTTGTAGCAGAGAAA
The DNA here is from genome assembly GCA_020726505.1 of Leptodontidium sp. MPI-SDFR-AT-0119. Taxonomy (NCBI): domain Eukaryota; kingdom Fungi; phylum Ascomycota; class Leotiomycetes; order Helotiales; family Leptodontidiaceae; genus Leptodontidium; species Leptodontidium sp. MPI-SDFR-AT-0119. The sequence goes on from JAHLEZ010000024.1 coordinate 485,061, forward strand.
AAGGGGTGTAATTCGAAAGAGGGAGGTTCTGAAAGGGGTTCGAAAAGAGGAAGATTCGAAGGAGGAGGAGCTTCGAAGAGGTCGTGTAATTCGAGGTGCTTTAATCGAATCAAGCAGTTCTCATCCCTTACTCTAGGCTTATAAAAGACTCGAGTCAAAGGCTCGAAAGAAGAGCTTTGACTAGCTCAGTAAAGAGGTCGAAAATAAACGTATCCGCTTTTTAAACTCGTAAGAGTCTTGCCGACTTCGGAATTCTCGTAAGTATTAAGAGGTTCATCGAACGAGTACTTTAAGACTTTACTTCGAGAATCTTCGAGTTTCACTAATTAACTTATTAATTAACTATTAAGTAATTCGCAATTAATTAATGTCGTTATACTCGAGTAGTACTACTGATTCCGGTTCAGAATTAACACATTTAAGGGGTAAAATCCTATGTGGCAAAATATATATTCAAGAAAAGGAGAGCTCTATACTAGAGCCCCCCCTTAAATACTCGTTAAGCGAGTATGTGACTAAAAACGTGACTATTAAACCAACAGTAAGTGATGTTTTAAAAGATGTTTTCAGTGTCGTAGTAAATGTCGTTTTTGTACTTAAGTTAAAGACTTTAGATTTGTTACGAGTTAGAATCTATTACGGTGTTATTCTAGTCTCGGTTAAGCTATTGACGTCTATAATATTAGCGAACTTGATTAGTTTTTTAATATCGCGGGGTATCTTTAGTTTACTATAAGTAGATTAAGACTTAATCTTCTCTTAAAGCTTATTTAAAGTCTTATATAGTTCTTGTCTAAGTGCTCCCTTTCGCTGCCTAGTCTTAACTAGAGCTACTATAACTTCAAAATTAGTACTATTAGTACTATACGCCAGCAAATTTTAAATCTATACTAATTAGTATTTAGTACAGTCCTATTAACTAATAATATCTAAGTTAAGGTCCCACGTAGGTTCTTTAATAAGCTTAATATAACCTATAACAAGAACAATTAAAGGTTATGTTTCCTTATCCCCCTTTTCCTTAGTAAGCGCAGCTTCTTTTCTTATATTAAGGAGTTCTTTAACTACTTTGGCTCGACGTTCAGGGTTAAGGTTGTATAAGGTGTTTAAGACTTACGTCAAGATATAATGTCTTCTAGACCTTCCGTCCAAGGGAAACTAGACGGGGTATAACTTCTTCCCCTCTTATTATAAGCTAATATAAATATAATTAGTATCGTCGGCTTTGTAAATAATACTAAGACTAATTTATTTCTTGTAATTATAATATTAGTTTATATAATTATAATACTCCTAAGGTCTTATACCTAGTTAGTGTTAATTTATACACTAGCGGTAACCATAATTATCCCTAGTACGCTTATTATACCCTAAGGAACTCGAATTTATTATATTATAGTCGATGATAGCTTACTCTTAGGCCTTTTTAAAGAATATAAATATATTAACCTTAGTAGTAAAGTTAGTATTAAAGGCTTGTTAAACTATTACTTTAAGAATCCTTATATGTTTTAATCTTTTAGTAATAAAATCTAAGTCTTTTATATTAACCTTACTTAAGTTCTTAGTAACTTTCTCTAAGGTAAAAAAGAAATTAAATGTAAATAACTTCTTGTCTTATTACTTTAATACTTTAAAAATCTCGTCTTATGTAAAGTTATCTTTATAGTTAGCAAAGTTAGATTAGTGCTAGGGTGTTAGTTTATTATTACGAGGCGGAATAATATAAGTCGTTAGTTAAGGTATAAAGCGCTTAGCAAATAAGTTAGTGTTATTAATGTTGCCTTATGCTTAGTTAGTGATATCTTGCTCTTTAATAATAGCGCTTAGCTCCCTCTTAGAGTTAAGGTGGGCTTTTATAATAGAGTAAACCTTTTTAAATAAGTTTATATTATTAATATTTAGGGTTTTACTATTCTTAAAAGTAGCCTGTATAACTTTAGTTTATAGATTTTAAGGAAAAAAGAAGATAAATCTTATAAAGGCTTACTTATTAGTGAAGTTACTACAATTAATATAGTTAATAATAACCTCTCTAAATACTCGAAGGAAGTCGCGGCACTGTTCGGGAGTAAGCTCGCCGTCCCCTATAAGAGTCTTAAAGTCATACTTAAGTCGGTTAAAGTAACTATTAGTATATAAGCGGCGCTTTATATTATCGCGTTAGTACTCCTAAATTATAATATCTTTAAAGCTAGTATAACTACCTTCTTTAAAGCCTAAAAGCTTCTAAATAGTCTATATATAAGCTTAAGTAGCGTACTTAGCCACCCACTTTTTCTTAACTTAATTATTAGTAATTATATAAGTTATAAAGTATTAATCGAGAATTCGGAAGTAGTTACTAACATCGATTTTATTAAAAATAAGGGTATTTAAAGTTTTAGCGATAAGTATAAGCTAACTAAAATAGATTTTCAAGTTCTTTAAGTCGTTTATAATAAAAATAAGGCCGAAGTATTAGTGTAGCCTTATAAGATTAGTAGAATTAAAGCCACTAGTCCCTTACTTTTCTTTCTTTCCTTTATTCCTCTTTTAAAAAGTCTTTAAGGTTTAAGAAGTAATATCTTTAAAGAGTGTAAAGGTGTTAAGGCTTAGCCTAGTAGTAATTCTAAGTCTAAACGGAGGAGTTACTCTTGTCAAAATAGAGCTAGGGGGTATTATAATATTACCAAACTCACTTATCCCAGGGTTACCGTAGCCGTAGTCGATGTTTCCGTTATTCGATATTGTGCGTTATTATAAGAAAGTCGTAGTGAGGTAAGTTAATAGTATTATTAATTAAAATATAAGAAAGTAACTAAGAATATAATGTATTAATTACTAAAGAAATATAAAGGAAACCCCCTTCCCTAAAACAGAAAGTATATAAGCTCTCCCTTAGTTTAAAGCGAGATAAATATTAATAACTCTTAGCGAAGGTTTAAGGCCGTGCTCCTTAGTTAGCCCCTAGCGAACGCTAATAATTACTAAACTAAAATAAACACGCCCTAAAACTTAAGACTTATACACGAAAATTACAAAAACAACAAAAGTAAATATAATAAGAAAACAAAGTAAAGAGATTAATACTCGGCGTAAGCTACTTAGGCTTTAAACTAGCTTAAAAGTTCTATGTCTCGCCGAACACTTTAAAATATAAGCTCGCTAGTACTTCGCTTAAGCCTCTAATATATTAATTTCAGTTCCGTTATAGAGTCTCGACTTTTCTTAGCGTTTAAAGAATACTAGTTACGTTTAAAAACACTAAAACCTTCGCTAAAAATAGAAACTAGTGCGAAGTAGCTAGGCACTATGTCTCGGAATAATAAAATTAAAATAGTAGCTTAAGGGAGATAGATTTTCTAGTACTATAAGTACTCCTACTTTATAACTTTCCTTAGTTCCTTAGTAGTCTTCGTTCTCCTTAAGTCAAAGGTCCGTATTCTTTATATTTGTCGTTTTGCCTTAAGGGCTAAGAGATAACTAATTAAATAGCTCCTTTAGTTTAGATAATTATTGTTTTTCTTAACTCTCCTTATATAAGTTAATACACAAGGGCCTCACTATTATACTTACTTAGTTCCTCTTCTAGTAGTAACTCACTCCCTACGTCAGTCACTAAAAATATATAAGAGGGACAAACCTTAATCTATATAATAAGAGGGTAATATATAGTGAACTACCGGAGGAGATTCTAGGCTCTATAAATAATAGATTAATTAAATCTAAAGATATTATATATCTAAAGAATACGAATTAGCAAAGGAGGGGAGGAAAAAGGTTTTAATAAATAGAATATATCTAATGTTACGTTCTTAACGTTCTGTAGTTAAGTATTAGCTCCTTATATATACAAAGGACTAGCCTAGTCATGTGACAAAAGAAATTAGCGGCTGTCCCCGCCACATTACTCGTTGTTTTTCCAAGAATAGGTTCTTAGAGCTTCGTACCTAATTTCGTATAATATATCCGGATGTGATAGATGATTATAAAAAGGTTAAATATCTCCTTTATTCTCTTATAGATTTGGCTAATTCTAAGTTTAGGTTAAACCCTTTAACTCGTACATTTAATTTATTAATACTCGAATGTGGCGCCCTGGCAGAGATGTTACTATAGACGAAGCCATCAAGTGATATACTGGTCGATCGAAAAACATTACGATAGTCCCTAGAAAGCCTATTTCGACTAGGTTAAAGATATGGGTTGTTACACAACGAGGTTTCTTTCTCCGATGGGTATTTTATAGACTAAGAAAGAAAGGAGGGCTTATTAGGGTACGAAAACCGAAGGAAATTAATAAAACTTAGTTTGTGGTGCCACATCTTTTGAGCTTACTCCCGCCTACTAACTACTACGTTTACCTTAATAACTTATTTACGTCGGTCTCTCTTTTTGAATATTTATGGAAGTTAGGTTATGCGGCAACTAGTATAGCACGTACGTCTTCTAGAATTGTTAAAGATTTAGTTGATTTAAAGGCTAAGGACAAAGGGCCGAATGCTATGCCTTGGGGAACAGTTCATGCCTTCCCAACTGAGTCGAATATAGTCAACCAAACCGGGTTTAAAGACAGCGCTTTTGCTCTTACAATGTCGACATTTTAGGACGGCATAAAGAAGGTCTTACGGCTGCGAAAACGTCCTAAATTGACATCTAGTAATGCAACAACATTAAGGGTTTCTTTTAGGGATAAAGCCACTAAACACCTTTGGATTCCTCAGCTCTACGACGCCTATAACTATAATATAGGATATGTCGATATAGGGGATTAACTGCAAGGTTATAACGCTAGTTTACGTCGCTTGCGTAGGGGTACTGTACAGGCCCTACATTAGTTCTTACTTTTGGTCGTCTTAAGTAACTATTATTTAATCGCACAGTTCTATGAAGTTAAAGAGAGTACAGTTAACCTTCGTAATCAAGACGATTTTAGAATACAGATTATTGAGGCTTTAATAGTAATAAGTAAGGCTACCTTAGAGGTATCGGACGCCTTTATCGCCCTAGTAGAATCAAGGAAACGCCGGCACTTAGGCATATCCCAAGACAAGTATAAAGTGCTTATCTATCGCCACGAGCACGTTAAATTGGCTATTAGGTTAGACTGTTGGGCATGTAAAGGGGGTAGGCTTTAGGAGGCGGTACCGAGAAAAAGAATAGCTCTGGCAGAAATAGCTATTAATGCTGGCCGTCCTACAACTCGGAAGATTACAATCTTTGGGTGCAAGCAGTGTCAGGTCAACCTTTGTAATAATAACTATTGCTTTGACCTCTACTATAGAAAATCATAAATCTATTGCGCTCACAGCTTAATTTTGGGTGGGGGACGAAATTTGGTGATGTTCGCTTAATTTAGGGCCTCGCTTACAGGCTTTACAGGGCATTCTTACAGGCTCTTCAGCGACGTGTATGGAATGGCATTTAAGGGGATAATAGTATACGTAATAATAGTAGCGGCTGTCGCAGGTGTTAGAGTAAGAGCTAACCTTACAGTCGGCTTTAACTCACAAATCTTATATTAAGGAAAGCTTCTGAAAGCTCTAAAGAACTAAGTAAAGTTAGATAGCCACGCCTAAGGTACACAATTTAGAGTAGACGTAGAGAGAGAAATCTCTAACTTAAAAGCTCGAAACTACTAGAGAATAATTCCTAGGGAAGACACAATAACACTACCGATTCCTTTAAAATAAGTCTTTATATATAAAGTAGATTCAGTAAGATAATTAACGCGCTACTAATCGCGCATCGTAATACGAGGAGACATATAAGACGACTTAACGATTCTTTCAACTTACGCTATAACGCTCGCTACACGCTCTTTTAGGGTAGTTATAGTACTAGCGGCCCAGTTCGACTTCAAAGTCAAGCAATTCGACGTGGTTAATGCCTTCGTGAACGCTAAGAAAGACAAGAGGAGCGCCTTAGTGTCGTATTTGTTAGATTTTGACTTCGGTAACTCGTGCCGATTCTACGCTGGAGAACAGCCGAAGTAATCTCCACTGCTTACGCGGCCCGGAAATTACTCTCGTATTCGATTACGTAGTCCGTAAGAGCCACGTAATCGATTACGTAGTCGTCGAAGCTTCTAGAGAAGCTATTATTATGTATATAACTACCAAAGAGCCCTTATGGCTCTTCTCTCAAGCAAGCAATCTACTTTGTCTCTAATCACGTGTTCACCTACTGCGCTTCCTCTCTTCTGATTGGCCCACTTATTTTCACAGTATTATTTACTAAACGGCTAGAAAAGACTAGGCATAGTAATAGAGATCGACCGAGCCTTGTATAGTCTAAGAGACTCCCCTGCGCTATAGTATAAAGACTTCGCTATAACGCTTAATAAGCTCCAACTTACCCTATTAACTAAAGAGCCTTATATATTCACAAATAAAACAAGAATAGTCTTTATAATATTTTATGTCAATAATATTTAAGTTCTATATTACGCCTAAACGCTAAAAAAGGATAATAAATTATTAATAAGTTATACTTAGCCTACGAACTTATAATAATAAGAGACGTAAAGTAGTTCTTAAGAGTAAAAGTAATTAAGGACTGAGATAAGAAGTTAATGTCGCTATTATATAATATATATATTAAGAAAGTCACACAAAAGTTTAGTTTAATAAACGGGAAGTGCCCGAGCACGCCTTTATTATACTACGACCTTATTAAACATACTAGAACCGCTACTTTAAAGTAAATTAAAGAGTACTAAGAGAAAGTTAAGTCAGTCCTTTATATAATTATTATAATACGGCCAGACGTCGCTTTCGCTACGTCTTAGTTATTATACTTCTTAACGAACCTGAGCGACAAGTACTTAGAAGTAATAAATTAGACTATTAAATACTTATTTAGCTCGCGATTCCTAGTTATTATCTATTATTACGAAGACAGGGAGACTCATCTAATTGTAGCCTCAGACGCTTTATTCGTCGACGACGAGTTTACACAGTATTCCTCTTAAGGATTTATTATTATATTATTTAGGAGTGCGATCGTTTAAAAAGCTTCAAGACAAAATACTATAATTACTTTAACGACGGAAGTAAAGTTACTCGCGTTAGAACGTATAATAAAGGAGGTTATAGTACTCCAGCGCTTCTTTAAGGAATTAATATTTAATATAAGAGCTCTATAGAATATATTTTACGACAATAAACAGACAATTCGCCTAATAATTAAAGAGAACTAACGTATTTTAATTAAATTACGGCACATCGATATACAAAACATATAACTATAATAAAAGTATAAGAAAGGGAGTTTTTAAGTGACGTATCTCTTAATAAATAATATATTAATAGACGACTTAACGAAAAACTTACCCTGACAAAAGTTTAAGACGTTCGTAACATTACTAAACCTTTAAGACGCTCAAGCGACTATCAAAGAGCTCACTTAAGCTACGTACTATAGTACAATTATACTCTTTTATTTTTATATATTATATTCAAATCACAGTTATAATAATAAAGAAGCTATAAAATAAAAAGTAAAAGTTGTTTATATTTAAGGGACACGTTCTTAAGCTACCACTTCAGGGTTATAAAGTCACTCCGACACGCAAGAAAGACAATAATATAAAGGACACGTTCTTAAGCTACTACTTTTAGGTTATAAAGCCGCTCTAACGCACCCGTAGACAAATAAAACACTAAAGTAATATTCCTAAGCTACGACTTACGAGTTACAAAGCCCCTTTTACTTATAAGAGAGGGAGTAAAAGGTCTACTAACTGCTAAGTGGCTTTAATTAACACGTTAACTTCCGCGAGAGTAAAGGCGCGGGCAGTAGAGCGCGCTATAACAGCGGCGACTAACGGTCTACTAACACTAATAGTAATATTAGTACTAATATTAATAGAGTTAAAGGCAGCTTTAACGTTAATAACAAGGCGAGGGGAGGGCATAATAAACTCTCTATAAAAAGTAACTATAATAAGGTTAAACGTTATCTTAAATTAACAAGGGAGAACTTACGAGTAAGAGAACTAGCGACTAGCTTATCTTCCTCTTCCTCCTCTTTTAATACAGCCTTAATAGCAGCTCGACGGGCGGTAAGGTGCTATAAGTTAAAGTTAACTTAAGCTATTATAATACCTCGCGACCGCTATAAATATATACACGAGAACTCTCTAAGAGAGCTTTAGTTACTAAGTAGTTAGCGAAGAGGGCCGCGGCGTGGTAAGGAGCAGGGGCACAACTAGCCTTATTATTTTTATAATAATAAAAACACTACACTGACAACGCCTCGTTATAATATAGTTCGCCCGGCTCTCCCCGTATACTACTACGAATATAATAAAAGCAGGGGACAACACGAGTAGCTCTAGCCACGGCGAGACACTGAAAGGTTAATAGTAATTATTATAGTAGTAAGGGTAATAGTAGCGTAAAGAGGCGGCGGGCGGCCTATAAAACTAATATTAATATATATTTAACTCTCGATCTAAGGCTTCCGCAGCCTCAAAATAATATTATAACTCTCAAATTAACGACTAAAAAGGAAAGGAGCTTAATACTTGTTAGATTTTGACTTTGGTAACTCGTGCCGATTCTACGCGAGAATAACCGGAGTAATCTCTACTACTTACGCGGACCGGAAATTACTCTCGTATTCGATTACGTAGTCCGTAAGAGCCACGTAATCGATTACGTAGTCGTCGAAGCTTCTAGAGAAGCTAATATTGTATATAACTACTAAAGAGCCCTTATAGCTCTTTTCTCAAGCAAGTAAGTAATTTACTTTGTCTCTAATCACGTGTCCTCACTTACTACGCTTCCTCTCTTCTAATTAGCTCACTTATTTTCATATAGTAGTAATTCGCTAAAGTAGCTTATTATATTAATTACTAACACGCTTTTCTTAATTGAGATTACTAACTAGACTCAGACTAGTATTACCGCTGCTTCTGTTCAAACGCTTATTGAGAAAGCCATACTAGTTTCTCTTAATTGAAGTAAACTAGTCCCCTTTGAGCCCTTACTAACCCGATTAGGACGTATTACAGACCCGAGGCCTTTAACCCTAAGACTAAACCCTAGGGAAATCATAACTTAGTAGTCCCTAGACGTTATAAGCGTGCGTAGCCACCTAAATTGCGGTTCTAGGTCTTATAACAAGCTTCTCATTCCTAGGTGCCCATACCTTTATGGCGCTAGTAGTAGCTATTAGTAGCGTATTAGCGTGGCTATATTAAGGAGTGGCTGTCCGGATCGTTACTAGTCTAACACAAATTATAGTGGTTTTAGGCTTTTCTAGCTATATAAGAAGCCATCCTCGGAGAGGGTTATAGTTAGTTAAGCTTATTTACCTCCTGTGAGATAAACTAAACTAGTAGTGGCGCTAGCGTTGTAATAAGAGCCTAAGCAGACCGCTAGGAACCCTGTTATAATACTAGTTAAGCGAAACCCTTAGTAAGGTAATATATAAGTCCTTAGCAAGACTTTTACCTTAATATATCGATTTTAAATCGATTTAGGGCATACCAAATCAAAGAGGGAGCCTTAACGTGAGGTTAAAGACTTAAATAAAGTCTAAGACTAAAATAGTCTAAATCACTATAAGTGATATTTACCTAAGAGGAATCAAAGAAGCTAAACTCAATCGAGATAAGCTCAAAATAGCTGCTACTGCCTTTAAGGGAGAGAAACTAGTAGGGAAATCTAATTATATTAAGTGGATAAATCCCGCTAGTCTATTCCTGGAAATTAATAGCTATATGCCTTATATTTCCGGCAAAGCTTCACCTCTGGACTAATCCTTATATTACGCTAGGGGTACCGAAGGAGGTAGATCCGTATTAGCCCCCTATTCTTAAGAGCTAGCTGTAAAATACTATAAGAAGCTAGACTACTTTGAGACTCAAAGCCAAAAAGCGCTAGGGGCGCTAAAGTCGATAATATCGCTAGAAAATCAAGAGCGATTCAAAGACAAAAATACGGCTAAGAAGCTGTGGAACGCTATTCAGGCTACTTTCGGCTAATTAACGCTAGAGCTAGTTAGTCGTTATATAAACCAAATCGTCGACTCTAATTACAGCTCTTATAAGAGTATAGACGAATATACTAGCGTAATCTAATCGAGCGCCATATACCTAAAACAGCTAGACTGTGAGATTCCCAAGCCCGTAATAGCTAGCCTAATACTAAAAGGCTTGCCGAGCTCTTTTGACGCCTTTTCGTCTCGTAAATACGAGAAAATGTCAAGTAATCTTAAGAATATTGATATTAACGGTCTAATTAACGACTTAATTTCGGAAGAAGCTCGTATAGGGGCTAACGCTGACCTTAACGCTAATAAAGCGTCTAAAGGCGGTAGAGGCAATAATAGAAAATACTGTAATAAATGTAAAGTCACGGGACATATAACGTCTACGTACTAGGTCTTACACCCGGAGCTAAAGCCTAATAATTCGGAAAATCCGAATAATAAGCCTAATAAGGCTAAAAAGGCTAAGGAGTCAAAAGGCGAGCAGAAAACAGAGTCTAGTAAGGTTATTATAACCGTATCTAAGACTAATTCGCCGCCAAATAAGTATATAACGGCTAGAAAGCCTATAAAGGCAAATAAGCCTAAAATGCAGCTTAAACCTTCCCTACTTATAAGTACTTTTATAAATACCGTAGTAGAGGACTTAAGCGAATCCGATTCCGACTAATCAGAACGTGATATTGCAAATTAAGCTTTTAGAACAGTTTATAATTACAGACTAGTTCTAGACTCCGGTGCTAGCGAGCACTACACGCCTAATAAGGGATAGCTTCTTAATTATAAGCCTACTCTTCGAAAATCGGTTACAATCGCTAACGGCGACGTATTACCGGTACTAGGCATAGGAGATATTCCTATAAAGGGCAATAATAGCCTAAAAGTAGTTATCTAAGGGGTAAACTATATTCCGGGGCTAAAAACGACCCTATTAAGCTCACGGGAAATGACTCAAAAAGGCTAGTCAATTAACTTTACTAAGAACGGTGCTTTATTAAAGTATAAAAAGGGCTAATTAGAGGCTAAATGGGATTATAACGCCTATTACGTTCAAGCGGAAGTTGACTACGACGTCTTAGAGCCTATAATATATTAGGTAGACTCAAATACGTCGCTAGACCTTTACTATAAGAGGCTAGTGTATATAAATAAAGAGTCGATTCTTAGAACGATCGAGAAAAGCCATAGATTAAAGAAAATCCGACAAAAAGACGTAAAGCTAGCCGACTGTAACGCTTGTAATAGCGGCAAAATGCACGTGATCGGCAGTAAGAAGCCTATATTAGACGCGCCACCCTTGACTATATTCGATATCGATATCGCAGGGCCTTTTAAAGTCAAAGGACTTAAAGGAGAGCGCTATATCCTCACTATTACATATAGAGGATCACGAGCTATATAACTATATGCCTTAAAACTCAAAGCCGACGCTTATGACGTACTAATCGACTTCTGTAATATAATAAATACACAGTTTAGTTAAAAAGACGTCAAAATCAAATTTATAGCGAATATTAAAGCTTTTAAGCTTAATAACGTAGGGGAATTTAAGTCTAATAAATGGACGCTTTTTTATAAGCAAAAAGGGTATTTTTGTGAATACACTAGCCCTTATTCCCCTTCCTAAAACGGGATAGCCGAAAAGTTAAATAAATACTTAATAAAACAGCTAATTAGCGTTTATAAGGCTAAGAGGATACCCTTGTTTTTATGGCTATATGTATTACAAGGGATAGCTTATATCAAGAATCAGTTATATAACTCCGTCATAAAGAAGACGCCTTTTGAAGCTCTATGTGGTAAATTACTGACAATCGATTATATTCGCATACTAAGTTCTTTAACTTACGTACTTGAGAATAAAAGAGCTTATAAGCTAGCTAATAAATCCGACAGGAGTATCCTTGTAGGTTTTAAGTCTTTTAATAACTACTTAGTTTATTTACCGAGTAAAAGAGCCGTTATAAGCTCTAAAAACGTCCTAATAAAAGAGGATTTAATCCTTAAGGACGACATAACAGAAGAGACTGATAAAATCGACTACAATAATATAGTCGAAACACTTGAAGAGTTTAAAGGCGCTAGTAATAATACTACTAAGTCAATAAGTGGTATTAACGACGAAATACTTAATAAAGGTAATATAAGCGAAAAGTCGCCTATCGACTAATCAGAGGGCGAGAAAACGGATTTTAAAGACGAATCCGACTTATTCACACAAGAGCTCCCTCAAACGCCAAAGGTCAATAAAAGGCCTAATACAGCTAGCCCGGAAATACCTAAAGCGCCTATTAAAAGGCCTAGAAAGGATTATTCGAGTTAGGAGCCTAACGTCGTAACTAGAAACGCTAGTGCTAGCGCCAAAGACTCTAATAACTCTTCGGAAAATCAGCCAGTAATATAATTAAGCTCTAATACGGCTATTCGCCAGCTAAACGACTGGTTGATCGAAGAGGAAAAAGAAGCTTTTTCTGTCTATAAAGACGTTAAGAGACTAGCTTCTATAGCTCTAATAAGCTCTAAAATAGACGAAGATCTAGAAATAGGGCTAATAAAGCTACCTGAAGAGCTAGAGGCTGATAAAATCGTTATTAAACGAGAAAAAGGCCTTTAAATCTATGAGCCTAAAAGCCTTAAAGAGGCTATAGCCTCTCCGTATAAGGACTATTAGCTAAAAGCCATGGAAAAAGAAGCTAATTCCCTAGAAAGTCATAATACTTGGGAAATAGTGCCAAAAGACGCTAGTAAGGCTTATAAGCCTTTAAAAACGAGGTGGGTATATAAAATTAAAGAATCACCTAATTTCTTTAAATTCAAAGCTAGATTCGTCGCTAAAGGGTTCGAGCAACTCTATGGCCTTAACTACGTCGATACGTTCGCTAGCGTAGTAAAACAAATGGCTTGGCGACTAATATTCGCCCTAGCGGTCCTTTATAGTTAGGTTATATAGAAAGTTAATATAATATCAGCTTTTACACAGAGTAATATTAACGTCAACACTCTATATATTGTGCCTCCCGAAGGCATAAACGCCCAAAAATACGCTAGTAAACTACTCCTACTTAATAAAGCCTTATACGGGCTAAAACAGTCAGCTAGGCTCTAGTTTATTACGCTAAAAGAAGTCTTAGTCAAAAAACTCGGCTTTTAAGCCTTGACTACTGAAAGTTGTATCTTAATTAATAAGGAGTAACAGCTTATAGTCTCTATTTACGTAGACGACTTAGTAATAATTGGCCTAAACGTCGATAATATTAAATCCTTTATTTTAGAGCTCAAAAAGCTCTTTAAATTAAAGGATTTGGGGCTAATAAAGGACTACTTGGGCATAAATATCGAGTACAACTTAGACAAAGGTTATATGAAGTTATACTAAGAGAGCTATATTAAGAAAGTGTTAGCGCGGTTTAATATGACTGATTGTAAGCCTAAAGATATACTAATAGATTCAAAGGTTAAATTAAAGCCTAATTCTAATCAGGCTAATAAAGAGGAAATAAATCTATTTTAGTAAATCATAGGCTGCCTCTTGTTTCTTACGCTAGCTACTAGACCTAATATTTGCTACGCGGTAATAAAGCTCGCTCGATTTGCTAGTAACCCTAGCGCCTACTATATAATTGCCCTCAAAAACGTGCTTAGATACCTAAAAGGATCAAAAAGGCTAGGGCTAATCTATAAAAAAAGTCCTAGTCGATATATAAGCGGCTATTGCGACGCCGACTACGCCGGAGATATTAGTACGGCTAAATCGACTAGCGGCTTGAGCTTTTACTTAACTAGTTACTTAATAAGCTAGAAAAGCAAGCTATAAAGTATTATAGCTCAAAGTACGACTGAGGCTGAATATATAGCTATTAATTTGGCTTTTAAAGAGGCTGTTTATATAAAGTAACTTCTAACTAAATTAGGCTATTATATACAGGAAAAATTTCCTGTTTATACAGATAATAACAGCGCTCTCCTATTAGCTAATAACTCTTAATTCCACGAGAGGACTAAGTATATTACCGTTAAATATCACTTCGTTCGCGACCTCATAAACTAAGGCGAAATAGACTTAATTTATATAAAAGGGTCTAAATAAAAAGCCGACGGCTTTACAAAGCCGCTAGACAAGCCTAAATTCGTTAAATTCATAAGGCATTTGAGACTAGCCGAATAGGGCTAAAAATAGAGGAAAATAAACTGTGATTCTAAAGAGCGTATTACGGGTATTTCCTTTCTTATAACTGGCTTACCCTCCGTAAAGGGATATTTCATATATTACATATATTCTTGTAAATACAAGCTCTACTTTAAAGCTAGCTTGTATATAAGCTTATAAAGCTATTACGGCACTTATTAAGAGGGCGTGTTAGATTTTGACTTCGGTAACTCGTGCCGATTCTACGCGAGAATAGCCGGAGTAATCTCTACTGCTTACGCGGACCGGAAATTACTCTCGTATTCGATTACGTAGTCCGTAAGAGCCACGTAATCGATTACGTAGTCGTCGAAGCTTCTAGAGAAGCTAATATTGTATATAACTACCGAAGAGCCCTTATGGCTCTTCTCTCAAGCAAGCAAGCAATTTACTTTGTCTCTAATCACGTGTCCTCACCTACTGCGCTTCCTCTCTTCTGATTGGCTCACCTATTTTCACAATCTTTTATTTCCTTTACCTAGAAATCCATTACTAACCACTTTCGTTGCTAGGATGCATTTCAACACTCATCCAACGCACTGGAGCAAGATATCACCGGTTGTTCGCTCGGCAAAAAACGCTCTGTATTCAAAATCAGAACAGCCGTACAGAAGTCCAAATTCTAGCGAGATCTTCAACAAGATCTGAACATGCACGCAGTCAACTAATATATACAACTGTGCGAAATTAGGAAATGGCGCTATCACCGGAAGAGGTTGTAACTTCATAAGACGGTAGAACAATCTTCCCAACTTGCTCCTCATGTGAATCTAACTGTGCTGTTCGATAGCCAAATACTCGATTGTTAGATTGTGGGCTCGTTTTGCAGAATTTTCCCGGTTTGGTGTGAGACAAGAGGATGTGTCATGGTGGCGGATTTGAACTTTCTTGTTTTTAAAAACTTCACTTGTAGCGCAGTTGTAATGCTCTTGAAAAAGTTCTACAGATCAGTGCTCGCGCGTTTACAGCTTAGTATACTGTCTAGCGATATTTCCTCTCAACCAATCTGCACCTCGTCCTCCGAACTTTCATCTTCCGAGCTTGTTTTCATCATTCGATCATACTGTTCCCTATCTCTCCTCTTCATCTCCACAAGCTCATCATCACTTAGTATACTTTTCCAAGCCATAAAATACATGTCAGCCTTATAGTCGAAACTAGCATACTTCGGATCCAGAAGCCCGTACCCAACCATTCTATCTGTGTTCCAAATGGCGAACCCCAAGCGCCGAAAAGGGTCGAATGTGATATGCTCCAATGGTGATGATGTGATGTTGACGTGAAACCGCCCGTCCGTACCACTGATTTGATGAAAGAAGGCGTAGGTCCAAGACGTGTAATCTTCGAGGGATTTTACGTCTCCGGACTCATAGACAAGAGAAGCAATTTCATATCTAGTATCATCCCTAGATCCGAAGTGCTTGAGATTTTTCCCATCTTCCTTCATGTAATTGATGACCGAACGTATTAGCTCCTTCTCCAGGCGTCCTTCCTGATGGTACAGATCCGGACCATATTCGCAATAGTGCACACCTATCAAATCCCTCAACGTCAGACTTGAAAAGCGTTCGGCGGTCATGAAGCCCATTCTCCAGATACTATTTTCTGGCCAGCGAACTCGCAAAGTCTTGACAGCGTATTTGATCTCGTGGAAGAGTTCCACCCGCCAGAAAGCCCTCAAAACACGCTGCCTCTCGATCCAAGTGATGACGCCCGTGTCACGGACGGGAAAGGGACTTGATTTTGGAGTCTGCACGGACGCAGGGAAATAGTTGCCATCCTCATCTAGCTTATTCTCAAAAAGAAATGTGTCGTCCACCAGATGCGACGGTCTTAACGCCCTGAATCTAGCAAGATAGAAATCTAGGCAACTCGTGGTCAAACAGGCAATCTGTCGATATTTGGCGATGACATGACGCATCGTCCGAATGGAGATAGCCGAAGAAATTCGAACTGATGGGGCTGTCCACCGGGGAGGATCGTAGCGGTGAGATGTAGTTTCGTGTCTGACGAAATCCTCAAAGCTATCGATATCGTGGACCCCGGGAGGAAGAGCAGACTCGCGGACTAACGCGACGATGCGAATGAGAGCGCAAGTGTATTCATGCATCACATAGGACGACGAAGCTGATTGCAACACCGGCTCAAAAATTTCGGTACTAAAGCTGTTAAAAACGCGGAAAGCCGCTGGCGATGCTCTCAGGATGCTGTCGAGAGACTCAAGATCAGGCAAATGAGTCAGTATCGGCAGGAGAAGCTCTGGCGCGAGCCTTTCGAAGTTGGGCTCAAGTGACATGATTGTAGTTCGGTGATGAATGATCCAAGTAGAGATAAGGAAGGATCCAGGAAGTACTCCTGGAAATTTTGGCCCTGGTGAGCTGACTAATAGAGGGGTACCTTTCGAGGCGTCACATGATCACGTTAGTTGCCTGCCGAGATGGTGTAAACAGACAAGCGAGGTCAATGTCCAACACTTGGTGCTAAAGCAACCAACATGACAGAAAGTAAGAGAGAAGACGTCTCAAAGGTTCATTAAGTCAAAATCCAAATGAAACAGGTGTGTTTTGGAATTCTTCAAGGTATTTCACAAAGTGCCTACTGAGACGGGCCATGACCCCAACTCTTAGTCTCAAAGGAAATTAGATTTATAAAATAAACGCGCCTCCTTAAGCAGTTTCGGAGTTACGATACAGAGCAAAGAGACGAAGTAGAGCACTAGGGAGAGACTAAAGGTACGGAAACACGATATGGCTAGTAGAAGCGGCAGCCAAAGAGCCTAATACACTATCAAAGGATAAAGCAAAGCACTCCTACTTAACACTTGTGTAAATAGTCGTAGATAAGAGCCAGACCGTCCAGTGGAGGAGGTTACTAGTCACTATAAAGTGATAAAGTGAAGTGCGAATTACCAAAAGCGGTAACGCGCACTTCGGCAACTGGCGCCGAAGCTGGACCATGCCGGCATAAGTCCCCACCCCCCAATTCCGCGCACCCCCCCTATTCCGCGCACCCCGCAATTTTACCACCACTTATAAACAACACTTAATAACTCTATAACGCTTCAATTTCTATATAATCTTCTATAGTATTAGAATCTCTTATTGAATCTGAATTAATAGGTACAATTTCTTGATCTCTAGCTGCGATTTGAGCTCTTTAAATAGCCTGAATATTTGCAAACTTAGAATTTAGGCTAGTTTGTACCTTCCGCTTTTTCCGTGGCTGTAATTAATCTAATTTAGCCTCTAATTACTATATCTTCATCTCTACTTGGCTAAGAGCGAAGTCCTTTTAATCAAAAGCCTTAATAGCTTTTTTAAAGAGTAGTCGATATATTAAAAGGTTATCATGTGATAATTTAGACAAAGTGTTGAGTTATAACCTGAATTCTTTGCTAGCCTTCGGCGTAAACCACACAATTAATGATTCCTCTACTTCCTTAATAGTCTAAAGGTCCTCCGGGGCATCGATTTCTAGCTCCTGATTACTATTCTCTAATAGTAATCGGTTTATTAGTGGTTTTGTTATACTCACTAGCCAGAGACTAATAGCTCTCCAGCTAGCTCTAATATTTATACCCGTTAAGCTCTCTTGCCGTGCCTTATAATAGTATATTAAGAAGTTACGCTTGCTAATTAAGGTAGAATCAGTCATTAATGTTAATAAATTGAGGTGTTTCTAATAAGATACCTTAAGAGGAGAAAAAATCGATAAATCCAAAGGTTATAAGACGTGTGACGTGTATACAGGTAAAAACAACAAAAATATATTATATTCTAAGCACTTCCACATAAATTCCGTAGTCTCATGACTTCTGTGGCCGTCTAAGACAAGTAATCGTGGTTCTTAGTCACGTAGTTACGTTTAAGGGATAAAGACCTTTTTAAGCCACTCTAATGCGGTAGCGTTATCTATTTATCTATTCTCTGTTACTGTGAATAGCTAGTCCTTAAATAAGTTAATATCTACTAGGAACTACTATTGCTGGACCGATTTTCCTTTATATATTACAAGTGGGGTAGTTTTGCGGCTAATAGCAGAGATATATTTAATAAAGGAGGTCTAATTCCGGGAACTAGGCTGTTTTCGCTGAACAAGACGTCGATTTACATAGCTAATAACTAAGCTATTAACTCTAAAGCCTTCCATAATTCCTGCTTTAGCTATATTCCATCGATTTTCAGGTAGAATTACCTTAATAGCTAGGATCTGTAGTTTGTAGAACTATAGCTTAATAACATTAGATGTCGCGTTATTAACACGTATAGAATCAATAGAATATTGCTTCTTAGTACTTAGGACAAGATTCCGCTTGAAAAACTACTATACCCATCGTTTTCCGAGTAGTATAAGGTCTCCTTGAAGTACACAAAGCCGGTTCCTAAAAAGCCGTACTTACGCATAAGTAACACTAAACCCCAATGTCTCCTAAGTTAAAATCTAGCGTGTAAAACGCTCTTCTAACACTGTAAGTAGCCTCTATAAATAACTAGTAGCTTGTTAATAGGTGGTTGTATTGTAATATCGGCCCTGGAGAGTAGACTCTAGTATGCCCCATTCTTTTGCGGCCTGTCGCAAGGACTTGCCATTTTTAATCGTATAAAGGGCCAAAACCACGTCGTCTTCAGTATATTTTGGCATAATAATCGTCTTAACTAATATTCCAAAAATTAAGAAAATTGATAAGAGAATAAGATAATTATTAATTATTAAAAGTAAGTAGGTAAAAAAGCGGTGTACTAAGCGAGGTGCGCGGAATGGGGGGGTGGGGACTTAGCAGTCCTCCGGTGGACAGCTAGAACCGAGTATGAATAAATGAATGAATGAAGACCCTCAGTGATTGGCCTAGCCTTTACTTCAAGAGCAGTAGCCAACAAGATCACGGGATTCAAGATCAACCACGACATTATCTCCGATCACCACGCCTCACAGATCACAATCAAGGCTAGCAACGAACCGACAGTTGCAAACCCTACCCAGCAAACCAGATACAATACTAGGAAAGCAGACTGGAAGTTGTTCCAAGAGAGCCTGATCACTAAGGCCAATGCATCATTTACTCCCAACTCTGAATAACTCAATTACCTGCCAAACGTGGAACACTCAAAAGCTATTCTTGAGAGGGACATCTTCACTAGCTACGACACTACCTCCAGACTAGAAGCCCTTGCCAGCACACTCACCGGGATCATCACAGACGCAGCCGACGAAGCCATCCCAAGAATTACGCTTGGACCTCAATCCAAGCCATGGTGGACCGACGAGCTCAAAGAAAAGCGCACTTACATGCGACACCAGCAAAGAAGTATTGAGCCTACAATCCATTCAACAATCCAAGCATACAACACAGCCAGAAATAGCTACTGCGAAGCTATCAAGAAAGCTAAGAGAGATCACTGGAACTCGTTTCTTGAAAAAGAAGACCCTCAATCCATCTTCAAAGCAATGAAATATACAGCAAGCAACCGAGTACAGCGCATCCCGGCAATCTCTAACAAGAGAGGTGAGCTCCAAACTTCTTTCAACCAGAAATGCGCAGCCTTCCGAGACACACTCTTTCCTCCACCACCAGTAGCACAAAAACCCTCGTGGACAGAGTACCCAAATGAGTCTGGCCAATGGGACTGGCCTATACTCTCCACAGCCAAGCTCAACTATGCTTGCTCATCTGAAATACAATCAAAATCCCCTGGACCAGATGGCATCACCCAAGAAATCATCACCAAAGTATACGCAGCTATTCCAAGCGTATGTATAAAGGTCAACAGCAGCATGATTCAAATAAAGTACCAACCGAGATGCTGGAAACAAGCAACAGGAGCCATTTTAGCAAAACCCAACAAAGAAAACTACGCTTTACCCAAAGCGTACCGAATCATCACCCGCCTTAATTGCCTTGGAAAAGTAGCTGAGAGAATGGTCGCACAAAGACTCAGCTATTTAGCTGAAACAACTGACCTTATTCACTCATCACAAATGGGAGGAAGACTCAAGAAATCTGCAGTCGACGCAGCCCTTCTACTGACTAATAAGATTAAAGAAAACAAGAAAAGCAACTGGAAGACATCAACGCTATTTATGGATGTCAAAAGAGCCTATGACCACGTGGCGAAATACAAATTCCTCTATATTCTCCAAAAGCTCGAGCTACCAATCAATATGATCTCATGGGTAGCAACATTCCTCGAAAACAGACTATTAAGGCTAGACTTCGATGGACAGATACAGAACTTCTCATCAACTAACACCGGAGTTCCTCAGGGAAGCCCTGTATCCCCGATACTCTTCCTCATATACGATCTCTTCGAATCCAAACAAATCACGTGGTTATCATATGTTGACGACCTCTCACTCACTACCGCTTCCAACTCATGGAAAAAGAACATCAAAATACTTGAAAAAATGGCAAAAGAGCTCCACAAACTCGCGGCAAACAACCAAATAGCATTCGACCTAGAGAAAACAGACCTAATACACTGGTCCACCTCAGGAAAAGCGACAAACTTCACCCTCACTTTACCTAATCAATACGTACTGACTCCCCTGAAGACAATCAAATGGCTCGGCATCTACTTCGATGCCGGACTATCTTTCAAAGAACACGTGGCAACCAAGATAGCCAAAGCTAAGGGAGCTCTCTTCAGGATGGAGAGGCTAGCCAATTGCGGACGAGGCCCTACCAGCTAGTTTACAACAGTGAATTAGAAGGGGCCACCATAGCAATGGAATACGCCGCTTCAATAGCCAAATCCGGCCTAGAGTTCTATATTAACACAGACAACCAAGCAGGAATATGGAGGCTCAAAACACCATCTGACAACCCAGGCCAAGCGTGCCAGATTAGAGCTATTCAAGCTGGCAAAACTATTCAAAACAAGGGCGCCAACGCCACAATCCACTGGGTCCCAGGACACAAAGACATACAAGGCAACGAAAGAGCTGACTGCCTTACAAAAGCAGCTACAAAGGCCCGCCCTTCAACACACGTCTGCAGCCTAGCCTGGGTGGGCATGTAAATTAAAAAACTCAAAAACCTGGAATAGTCAGCAAAACTAGCCGCCGACAAACCACCCCCCTACGATAGGTACTCTTACCGCAACAAATTCGAGTGGAAAATCATCTCTAAACCAAGAATCCCCCCGGGCACTCCCCGACAAACAGCAAGCGCGTTCTACCAGCTGAAACTAGGGCACGGATACTACAAAGCCTACCTATACAAGCACCATCACGTGGAAAATAACAGATACAAGTGTGGAATAAAGGAAACACTAGACCACCTACTACTAAGCTGCCTAGAAATAGGGGATGAGAGAAGAGAGATAATAAAACAACTCAAGCTCAACCAACCCCTTACTCTAGACCTTCTTTTAATACCACTGCAGGCATTCAGGCCACCATCAACTTCCTCAAAGCAAGAAAGATATCCACAAGGGCATGGCACTTAAGTAGATAGGAGGAAATAGACAAAGATACAGTATACACTTAACCAAGCCCAGAAACGGCACCTTTCAACTTTCCTTTTTCCAATTAGGGTACGACCCTCACTAGCTCTCAGACCCCCACCCGAAGAGACCTCCACCTGTATCACAATTTTGTACTTTAACAATTAGAACAGTAGAGTCTGCAAAGATCTACCATGCTCAATAGTCTCAGACTCTCATAGCATGAAAAAATGGAATAATAATAATGATTCGTATTGTTAGGAAGTGACTCGATATTATCTCTTTGAAGTTGTGCTAAGTTTGGTATGGCTAACTTACAATATATTTGCCCTTGATCTAAAATTAGCACAGTTACTAATTTCTGGCGACGTGAGGTGGCTGTAGAAGTACAAATATTCCAACTTTTCTCTGTTGTTTCTTGATAACAAAGCAGGTCAGGTGATCCGCACCCATCACAGCAGTCGCCAATGCTATGTATTGCTCCAATGCCATGCTGGAAGCGCCCTTATCTGTAGCCAGTGTATTAGATAGTATTTGGGATATAGTAATAAATATTACTATATATTGATATTACGATATCATATGATATTGTGACCGTATCATATCCCATAACTTCATATGGTCGCCATATAATATCGCAATCCGTAATATGGCCATATATGACCGTATTGAGGCTAGAAATATACGTGATTTTTGGGGCTCAACAAATGAAATAAGGGTCAAATATCCACCTTCAAGGCAGTTGATTATTGTCACCGCTGCACGTGTCATGATCACGTGGAAAATACCAGGCACATGCAAAGCTTCAAAGGCGATTATAAGGTCTAATAGAAGCCTACAGCATGTGGTCTCAAGCCATGTGACTTAATTCTCCCGTCTAACCCCAAAGGAATAGGGCTCCTAAGAGCAGCCACCTGTATTGGTATTACGTGGGTTATATGGCCATGTATATTACTATATATGGCCTATATTATATCAGCCTCATATGATATGACCAAAGTTCAGACCGTATCATATGTGATATAGCCTCCGAAAGTTTGACTATATATAGTAATATCACACTATCTAACACATTGTCTGTAGCATCTGTCTCAGAATGAGGTCCGTTAAACGTTCCAGAATAAATACGTATCCTGCTGCGGAATTCTTTTATAACTTGCCAGAGTATACTCTCCGTAACTACACCTCAATCACGGTCGTCTCCTTAGAAAACACCATGTACGACTTCTTTGAAAGCCCCGAATCGAGGCCAGCATCCTGCTAATGATATCTCCGCAGCAAAAACTTAACAGGAGTCGCGCAGTTTCTCCTCCCAGATGAGGTTTCTAATTCTGATCAAGTCTATCAGAGCTCGGTTGCAATGCTGGTCAGGATTGCCTCCATATACGATATCCAGCGGCGGAGGCGGCCTGAATATCCGAAGCGCAATCGTCCGAAGTCTGTTGCTACGTCTTAATCCTAAATTTCAGCGGAGTGTGCAATGCAAGGGAATGATGTCTGAGCTGGAAATCCCAGTTCGTTTGCTACTAGTCCAGAAGCCATTACTGTGTCTGAACTTGCCGTATCATCTCAGCAGTGTCTCGTGTGGTTCGCAACGTAGAATATTCGGGATACCGAAAAGTGCTGATATTATCGAACTCGTGTTCATTAGCGAGTGAAAATTTTCCATAGGTAAATTCGTGACCAAGTATATCTGCAGTAACTGCTTAGCCGCACTCGGTATGGCAATTATTGCAAAGAAAAATATAGGGATACTTGTACGCAGCTTTGTCAAGAATGATTTAAGCCCATTTGTCGCAAAGGAAGCGAATAGTCAAGGAGTTCGACTCTCTCCGGAGGTGGTAATCCGTCATAGTTGCAATTGTTTAAATAGATCGCGTGGTTACGTAGAGAGATGGTATGATTATATAGACAGATAGTGTAGATACTTAGGCAGAGAGTGTGGTTTCTGGAGGCGAATTTGCTAAGAACAGTGACCTTGACAAAATAGCATCATATAGGCAAGATGTACTCACGAGTATCTGTTCTGAAGGCAACCTTTTGTCTTTAGAACTCTATATCGTGTGTTGATTTATAATCGGTGCCTCTAGTTGTTTCTAGTACCTTCACTTAGTTAGTCACATGACTAAAGAACTCTAGAAACCTCTAGTAACTATTTTAGCTTTATAATAGCTTTATACTAAAGCCCGGAAGGTTCTAAGAGCCTAGAAATCGTGTAATGAAAGAGCCTTAAGCTCTCGAGTAGTCGTAACTCAAGCAATTCAAGAATCGTTCTTTATCACGTGTTATTTGTTTACTTCCTCACTCGATATTCGCCTATTCCACATCGTGTAACAAGAATTGGAGAAACAAGTAGAAGAGCACCTTGTGAACAGGTCAATGCCATCTTCTTCCCTAGGTAATTAGTCGGCAGCTAGTCGTATTAAGAAATGCCCAGAATAGCGCTTCCATGGCTGGCAAATCAAGTCCAACGCTCCAGGTGTCCGGCCGTTTTTGGTATTGTTAGAGTTGAAATCGTCGTTCTTTATAACACTCCAGCCATATCACTGGTCTTAGGACGACAACCACGGATTACAAGTTTAGAAGATCGGAAGGTAGCGACCACGAGCTGGGGAATACTGAGTTCAACACCACAGAAGATAGCTTCTACAGAAGTGCTAAGGACAGCACTGAGGATAAGGTTACCAGTTATGTGATTAGAATAGTAGTTTATCTCGTCCCGTAGCCCTTGGGAGGTTGCGTGAGCCGCTGCGTGACCACGCCCAGACGTTGAAAGGATTCAAGTAATCAACCCACCCTCACCGCGGCGCTCAGTTCACCCCATTTCTCTACCGTCTCCCACATCACGTCGACGCCCCACATGTACAACTGCCACTGCTGGTCGCGCCACTTGTCCCCCGTGTCCGCTTCGCCAGCCCCTTGCTTGCGTCTGGCTTCTCGTATGGCCAAGTCTCTCTTCTCTTGCTCGGGACCATCTGGAAGGTGCAAGCTTTTCCCCGTGCCCGACGCACTCGCCGCAATCTTCTCCGCTCGCTCTTTCCTGACCGCCTCGAATACGCTGAGGGCAAGTCGGACGTCCGACGTACACGTAAGAGCAGCCGCCAGTACCGCAGCATCCTCGATGCCGTTTGCCGCCCCTTGGGCGACGTATGGAAGCATCGGGTGACAGGCATCACCGATGAGCGCAACACTACCCTGAACCCATGTAGGTAACGGCGAGTACGCGTTGAGCGCCCACTCCATGATTTCCGCCTCGCCCTCCTCACTCTCTTTCGCTTCCCCGGCGTAGCTCAGCCACTTTCTTATCGCGGGAGACCAGCTGCGGTAAAAGTTCATCATCTCTCTCCGGTCGCCGGTCGTGGTCCAAACATCCTCTACGGTATTAGTAGTCATCTTGGCCGGGTGAATGAGCACCATATTGTACAGCTTCTTCTTTCTCAGTGGGTAAGCCATGATGTGCCCTCCGGGTCCCATGTAGCGCATCGCCACGTCGGCTTCTAGCATGGCCAGCAATTCTGGATCATGCTGGATCTTTTCCCGAGGGATGAGCAGCCTGTACGCTGCATCTCCTGTCGGAAGAGGCCGGTCTTCGTCCGCATAGCCACCCGCCAGGGCCATCTGCTTCCTACAGGCAGACCGTATGCCGTCGGCAGCTACGACCATGTCGCCTGTAAACCAAGCTCTCTCATTTGTCTTGCCAACTCTGGTTTTCACCTTCGGGGCGAAGCTTGAGTCGACTGCTATTACGCTGTGATGTGTCAGACTATGTGACACTCCAACTGGCAGCTTCAGAGATGGAAAGCTCCTTCTATGGCCAACACGTGGCCCCTAATCGCGGATTCATGGTCCAAAGGGGGGTACCTACGTGTGCGATGTGAGGATACGACATCCATTCTCCCGCACGGCCTTGAGGAGTATGCGATACAGATCTCCTCGGTGTATGACTCCCATCGGCGCCCCGTACGTACGCCCGATGGAGGGCATCATCGGTGAGTGGTTGAGCTCTTCGTCGCTATCATAGCGCCTGCATAGCCAAGTCAGCTTCCAACGTGGCCAGACATATGAGGCACGCTGGCGTAGCGTTGGTGCACCTAGAAGGCTCACCTGATACTAACTCCTGAGAGAACAGAAGTGTGCTCCATCACTTCAGTTAAAACGCCAAGCCTGTGAAGAATGCGAGTGGCATTTGGAGCCAGCTGTATTCCGGCCCCGATTTCGGCCAGCTCGGACGCCCTCTCCAGTATGGTAACAGAGTGGCCAGTTTGAGAGAGTGCCAGACCGGCCGAGAGTCCCGCAATGCCTGCGCCAACGATGATGATATCGAGAGACCTAACGGCCTGGCGATGCGAGTAGGGATAGTCATCTCGAAGGTCTTCCATTGCAGATTACTATATAATAACAGGCTAGATGATCTATTCGCTTCCCTGGGCCGAGTAGATGTATGCGTAAGATGAGAAGTGCAATCGTCAACGACTGTGAATTAAGCGAAGGATGGACTGGAGTAGCTATACTGCTAGTCGGATTTCATCTTCACGACTTGATGGCACCGCATTAGGCAGCGGCTTATTAGTGATGCTGCGTCCCTTGCATCCAGCTCAGTAGTGAGAGAGGAATACGCCCAGCCCCCCACCCTGGAAGGGCGTAGCCGACTAGGGTGATCTCAGAAATTGAACGTGTCCTCAAAGTATACCCTTATAGAGCGGAGCGGAGAACCCGCATCATGAAGGGGCCCTTGATAGGACAGAAAGAAACCTAGATGTCAGCCACCACGACGTGACTCGTATAACACTATAGGTAGCCCACAATATACCTTGATTCACATCGCGTGCTAATGCAACGAGGGCCATTGAAAAGTGGCAAAGGTGGGCACAGGTAAGCACTATTACGATACGAGGATGCTTTTCCACTCCAAACTGATCGCCAGGGCGCTACGCCGCCGGGACGGAAGTGAGCTTCAACCAACTCGAGTCTAGAAGTAGGATACGGCCTACTCACTGGGTCAGGAAAGTCGAGATCGAATTCCTATGAGAGTCCGATCGAGACATTGAAGTTACAGCGACTACGTATAGACACTTGAAGGTGGTGAAATCAGACTGTATTAGGCTATCGTATCCAGAAGAGTAGACATCTACCCATCTTTCTACTTTGCGCAACGCATCGCGGCTACATTTTGCACACAACTCTATATACTTACGGCTACAAACGTTTGATTTGGAGACTACGAGGTGGCCGAATGCGACGAGACACTCGCTTCTACTTCGAGGCCGCCAAAGCATCTGACTAGGTTAGAGGCCGGAAAGTAGAGGAGTTCTGGACTGAGTTCATCGAGACTTTCTCAGCCGGATGCTCATCTCTCGGTCGGGAGACATGGCAATGAACCCGGCAAACCTCTTGTCGTCCTGTGCCGGTCTGTCGGACCTAGACCCGTCGAGGTTTTTCCACTCGACGAACTCGATGTCAAACTTGGTGATCATGACGGCTATTGCCAACAAAATCTCTTGTTTCGCAAAGTGGCGTCCGGGGCACATCACATAGCCACCGCCTGTGTGGAACAGCGTCAGCAATCGTCAGTCAGTCACTCGACCAGCTCCTGGTTCCTGCAGGCCAACGTGCGCCGGAGTTGGGGCTCTTTATGCGAGGGAAGGCCAACGTACCGTAAGGGAAGAAGGAGCTTGGCCGACCCTTCATCGAAAACTGCGGATGCGTGGTGACCTTCCCGGTAGCTTCGTCCGTCTTTTCCACGTACTTGACATGTCGCCACGCCCAGAACTCGGATGCAGGGTGTCCCTCGGCCCCCCAGACAGCTTCCTCAAAGTGTGCAATCTGCGAGCACGTCTGAATCAACGAACCCTTTTCGAGATGATACCCGTCGATCTCGATGGGCTCCATTGCCTCGCGGGTGACGTTAAAGGACACGTGCATGCGCATGATCTCAACATAAAACGACTGCATAAGGGGCATGCTGATGAGCCTTTGCGCGTCTAGGTGGCGCGTCCCGGTATCTGGATCGGTCACGTAAGTCTGCAGCACCTCGTTCCGCGCCGCCTGCAGAAGAGACGGGTCTCTGATCAGCTCATACATCGCCCATGCTGTGATAGGCACCGTGTTTCCGTTGAGTCTGCGCAGAAGAGTCAGCTCATCAGGTAGGAGTCCCAGGGGAAACGAAAAGAGAAAGAAAAAGCAGAGTGTGCTCACCCGAACAGTGAAGCCAATGTGTGTCCTGCGGCAGCTTGGTCGGAAAACCCGCCTTCCCGAAGCCACTTTGCAGTCTCGCGAGACAGTCGCGACCCGAAATGCGGCTCCCAAGCTGAGTCGGCGTCCGCGCCGTCCCAGTCAAAGTTCTCCCAGGCCGAGTCGATGTGATTTCGTGTCATCTTGTGCAGTCGGTCCTTGATTCTGACAGAAGAGCGCTGCATGAAGTTCGGCAGGCCCCAGACCAGAGTACCCGCAACATCGTCAAACTCCCAATAGCATTCGAGGAAGCCGGGGTTGAGATCGATAATCTGCGAGCCAAACAGTGAGATGATGGCGCTCTCCGCCATCGCAGTCTTGAGAAGGCCAAACAAGCCAACCGTAGTCCACTCCGCTGTCGTCTGCCTATCGAGCCGCTGCGAGAATAACTTCTGGAACGACTGGGCCAGGGCATCGGAGTACGTTCGGTTGGTCAGGTACTCTGCATACACGTGGTCGTGTCCCAGCCAGTACCGCTGGTCCTCGCGAGTGTTCTCCGTCCCCGGAGCCGGAGTCTTTAGCCTTCCGGACCTGTCGCTGGCGAACTTGTGAATTTCCTCCTTGGTCATCCCCCAGTGCTTGTCCATCAGGGTCAGTTGGAGGAAGTTCCCATTCAGTATATGGGGCGAACCGAAGACCCGTTGTACATTCTTCGGGCCCGTGACTATGTACGCGGTCCGCAAGCCGACGTGGAACGCGACGATGTTGCCCTTTGTTGCCTCCAAAGTTGTGCTGCAACGGTGTCTCGTTAGTATCAAGTAGGTAGTCTGAGTGGGCGAGGGCATCTATCTTACGTCACCCGATCCATGAACCTGCCGGCGTCGGTCAAGTACTGGATCGTGTTGGAAACATAGGGAATGGTGTCCTTGAGACGAGGGGGGTACCGCTTCGCGTTGGGCGACCGCAGGAGGGAGGCCAGGAACGCACCGAACACGCCGACGACGAGAAGTACTCTCACGTGGCCGACAAAGTAGTCGAAAATTGAGTGGATCGAAGCCATGGTGGTGCAATCGCTAGAACAAACGATGAAAAAGTCGAATAGTAACGCGTTGACAAATCTATATAATGCGCAAGGTTAAGATGATCTGAGTTGGATAATCGCATATTGGCTCTCCGGGCGTTACGTTGTAAAGGGGCCTCGAGAAGTTCATCATTGAAGGCTTAAGCGATCGAGCACGCTTTCTAGAAAAGAGGCAAACGCCCGGATGGCCTATCTCATAGTGCCTATGCCACGTCTTTTTTTTCTCGTTAATACAAGGCCGCCGTATTATTATTCTGCATATGAGAAATTAGTTCGTCTTAGTTGTGGGTATGTTTTCTTATACCACGGAAACGAAGTGCACTAATAAGAAAGTGACTGGAGTAAGCAGGTGGTAAGAAAGACACAGGGTAGACGCCTACGCGCTCCAATGACACTTTGTCCCTATCCTAATTGGGCCTAAGAGCAACAGCACGCGTCACAGATTAAGCCTAATGCGGCCCGACCCGCGATGGCTGTGTGGTCCTTTTCACGTGCCTGTCACAATGGGTGTCCCTTGCCTACGCTCAGACAACGTGTCAGCACAGCCCAGCCCCGTCTACTTGGTACCTCCCCCCCATAAGAACAACCCCTGTCTTCGTTCTAGCTTCTAGACGAACTGGCTTACCCATGTCCATTGGCTGGCTGCCTTTAGCCGTGGAAGACTGCACATCAGATATTCCATTAATCAAAGTGATAAGAAATCCCCACTGACTCCCCTAGGGCTCTAGGCTCCCAGGTTTCTTTGACATCAATGAGATGCTTGCAAGGGTGATCAGTCGGGGCTGCTAGGATGTGTTCCGGGCGGCTATGGTGTCAAAACCCATCCGGAGCAAGCTGCATGACATAGACGGGGTACACCCCAATTGGATTAGCATCGAAAAGTACAGGACATGGGCGTATCGTTGTCTGCCTGGTGGCACTTCTGGCACCCCTCCTATCCCCTGGCGAAAATGGTGGGGGGATCCTACGGGCAGCACCGCATCAGCCGCGTAGAGGCAATATTTTTCAAGACGCACGAGGAAGGAAGAACCGGCATTATGCCGCCGCATTCAATGGCTGTTTCGAGACCTTAGCCCGGGGGTGGATACCGCCCAGAGAACCCGGATATTGCAGCGGCAGTTCCTATGTGATTTGCACCGAAACGGTTTCTCGAGAGCTGGCGGTTTTGCGACTTTGGGACGATTTATAGTGAAATGGTGAGTTCATTAGACAATAACAACACAAAGACGGAGTACGCGTGTTGGTTTCTCTACGATGGCATTATAGAAACAGGAGACAGTTCAATGCGGGGCCATCTTAAGATCCAAAACAGCGTGATATAATTGTCTGCAATCTAACTCTAGAGCTTGGAAAGCAAGAAGCCATCGTTCTGGAGGGTTTGGAAGATCTGCTCCGTATCGTACTTCTGAGAAATCTGCACCAACTTGGCCACGTTCTCGACCCCATACGATGCAAGAGGGTTCTGGTCTCGCGAGGCGTCGTTCATATACTGGAACGGCAGGTACACACCGCGCTCTTGTCCAAGCTTCTTCCACTGGTCCGTGAACTTGATCGACACTGAGCGCACGAGGTCGTCATCCTCTTCGTTTTCCCAGTCTATCAACGTCGTCCACCCTGTAGAAGTTAGCCTCCGGTTGCTGCTGAGCGCTTTCCGGTGTGAAGTGGACATGTATACTGACATTGCTGGTTTCCTAGTTCGATACCCAAGGGATTGCCACCCTTGTCGATCCCTTGTCGAATCAGGCCGTCGCCAATGTGCTGGAGGGCAAAAGTTTGGTTCGCGCCTGTTTCGTTGTGAATGGCCATTGCTCGCTCCCTCCAGAATGTGTACATCTCCTTGGTGAACTCTGTATCGATTCGCGAGCTGGCACCTCTGTAGTCATGACTGGAGATGCGAGTGGTCAGTGGATGAAGATTTAGCTCTATACGCGTGGCTGGTCCTTACCGGGCGGTGGTACTCGGGTAAGATGCACTCAAGATGTTGTACACGGAAGAGAATGTAGTGTTGATGGCGGGAACTACAACTTGCAGCGGCTGCAGATGGTCGAAAGGAGCAAAGGCCTTGGGCGAATCGGCGGGCTCAGAGTACACCAAGCCGACGGTAATATAGTCCAGGCTGATGTCGAAAGCCACGCTCGCTTTAGTGTCAGATGCACCGTCCTTCTGCCACTGGTCAAAGGCCTCCAGGAGCTCGAATGCTTGGTCCGTCGAGTATATCTGTACTTTACCCCAGATCTCAAGCACCGGTATGGTGTACAGATCGAACCGAGTGACCACACCAAAGTTGGGACCGCCACCCTTCAATGCCCAAAAGAGATCGGCATTCTGGCCGGAGGAGGCGTTGGCGATTGTTCCATTCGATAGAACAACCTACATAGAGGTATGAGTCAGTAACGGCCTGAGACCGTGGCGAGTTCTCAGTTGATAGTTGACACGCACCTCGAAGTTCTTCGCATTGTCCACGGCGAGGCCAAACTGTCCCGAGGTGTAGAAATAACCACCTACACATAGTTAGACGAGTGAGGTACACGTTAGTCGGTGTTACGAACCACCTAGGAGCAGTCCCCCTATTCCGACTTGTCCAAGCCGTCCTCCCTGGACGGAAACGCCCTGGGCATTGAGCGTCGTCATGGCATCTCCCCAGCGCCCTCCAGGGCCTAGACTGGCCACTTTGGCATCGCTGGACAAAGAAATGGAGTTCAGGCGTTGCAGGTCCAAGAGGATGCCCTCACTCCCGATGCTAGACCAACCCGGATTGGGTGAGTGACCGCCGCTTCTAACGGCAAATTTGACGTGGAAGTAGGTGATGATTTTCATGGAGGTTGACACATCGTTTGCGTCTCTGGGCTGGATGATGCAGGACGGGTAGGAATAGCATGTTTCGGACCTGCTCTGCATTAAAAGACCTGTCTACGCAAGTCATGGGATGCAACCTACCAGTTTTCATCCACGACCGTCTGATTAAGGGGCGTCGTGTCTACCTGTGCTGCTCCAAGAGACTCTTGCGCCGTCTGGCAGGCGACCGTCAGGGCTTCGACCGAGTTCGAGATATTGGCAGATTTGTCCCCCAGAGTCCGGACTGCAAGCTCGGACAGACCAATACTTTTGCCAAAAACTGCAAAGGCAGCGTTCGTTCTAGCCAAAATCTGCCCATCGTTGGCGCGGGTGGAGGTAGAAAGCGCGAGAATGCAAGGCGCAAAAAGCGACCCGGCGAGATAGTAACGGAGCGGCTGCATTATAACGTCTTGTTAGAGTCCACAAGCAATACGCCAGAAGATTGATCGGCCGAATTTACTTTGACACTGAAGTTTGGTCATCATCTCCCTTTCCGTTCGAGGCCTGCAGACATATATTCGGATAACGCAAGGGGGGAGGGGCACATTCGCTTAGCAAGAGCAGGGTATATATACAACACGCCCCTGTCGATACCCTTTCCTGCTAGTAAGCAGGCCGCCGTCATAATTAGCTTCCGAAAGGAGACAAGAGCTAGCGCCCGCCTGTTGGTTCCGAGACATTCCTTCGTTCTTGTTTATGTCAGTGATCCTCACGAATCGTTCCCCTCCTACCGTACAACTCACCTCTTCTTTCACCATCAGGATCCTTGACGCAGCGAGTCATCATGGCAGCCGACCAGCAGTTCGGCATTACACCCGAGAAGCAGGCGAGCCTGCCGCGCTTCTTCTACAATCAGCTTACTGTTACACCCGCCGAGGTGCGCGATGTGAACCTCAAAGGAAAGACAGCTATCGTGACGGGTGCGAACTCGGGCGTTGGCTTTGAGTGCAGCCGTCAGCTGCTGGATCTCGGACTGAGCAAGCTCATCCTCGCAGTTCGCAGCGAGGAGAAGGGCAAGATTGCTTTGGCCAAGCTATTGGAGGGCCGCACCCTTGCTGCCAACGCTGTCGAGATCTGGCTGATTGACTTTTCCGTCTACGACTCGGTCGTCTCGTTCGCAAAACGTGCCATGAGCCTCGACCGTCTTGATATTGTCATTCTCAGCGTCGGCATCTTCCCGGGAACGCGCACCTTCAATGAGCGCACCAAGCACGATGAGATCATTCAAGTCAACTACTTATCCACCGCCCTTCTGGCAGTCCTGCTCCTTCCGGTCTGCAAGGCCAAGAAGAACAGTCAGCCGACTCGCGTCACCTTTGTGTCGTCTGAGGTGTCCGCTTGGACGGGGTTCAAGGAGAAGGGGGAAGACCCCTTGTTGCCTGCCCTTGATAAGCCGGGCAAGATCGATCTGCTGGACCGGATGATGGTCTCGAAGCTGCTCGGTCAACTCTTCATCGCCAAACTTGCAAAGCTCGTGCCCCCGACGGTGGCTGTTATCAACTCAGCTTCGCCCGCAGGGCTGCACGACACCGGCTTCAGCAAGGACCACGAACAGGGCGTGATTGGCGCTATCGGAAAGTCGGTCTTACGACGCATCTATTACACGTCTGCGGTCGGCTCCCGGACAGTGGTCGACGCCGCTGTCCATCATGGAGCGGAAAGCCATGGCCAGTTCTTCTCGTTCCAAAAGATGGTGCCGTAAGTCCTCCCCAAACACAACAATCATGGCCTTGCTCGCCCGCCGATCGTTTGACTGACAACATGCTGCAGTATGGCTCCTATCGTCTACTCGTCGGAGGGCCAAGAGATCGGGGAACGTCTCTGGAAGGAAACCATGGCCGAGTTCTCGTTTGCACCAGTAGAGACAATTCTGAAGGAGATTAGCAATTGACATGGATACATGTACGTGTTCGAGGAGGCCAAGATGCCTCTGGTTAATTTCAGGGCTCGCTACCTGAGTGTTACTGGGTGCTTTCGTTTATACAGTCACTATTGCAGAACTACATTTTATACCCATCATCTGTGCGTTTTTGTACGAAGAGGCCTATGGAGGACGGTAAGATATACACATCGGCTTAATCAATACTTGAAAGAACCCGCCGTGATGGCGATCGACCTCGCCTCGGTATGCCCGTGGTGCACGTTAGGGTCCCAAATATAACACGAATGCATCGGAACGAGCTTTTCATAACGCCTTTGATTCGTACTCGGCAGCTTGACCAAGGTGTTCTGTATATAGAGAGTTTTAGCTATGCCATTTTGGTTCTATCTGCAAAACGCCTCTGGAAATAGGATGTTTCCATCTTCTGGCAGGCCAGCTCCCAATCCCCAGTCCACTTGCGGTAGAAAGGCTGGTACCCGAGCATGCCGCCGATCCATCTTCCCACAACGACGCCCAAGACCTGCGAGATGGTCTGGCCGAAAGGCACCCACCAAGGAAACGAAACATAGGTACCGCCAGCGTCGAATGTCTACGCGACTGATAAGCACGGGAGCTCATGCTGTTTACGGTAGGCAGGGTGAGAGGAGATGGCCACTTACGCTGAAAAGCTGTACGAGAGAGAGCTTGGCGCCGTTGACCACCACGTCGTCCTGGTATCTGTACCAGTTCTCGAAGAAGACTGGGTTGAGCTCGAAAACACTATTGGTCATCTCGCCCGAGAGTAGGAACTTGACGACGGTCTCCCCGTCGTCCTGGCGTGGCAGCGACAGCGGGTACGACCGGTGGTTCACGTAGGGCTTAATGCCCACAGGCCCGTCGCCCGGCGACAGTACGTGCTCCTTGCCGTCAAGTTCCAGTACCATCTTGCCTTGGATCGACTCGATGTATTCCTCCTGCACGTGAAAGTGCAGCGGCGGCTTTTTGTCGAAGAACTCGGCACCCTTCACAAGGTCGAGGGTGATCTCGAGGGCGAAAGACCGCTCCGGGTGTTGGATCATGCGCCCTTGGATAGCGCCTTTGAGGCTGAAGAAAGACCCAGATTAGACAGTCTCGGGATCTCGTGTGGTCTAACGATCACAACAAAGCTGCTGCGCGTGAAGAGACGCGCACTCATAAGTAAGAGAGCATGCTTACACTTCGACCCTGATATCCTTATCCGAGTATACCATTTCTTTGGCTTCTGAGCGCCCCATGTTGAAGCGTGCTTTGTCCCCGTGACGAGATCGGATACTGACGACTTAATTAGAGTGATCAATAACAGGGACTCGGATTCTGTGTTTAGATTTGTAGGTTTCGATGAGTAGTACACTATTCACGTTCTACATCCGAGCCTTTCAAGCTAATACGATATTAGCCTAAGACTCACCACTCTTCCGTGGGTATACACTTACTATGCCTAATGCCGAATTAACTAAGCGTGCCATTTGCACTAGAGTGCTTCGGTAGTAAGTATCCCTGTCTGTCACCAAGGGTTACTAGGTTAGGGAGATGATATCTCGACCTTGGACTCCCACCCCACACACCATCTAGCGCTTACTGGTGAGGCAGGCTGAGCCCCACCTAGCGCTCTTTACTGGGGAGGCCTCAATAGCCCAGGTGTTTCCGGTCGGCCCGGAGCGCGAAGGGGGCCCAGGCGGAGATATAGTTGAATGCGGCGCGCTAATGTTCGAGTGCGCTAGTGGTCTCTTTCAACATACGGAGGTACAGCGGTGAAATATAGTTAATACAGTACAGGGATCATAACGCTTCAATCATTTTCAACAGGGTATAACTCTTTCAAAAGAGAACGAAAATATATGTTTTCAATACTGGCCTATTCAGAATTATAAGCTCTATATACTTGCAGGTTTTTACTATGTTTTATCTTGTTGTTGTTGTAATATAAGGGTAGAAATTTTGAGATCCCTGTAAGTGTACTAACAATATTTAACCGCTGTACCTCCGTATACAGTGGTTGCAGGTAAAAATGAAATATCGATTTAGCGCAAGTCGACTTCGCCTTGCCAGATCCGGACATCTTGGACGCTTCCCACTTCGGATGAGACCGCAGTGGGGAAAGAGAAGGCAGCAATCTGGCACATCCACTTTTACGGTGCCAAGTCCATAGCTCCCCGTTGTACTTTGCTAACAGACAGGCGCAGAATCCACATTATGTACCTGTTGTGGATATCAAGTTTATCCATACGACCGAAGTACACAGTCGACACGCTGTCCCTTCGAATCTACATCGGATAACATCCTTGTCATAATTGAGTCGACCTGTTCTTTCTGTCAGATTATGGGGCGCAATGGAATGCATCCCTAAGCCGGGGAAATGTCGGCCCAATGTTAAATACCCACTTTGTAGCACCGATGCGTGCCTGTCCATCCAGTTCTCGGCATGGTACATACACGGTACAGACAGACCTGCATATGGATATACACACAATCAATCAAGCACTACATTCTACACCTAATTGAATAGGTCTTATCTAGGGGTTACTCGTGATATCTGACACTTTCTTTATATCTGCATCGGATCAAAGTCCCTGCGGCTGACATTGACTACGCTATCTACCTCGAGTAGTCATTTCAGCAATCTTCCTAACATGTGATCTGACCTAACCATTCTCTAACGTACGACCAAGATTGGCATCCATCCTAGCTCTCCTTAGACAGCAAGAATGTGTGACAGGGCTTTTTTCTCCGTAATCCGTGCCTCTTATCCAAATACATCCGTACTGCATTCTTGTCTGTGGCAGTCAACGCGTGAGCTGTCGACTATAGAAGCCCATTGGCCAGCCATTCGCCGTTCTGGAATACGTAGTCCGCCAGCAAGCCTCCTGAGATCGCCAGCCCGGTAAGCCAAAACCCCTGTGAGAACCACAACCAGCAACTGG
Organism: Leptodontidium sp. MPI-SDFR-AT-0119; assembly: GCA_020726505.1. Taxonomy (NCBI): domain Eukaryota; kingdom Fungi; phylum Ascomycota; class Leotiomycetes; order Helotiales; family Leptodontidiaceae; genus Leptodontidium; species Leptodontidium sp. MPI-SDFR-AT-0119. The sequence goes on from JAHLEZ010000024.1 coordinate 521,578, forward strand.
CAGGGCTCTTTAGGTCCACTTTGATGATCATCGTGCCCACTGACAAGACGCATCCCAGGACTGTGAGCGCATAGTACGGGATGCCCATCTGCCCGTAGTATCCAGAGGCCACGAGCGAAGTGCTCATCCCAAGGTACAGCGTCCACAACAGTGCCTTGGCGTGGTTTCTGAATAGAACGGCCATGCTCTTCACGCCGATCTTCATGTCGCCGACGAGATCCTGATGCGCATAGATGGTGTCGAAGATGACTACCCAGAGGATAGAAGCCACCAGCAGAAAGACGGTGGACGGGTCCGTCCATGGCTTGGCGACACCCACGGCCGAGCTGCCAACCATGATTCCCCATGTAAGGCAGAATCCAAGTACCAACTGCGGTACGTGTATATGGCGCTTAGCAAAGGGATAGTATGTAGTCCCAATGATGGTGGGAATCGTAACCATAGCCGTGTCCGTGGGTAGCAGTAACAGAATACTGGCAGCGCCTAGCGCCTGAGAGACTGTGAAGACAAACGCAGCACGGGGGGTAATGGCCCCTCGGGGAATCGGACGAGTCTTGGTTCGGGCAATCATCTTGTCTATCGGGGCATCGACGAGGTCGTTCCATGCGTGGCTGGCATTATTACAGAAGAAGCTGCCCGTAAGAAGGAGAAGGCAGACGCGGGTGGCCTCGAAGACGGAGATGTCGTGGGCTTTCGCAGCGTGCATGACACCGAAGAAGTGAGGGAAGTATATGAGGAAGAAACCAGCTGGCGGGCTCAGTCGCGAGAGTTGAACGTAAGGAACCCAGGAAGACGGGAGGAGGTTGACCCATCCACCGGCGTGAACGCCCCCGTACTGTCGTGAGAGCCCATCTTTCATGTCTTGCGTAGCAATACTATTGTGCCCGTCGTGGGCAGTGGAGGCCAGCTTCTCTTGGATACCTGTGTCGCCCATGATGATCTATATATATCAACACATCAGCCCGAATCAACGATCAAATAGCGTAAAAGAAGATTTTATTTACCGGGAAGTTGAATATATATCGTGTGCGAAGTTCAGAGATGCTCCTTCGATCTTCTTCTCTTGGGATAAAGAGACGAATAGCTTTCACTGAGCTGATGTGAAGAGGTAATCAGAAGAGTGATTCGGGAAGCGATATGTTACCAAACTTGGTTGTTGAAAATCATAGTAACACAGTGCTTGTCGGAAGATAATACTGGAGACGTTATATCTTCCATCTACTATTGTCTTCTTCACCCTGACTTCGAACCACCACTAGGACGAGTATGTTTGTATTGAGGTACGGCGTTCCGCAATGAGGCAACCGACATTACCTACTGGCTCGATGCGCGTACGGGGACTACACACCCGTTTGGAAGCTACATCCTGCAACATCTGCGCTGAAATCCTAGTCATAGTCTAAAAGCAGGAACCTCCTCCGTATCTGCATAACATGCTGCCGAAGCAGTGGAGAGACATGCATTGCTCATAATATGTTACACCACTGCAGCGTACCATTCAACAGTGACTCCTGCAGAGGGTTGATAAGGATTATACGGGCAAGGTCTTTTACTTCTTTCGAACGGCTGCGAGCCAAGACCCTGCGCAGTGGGGTGATGGTCTCGCATCCCACCCAATAGTATACCGACATGTATGCGAACCACTCCAGCTACGCGCCTTTATTATTTTAAACTGATTTTTACATGGTATGGAATTCTTCAAGAGCCTTGGACCCGTGGATACCTGCTGCAGCTCAGTCTAGGCAAAGATTTGCCAAGTTTCATCTATGGCTCGGTGTCAAGGCACGGAAGATCTATCTGCAGTTCGCCTATGTCTCCGTCAACGATGCTCAAACGAAAGCGTCCTAGTGGATATGCATATGTACGCTTTTCGAGTGGATACCAACTGACGACCTTGTCAAGTCTTGTCAGTCATACGCCGAATTCCGGCCGGACCATGAGATTTCGTATTGCTTGATGTGACTAAGATTGATTTTCTCCTGTAGCCCCCCCTCCCCCATCGACACATTGTACGGCGTACCTGTGATGGAAGAAACACCGGCTGCGTTCATAAACAATATCAGCCATGGTCCTTCACATCTCATCTGCCGTCGTCCTGGCCTCCATATTCTTGACTATTGTTTACTTTATTGTGCAACGAGCCTATCCCAGGCCTCTTCCTAGCATACCGTACAATCGCGATGCTGCGAAGAAGTTGATGGGCGACTTGGCCGAGCTGGGCGAGAGACAAGAGAATGGGGAAAGCATGAGGCCGTGGTTTCTCGAGCAAGCCCAGAGGCACAAATCTGCTATAACGCAGATCTTCCTGGGCCCCTTCTCGAAGCCAGCTGTTCTGATCTCGGACTACCGCGAGGTCAACGACATCTTGAGCCATCGAGATGCTGTCGACTTCAAACGAGGGAAGAAGGTCGATGTCTTCAGCGGTGTTCTTCCTCATGCCCATCCTGCAATGGAGACGTTTGATCCGAGATTTAAGAGCAGCAGGGATCTTGTTCGAGATCTCATGGTGCCTTCTTTTTTGAATAAGGTAAGTGGATATTATTCGTATGCTATAGATCGGAAAGGTCCAAGCTGTACTGACAACTTCAGGTCAACGCGCCCCATACGTACGTGGTGTCACGGAACCTAGTAGAGCTTTGGCGGCTGAAAGCACGCATCGCCAAAGGCCGGCCATTCGAGGCATCCGAGGACATTGTCGAGTTCTCTTTCGACTCCATTCTCAGTGCAGCCATGGGGTTGGGCCGTGAGGGCGGAGACGTGCAACGCCAGCTGACTATACTGAGTCGGATGGCACTTGTCGAGCACAACGAATGGGATTGTGCACTCCTGGACAAGCCCATCGTTATCCCTACTGCCGGAAGGTCGGTGAAGCTTGCCGCCCTTGTCGTCGACGAGGAATCCCTATGGAAGGGCTTTTATATGCCCTGGCCCCGACTGTATCACAGACTCAACAAGTTGCGCCCCTCGGTCAGGAATGCTGGACGGACACTGCGAGGATACATTGAATCGCAAATTACCAGAGCTGCACCAAGTCTCTCCGAGGGCAGCCCGCCCCAGTCGGCTCTGGAACATGTCATTCAGCGTGAGATCAAGGCGGCTGCGAAGGCGGGACGTACCCCTAACCTCCAAGACCCGCGCATCTGCGACGAGATCTATGGCTACCTCATCGCAGGCCACGACACCTCGACTGGCTCGCTAACTTGGCTGATGCGAAGGCTTTTGTCCCATGCAGAAGAACAGGCCAAGATCCGCCGCAACTTGCACGAGACGTACAGCGTCGCGCGGCGCGAGAAGCGGCTGCCGACTGTCGAAGAGCTCACTAGCAAGCGTGCGCATTACCTGGATGCCTTTATCGAGGAGGTGCTGCGTTTCAACTCCCCAGTAGTCACCATCATGGTCACGACTCGCCGGGATACCTTGGTGCTAGGTCATCCCGTACCGGGCGACACGCAGGTATTTCTGAACCTTACCGGTCCGTCCCTGAATATGCCCTCGGTGCACGTCGACGAGATGGCCCGCAGCGAGACGGCCAGGACTTACAAGCCCGCGAGGCAGAGCTGGGACGGGCTAGACCCTGGTGTCTTCAGGCCCGAACGTTGGCTGGCTGCCGACGATAATGGCAACGTCTTCTTCAACGCTTCGAGCGGTCCGACCCTGGCCTTCAGTGCGGGCAACAGAGGTTGTTGGGGCAAGAGGCTGGGGTATCTAGAGCTACGCATCGTGCTATCTCTGCTAATATGGTCGTTCGACTTCCATCTTCCCGAAAAGCTTGTCTCATGGGAGATGTATGATTCTCTTGTTACCGCACCGAAGCAGTGCCTCATCTGTGTGACGGAGGTGCACTAAGTTAGAGTGTAGATGTTTCAGACCTTCGCTGTTGTGCACAACTATCGCTCGTGACCCTTGTCGTTGTTTATCCTTCGTAGCTCTTATGAGTTGCCACGCACTGGCAAGAGTCCTCATCGCCTCGACAGCAACGTCCAGTAGTTCTCCATACCCTCATAGGCAAAAAGACACATTCAAAATTCGCGCTTTTCCCGTGTATGCTCCTTTCGTATCTGTTGGCGCAAAAACCGCGACGTAGATGTAGATAGAGACGGAGAAGTGGAGTCGAAAATGAGGCTCTGCGGGTGGTCTTGTCGGAACAAAGTCGTAGCCCTATTCTCCACCGGGACGCCGGAGGCGATTTATTGCCTCGGTCCGAATCCTGCTGTCCAATTACGAAACGCTGACTGCATAATCATTTCTAGTGCTGACAGGAAGCGAAGACACAGGGCCTGCAAATAGTCGATGTTGTAGATATTTTTCGGTGCTACCTTCCCGATCGGGTAAGTCCAGCAGGTGTGGTTGGTTGCTGCAATACATATTATTAGTTTGCATCGTGAGACTAGATAGCCGTCAGATTCATCCACCATCTACACTCCAGGTGCCAAGGTAAAGATACGTGCTCTTACAGCCGAGCGCTTAGGTGTGGAATTGTGCCAAGCATCATCGGTAGAGCTACAGGACTAGTCGCTATTTCAACCGTATAGTTTAGATGCATCACGTCTTCTTCAATTCCTCTCCCCCTTCTGCCACACTGGTCGAGGGTGACTCCTACTGATTCCCAAAAGTCTGAACACTCACTGTGTACCTACCAGCTTCTCCTGCCCTGTCTCAGCCCACTGCCAGGTCTTGTCTGCAAGCGGAGGAGGGAAATACTGCTCGTCAGGCATAGATCTCGCTGCCACGTCCCTTTTTCCCTCCACAGCTCAGCATAGTTGTGTAGCATACGTGTGATCGGATCTAAGCAAGCATGTCGACCGAGTCTCTGCAACTACTTTTGGCAGATATCCGTCTGGACTTCATGTCTTTCGGCCTTTTGCTGGCTACAGCGGCGCTTTCCGTCTCCCTTCTCTACCAGTGGGCCCTGCCCAAGCCAATACCCGGCATTCGCTACAATGAGAAAGCCACCAAGAGCATCCTGGGCGACGCCCCAGCGATGATCTCATACATTACCAAGAACGACGCGGCGTGGTTTGAATGGCTTCTCAAAACGTCCCAGGATCTCAAATCGCCCATTGTTCAGGTCTTCCTTCGCCCCCTATCATCGCCCCTCGTGGTGCTCTGCGACTTCCGCGAAGCCCAGGACGTGCTGATACGGCGCAGAGAGTTTGACAGATCACCCATCTTTGGCGATCTGTTCAGTGGGCTGGGGCCTGACCACCACATCAACCAGCCGACCAACCATATCTGGCAGTCGCACCGCAGACTGTTGAAAGATCTCATGTCACCGCCGTTCCTGAGGGATGTGGCGGGACCTTCACTCCACGCCAATCTTTCGAAGCTCGTACGGCTATGGGAGATCAAAGCGTCTATAGCTGGGGATAGGCCTTTTAGTGCGCACGACGACATCTACGAGGCCGCTTTAGATGCTGTGCAGGGGTTCGTGTTTGGGGAGGGCTTCCCACACAGCGCAACAGAGCCCAAGATCCAGACTCTTCTGGGGCTGGACAAGCTTGCTAGAGCAGCGCTTCTTCCTCTGGACAAGGAGGAACCTGTTGGGTTTCCAAGGGGCGAGACGGATCCGGTCGTCAAGGCGACACTGGATCTCTCTGCCTCTATTGAGGAGCTTCAGTCATCGATGGCGCCAAGGTGGAGGTACAAGCTATGGACGTCGAAGAAGCCGTGGGTACGTCGTGCTCTTGCGACGAAGAACATTTTCGTCCGACACCAGCTTGAAATCGCGGTGAAGAGGCTGTATGACAGCAGAGATTTGGGGTCGGAGCCACGGGTACAATCTGCAGTCGACTATATCGTGCTACAAAACGAGAAGCTAGCTGAAAAAGAAAACAAGAAGCCCGATTTCTACTCGGGAGCGATGATGGATGAGGTATGGATTTGCCTCCCCCCCTCCCCCCGACTAGACCCCCTATAGCCTATAGCGACGCCGCTGACAGAGCAAAGTCGTTCGGTTTGATCACGGCAGGGCATGATACTACCAGCACAACCGTCCTATGGGCCCTCAAATACCTGGCAGATCATCCCTCAGCCCAGCACCGCCTTCGCGCCGCTATTCGGATCAACCATGTCCATGCCACAGCTGAGAAGCGCAACCCGGCTATCGAAGAGATTATGGGATCGCAAATTCCTCTCCTGGATGCGACTCTCGAGGAATGTTTGCGTTGCGCCCCAACCGCACCCGGTGTCGACCGGCAAGCGCAGTGTGATACTGAGCTTCTAGGTCACTTTATCCCCAAGGGGACCATCGTCATGTGTCTGAGCACTGGTCCCAGTATGATGGCGCCTAGCTTTGAAATTACTGAAGATAAACGCAGCGTCACCTCCCAGCTGGCCAAGAGGGAGGGCAGAGACCGGTCATGGGACCCGGAGGACATTGGCGTTTTCAAGCCGGAGAGATGGCTCAAGCCAACGGCTGATGGGAAGGGTCTTGAGTTCGACCCAACAGCCGGGCCGCTGCTTGCCTTTGGGCTCGGAATCCGTGCTTGCTTCGGGAGGAAGCTGGCATATCTCGAGTTGAGGGTATTGACCACGTTGATTTTGTGGAATTTTGAGTTACTTCCGTGTCCGAAGGAACTCTCGGGTTATAAGATTATCAGCAAGGTCTCCAACAGCCCAAAGCAGTGCTATGTGAGGCTGCGCAAGATCGATTCGTGATGATGTCCAGTGTGGATACTTGTGAGTCGGGAGAGGGTGGAACTAAAAGGGTCCCGGGGTGGCACCGGTGGGGTCAAAGGGAGCTGTGAAGTTCGCTAAGGACATGACCCAAGAACGGAAGCTCGAGACTGCAAGTAGGAAAAATATATGGATTTCTGGTTAATAAAGGCTTGTGTACTTCTTTCCAGAGGTACAACAGTGACGTGATACATTAAGACAGATGAGCCCATACTTCGATTGTATATTATCAGCTATATGCTGACAACAGTGGCTTACATACGCATTTGGGAAAGCAGTTGAAATTCCCTCTGAAATGCCCTTATCCCTATCGCTCACAAAGATGTGATTTTCCGTTTGTAAAGAGGGGTAATAGTCGTATAGAAATTTGCAAACCAAACCCACCACTAGGTATTCTCAGTAGGCACTAAAGCCCAAGCTAAGGGTAGGATTTGACAATTTGCATCAATTCCAGTTGCAAGTAAGAGCATCATCCGGAATCTTGATTTTGTATGCGCAGCATCACGCCCTGTATATGGCCGTAGATTTGTAGCTGCAGCGCATAACGGGCCTAGAGCTATAGCAATAGCTAAGAACTCTCCAGTTTCCTCACAAAGTAGTTCAACTGATTATTGTCATCAGCAGCTTCAATACGGGCTTTTAAGTCTGAGAGCAAGGCAAAATCGTCAATTTCTGAGCCATCAACTTCTTCAATTATAGCCTCACGAAGCCGGTGAGCTTGCTTATAGCTAATTTGGCCACCCCACAAGAGCCGCTTATTTGACTGGAGCTGGCCTGGCGTAATAGTCCAATTTTCTATAATTGAGGCCTTACGGTGGCTCATAAGATATGAGACTCCACTTGATGCTGCATTATCAACGTGCACTATTGGACTGCAGATATGGGGCTCCAATATCGCAATCATAGCGTGGCAAAGCTTCTTAGAATATGAAGCTCTTATTTTAAAGCTACAGTCCTTATTCTTGCAAATAAGGATATACCGCGTGCTATCAGTCTTGTACACCTTGTAAGATTTACCCGCGTTGAGCAAAAAGTGAGGAATTGCCTTCTTAGCTGCAACAATGGTCGCAAAAGAATCATTAATTTGAACCATCGTTGTAGAAGTAGCTTTAGTATTACTATTGTACTATAATAATACTTAACTTACGATGGCAGAGAATTCACGAAGGCGGTGAGTGGCATTGGGTGGCAGTTCAGTCATTTCTTATAATTTGGGTGGCACTTCGGTCATTTACTATGAATAATATTACAAAATAATATTTAAAATTATTTAATATTTCTATTTCTCCTTATAGTCATACGTCTTCTCCATTGTCAAGGGAGAGCTCGAGCAAGGTCTAAGACTCATGAATTAGATTGATCACAAGGAAGAAAGGAGAGCTTGAGAGCTTAGGAAGCTAAGTACAAGAAAAGCTTTGATCATCATTGGTTAGGCCATTAATATCGAGGGTACCTTGATATCCATCTCTCCTTAGCCGTTAATTCATTAACATTTTTTGGACGACCTCCCCATCCCCCCCATTCATTATTAACATTTATATCGTCCAATCTCTTTTGATCTTCAGCCTTAACCTTAGCACCACGATGTATTAGAAGATCCAAAATAGCTTTATCCATCTTGTTAAGGGCCCATCCCAATACACTTATAGGATTACCACCATTATAGAATTCCGTATTGACATCGGCCCCGTTGTCGAGGAGCAATCGGACGCTGTCAACAACACCGTATTGAACGGCATTAATCAAGGCTATCGTAGAGCTCTCTTGATTCGTAAAGTCCACTTCCCAGTCCAAAAGCACTTTGAGAATGCCGGCGTCCCACCTACACACGGCCGACATTAGTATGTCGTCGCGGTATTCCCTGTCAACACCTGCTCCTAGCTCTAGTAATAACAATACCGCAGTCTCGCCCCCATTGCGAACTGCTTCTTGGAGCGCCTTGTGTAACTTGTTTCGGTTCGTAATATCGGTAAAGTGGTCTCGTATATTCACTTTTGCTCCCCTCTGGAGGAGCAGCTGCACAACAGCACTGTGGCTGTTGCTAGCTGTCTTTAGCAACGCATCGTCTAAAACGTCTCGGTTTACAATATCGGCTCCCGAGTCTATTAATAACTCGGTAATATGGTAGTGCCCTGAAGACGCCACTGCAGCTAGAGTTGGCCCCTCTACTCCTGCTCCTGCCTCAAGTAGCAACCGTACGATAGCATCGTATCCGTTGACGGCTGCTACATGCAGGGCTCCCGTAGTGCTGTCAACGTCGATACGGCTTTCGAGAATGGTGCGAACAATCTCTTGGTGCCCGTATCCAGTAGCGAAGAGAAGCGCCGCTGATTTTTCTTCCGCCGTCACCACGCCCGTTCTGACTAGCATCGCCCCGAAGACAGTGCCATATCCATTCACGGCTGCCTCGAGCAGCCATGTTTTCGAAGGCTTCTCGGTCGCCAGGGCGTAGGCGGCCATCTCGAACAAGAGGTGTAGCATTTCATTCGAATCCGATGAGCTGTCCGGCAGACCGTGGCCACCCGCGGCCTATGCCTCAGCATCGTGTGCTCGCCACTTCACGACAGATTCCCGGAGTCGGCCTATCCCCTTGAGTGCCATAAGCGCCCTCCCCACAGCGCACGTGCGCTGAACGGTTGCCATGGTAGCCTACATTACAGGGCTCCTTAGCGTTAGTGTGGGGCATCAAAGAAACATTAACAAAGCCACTTTCTGGCCCACAATCATCCACTTTTTGATGTAGTTAACGATGCCCGAACTTGTAGTTGCAGATACCACCGATGCTGGGACTCTTCGGCCGAAGGTAAAGCCACTTTTAAAGGCTGGCTCTTCTTTTAAACCTATGGAGCTAGACGAATTCGACTTTGAGATGTATATGCCATAGGATTACTCTTTAGAGGACCCTATTACCCTTTTCACGTAATACTATAATATAGACATAGTAGATTAAATCGTTTTGGCTATAAACTCCTACTAACAGAGTTTATTAGGCGATACACCGAAACCTAAATCTCGTGCAGCGGCATAAGAACTTACTTGTCGATTGGAAATCTACTTGTATTTAGCCTTTTGTATTTATATGATAGTGTACCCTACAAATATTATTTACGACTACTAGTTTACGAAAAAAATGACTCCTTTTCACTCTATTACGAAGCTCTTTTTTAGGAACCGGTTTTAAGAGCTACGTCGGCGATTTAAGATATGTGAGGATAAGAATGCCCACTTGTATATAAAGGTTAGTTTCTTACTTAATTTTGATTATTTTAAGCTAACTTTACATAGATAAAACCTTTAAATATATATATTTAAGAAACAAACTTGCGTTTTTGGAAACTAAGTTAGTAAGTAGCTGTTAATGAAGTTATTTAACGATACACTAGTCGAAGTAAATTTATTACTATTATACTTAGTAAATTAACACTTACTGAAATCAAGATTTAAGTAGTTACACAAGAAGGCTTTTTTTTAAAGTGGGCGTACCACGTACCTGGAAAGAATAGCGGTGTATACAGAGTCGAAAAACCTAGGGATCTTAATAAGACTTAAGTAGTTGTGCCTCACTTATTAAGCTCTCTACTAGAAACTATATATTATATATATGTTAATAACCTTTTTACTTTGTTATAGTTGTTTAAGTACTTACAAAAGATAAATATCACATTTACAGGTATATATCGAATCTCATTTAAAGTAGTTTAAGAGCTTGTGGACCTTAAAAAGCAAAGGGAAAAGGGGCTAAATACTATATTATTGTGACGAGCTGACGCATTGCTATAGGATTAGTGCCTTGCAGGCCTCAGGCCGCGAGCCCCTATTTAACTTCTCTTGATTTCTTAATCTTTAATTTTTACTTTGTATTCTAAGAACGTATATAGGAATTAGAAAGCCTGTTACGTCACATTATATAAGTCCTTTAGTTACGACTACCGTATCTGTTTATTTGTTTGTCTATTTATCTGGCCTAATCTGTCTATTCTGTATTTTGTCTGCTTTAATTTGTCCGAATAATATTTTATTTAACCTCTAATACTCTGCCGCATTTATTAACTCTTTACTCGTCTATTAAACGCTCGATCGAGATAATACTTTAGCTCTTTACTATATAAAGCTTACTTTATAACCTTTTTTCTCTCCTTTATTTATATTTTCGATTTTATATAATATAACGACCCTTATTCCCGTTTAGTAACTTTAGTAGTTTACTAAGTAAGTCGCTAACTTTTAAATTTAAGTCGAAGCTTTGTAAGTAGCACAAACCTCTTGTCCGAAGCCTATTCTCCCCGACCCTACGAAGTTCGACGGCAAAACATATTACTTCGATATATGGCTCCTAATTATTAAAGCTAAACTACGTGTAAATAGCCTCTCTAGCGCCCTTGGCGACTCCGTGGCACAGTTTTATTACGTATACGACCGTCTCGAATCCCAAGTTTAATCGCAAGTGTTATTATAACTAGCGACCGCGGAGTAAAAGTAATTTTAGTTATACTAATCGATCCTCGACTAGCTTTCTTAAGCCCTCGACAACTTAAACAAGACTTAAGAAGCTATCGACCGCCTCTATCGAATTGACTAAGCCTTCGAGTTTATACTTAATTACATTGCTAAGTTCGAACATATATTATACGAAGTAAAAGGACATAATTAAGACGACGATTATAAGATCTCTGCCTTTCGATTTAGTCTTAGTTTAATAATTAAGAATCGTCTCGCGTAATAGTTAAAACTGCCTTTATTATACCTTTAATTCTTACGAGTTATATAAAAGCTGTCTTCTTGTTTTAATACTTTAGGTCCTCTTAACTCGACTCATAATCCTTCGTCTCGACTATATATTACAAATGCCCCTCTAGCGACTACTTAATATAGTGACTTAATAAATATCTCGAATATAAGTATAAATTTAATTGACATACTTAGTCATTTCTTATTTAATAAACTAATACGCCAATTATATAAGGACATAAGTGCTTACTTACGCTATAGTAGTTTCGACTATTAATTAAAGGATTACTACGAATTAGCTCGGCCTTTTATAAACTCTCGATTTACTAGTATAAGCGGAAAGAAGGTAATAATCGCTACTTTAGACGACAATTACGATCTTAACGACTATAATTTAAACGACTTAAAGTATCTTAACGTATAGTAAAAGGGTATTTTTAAGACTTAAGACGCTTAAGACGAGCCTTTTTCGGAGGGGGGGGTAATGTGACGAGCTAACGTATTACTATAAGATTAGTGCCTTATAGGCCTTAGGCCGCGAGCCCTTATTTAACTTCTCTTAATCTCTTTATTTTTAATCTTTACTTTGTATTTTAAGAACGTATATAGGAATTAGAAAGCCTGTTGCGTCACAATTATAAGAAGAGACTTACGCCTTCCTTACTAAATTGGGTTTAGTTAGCTAATAAGGCTTTTAAGATAAAGCCTTCGCCTTACTTATATTAATATATTAAGATAGTAAAAACAAGGTTTTACAAGTACGAAAACGACTAAAAGAGACTACTAGTAATGCAGTTATAAGCAAGGCTTTATACGGCCCCGGTGAGGCTATTAAAGCTTTATAAATTCCAAAGAGCTTTAACGTATATAACTAATTTATAAGAGTTATAAACCTAAGGGATTAATACTACGCTTATAATAGTGGCCTTAGGCGTATTTAAAGAGGTTTAATATAGTATTTATACTAATATTTATTATTAATTATATTAAGTAATTGTTTTTTAATTAGTAAATACTTTAAATATAAGATAAAAACTATTACTTTTTATAATTAAGATAATTTTTAGATATAACTTATAGAGTTACTAATAGAGAGTAAAAAGGATGTGTCGGGCTCTCGTAAGAGACGTATTTTAGGGTTATTTAAAGACGCTTTTGAAGTTTTAGTTTATTAATACATACTTATTAAAATGTTAATAAAAGTAAACTACGTAACGTGTAAAGAGGGTAAGTTTTTTAATTAACTTAAGAAGAGAGTAACTTTAGCTAAAAAAGCTATTAATATAAGCTAACTAAGTAAGAGAACTTACTTAATCTTTGGATATAAAGAATATAATATTTATCTTTATAAATTAATAGATTATTTTATAATCTTTTATAAAAAATAACACGATTTAGTTATAAAATGAGGGGTTTTAAATAATTGCCTTAAAACTTTAGTGTTCCTCGCTTAATTAGGCTATCACTTAGGGGTGCCTTATAGGGCCTTTAGGAGGGCGCTCCTAGTGGCACTTAAGGGGATAGCCTCTCCGTATCCCCTTGAGTGCTATAAGCGCCCTCCCCATAGCGCACGTGCGCTAAACGGTTGCCATAGTAGCCTATATTACAGGGCTCCTTAGCGTTAGTGTAGGGCATTAAAAAAATATTAATAAAGCTACTTTTTAGCTTATAATTATTTACTTTTTAATATAATTAACGATGCTTAAACTTATAGTTATAGATATTACTAATACTGGGACCTTTCGGCCGAAGGTAAAGTTACTTCTAAAGGTTAGCTCTTTTTTTAAACTTATAAAGTTAAACGAATTCGACTTTAAGATATATATGTCATAGGATTACTTTCTAAAGGATCTGTCGAGCACCGTAGGGAGGAGCTTCAGGTAGTTTGAAAGTCTTGAATTGTAAAGTAAAGGGGTAGCTCCCTAGCTATACGGGAGCTCTAGAGATCTAGTTATATAAGTAACTTTTAGTTGGTTCTAGCGACTATCGTAGGTCTTAGTAGTCTTAGTACACGACATACCCCCTTCGCTTAAACGATAATAAGAGTAGTAAGCGAACGTAAACAGTGCCTAATAATAGCTTAAACGATAATAGTAGTAACTAAGTAATATAAAAGTAAATATCACTAAGATGTCGACGCTAGAGGTAGTAGTATATATACTTAAGTAAGTCCTTTTAAACGTTCTTTCCTCTTTACGTAACTTTTACGTAAAATTAATAAATATAGCTAAGAAGTCTCGTGCCGGCCGCGCCGCCTTCGCCGTTAACGCCGCCGCTACTCGCGTAATAAGAAAGCGTATAAGTATTGTGAAAATAGGTGAGCCAATCAGAAGAGAGGAAGCGCAGTAGGTGAGGACACGTGATTAGAGACAAAGTAAATTGCTTGCTTGCTTGAGAGAAGAGCCATAAGGGCTCTTCGGTAGTTATATACAATATTAGCTTCTCTAGAAGCTTCGACGACTACGTAATCGATTACGTGGCTCTTACGGACTACGTAATCGAATACGAGAGTAATTTCCGGTCCGCGTAAGCAGTAGAGATTACTCCGGCTATTCTCGCGTAGAATCGGCACGAGTTACCGAAGTCAAAATCTAACACGCCCTCTTAATAAGTGCCGTAATAGCTTTATAAGCTTATATACAAGCTAGCTTTAAAGTAGAGCTTGTATTTACAAGAATATATGTAATATATGAAATATCCCTTTACGGAGGTAAGCCAGTTATAAGAAAGGAAATACCCGTAATACGCTCTTTAGAATCACAGTTTATTTTCCTCTATTTTTAGCCTTATTCGGCTAGTCTCAAATGCCTTATGAATTCAACGAATTTAGGCTTGTCTAGCGGCTTTATAAAGCCGTCGGCTTTTTATTTAGACCCTTTTATATAAATTAAGTCTATTTCGCCTTAGTTTATGAGGTCGCGAACAAAGTGATATTTAACGGCAATATACTTAGTCCTCTCGTGGAATTAAGAGTTATTAGCCAATAGGAGAGCGCCGTTATTATCCGTATAAACAGGAAATTTTTCCTGTATATAATAGCCTAATTTAGTTAGAAGTTACTTTATATAAACAGCCTCTTTAAAAGCCAAATTAATAGCTATATATTCAGCCTCAGTCGTACTTTGAGCTATAATACTTTATAGCTTGCTTTTCTAGCTTATTAAGTAACTAGTTAAGTAAAAGCTCAAGCCGCTAGTCGATTTAGCCGTACTAATATCTCCGGCGTAGTCGGCGTCGCAATAGCCGCTTATATATCGACTAGGACTTTTTTTATAGATTAGCCCTAGCCTTTTTGATCCTTTTAGGTATCTAAGCACGTTTTTGAGGGCAATTATATAGTAGGCGCTAGGGTTACTAGCAAATCGAGCGAGCTTTATTACCGCGTAGCAAATATTAGGTCTAGTAGCTAGCGTAAGAAACAAGAGGCAGCCTATGATTTACTGAAATAGATTTATTTCCTCTTTATTAGCCTGATTAGAATTAGGCTTTAATTTAACCTTTGAATCTATTAGTATATCTTTAGGCTTACAATCAGTCATATTAAACCGCGCTAACACTTTCTTAATATAGCTCTCTTAGTATAACTTCATATAACCTTTGTCTAAGTTGTACTCGATATTTATGCCCAAGTAGTCCTTTATTAGCCCCAAATCCTTTAATTTAAAGAGCTTTTTAAGCTCTAGAATAAAGGATTTAATATTATTGACGTTTAGGCCAATTATTACTAAGTCGTCTACGTAAATAGAGACTATAAGCTGTTACTCCTTATTAATTAAGATACAACTTTCAGTAGTCAAGGCTTAAAAGCCGAGTTTTTTGACTAGGACTTCTTTTAGCGTAATAAACTAGAGCCTAGCTGACTGTTTTAGCCCGTATAAGGCTTTATTAAGTAGGAGTAGTTTACTAGCGTATTTTTGGGCGTTTATGCCTTTAGGAGGCACAATATATAGAGTGTTGACGTTAATATTACTCTGTGTAAAAGCTGATATTATATTAACTTTCTATATAACCTAACTATAAAGGACCGCTAGGGCGAATATTAGTCGCCAAGCTATTTGTTTTATTACGCTAGCGAACGTATTGACGTAGTTAAGGCTATAGAGTTGCTCGAACCCTTTAGCGACGAATCTAGCTTTGAATTTAAAGAAATTAGGTGATTCTTTAATTTTATATACCCACCTCGTTTTTAAAGGCTTATAAGCCTTACTAGCGTCTTTTGGCACTATTTCCCAAGTATTATGACTTTCTAGGGAATTAGCTTCTTTTTCCATGGCTTTTAGCTAATAGTCCTTATACGGAGAGGCTATAGCCTCTTTAAGGCTTTTAGGCTCATAGATTTGAAGGCCTTTTTCTTGTTTAATAACGATTTTATTAGCCTCTAGCTCTTCAGGTAGCTTTATTAGCCCCATTTCTAGATCTTCGTCTATTTTAGAGCTTATTAGAGCTATAGAAGCTAGTCTCTTAACGTCTTTATAAACAGAAAAAGCTTCTTTTTCCTCTTCGATTAACTAGTCGTTTAGCTGGCGAATAGCCGTATTAGAGCTTAATTGTATTACTGGCTGATTTTCCGAAGAGTTATTAGAGTCTTTGGCGCTAGCACTAGCGTTTCTAGTTACGACGTTAGGCTCTTAACTCGAATAATCCTTTTTAGGCCTTTTAATAGGCGCTTTAGGCATTTCCGGGCTAGCCGTATTAGGCCTTTTATTGACCTTTGGCGTTTGAGGGAGCTCTTGTGCGAATAAGTCGGATTCGTCTTTAAAATCCGTTTTCTCGCCCTCTGATTAGTCGATAGGCGACTTTTCGCTTATATTACCTTTATTAAGTATTTCGTCGTTAATACCACTTATTGACTTAGTAGTATCATCACTAGCGCCTTTAAACTCTTCAAGTGTTTCGACTATATTATCGTAGTCGATTTTATTAGTCTCTTCTATTATGTCGTCCTTAAGGATTAAATCCTCTTTTATTAGGACGTTTTTAGAGCTTATAACGGCTCTTTTACTTGGTAAATAAACCAAGTAGTTATTAGAAGACTCAAAACCTACAAGGATACCCCTGTCGGATTTATCAGCTAGCTTATGAGCTCTTTTATTCTCAAGTACGTAAGTTAAAGAACTTAATATGCGAATATAATCGATTGTCGGTAATTTACCGCATAAAGCTTCAAAAGGCGTCTTCTTTATGACGGAGTTATATAACTGATTCTTGATATGAGCTATCCCTTGTAATACATATGGCTATAAAAACAAGGGTATCCTTTTAGCCTTATAAACGCTAATTAGCCGTTCTATTAAGTATTTATTTAACCTTTCAGCTATCCCGTTTTGGGAAGGGGAATAAGGGCTAGTATATTCACAAAAATACCCTTTTTACTTATAAAAAAGCGTCCATTTATTAGACTTAAATTCCCTTGCGTTATTAAGCTTAAAAGCTTTAATATTTACTATAAATTTGATTTTGACGTCTTTTTGACTAAACTGTGTATTTATTATATTACAGAAGTCGATTAGTACGTCATAGGCGTCGGCTTTGAGTTTTAAGGCATATAGCCATATAACTCGTGATCCTCTACATGTAATAGTGAAGATATAGCGCTCTCCTTTAAGTCCTTTGACTTTAAAAGGCCCTGCGATATCGATATCGAATATAGTCAAGGGTGGCGCGTCTGACATAGGCTTCTTACTGCCGATCACGTGTATTTTGCCGCTATTACAAGCGTTATAGTCGGCTAGCTCTACGTCTTTTTGTCGGATTTTCTTTAATTTATGGCTTTTCTCGATCGTTCTAAGAATCGACTCTTTATTTATATACACTAGCCTCTTATAATAAAGGTCTAGCGACGTATTTGAGTCTACTTAATATATTACAGGCTCTAAGACGTCGTAGTCAACTTCCGCTTGAACATAATAGGCGTTATAATCCTATTTAGCCTCTAATTAGCCCTTTTTATGCTTTAATAAAGTACTGTTCTTAGTAAAGTTAATTGACTAGCCTTTTTGAGTCATTTCCCGTGAGCTTAATAGGGTCGTTTTTAGCCCCGGAATATAGTTTACCCCTTAGATAACTACTTTTAGGCTATTATTGCCCTTTATAGGAATATCTCCTATGCCTAGTACCGGTAATACGTCGCCGTTAGCGATTGTAACCGATTTTCGAAGAGTAGGCTTATAATTAAGAAGCTATCCCTTATTAGGCGTGTAGTGCTCGCTAGCACCGGAGTCTAGAACTAGTCTGTAATTATAAACTGTTCTAAAAGCTTGATTTACAATATCACGTTCTAATTAGTCGGAATCGGATTCGCTTAAGTCCTCTACTACGGTATTTATAAAAGTACTTATAAGTAGGGAAGGTTTAAGCTGCATTTTAGGCTTATTTGCCTTTATAGGCTTTCTAGCCGTTATATACTTATTTGGCGGCGAATTAGTCTTAGATACGGTTATAATAACCTTACTAGACTCTGTTTTCTGCTCGCCTTTTGACTCCTTAGCCTTTTTAGCCTTATTAGGCTTATTATTCGGATTTTCCGAATTATTAGGCTTTAGCTCCGGGTGTAAGACCCAGCACGTAGACGTTATATGTCCCGTGACTCTACATTTATTACAGTATTTTCTATTATTACCTCTACCGCCTTTAGACGCTTTATTAACGTTAAGGTCAGCGTTAGCCCTTATACGAGCTTCTTCCGAAATTAGGTCGTTAATTAGACCGTCAATATCGATATTCTTAAGATCACCTGACATTTTCTCGTATTTACGAGACAAAAAGGCGTCAAAAGAGCTCGGCAAGCCTTTTAGTATTAGGCTAGCTATTACGGGCTTGGGAATCTCATAGTCTAGCTGTTTTAGGTATATGGCGCTCGATTAGATTACGCTAGTATATTCGTCTATACTCTTATAAGAGCTGTAATTAGAGTCGACGATTTGGTTTATATAACGACTAACTAGCTCTAGCGTTAATTAGCCGAAAGTAGCCTGAATAGCGTTCCACAGCTTCTTAGCCGTATTTTTGTCTTTGAATCGCTCTTGATTTTCTAGCGATATTATCGACTTTAGCGCCCCTAGCGCTTTTTGGCTTTAAGTCTCAAAGTAGTCTAACTTCTCATAGTATTTTACAGCTAGCTCTTGAGAATAAGGGGCTAATACGGATCTACCTCCTTCAGTACCCCTAGCGTAATACAAGGATTAGTCCGGAGGTGAAGCTTTGCCGGAAATATAAGGCATATAGCCATTAATTTCCAGGAATAAACTAGCGGGATTTATCCACTCAATATAGTTAGATTTCCCTACTAGTTTCTCTCCCTTAAAGGCAGTAGCAGCCATTTTGAGCTTATCTCGATTGAGTTTAGCTTCTTTGATTCCTCTTAGGCAAATATCACTTATAGTAATTTAGACTATTTTAGTCTTAGACTTTATTTAAGTCTTTAACCTCACGTTGAGGCTCCCTCTTTAATTTAGTATGCCCTAAATCGATTTAAAATCGATATATTAAGGTAAAAGTCTTGCCAAGGACTTATATATTACCTTACCAAGGGTTTCGCTTAACTAGTATTATAACAGGGTTCCCAGCGGTCTGCTTAGGCTCTTATTACAACGCTAGCGCCACTACTAGCTTAGTTTATCTCACAGGAGGTAAATAGGCTCAATTAACTGTAACCCTCTCCGAGGATGGCTTCTTATACAGCTAGAAAAGCCTAAAACCACTGTAATTTGTGTTAGACTAGTAACGATCCGGACAGCTACTCCCTAATACAGCCACGCTAATACGCTACTAATAGCCACTACTAACGCCGTAAAGGTATAGGCACCTAGGAATGAGAAGCTTGTTATAAGACCTAAAACCGCAATCTAGGTGGCTACGCACGCTTATAACGTCTAGGGACTACTAGGTTATGATTTCCCTAGGGTTTAGTCTCAGGGTCAAAGGCCTCGGGTCCGTAATACGTCCTAATCGGGTTAGTAAGGGCTCAAAGTGGACTAGCTTACTTCAATTAAGAGAAACTAGTATGGCTTTCTCGACAAGCGTTTGAACGGAAGCAGCGGTAATACTAGTCCGAGTCCAGTTAGTAGTCTCAATCAGGAAAAGCGTGTCGGTAATTGATATAATAGGCCACCTTAGCGAATTGCTACCATGTGAAAATAGGTGAGCTAATCAGAAGAGAGGAAGCGTAGTAGGTGAGGACACGTGATTAGAGACAAAGTAAATTGCTTGCTTA
The DNA here is from genome assembly GCA_020726505.1 of Leptodontidium sp. MPI-SDFR-AT-0119. Taxonomy (NCBI): domain Eukaryota; kingdom Fungi; phylum Ascomycota; class Leotiomycetes; order Helotiales; family Leptodontidiaceae; genus Leptodontidium; species Leptodontidium sp. MPI-SDFR-AT-0119. The sequence continues at coordinate 541,193 of JAHLEZ010000024.1, forward strand.
CTTGAGAGAAGAGCCATAAGGGCTCTTCAGTAGTTATATACAATATTAGCTTCTCTAGAAGCTTCGACGACTACGTAATCGATTACGTGGCTCTTACGGACTACGTAATCGAATACGAGAGTAATTTCCGGTCCGCGTAAGCAGTGGAGATTACTCCGGCTATTCTCGCGTAGAATCGGCACGAGTTACCGAAGTCAAAATCTAACAAAGATAGACTCCGTTAGAAACCAAATTATAAACTATTTATTTGCTTCACACAGATTGGAACAGGGTTTGTTGCCCCTTGTAGCATTCCACCCCAATGAGAGTGGCACTTTTATCTTTAGAACACATAAGAGCAAAGTCATGCCTCCACATATGCCTCAAAAAAGTTAGAATTAATTCATGTGGTGAAGGTAAGTCAAAGAGCCGATTCACACTCACCATGACATCTTGGTGTATGATTGCCTTGTCATTGGACGTTGAATAATTCTCAACCAACGATCTCAACTGATCCTTTTGGTCCTGAGTGGTAATAACGGGGTACTTCTTGCTGCCTGACATGGTCGTTTTGAAGTTGACTGTACTGTAATTGGTAAGGAAGTGTCCTTTTGGCTCCTTGTCTGTTGGGATTCCCAGAACCTTATTGTCTGCGAATACGGGCTTCACTTCCAACTAGGCCAAGAAAATTCTACTTCATCATTTATGTAGCCCTGACGATCTGTTATTATTAGCTTGTTACCCATAGCCACAACAGCAACGAAGTCGGTGGGAGTAGAAAGAGATTAGAGTCAATGAACTGTTTCGGTGATTTACCAGCAGCCCCGTACCCGTTTCTGATGAAAAGTTAGCAGCCTTCTGGGAATAAAATGCCATAAAGTAGTGGCAAAATGTTAAGTCGAATCATATAAGCCAATGGCAAAACGCGCGGCATCCAGCGATACGTACGCAATGCGAACCCAATACTGGGACTTTTCCACCTCAGATTTGACAAAAGCATCGTTTGGTGCTGAGGCGCGAATTAACTGAAAGGTATCGGTTGCCTGATAGGAGTCAGTATTTTGACAAGGAACAGCTGACATCATCATGATAAGTAGCGGGCTCCTTCTTGCCATTGAATCAACTCGGAGCACCAGCAGTATTGAGAAGGTCGCCAAAATGATTTCTCTCCTTACCAAGTCAATGAAAGGTGCATGTGGAATTGGGAAAATGGTTCCAAAATCGTGCCCAGGGAAGATCTTCGTCGGGGCAAATTCGTAGACGTGAGATTGGACGACAGCTTTTTTGACTATATCTCCAATCAGTAAAATGATCTAGAAAAAGCACTAACATTTCTCTAGATGACGAACATTTCGTTTGTAAAGAGACATAGTCAGGATCTACATAAGTCAGACTAGTCAGTTGAGTAATCGAAAATTTCCCAAAAGAACATTTGCCCCAGTCTGTCTAGGGCACTTGGCTCACACTAGGTCAACTTACTTAGCTGGTGACCAACGCTGTCGTACTGGTAAAGTGAGAAAGAAGCACTTTTCCCGATGTGCTTCACAAATTCGTCAAAGGAGCAGATGCCAGCAAGACCAGCAGCCAATGCATCGGCAACGAATTTGGCCTCGTCCGCAGGGTTTTGTCCCGGAATCTTCAAAGAGTTTAGCTTGCTGTCATGATAATGAGGGAATACCAAAATTTAGCACAAAAGACAAGATCCCCAAAATTTTCGTAGAGTACATAGAACGTGGTCACTTACAGAAGGGTTAATTATGGGCGCAACCAGTGGCCATAGTTCTAGCACCACCAGCACCCGAGACATGATATTCGGACTTACAAATCGCTGTCCAAAGTACTCAAGCATCAGCGCTATACTTAAGTGACTCGTGACAAAGATCCAGGGAACTTTTCAAGGGGTGGAATTTCCAATCCCATTTCAACAACATCAGCGAATGGAACGTACGGTACAGCCAGAGGAGTTCAAAAGGTGCCGATGACGCCAGCCCAAGAACTTCGAGAGCGGCGGACAGCCAGAGCAGAATGATTGAGAGCCGCATTTAAGTCCAGAGGGGCGATTGTGGTTCTCCTAGGCGCTGGAATTGGAAGAAAATATCAAGTGATGGCAAAGTTTTCGGGATGCGAAGGAAAAAGACTGAGAGCTTCTTTCAGTGATAAAGAATTGTATGAAAACAACTGGAAAAGTTGCATATTTACAAAGTGCAATAGGCTTACTAAATAGATCTGGGCTCTATTGAAAGCACAATCAAAAAATTTGCCTTGAAGTCGAAAGCTGTAAAAGCAGCAATATTGCTCCCGGAGCTCATTCTCCACTGAAGGTGTGTCTTGTGCCGTTGGCTTGCTTCATTGAAGTGCAAATTGGCAGGTGCTCAATATTTGGAATGTTTGGCATTCACAATCTCCGAATACCTAGGGTTATAAGCTAGAATAGGATATCTATTGCGAAATAAATTGAAATTCTTAGGTATCGAAAGATTCTTCAACGAACGAGGGTTACCGGGACTCCGGCTGGGGAGTCATCGAGTCGGGTTTTGCAACGGTCCAACGGAACCATGAGACCTGACCTATCAATATCATCCCTGGTGAGGAAATATCAGGCGAATCTACGCTCGGAAGCTCCCTGTTCTGGGATACAAGGAGTTTCGGGCACGACCCGAGCCGCCGAACCATCTCTGTGCAGTCCCTTTCGAGTTGAAAAGAGAAATATTAGCCCGAATATCACGCACAGACCTTGAATTGACAGCGGCTCACTCAGCGACTATATTTTGGCAAATATCTAGGCTACAGCCATGGGCCAATGGTCATCAGAAGTTCAGAACCAGCCATGGCGTCTCATACAACCATGTACTGCCCAACAGGGTAACACCGAAGACCCCGAGGCGCCATATTTTTCCACGGATCCGGTTCAAATCAAGGAGAGGGGAGTTACGGGTATTGTTGTGTAGTTTAATCATAAGCAAATTACTATCGATGGTGACCCGGACACTATTTCACATTTCCAACGAGACATGAAATTCGAAACGCCACGGAAGCCATCGAGCAAAGCGTCTTGGGTCGACGGTAGCCCGGAATCCAGTCGGGCGTACTCTAAAACAAGTCATAAAGGAGGTCAGGGAGCGGTGCGACTCACTTAATGTGCCTGGGAATCGGTGCAAGTAGTATCACAACCTCTTCCTTTAGGCAGAAAAGAAAAAGAGATGAAAGACTTAATAGGGGTAGCAAACTAAAGAGATCCAAATCCAATAGTAGTCATACTAGCGGAACAAATATGCGCATTAAAGAAAGCGAGCTAAACGCAATCGGCGCTCACAGCATTCAAGAAATAATGGTCGACATTCTGGCAGACTGCCGGAATCAGTGCCAGCGGAAAAATGTCGATAGTATTTAAGAAGCCGGAGCCGACAGTCTAACAGACTGAGAAAGTGAAACGTACGGCAACCGAGTGCACTATTACTTAGTAACTTCACTAACTAGACGATCTCCCCACGAATATCAATCGATCAGAGAGCTTTTAGAGGCACTACGCCATACTACCCGAGGCCATAGGTTGCTACTCGAGGATGGAAAGATTCTTCATCGAGATATCTCCGAGAATAATATCATTATCACTAAAGTCCTTACCAAAAATGGCCCGAAAGGAAGACTAATTAACTTGGACTTAGCAAAGGAGCTGGACAGCATGCCGAGTAGGGCTCGTTACCGAACTGGCACTATGCAGTTCATGGCAATCGAGGTTCTTGATGGCAAAGGTCACATATATCGGCACGACCTCGAGTCCTTTTTCTACGTCTTCGTATGGATGTGCATTCGATATGGCTACGAAGGTACGGGCAAGCAAAAACCCGGCAAGATGGTGAGACCAAAGACAAATATACTGCGAGGTTAGTATATTGGGATATATACAAAAATTGCTCGGAATCGCAAATTTTTTGGTGTTTCTTGCGTGGGCGGTTGAGGGTAAGATTTCGGGTCTCCGAAAAATGATCCCCGCGATCGGATTGTCGACCTCCACCACAACTCCAGATTCGCGTCGCAGATTTTACATCGATTCAAAAGGGCCCAAATACCTTATTCTTGGAGCTTGGAGATCTGCGAAGTTGTTTCGACGCCTCTGTGTGCAGTACTCTTCATGCCTAACGGGATGATCTGTATACCAGAGTACTTGGCTTGTGCTGTAACGGGGTGGAAAGGGTGTAGGATGGACTTTTCAGGCAAGTTCCCAGCGGGTTGTGTTATGGTGTTTGTCAGGATTTGGTGTATTTATACAAGCTGACGGTCGCCATTCACTTGGGAATTTCTCGCTTTCAAACACGCAAGTCGTGGCAAGTACACAGCGAAGTGAACAATCTGGCAGCATAGTACTCGATTTTATGGTTGCAGTTTGTATACAATGGATAACAATTTGATATCTTTGAAGTGAAATATAAGGGTTCGCTTCCAGTGAAATAAATGCTAATGTAAAAGCGTCCTCTTTCAAGCAGAACGCAAACGTGAGGAATATATTACTACGCCCAAGAATTAAACCCCAAATCGAGAATAAACATTTCAAAGATGCCTTCGGCGCTTCTGAAATCCAGTTCCAGCGCCCCCAAACCCCCTCTCCCTCTACTAAACAAAGTGAAGTCTGTGATGTCTGGCAATGATGCCCACGGTATTTCATTTGTATCGGAGCCGAACAGAGACAATCTAATCTTTCCCAAGTCTTCAATTCAAGATCATCTCTGCGTGTTGGGGTATGGCCCTAGGTTGCCGGCTTCCTCTTCCCGCTGGAGCGCTGCCTTCTTCTTCTTGCGATATCTCAGACTGGGAGTTTGTTAGTCTCAATATTGAAGTAGCCATCTCTGGTATGAGCACGGGAAAGATGAACTTACTAGAAATATCCGGCCACTACCTGAATTGGAACTGCAATTCCACCTCCAATAATATACCACTTGTACTTCTCCCAGAACGACTTGTCGTTCCGGGCTTCGAGAATGGCCCTCTCGAGGATGGAATTTGCTTGCGTAATGATGTCCATTTTCGAGTTTGTTGTACTTGTTGAGGAGGAGAGTTGGAGGAGGGAGATAGGAGATGTTGATAAGTGAAGCGAGGGTTGGTCGAGACAAGTGCGTGCGATATTTGCCGGACTTCTTGTTTATGAAGCTTAGCTGAGGGATGGTCGAATGAAGATGAGGAACTCAGATAATTATTTGCATCTGCACTGGCTTGCCCAGAACCCTTATACCACCCTCGGGTGCCCACACTACGGGACTTTGGATACAGATCGGCGCTATACTCGCAATCAAAAGGCTTAAATGAGAGGCGCTATAACGAGTTTCGCACCCCCAATTCCTCAGCCCTACGCTGGAAATCCCTGCGCCGACGGCAGATGCCATAGCATCTTTTTCCGAGGGGGCAAATGAGCGCGTGAGTTTGAAAGTGACGTTCGCTCGGGTTTGTTCGAGTCGCTCGGACTCGCACTCGTACCTGCCAAGCCACGCGCCAGACTAATTACTGTACTTCGTATGATGAACCAGCAAAAAGGCTACGGGATGGCATGGCTTGCATTACTGTATGTTTGATGGATGTTCTAGAAGCCCAGTGGACTCGGCTTCGATCCGAAGTAAAGTTAGTGATTGAGTGACGGCTGCGGACTTGGCTGTGGACTCGAATCGATCTCGAACTTTTGATGGTTCGTAAGTTCGCACGTATTCAAAAAAGCCACCTCCCAGATTGAGAGTACTTTCTGAAAATAGGTGCAATACAGCCGCAATTTCTACGTAAAGTGCTGCACAATGACATCTGAACGAATTGCAATACGATATGCGAACACATACGCCTCACTTGAGGTTGCTCAGCATCACTCAAAAGTCAGGCCCGGGGTTCCGAGCTGTATCGTAGACAGACACGGAAACGAACAGATTTCTTTTTTGATTTTGATTTTAGCCTTCCTTCAAGTACAAAACCTAATATTTTTCAAAATTGGAGAATTGATTATTGGCAGGGGATTAATCCTGTCGATGATGAAAATAAAAATTCAATTGGTTGTTTAGTTCAATTGGGTTATTTGCTTTTTTGGATTGCGAAAAGTATATTCCCGTACTAAGCCAAGTTTGCTGTACAGTCGGTACGGTACCTTATCAGCTAGAAGGAGGTGGAGGTTGAAGTTGAGGGTACCCCCAAAACGTTCGCCACCACCTCATCCTCCCTTCCCGTCCGTCCACGGCATACGTACTTTCTTTCTTTCTTTCCTTATTCCTCTCCTCTCCTCTCATCAGCCCGTTTTATATCTCCAAAGCTAGAAAAAATGCAGGTAACTTATGTAACTCTAAAATCCTCCACCTACTTACAGGACATTCAAAGTAACTCACGGTATCGTCCGAGCTGCCAAGTCAAAATTCCAATACTAGAAGTAGCAGGTCCATCACTAGTAGACAAACCTTATTAGGAAGCGACGCCAATCGCATCTGTGGGTAGAGGGCCAGAATGCGCCTTGCCGTTTAATGATCGTCATTGTCTTCAGATTGTGGTTCGAATCTGATGTCGCCAAGCCTTCGAGAGCATTCTCCTCACAGAGGCAGTCGAGCCAATAAGGCCTCCGAATTTCAACAGATCTTACTATATTAAGTAAAGCTTCTTCTCGCTCTTGGCCCAACTGTTACCCTTGATACAAAGTAAGCTTCGGCACCGCAAAACAGCTCGCTAGGGAGAATGACCTCACAACCTCAGCTGCCGTCAGGACGAAAAGCTTCGCATCTGCTTGTACACCTCTCTGACGGTTCGCATCCAAGATAATTCCGCCCGTCATCCCATTGCCAACTCCGCCAACGTCGGTGACGCGGAGCAGATTCGTACGGTCGTATATAGATCGGATGCAAATGTACAGGCTCTCAGCCGCTGTCGAACCAACAAACAAGCTTAAGCTCAACCTCAACCCTTTCATCTGGCCGCCGCGCATCAATAAGTCCCCACCCCACCATTCCAATCACCCCCCCATTCCGATCACCCCGCAATTTTACCACCACCTATAAACAACACTTAATAACTCTATAACGCTTTAATTTCTATGTAATCTTTTGTAACATCAGAATCTCCTACTAAATCTAAATTAATACGTATAATTTCTTAATCTCTAGCTATAATTTGAGCTCTTTAAATAGCCTAAATATCTACAAACTTAGAATTTGGGCTAGTTTACACCTTCCGCTTTTTCTGTAATTGTAATTAATCTAATTTAGCCTTTAATTACTATATCTTTATCTCTGCCTAGCTAAGAGCAAAGTCCTTTTGATTAAAAGCCTTAACAGCTTTTTTAAAGACTAGTCGGCGTATTAAAGGGTTGTCATGTGATGATTTAGACAAAGTGTTAAGTTATAACCTAAATTCTTTATTAGCCTTCGGCGTAGACTAAATAACTAATGATTCCTCCACTTCCTTAGTAGTCTAAAGGTCCTTAGAAACACTAGTTTCTTGTGACGGTCTTGGTGCTGATGTCACGTGTTTAGGGGCTAGTGTTTCAGCTTTGAGGATATAGGGGTTAGCTACAGCTGTCCTTCTTCTGTATCTATTGTCTTAAGAATAAGAGTACTGTCTTAATATTACCTGTCTAAAGTGCAATCGTCATATTACAATAGATCCTCAGTTGAGATTAAGTACCCCAGGTCCTAGGTTTATGCTTATATTCTACTTTAGGCTACGTCTCACGTCTTACGCTTTTACAATTACTACGATTGAGCTTGTTAGGCTCATTTAAAACTACACACACGTTTTTTATCTCTTTTTTTACTCTTAGCTAATAAATCAACTCCAAATTTAGGCCACTCTTGTAGACCTGTAAGTAGAGCTACAGCGCCAGCGCGACGAGATTACCTTCCTCCGAACGGTTATTACGACTCGCACTTCCTTAAAACCGAAACCCTCTCTATTTAACCACAAAAAATTCAACGAACAAGCCCACAAGTACGATACGTGGTTTCCCTTGATTAAGGCAAAGCTACAAGTAGACGGCGAAGTTATTAGCGACGCCATCGCCTAATTCTACTATGTTTACCTTAACCTTAAATCCCACGTTTAGGCTATAATCCTACCTTAACTCTCCTAAGCCGACGAGTCGTCTTATAACTATAATATAATACTTGACTAGCTTACGCGTGTCTACGACAACCCGAATAAGGTGTAGGAGGCAGAGGACAAGTTATACACTCTTAAGTAAGGCACCGACTCTCTCTACGCTTACATAGCCAAGTTCGAACGAGTTCTTTACGAAGCTCGTGAACAAGACTGGCCAGACGTTAATAAGATCTCCGCCTTTTAGAATGGTCTCAATACGACACTTCGTAACCGACTAACTCAACAGCTAAACCTGCCTCGCCGATATTTCGACTTCGTTCGAATCGTTTAGTAACTTACTAGCCGCTCTTTTAATACTGCTTCTGGCCTAGCTCTCTATAATCCTAATACTTACACTAACAACCATTAGCACGGCGAGCCAATAGACGTCAACGCTATAACTATTGAAGTAATTAATACTACTGCTGCCCCACGCGCTCGCTTAGTTTCCCTAGAGCTTAGGCAATAATTTAAGGCTAATAGTTTATGTGTATAATACGGATTTCCAGGCTATTGGGTCAAAGACTACAAGTTAAGACTATACATTAATAATACTAGTAAGGTTACTATTGCTGCTCTAAACAATAGCGCCTACGACAACGACTTAGACTCGGACGATCTAGATTATCCAAATACTTGGCAAAGGAACATTTTTTATACTTAAGCGCTCGGGACGAGCTTTTTAGGAGGGGGGGGGGGGGTAATGTGACGGTCTTAGTGCTGACGTTACGTGTTTAGGGGCTAATGTTTCAGCTTTAAGGATATAGGGGTTAACTACAACTGTCCTTCTTTTATATCTATTGTCCTAAGAATAAGAATACTATCTTAATATTACCTGTCTAAAGTGCAATCGTCACATTTCTAGCTCCTAATTACTATTCTCTAATAGTAATCGGCTCATTAACGGTTTTACTATACTCACTGGCCATAGGCTAGTAACTTTCTAACTAGCTTTAATATTTATAATTATTAAGCTCTCTTAGCGTGCTTTATAATAGTATATTAAAAATTTACGCTTACTAATTAGTATAAAATCAGTAAGGGATACTAATAAATTAAGGTGTTTCTAGTAAGATGCCTTAAGAGGAGAGAAAATAAATAAATCCAAAGGTTATAAGACGTGCGACGTATATATAAGTAAAAACAACACAAATATATTGTATTCTAAGCACTTCTATATAAATTCCGTAGTCTTATAACTTTTATAGCCGTCTAAGACTAATAATCGGGGTTTTCTGTCACGTGGTTACGTTTAAGGAATAAAGACTTTTTTCAGCCATTTTAAGGCGGTAGTATCGTTTGTCTACTTATTCTCTATTACTGTAAATTACTAGGACTTAAATTCGTTGAGATCTACTAGAAACTATTATTGTTAAACCGATTTCCCCTTATATATCACAAGTAGAGTCGTTTTCTTGCCTATTATAAAAATATACTTAATAAATGAGGTCTAATTCCGAGAACTAGGTTATTTCCGTTAAACAAAACGCCGTTTCGTATATTTAATAATTAAGCTATTAATTCCAAAACTTTCTATAATTCCTACTTTATTTATATTCCATCGATTTTTAAGTAAAATAGCCTTAATAGCTAGAACCTCTAATTTATAGAACTAAGGCTTAATAACATCAGTAGTTACATTATTAACATATATAGAATCAATAGAATATTACTTCTTAATATTAAAAATAGGGTTCCGCTTGAAAAATCGTTATACCTATCGTTTTCTAAGTAGTACAAGGTCTCCTTGAAGTATGCAAAGTCAAGTCCTAAAAAGCCGTACTTGCGCATAAGTAACATTAAACCCCAATGTCTCCTAAGTCAAAATCTAATGCGTAAGACGCTCTTCTAACACTGTAAGTAGCCTTTGCAAATGACTAGCAGCTTGTTAATAGGCGTTTGTGTTATGACATCAGCTATAGAGAGTAGAGTATAATATACCCCACTCTTTTGCGGCATATCGTAAGGACTTGCTATTTTCGACCGTATTAATAGCTAACACGATATTGTCTTCGGTGTATTTTGGCATAATAACCGTCTAAATTTATATTCCAAAAATCAAGAAAATCGATAAGAAAATAAGATAATTATTAATTATTAAAAGTAAGTAAGTAAAAAAGCGGTGTGCTAAGCGAGGTGATCGGAATAGGGGGGTGATCGGAATGGTGGGGGGGGGGACTTAAAGCCCTCCATGAACAACAGCATCCTCAAGGCGTCGTCCCGCAAGACGCATCGAAAGACGAGGACAGGGTGTAGGACTTGCAAGGAGAGGAAGATTAAAGTGAGTTGAAGTCCCCTTCCCGTGTATTGTCTGGATCCATGGAGCCGTCGGAGATATATTGCTCGCCAGCAGGGACCCAAACACAGGACCCACGTGACGTTAAATGCGTCACCGCACACACATTCTTGTCGTTGATTGGGTCAAAAGTCCCCATTATCAAGCCCCACTATCAGCAGGAATGAAGCTGAATGAAGTTCTTAAGAGTCGAGGCTTGCCCCTCTCTCGGGCTGTCAGCCGATAGTAACCCAAGGTGTGCTAAGTTGCATCCTACCAATCTAGTCGGGGGAAGGATATTCCCACCATCCCTCATCGAAGAAAGAAGCTTTCAATAGTTGCTAGGCATACGAATCCCTCGCCTTTGTCCGAGTTTTCAACCCCTCCTGTCGGCCGATTTGTTATATCTGAGTATTACCATCTCATCTCCCCAAGTGGTTTGGAGAAGATTGTTGAGTAATTTCTTTCTGTCCGATGAACTTTATTTTCCATGAACAAGATCAAGTCCCTCTGTTGTTCTTTCAATTCCAGTAGTACGTTTCTCAGGTGCATGATCTTTGCATTCTTTGATGCTCACATTCTTCACATCGCGTACGATCTTTCTACCTTTTTGCACTCAGTTTCACTCAGTGGTCCTCAGAGAATCATATAGCTAACCAATCATGCGAAATTTAGTGCGGTGAACAAAGGCCAGCATGTCACAATTGTATCAAATATTCGGTGCAATGCGATTTCCTAGCTTCACTGGCGATTGGTTCAGGAAATGGTCTCTCTCGTGTAAGTCTTGCCCTGTAGATCGAAACTATCCCATCTCTCCTAGCAGTCCCCTCCTTATGTACGGCCATACTCGTAGCAGTGGTTGCTTGGGTGACAGAATCAAAGCACTGATAGATTACCTTGATCAAGATAACGTCTGGTCTTATCTTTGATCATTTCTACATGCTCTGGAGACTCATAACTGACGATGAATAGACAGGCAATTCTACCCACAATAGTCCTCTTGAAAGTGGCAGCACTCCTAACTTCGATCAAGATGGCCGAGCCACCGTCACTTTAAACACGAATCCATCAAGTGCTCTAAATTTGGCGGATTTAGAACTTCTGCACAACTATGTTACGTCTACCGCTTTCACCACACACACCGACCCGGCCATGAAGATTTCATGGGGGATAAATGTAGCCTAGGTGGGGTTTTCGTATGACTTTGTGATGCGTGGTATTCTCGCACTATCGGCTCTGCATATGGCTCATCATAAACCCGAGAGGCGAGATTTCTACATCCAACTGGCGATGCTTCAACATGAAACAGGTCTACGCGTGTCAACGGAAGTATTGGCGACTATCATGGAGGAAAATTGCACTGGTGTAAGTATCTATTTTATCTATTTCATATTTTTAGCTTAATGTACTCAATCTCCACCTCGAAGTAGCGCGACACTCATCACTGACTTGATATAGGTTTATGCATTTTCCGCTCTTACTCTATTCTTTACGTTGGGAAGTCCTCGTAAGCCGTGTGATCTCCTTCTAGTAGGAGAAAATAGAATGGCAGACTGGTTGTTCCTAGTCAAGGGAACCAGCTTCATAGTCTATTCATACGAGGACTTCCCTACGTCAGGGACTCTTAGGGCCTAGGTTCTTGTCTGGAACTCGACAGAGCCAGGTCCGGGCGCAGATTTTGGCCGAAAAGTTGCCACAAGATGACCCACTCGTCGAACTTGGTAACCTTGTTGCGCAAAACAGTCTTGACGAACTAAACAAGCATGTCTACCTCGCCGCCATAGATACCCTTCGAAGAACTTTCGCCTTTCACAACCAGCCGGGATCACCAGGCTACAAAACTCGTGATGTGTTTACCTGGATCTTTAAAGTACCTGAAGAGTTTTTGCAACTTCTACGACAACATACACAAGAATCCCTCACGATCTTTGCCTACTTTTGCGTTGTCCTGAACCGTTTGGACTCGCATTGGTGGATGCGAGGGTGGAGCTCACATCTTGTATCCAAGATATGGAATCTGTTGGACGAAGAACACCAGTAAGCTACTCCTTGTAAAAAGTCATTTAGGAGCCAATGTGCTTCATGTGGGGAGAGCAATTCATCGAAGTATATGTTTCACTCGATCCTGCGCATACACGGGCTGTCGATTTCTACCAATATACAAGCTCTCTAGCTAACTTGACCATAGGCTGTGGATACGATGGCCACTAGAAGAAATAGGGTGGATTCCCAGGCAGTGATAAGTGGGCAACATACTTGCTTTCCGATCCATGCGATTAGAGAATAACATAGAACTGCAACACGCGCAGCACTGGGTCGGTTCTTTTGAAGTCGGTAGCATACGAAACTCTGCTGGCAAATTTGCTATAAAGTCTCGGACGAAAACATTGTCAAAGTCATACTCCCAGTCATCGGACTATCATCGAGTCAGTATCAGGAATAACAACTATGCATTCGTACACACCAAATGTATTAAGCTTGGGTTCTAGCTCTAGGTCGTCACGTGGCTTAACGTCGTAACCTAGGATTATGGCCTTTACAGGTGCTAGGGGTATTGTCTCTACGACTTCGATATAAGCGTTTATCGGATCGACGGCGGAGAGCTGGAGGTCGCTAGTGACTCGTAAGTTAATTTTGTCCGTTAGAATTAATTATTAATTATAGATAGCCTACTTACGTGCCTTTATAATCGTAAGGTCTTAATCCTGTTAAGACAAGGTATTAACTAACGTATTAGTCGTCTTAATATAATATATAATCGTGAAATAAAAATTTATAAAGAACTTAGCCTATTAAGCCTATTTAGCTGTAAGGTCCTTAGTAGTTATAAAGTACTTTAGGGCTTAGTAGTCTTTGTAAACAAGGATATTTTTTTAGGCACTTAAGAACTTTAAGTGATATTACTTAAATAACTAGAAAATTATTAATATTTCTTTATCGTAGATCGAATAATTAAGCTCGGGATCTATTATAGTCTTCGAGAAGTATCCCACAGGGTAAAAGGTGTCGTCTTCTTAAAGTTAAAATAAAACCTTAGCGACGACTTTATTTAAGGAATTAGTCTCTAGCCGCGTTTACTTAATAAGGTCGTAGTAATAAAAAACCGGCGTAGACTAAAGGGCTTCTTAAAGAGTCTCTTAGGCGTTCTTATAGGCGTTATTAAAGACGAAGGGAACGTTCTTTTTAATGAGTATTATAAGGGGTCGTGTAATATAACTATAGTCTTTAATAAACTAGTAATAAAAGTTATAAAAGCTAAAGTAACTTTATATACCTTATATATTATTAGCGTATTATTAGTCCTTAATTACACTAATCTTCTTTAAGTCTACCTCTACGCTATCGACGTTAATAATAAATCCTAAGAACCTCGTCTTTTATACGCTAAACTCGGACTTCTTAATATTAACTTAAAGTTCGTGCGCTTATAGTATTACTATAACCTTCTTAACGTAGACCTTATATTCCTTTAAAGTAGACGAATATATAAGGATATCGTTTATATAAGCCGCGTAAAAGTCGTCGAGGTACTTTATAAAGATATTATTAATAAATCACTAGAAAGTCGCCGGATTATTTATAAAACTAAAGGGAAGGACCTTATACTTATACGTGTTATATTAAGTACAGAAGGTCGTATAGTCTTCGCTCTTAGGGGATATACGAATATAATAAAAGGCTTACTAAATATTAAGCTTTATAAAGACCTTTACTTTATAAATACGTATTATTATTTCGTCGATTAAAGGGATTAAGTACAAGTCCTTCTTTAATAAGGCATTTAGCTTCTAATAGTCGACGTATAACCGGAGACTACTATCGACTTTCTTAGTAAAGAGAATAAGGGCCGCGTAAAGTACACTAGAGGGCTTAATAAAGCCTTTATATAAGTTATCGATAATATATTACTTAATCTTTAACAACTGTTCTTTAGTTATATATTAAAGAAGTTTAATAAATAAGTCGTTCTCTTTAGTAAGCTCAATCTAGTAGTCTACGCCCTAGTGATACGCTAGTAGCTCGTCAAAGGCTCGCCGGGAGAAGAGAGAAGTATACTCTTAATACTCTACTAGGAGTTTCTTACTTATTAACTTATTATCTTACGTGTACTTAGCCTCTAAGGCCTCTTTTAAGGTTAAGTCTTTATTTATTAATACGAGCTTGATACTTAATTAGTTTAGGGCCTCTCGCCAACGATAAGTTAGTTCTTAATTAATCTTATATATTAATACTATAAAGGTTTTTACTTTATTTTTCTTAGTTCTCTTAAGTTAAAAGTACGTCGTAAATATTATTACTACTAATATAAGGAAGATCTTTATAATAAGCGCCTTTAGCTAGTGATTCGCTAAAGAGGCTCTATAGGCTCTCTTATCTTTAAGTAATAATCTTAAATCACGGGATATTAAAAGGTTTAATTAATCCTTTATAATACACAAGCGCTCTTTAACTTCTTTAGTAAAACTCGAGGGTTAAGTCGGCGAGACACTAGTTATAAGTTATATAAAGACCTTTAACTTAAGGGAGTCGTCGAGTGCCGCAATCTTAGCTTACTTCTAACGACTATTATTTAAGTCTATAAGGGTATCCTTCTGTTTCGTATTAAGCTAAGGAGACTTAACAATTAACTTGTTAGAACGGTTAATATCGACGAAGACTCGTAAGTCAAAGTACGGCTAGACTAGTATATTTAAGGGCTATTCTAGTCGATTACGATTCTTAATATATAACTACTTTAGGTCGTAATACTATCGTGCAACACAAGTATGCGCACGTGCCTAGCCTACGTAAGCAGGCCAGTTAGTTATAGGGGCAGTTGCAGACAGGAGCTCCCTTTTAGAAATCAGACACTTTTGCTACCACGTTGCAGCCACTCGAAGAGCCATGCCGGCCGTCGATTGAGAGAGACCTTTTGCACGACAAATACTCTAAGAACTTCTAGCTAATTAGAACGTTAGTGTTTCTTAAGTCTATTACTAAGAAAGGAAAGTTAATTCGCCGGCGATTAATTGTTAAGGTAAGTAGTACGGCCGTATTAATTAGCTTGCCTTTCTTATTATTATAGCTAATTAGGACGATTAACTAAGAGAGGGATATAAAAGAAATATTAAATTACTTAATAAGTTAGTATATAAAAGAGGTTTTAATAACACTGAAAATATTAACTTTATTATTAATATATATAAGTGTCTTAGTAAAGAATTTATTCCTTCTTAATTTAATATTAATTAAGAATTATCGTCCTTTAATAAAAGTATAGAAATTAAATACTAAGTCCTTTTATAAATTATAACTTATATCGAGGTGTAAGTCTTTGCTACGGCTTAAGAGTTTTTTAAGAGCTCGTTAGTTTTTAAGTCCTCGTTAACGACTAATTAAGAAATCGACTTATTAAGAGCCTAATCTTTATAGCGCTTAAGATAGTCACTAGCCTAATAGTTAGTCTTATTATAATAGAGATAAGTATTAAAAGAGACGTCCTTAAGTATAAGGGGAAGTATAAGAGACTTAAGTCGGCGTAAGACAAGCGAGGGGGAGGGTATATATTAGCGGGCATCTATTAGTAGTCTCGGGCTTGGGGTCGGGGGTCTTCTTACCGTAGTAGCCGGCGCAAGGGAGGTAGCACGCCAGTTTTCCTTCTTTAAGATACCGCGCGAGTTATTAATATTAAAGGTTACGCTAGACTGAGCTTTGTAAGTCGAGGCGGCCTCCTCTAAAGTAATATTACGGCTCTTTTAGTCCGTAATAGCCAGGAACTCGTCGAGAGCGGTGTAATTACTATTTATTTTATATTTCTTAATATAAATTATACGTTTTAGAGTCGGGGATACCTTCTTACATATATCCTTGAACTAGTGGGCACGAGCGATTTTGCTTATAATAGCGTATAATATACCTTCCTCCTGCAATCCTCGAACCTAGTCGATAATGCGTCTACTACAGTATAACGACAACAGCGATCTCAGACTGACTGAGTTCTTTGAGAGCGACATACCCAAGTATGCAATACTTTCGCATAGATGGGGAGCAGAGGAGTCACTTTGGCAGATCTGACGAACGGCAAGAAGATGACTGGCTATGGCAAGATACAGTTCTGCGGTGAACAAGCGAAGCGTGACGGTTTGCAATACTTTTGGGTAGATAGTGCATGTATTTTGAGTCTCAATTAGATGCCTACTTATCCTTCTTCATATCCTTGAAGGTTATCCGCCCTTTGTAACCTTCACTGATATTTCCCACTATCGATACACTATCACCTTTCGCTATAATGTTCTTCTAGTAGCCTCCCACTCCCCCTTTGCCCGCCCTAAGAAGCTGGCCAGAAAAGTGCCGTGCATTTCCATTAATAGTAATGATTAGAGTCAAAAGCGGACTTGACTAGATAATCGTGACAGCGGTCGTATTTGCGTGATGGAAGAAATTTTTCCGGTGGTGGAGATGAACCTTTGTATAGCTTGACCAACTTTCAAACGCCATGTTATGCTTGTGTATCTCCATAACTCCAAGTCTGGTGTAAATATCTGGCGCTGTTTCAGAACGCGCAAGCACAAGTGCATAAATTCTATCATGTTCGTATCCGCCTAGTTCGTATACCCGTGGCGACCGAGTGATGAGACCGATCATAAGCACCAGAACTGGGCCACGTATTTCAGACGTACCTATCGTACTCACTGATCGCTGTATTGTCCGCTCCATGCTACCATTCGCTAGGTGCACTTCTCTATGCTCAAGAATAGTGTCTGTACACATATCTGCACCAATTTCTTGCAATAGGGTCGAGCAATCCTCAGGGATCGGCTCTCCCTCCCGGAAGAGCTGGTATGATCCAGATTGTGCAGTGTCTTTTGAAATCAGTACCGCTTCGACTGTTGGGCCGGTGGCTGTTATGGATCCCCCGGTGACTGCCCCGAATGGATTGAGACCACGAACTGTAGCATCAACGCTCTTCAGCTGTAAAAATGGCTCGAATTGTTGCCATTCATCCGGGTCGCGCAGAACCCGGTAATCCACTCCGCCGTCAATAGATGCCCACGACCAAGACGGGGCACCACTTGTGGACTTCAGAGGGCGCGAGTGTTCTAAGCCGTTCGATCCCCTGCCTAGGTTCTCTGCATTCCATTGGCTTATATCGCTGTGCGAGAACCAGAGCAGATCCGCCAGCAGGTTCTGTTTCCACAAGCCGGCAACATACTCAAACGATGTTAATGACTGGATCTTGGAGGCTATACCACTCAGAGCGGGAAGTTTGTCGATGCTGAAGGTGAGGTCTCGTGTGGAATATGCAATCACGATTTCCTGCCAGTGATTCCACGGATTGAACTCGGATCCCACAGAGAGTTTGGAGGCGAGACCTAGTTCGGGGCGGTCGGTTCGGACGACAGTTCCATCTTCTGAGACCATCTTCCTTCGACATTCCCAGACAATCTCGCTACTAGTATAATGAATTATGCGAGTTGACAACATATTCTCCTGGAATGTCCAAGCTCGAGTAGAGAGATGCCCAAGAGGATTATTTTGGAGTTTACGGTCTGGCCTTTGTCGTCTCTGAGCAATGACTGCGAAAGGATTTCCCTCAGAATCTTCGTGAGATATCTCTTGAGAATCCCACCAGGATGCCCGTTCCTGTAAAAATGGAGAATTTGCGTCTTTTGAAGATGACGCAGCAATGGTGATGAAAGCATTTTGATAATAACTTCCCATCTTGGAAGATTCAATCTGCCAGTCTTCTTCGCTATTCTGGATAATGCATAGAGAATCGATCCAAAGGAAGCGAATCGCAATTTTACGTGCGACGGTGACGGCGTCCAGAAACGTCTTCGGCAACAGAGCCAAGTCGATACCCTGCTTGAAGCATTTCAGAGAATCTTCAGTAGTCTTCAGTACGTTTCCGCCTCCCCAACAATGGCTCAGAGTTGCATATCTGGCACTTTCTCCGGCAGTTTCTAGGAGCACCAGCCGTTCGTCGCCCTCAGATCCAATTTGGAGGATCCGCTTAGGAAGCGGATGGGATTGTGATTTGCTGCAAACAGATTCATCGTGTGAAACGAGGCATTCATGAATCTGCTCCTCAATAAACTGGAACGCCTCAATGGAACCCGAATTAACTGCCAAGGGGCGATTATAGCCCAGGGACGGCCATTCATGGATCGAAGTTCCTAACGGGTCAGTTAGTAGCCCTTCACAGATTGGACCGGATGCTTAAGAATAGAGAGTTATACCCGATGGAGCAGAGACTTCAACCTCTACGAGATGAGTCAACTGCCCGTTCCTGCGCCTATATCCCTCAAAGGTGACAACTAACGGCTGGACGGGTAAAAGGCGTCTGTTCTCGTCGTACTGAAGCACGTACCAATTGAATTGTATGTTTTGAAATGTCACCATCCACCATGGAAAGAAGGTCTCAAGAATTTTGCAGAGCAAACTGCACCGGAAGCATCCTTTTTCTCGTCCTTCTTCGGCGCCAGCAAGCAGCCCCATTCCGCTGATGGCAAAGTCGCCGTCGAACCTAAAATCTCGGCAGGAAACACATTTGGGCATCTCACGCGTGGTTGTGGTCTTCCGGAATAATTTCTCTAGGAACTCCACCATCTTTAGAGGAAGATGTATCCCAGCGCCAGTCGTGAAATGCGTCTCGAGGAATGGAAGCAACCAAAAAGAAATGATGCACGGCAGAGTTTTAGAGTGATCTAAGGGGGACGTACGAGCGCGTTTGGGAAGGCTGAGCGAGCAAATAGGGGCTCATCCGTTCCCTAGCAATGAGGCTGAGGCCCTAACACGAGTTTCGGTCTATTGGATGTCCAATAGGGCTCGCGTGGTATGGTACGGCGGCTACCACGCGCTAAGATGAGTAGCCAATCCCTATCGGACGCTCGTACGCTCAAAGGTCCTCGAGTTCGGTCCATTCAGTCGCCTTCTCGCCTGACAGTAAGCTGTTAGTAACTTTACACGTGTTTAATTATTGGCTAGCAGAAGGCTTTACAAATTTTCTATGGCTACCTAAGGATTATCGACCTACTTGCCAAGCTGTTCGGGATAGACTGGCTATTTTAGGACATTCGTCAGGGACAATTTCATTTCTACAGGTTAAAGCAGGGTCAAAGCTTATTACATCCAATTAGAGTATATATATTAGTGAATGCTGATAAACGACTTGATAAGTTATATAACTTCATTTACATCTCTATTTTATAGACCTTTATAGCAGTGTGATCATTATTTGGTTTCTAGAATCTTATAGAGAGCCCCGCAACCCGTTCGATAAGCGAGAGTCAGAGCCAACAGTTTGGCCTTGCTGATGACGCTTGATGGTTGATTGATTAATTGATTGATTTATTCATACTCGGTTCCAGCTGTCCATAGGACTGCTATGCCGGAGTAGCCCAGTTTTGGCGCCAGTTGCCGAGCTGCATTTACCGTAGTAAATGTACCTCACTTCATCACCCGAAAGTGACTAGAAACCTCATCTGCTGAGCGGACTGGTTCCCATCTACGTCTATATACATATCCGTGTCAAGGAGTGCTTTGTGTCTTCTTTATGTACATGGCTCATTGGCAGCCGCTTCTGCTGTCCTTCGTGTGTCAATGTACCTTCAGTCTCCCCTTGCTACCGCTAAACATTCATTCAACTCCCTCCCTTCCATCAATCTTCAAATTCGTGACTTCTCCCAAACCCATCATTATAGTGTCCTCGGGGTGAAGTGCAAATACGGACTAAGTGTTCGCAAATCTGGGCGGTTAAGCGCATGCCGGCTCATGCCTCAACTTGTTCTGTGTATGGTGATTCTGCTGTGATGGTGACAGTTCTATCGGGAAACGTAGACCGCTCGTGTGGGCAAGGCACTCGTAGTCTGCAGTGGCGCTAAGAGAGGCGTGGGGGGAGCGCATCGTAGTTTCTGTTCTGTATATGGTGATAGAGTTGCTGTGTACAAGATCGAGATCGTAGCGACATCATCGGGGGGAGACTAATCGACTAATAGTGTGGGCATCACTTTTAGCCTGATGTTGAGAGGCGGGGCAAGTTCCTCTCTATGCTCTGTGTGTGGTAATAAGCCGTGCGTCGAGATCGTGTGGTCCGGTTGTCGTCACTAGCTTAAAGATTTTGGGAGATTTAGATGTTAAGTGAGGCTTCGGGTCTCTGGTGAAACGTGCTGCAAATGCTATGTACTGTTGACAATAGTACCGCGGTCTCAGGTTCCTATGTTACTACTGAGTGTGAAGCCTATCTCGTGGAAGGAGAAGGGTCATTTCTCGTGGTTGTCGTTGTGTTGTTTTCGGTGCTTGCTTGGTAGAAGTGACAGGTGTCCCTTCAGATCAATCAGAACTGGCGCTCGCTGGTCTAGGCAGGCCACAAAGGAAAATGCCTAGTCCAGGAGGCCAGCTCTGACTCTTCTGAGGGACTTTCGAGGTGCTTTGAGGTGTGCTTTCCAAAAATTTGATTCGTGCTTTTCGTGATGTTTTCATGACGCTTGATGGACGAGCCTGTGTGTTTGAACTACTCTAGCACGTGATCAAGAGGACTGGAATGTCTTTTTTTGCACGTCGCAAAGAGAAGGGAACTTTTCGTGTCGGGCTGCAATGGCAAGCAGCTATTGGATATGACCTTGGAGGGGAAGTAGGTATGCTCCAATTCAAAGACTCACAAACGACCAAAAGGAACACGGTATTTTTATGAATTTGCAGACTAAAAGAACTGAAGGCAAAGGGAGGAAACAGTCCTATCGGCCCATCTCCGTAAGCGCCGACAAAGGGACATGGGCATTCTATTGCGCGGCGACACGCCCGCCGCTCGCTGGAGTTAAATCTCCCCTTGTCAGCTCCCGAGCCAAAAGTCCCAGTTGCAATTAACTAAGCGCCCAACACAGCACAGAGGGCCACGCCGTCTCGGTTTCAAGTTTCATATTTCCCCGATCAACTAAACAGTTTCCCGGCAGCATGCGTGCATACATATAGTCAGTCCCAAGGGTTGCAATCTGCAGAGCACACAAGCATACACAGGATCTTCAACGGCATCGGACGACGTCTCCCTCGTATCGAAGCGACGAAGAGTGCCCCTCACCGAGGTCCATCCCAATTCCGACCGTTCTACATGTAGTCTATGAAGACACAAACATTTGATTCCGACACATATACTTGAATCGATACCTTCGAGTCACTGTCTCAATCCGAAGCGCCAGACTATGCCTATCTGCTCCGACTGCGATGCGTTGATATCATATCTCCATGCACGTAATCCTCCCAGGTCTCACACCCACAAAAACACAATCGAAGTTTTGCGAACAGCTCCAAACTGTGATCTGTGCAATCTGATAATCTCAGTGGAATTCGAGTGGCAAGACCTCGATGAGCCCAAAACCGCCTCTATCAGTTTATACAATACCGAAGAGGATATGCGCCGGCTGGAGGATATTGCCAAGGAAGAGCCGGAGCTGTTCCCGGCAATCAAGGTATCTGCTCTTCAGGACGTATGCACAAGGATCTCAGAGATTGTACTCGAAGTCAGGCTCATCGAAAATCGGCTGGGAAGGATTTATCTTGCCGTCTGGAAAGGTATGTCTTGAATATACGAATCGTGCCGTAGCTGATACGGCTTGATAGATACTCCATGTGCGAACATGGACACTGAGTGCGAACGGCACAAGAAGGACTTTTTCTCGGACCACATGTTTAATACCAATCCTGCGGAAAATCGATGGGATCAATTCCGTCCGTGTTCGACAAGTGATATTGCCTACCGCCCATATGGCATGCTTTCCGATGACGACTCAGCAACAACCCTCGATTATTTGGAGTCTTGGCTGAACGCTTGTGAATGGGGGTGTCATGGCGCATGCGCTAAGTCTCTTACTGGGGAGTGGATTGACGGGTGTTATCCGTTTGAATCAGATGCCCCACTCCCGAGGCGAGTACTTGATGTAGACACTGACCTCATCAGACTTATCGAAACGGAACTAGGCGACACGGGATACTATATCGCACTCAGCCATTGCTGGGGCAGGCCAGAGAACCATCCCCCTAAAACGACACGCGCAAACTTTGAAAATCGTTTGGCCGGTCTTCCGCTCAGTACGCTCCCTAAGACATTCCAAGATGCGGTCAAAATAACCCGGCATATGGGTGTCCAGTACCTATGGATCGACTCGCTTTGCATCGTGCAAGACGATGAGGCTGATTGGAAAAGGGAAGCAGCCAACATGGGGGCAATATATGAGTATGCAAGATTGACAATCGCAGCTGCGGGCGCTCGAGATTGCACAGAGGGATGCTTTGTATCGAAGCGGCCGGACCTGAGAAATGTGCGGGACAGGGTAGTGGAATCAACAGAGACACAACGCAATATCGAAGGAAATGACAATGGGGAACACAAGAGAGTGCAAAGGACATCCCCGCCCGATCCGCCTCGAGTCACAGTCTTATCTAAGGGGCTGAATGACCTACCCGTTACCATACATCTTGCAGCATGTCCTTGGGTGATAAATGAGCCGTACTACAGCCCTCTTGGATACCGAGCTTGGGCACGACAGGAATGGTATCTCTCCAGAAGAGTTCTGTTCTTCACACGAGGTGGAATATCATGGAAATGCAGATCAGACCAATTCAACGAGCGCGAAAGATACTACGACATGCACGAGAAACAAGAGTGGGAGCATCTATTACAAAGATACTCCGACGATGAACTCACATACGAGACGGACAGGCTCGTAGCATTGCAAGGGGTGGCAACCCAAATGGCATCAATCATGGACGGAACGTATCACTTTGGCCTTTGGACCCACATGCCTGAATTGCTCTTCTGGATGATGAAAGGGCCGCAAATCGATGCAAAGGGGCCAGATGCGCCATCCTGGAGTTGGGCTTCGAGGAACGGGTCGAAGTTCTTTTGGAAAACGATGGTACAATTCAGGTTGGGGCTTGATCAAGAGAACCTCATACAAAACAGCATTCAGGTTGATGAGGCCGGGACGCTTACGACTACTGCTCCCATTCTTGAACTTTTCACGACCCCTGTATCAGATGAATGGATTGCTGCGGGGCACGTTCCTTGGCAATGCAATATGATACCGGAATCCGCTCTCCTTTACTACTCGCATTCCACTAGTCGTCCCGTCCTGTTTCTCTTCGATCCCGGCTGTCCTGAGGATCGCGCAATCGGACTTGCCGGTCTCGATGATGACTCTGGACTCAGCCCAGGAAAAGTGTTTTGCATATACCTCTTGTCCACACATCGGTTTGAGGAACTAGACATGTTGTTGCAGCTGGTAACTCATGGCGATAGTAAGGATACAGGACCTGAACAGACGGGCTTTTGGTTCAAGGGGGATACAGGCCACCAGGTACCTGACCCTCTGCCAAGAAGTATAAGTAGTGGAGAGGGATTTAGTGATTATGTGCCAATGCTTCAGCACTCACACTTCGGCTCATCGAGAGAATCGAGAGAAGTGGATGAGGTAAGGTTGAATGAGTCTTTGAATGCTCTTATCAATTGCTGATTTTCACGCAGAGTATAATGTTCTACCCAACTGGCAACCGTTTATACTGGGTTTTGCTTGTTCAGGAAGTGACAGGAAGGCCGAATTACTTTCGTCGGATTGGCATGGGGCTTGTATATTCTTCTCCGCAGCAAGTATCCGCGCCGTACCAAGAGGTTAAGATCATATAATATATACAGCAATGCCTGTGACTTCTTTCTCCTTTGCCAACTTCAACAGTTCTCCCTCCCGCCGCCTTTTGTCAGACGGCCAAGCGGGCTTCGATAGGAATCACGTGCATAACGCTTTAGTCTTGAGAAAAAAAGCTTAAGAGAATTCTCTAAAGATATTTACAATCTTAAAAGTATTATCTTTATACCTATAAGGTCTGATAAGTTATAATATCTTAAGATACTTATCTTTAGCAAAATAGGAGCCGTGGAAATCAAATTGAATACTTCTAAGAGTCTAATACTTCTTACTACCCTAGAAGAAGTTAGACGTAAATAAGCAAGGGCAAAGAAAATAAGGAAGGCTAATAAATACTAATAAATAACAACCTTATAAGTGTGACGCCCAACTCTATGAAGATAGGGGCTCACGAATGAATGCCTATCTCACATCACCAAAAGGGCTACGCGTGAAGACGAAGGGAGTCTCTTAGAAGCTAAAGCTACAGAAGTAAGAAGGTATGGAAGGAGAGAGTATATAAAGAGGGTGGCGTTGTACGCGGGGCCTCGGAAATTAGGTGGCCCCACACCTGGAAAGTAAACAAAGGGGTAAACAACACTCGATCCGTCACAATAAGTATAGCTTACTTATATTTTATACACACGTTCGTTTTTAAATTAATAAAAGCAGTATAATATTAAATTCGGACTTATTCTTTCTTATTAGACTAGCGCAAGTAACTCTATAAATAGATTTAAGCTTAGTAACTACTACAACGCAGTTATCGACTAACAAATATTAAATTATATTCCTATAAGAAAAGATAAAATAAAAACGCTATATTATTTTAATCTAAGATACTGTGGTGGGGACAGCCCCTTGATTTCTTTTGTCACATGACTGCGCCGGTCCTTCGCACATATAAGGAGCTAACACTTGATTACAGAACGTCAAGAACGCAACACCACATATATTCTATTTAATAGAACCTTTTCCTCCCCCCTTCTTTGCTAATTCGTACTCTTCAGATATGTGATATCTTTAGATTTGATCAATCTGTTATTTCCTAAACCTAGGAACTCCTCCGGTAGCTCGCTGCATGCTACCCTCTTGCTGTGTGGATTGGGGTTCGTCCCTCCCACAATACTGAACTAATTTAACCTACCTTATATATATTCTTTTATCAAGAGATCTCACAATCACGCTAACTTATATTTTAATTCCCTAAACTTACTTTTCTAACTACGTCAACTAATTCATCAGCCATAGTCCCAAACAACCATAAGCTTGGCAAATAGTTACATAATCGATAATATATCGGTAAGTATCGGGAAGATACGGGTCGCTTCTTAGCTAACCAAAGATCGCTAGTCACTTTGATCTAAAGGTACCGACTAAGGTGGTGGCATTACACGAATCTGCACGCCACAGCAACCACAAGGCCGGTGAGATCTTTAGCATAGTAAGGAGGCTCCTAAAGCTTGGGTAAGTCCTCTGAATAGGTATCAAAGAGTTATAAGAGCTCGATAGTGGACCTGTGGTAAGGAAACTCTGTTACGCTATAAACGAAGACTACGGTAAAAACGGGCGCGAGGGCGACGATGCGAACGTAATTTTCTGATAAGAGAGGTTCAGAATATTCAGGGGTGGCTACCGGGTACGAATCATATTAAAGTATGAGATATTTTTGTTAGGATAGCCTTAGTTAAGGGGCATTCTCTTACTTTAACAGCTTCCAAAGATAGTCGTTTCTCTTAGCCTAATAAAGCTTAGTTTTATACCTTGCCTCCTAGTTTTGTATAAGTAATACTTATACGAGCTATAGGGTTAAGTACTTAATATATTTAAGGTAGTTTTCCCTTTCGTATAAAAGGGACATATAAAATATACTTAATTAAACTTCACTTGTTATATTTTTTATTACCCCGATATTAAGTATTGAACTTTAGTTAGATACTAACACTAATTAGTAGTTAAATAACTATAGAATAATTAAGTAATACTTTTATACGACGACAATTAGAAAGACAAACTAGAGAGGCAAACTAATCGGACCTTACGTCGGCGATTAGTAGAAAAAGACGATTCGTATAATCTAAGGATTTATAAAACGTAAATACGACTTGACAACTTTTATTAACCTTTATATAAAGAAGGACACGATAATTCTACTATTATAGGTCACTTACTTATTAAATATAAAAGTATAAGGGGAACCCTTTAACCTTGTGGACGACGAGTATTAAACGCTTAAGCGAGTTAATAACTATATTACCTTAGCCTTTATATAATACTATTAAAAAGAGTTTTAGGACTATAAACTTTAAAAAGAATTTAAGGAAGGCTTTAAAGGATAAATAGTAAATACATTTACTATTAGATCCTAAGAAGCTATTAAAGGTCTTTGTATATACTTCCTTAATCACAGAGTATAAGTACGAGAGTAAAGGGAGTCTATCTTATACGCTTAAACGTTAGTAAATGTTTTAAAAGAGGAGGAATTATATAAGTGGATAAATTAAAATCGAAGGACTTATACTTAATAAAAATCTTAAGGGCAAGACAAAAACCGGCAAAGTACTTTGACTTTAACTATATGAAACGAACTATTAGCGAGACACGTTATTTCGGACAATTTTAGAGATTCTTTAATTGTATAAACTTAAGAAGTAAAGAACTTACTCTTAGAGTTAATTTAAATAACTTAACGATAGTCTCAAACGTCTAGACAATATCTAAGTCCTCTGCCTTATGTCGTTTTAAATAAGAATATAATTAGTTTTAACTAGACTTCGTACGTAAATTTAAAAAGGTCTTTATTACTAAATAAAAGTTAAATAACTAAATAACGTTACTTAATATACGAACGTTTTAGTCTTATATTATATTTAGTCTTAAATAATAACCTTTTAAGTCGGGACTAAGCTTACGAAACCGTCGAACGACTACTAAGACAATATTCGTACGAAGATAATTTACTAACCTTAAAAGCTCCTCTGCCAAAACTAACTATATTATATAAGTCTCGGACAATTATCCTGAACTTATAGTTATTAATAGACTTAATAAAGGTTTATAATAATAAAAGCCGGAAGTATAATAGAGAGTAATATAATATCTAAGATATTCGTCTCTAGGTCTTTTTTAATTATTATATAAAGATCAGAATCCTAAGTAACTAGTACTACTTAGTATTCTCGATTATATTAAAAGGACTAGTAACAGATTTCTATTACGACAAGATTATAAGACGTTTATATGATTTCCTTATAATAATTCGTATAACTCGGAATCACTTTAAGACTAAAGAGAATTAATAAAAGTACTTGTTTAAGTAAAGAGACACTATATTAATCTCTACGATTATAAAGAACTTAAATAAGTCTCGGTTAGAATACTTAGAAATTATATTTAATTCTTTTTATATAATATAACGCGGCCTATTAAGGGAATACTAAATAGAGTATAATCTTTATAATTAAGTACTAAACGTATGTCGTGGAGTAAAAGAATGTAGTCTAGTATTATATAAGCCTATATAAATATTTAAAGGGCTATGTGTAAACTTACGGTTTATAATTGTTATAGCTATACGAACGAGGGAGGTTAATACTTACTTATAGAATCGTTCGTACAATTATAATTACAACTTAATAAAGAGACAATTTTATAAAAGGCACGACGATTTCCGGATTATATAATATTAAACTAGTTCTAAAAGAGGACTTTTTGTTTAAGGAACCCTTTTAATAATTATACAAATAAGACATATATTATTTATAAGAAGGAAGGTTATTAGTTAATAAATTATTTAAAGGCAAAGTAAAAAGCCGTATAAGCGAAGGTTAAGAATTACTTAATAACTGAGTTTAATAAATCCGAGGAAGTAATTTAGGCTTTCTTAAGCTTATACGAAGATTTCCTAGGGGAATTTAATTGTATAATAATAAAAGAAGTACTAAAGGATATAAAGGAATAAAAAGACAAAGATAAGTTAAAAGGATTTTTTATAAAGTATAAGGAAGTCGACGAACGACAAATAATTAAGTTTTAAACGACGAATTAATAAAACACGCCTTTTTATAACGAGACTTAACAAAGGATTTGTACAAAGGCGAGGTATTTGTTATTAAAAACAAATATTTGTCCGAAGTCTTTTAAGGGATTATACTAAATAGTAATATTACTAGAATCTCTATTATAAGAAAGTAATAAGTTTAAGTACTTCTAAAGCTTAATTTGTCACTAAAAGTTAATTATATAAGTAGTTAAACGTATATAATTTAATTTAGTAAAAGAGTAGTAGAATTAGAGGGATTAATACTTATATAAACACTTATTAAGCAAGTGAAGTTTTAAATTATTCTAATAAATACCTTATTTTTATTATATATTTAAGATATAGACTCCCTTAGTGTATAATTAAACAACCTTTAGAATATTATAATTTAAGGGGATAAGAGAGTTCCGATCGTACGAAAATAAGAACATTTATAAATAATAATTTATATAATAAAAGACACGTTTATATATTAGCACTTTACAAAAACAGAGCTTAAGTAACTCTATTAACGCTTTAGATATCTTTTAATTAAAAAACTGTATTGTGTTCTTTAGTAAGTAAGACACAAGGAAATAAACCTTTATATAATTAAGAAGATTTTAAAGTTTTACGAATAATATTAGCTTTATATAAAGAACTTAAGTTAATTTAGATTCTTTTTAAAAGACGATATCGAATTTAATTTCTCTATAATCGTAAATATCTTATATCTTTTAAGAGTAATAGTCCTTTAAGTAGTTAATAAGGTAACTAGTTTTAATACCGCCTAATTCCTAAAAGATAATTTAGCGAAAATAACGTAAATTACACTTTATATATATTAGATTAATACTTATTTTAGATCCTTAAATTACTTTGTATATAATACTAGGACGAACTTCGTATTATTAAAATTTAAAGTAAATACTTATATAATAAACGTTGATATAAAAGAAGTCCTAGTCGAGGTATATTAAAGTATTAAGAAGGTTAAGCGGTATTACGCCCCTTTACGCTAATTATACGAGATTATCTAAGACGAGACGAGAAAAGAAAACCTAGTAAAAGAAGTAGTCTTTTAAATAGTCGTGAAAGCCGTAAATAATATAATTAGTCTAAACGAACTAATTTTAATACTTTTCGTTTTTAGAGTATATTTTAGACTTTTATATAAAGACTTATTATTTATAAATATACTTATTAGAGTAAGGGCAGTTCAGATAATAATAACGGAATTGCGAAAGATTTAAGTTATATAAAAGATTAAAGATACTTAAAATATAAAGAACGGCTTTAATATTACTAAGACTATATAACTTTTATTATAATCTTTAGTGAAAGTATAGTAAAAGAAAAAGGGATAAATAGGCCTGTTTTTGTTATTATTAATTATAAAGAAAGAGTATATTATTTAATTACCTTCGAGACCGACTTCTTTTTGTATAATAATAGTTAAGCCGTTTTATATAAAAGAAATCGCCGAGGCCCTAGAGGATTATATATAATTAGACTAAGTATCTCCTTTAGTACGGCGAGTTGTCTTAATTTTATTTAAGATAAAGTAAGAACTCGAGAAGGGACTTATATAATTACTAGAAGTTTTCTTAACTTAAAAGAATAATCTGACTTAGACTTATTTTATATAATGTAAGTAATAAGGAAGATTACTAGCCTTAGTCTTTTATTTAAAGAATCTTAATAAAAGGAAATTAATAACTTAATTACTCGAGGCGTATTTGAGCGGACAGATTTTTAATTCCCGGCTTGTTAATGAAATTAAAGGGAAGATAATTAAAGCTTTATATAATAAATCTAGACTTGTGATCTAAGCGTATAACGACGCGGTAAAGGAATAAATCTTTACTTAGTCTCTAACTATTTAACGGATTAGTCAGCGACTAATTCTGGCACTTTATTTATTACTTATATAAAAAGGGTTATTAATCTTTATTCGGGATATTACTTAGGCGTATGTTTAGTCAATAACGTTTCTAAATCGTACGATTTATGTGAGACTACTAAAGTAAATGTTACGACCTACGATGCGCCTCGCATTCTAACCGACACGGGCTCGTAGCATCGCTGGCTATGCGACGGCGCTAAGCCTAATAGGGAAGACTTGGTGGCGAGCCTGCGACATGTGGATAAATGGCCCCCGACTACGCTAGGCCCCATTAGGAGGCTCCTTCATATATTTATACTCGAGCTCCCTCTTATAAAGAGCTCTCCTTTTCTCCTTGTCTTTTCTTCTCGATTCTAAGCGTAGCTAGAGGCCCTAATACAAAGCTAGAGTCGACTCGCCGTATCAACCTCTTGCCAGCCGTAACAGTAAATTGCTAGTAATTACTCGCCGGATATAATTATACTTATATAAAAGCTATTATATAATATCCCGGAATTAGAAATATACTAATAGGGGACGTACAACACATATTATAAGGTTAAGTTATATATAAAAACGTTTTCGTACGATTTATAATTTTTAATTACTTAACTAGGAATGCCGTTTAAAGTAATTAAAATATAAACGGACAATACTTTAATCTTAGTTATTAATGAGTTCTAAGAGAAGGAAGAGAAAGAACTCGGGATTACCGGTTTTTTTTATAAAACTAAAGGTTTATTTATTATATAAATTACCCCTTACGTTTAACAGATATATTATATATAATCGAAAGGACTTCGTTTAAATCCTTTAGAAAGGGCAAGGCGAGAAGTTAGCTGAAGTTGACTTGAGAGCATTAGACTATACGAAGTATTATTAGGAATAACGGGCTCGAGGGGTATATATCGTAACTTTATATTAACTTAAAACTTCGTACGACTTATTAATTACGGCTTAATTCTAAGAACTAGAGGATACTAACGTAAAGAACTTAAATAAGCGCATTTAGTAACAAATTTAAAACATTAGACAAGGATTAAACTATATTCCTTTAGATTTATATTATATAAAGTTATTTGTTTTTATTAATAAATCCTTTACGAATAATAAAGACTTAAGTTCTTAACTTAAATACGTAATAATTCTCGGCACAGAAGACGACGACCCCGATTCGTACAATTAAGACTCGTTTTTTCTTTTTAGAAATTTATTTTATTAAAGTAATACGAAGAGTAAACGAGTAACACGAAGTATCTTAGCTTCCGAGATTTATAGTATAGTTAATAGGGTTAATATTGTTACGGCTGGCCAAAGGTTAATACGGCGAGTTGACTCAAGCTTTGTATTCGGGCCTATAGCTACGCTCAGAATCGAGAAGAAAAGACAAGGAGGAAAGGAGAGCTCTCCGTAAGGGAGGGCTCGAGTATAAATACATAAAGGACCCTCCTAATAGGGCCTAGCGTAGTCGAGTGCCATTCACATCAACATGTCGCAGGCTCGCCACCTAGTCCTCCTTATTAGGCTTAGCGCCGTCGCATAGCCAGCGATGCTACGAGCCAGTGTCGGTTAGAATGCGAGGCGCATCGTGGGTCGTAACAAATATAATAATCGCGGTAAAGAGTACGATCGATATTATTACGTCGCGGCTTAAGATACCAGCGATCCTAATCATTGCTTATATAGACTCGTTCTCGCTGTACGAATGCCTCGTAAAGCTCGGCACTATGAAAGAGAAGCGGCTAATAATCGATATCATGGCTTTACGTTAATCGTACAAACTAGGGTGGCCAACAAGTCAGTTGAGTTAAGCCAACTAAATAAGCCACGCTCTTCAACGTCAGTTAATCAGTTGAGATATATTATTAGATAAGTCAGTCAGTTGGTAATAAGTTAATCAGTTACTTATAAGTTCAAATATTAAAAATTCCCGAATATAAGGTGAGTTTTAGTAATATAGATGCCCTGATTTTAAAGCCCATAAACACCGTAGATACATTTTAATAGGGGCGGCCGCCTCGCTTAGCTAAAATAGGAGCTTCTAATTGGCTAGAATCGTGACTTAGCCGAGCTCTAAAGAACCCTAGAATCCCTAGATCGTATCTAAAACTCTATATTTGTCGGAATAATTACGATAACTTTATTAAAATAGCCTCTTCTTATATATCCCCTATCGATTTGAGCGACGACGACGATAGAAGAGTACTTAATACGCCTATACGAATTGTCCCGAACGTATTGGCGGCGATAATGGCTAAACCGACAGCGGAAGAGTCTATAGAGCCAAAGATATTACAAGACTAGTACAAACGATTAAAACCTTAATATAACGAGTTCTACGACCCTTTTAAACCTTATAACAAGAAAAGGAATTTAGACTACTCTCCTTACGACTTTAATAAGCCTCTTTTTGATAATTAGAAGCCATTTCCCTATAAGTTTCTAAGGGGAATAGTACTAGTAGAAGCGTCGAAAAAAGCCAGAACTCTATAGGTTTAGAAACTAGGTTATACGCTCTCAAACACTAAAAAGGCTAATAACTTAACGTATTAGTATTACAAGCTTTGTATATAATCTCCTCTTAATTCTGTAGAAAAGAGAACTAACTGATTAGGCTATTACGATAAGGCTTTCAGTCAGAATCTCGATTTCTACTTTAACGCAAATACTCTTAATAATATAAAGCGGCACCTTTACGAGAAACACTTATTAGACGACGAAGGAGATATATAGAGACAAAAGAGCGCTCTTAAGTGTACACAAGCCTCTGAAACTGTCGATGGCGCCTACGATTAGATCATTCCTTTTTAATAACAAGAGTTTGTTAATGCCTTTATAGAATAAATCATCTACGATAGTATAAAACACTACAAAGGCTATGTCAAAACGACTAATCTAATACTTTAAAATTACTAATATAGATACTACTAAAGCTATCCCTTCGTCGTATTCGATAGTTAAGAACTGGCTCTACGAGTATTTTAAGTATTTTAAACCAGAGATTATTAAGGAGATTCGCAACGCCAAATTAAAGATCTCTATTACTTTTAATAGTTAAAGTTCAAAGAAAGAGAAGATTAGTCTACTTAGTGTCGTTATATATTTTATTAATAGTAAGTATAACAGTGTTACACGTCTAATTAGCCTACTTAAGCTTCCTGGCCATAAAAATACTAGTGTTAGTATATATCTAATCCCCTGAATTTCCCTACTTTTACTAACTTTTATAAAGTAATACTCTATCCTCTTACCTCTCCTCGAACGTTTCGGAATTAATAAATATAACCTTAGTTACTTTGTCCTTAATAATGTAACAAATAATAATACTACACTTTAAGAGCTCAGTCGACAATAAGGTTTTGACCTTATATATAAGAGATTACGCTATATAGGACATATATTTAATTTAATCGCCGGCGCCTACTTATTTAGTCAAAATAAGGCTTTATTTGACACAGAATATAAAGAGGCTAGTCTAAAAGATCGGCGTAAGCTTTAGAGGCGTCGGAGAGAGGTTAGAAAATTACACAACTTAGTTTAGTATGTTTTGGCCTCTAAGAAGAGAACAGAATTATTTATAGATTTACAGAAAACCCTTAATACTAACGTGGCAGAAGGGAAGGAATAGAAATTAATTGTCAATAGAAGAGTGCGCTAAAACGCCACATACTTTATAATTCGCCGTGGCCTTAAGTTGCGCGAAGCTCTTAATAAGTACGCCTTTAAATTGCGTGTTTCTAATAAGCCTTTAGACTAAGAGATCTTTAATAACGATTACCTCTCTCTTATAGAGTAAGAAAGTTTAGAAATTATCATGACACAATTAGAGCCTCTTTTCTAATTAACTAAAGACCTTAAAGGTAACGCCAATTTACAAGAAGATTCGGAATTACTATTACATAGAGCTTTCTAGGAAACCTTACTTTATTTAAAGTATATAATAAGTCACTTTAAGGCGCTAGAAATCCGTGCTAAACACGGCGAATTCAACGAGTATAAAGGTATATAGTAATCTATTACGTTAACCTAGGAGGTAACACTTAAATAGTACAAAAAGACCGACGATTCCGTTGCTTAGTAAGCCTCTATAATACTCTACCCCGGCTTCAAATAGTCGTTCTTTAAAAAGAACTAGACTAGTAACATGGCTAGTTTTGTGACGACTAGAAAAGTTAACTTTAAGAGATTATAAGAGGACGAGTACAAATCGCCAGGTGCTATACGAGCCTCTCTTTCCCCTAAGCTAGCAAGAGCTCTTACGCCACGGTCTTTATTAAGAGATATTGTGATAAATACTCGGCCTACACTAAAACGAGTTGCGCCGACAATACCAGGTCGCAGAGATCAGTACTACTAGTACTGTTGGTCCACAGGTCCCTACATGAGCATACTTCGGTCTGGAAAAGGGGGTGCGAGTCAAAGTCAGGGGTCAGAGCTTAGCCGGACTAGTTTCAGTGGAGATTCGGTGGGGTTTCGTAGTATATAGTCTAGCTCTCCTCGCACTCTCTTAAAATACACACAGATTTTGAACCATATATTTATTACTCTGTCGCTATACTCGCATTAGAATATATTCACACATGCGGCGTGGTACATGAACCGGTACTGCACCGACAAGTACTTACAAGAGGGGCCAGTTGACGGAATCAGTGCTTTATAGTACTAGAAAGAGAAAGAGAAGGAATAGCCTGAGCTAACTATAATAGCCTTTGATTTTCTAGCTATTCTAGCTATAAGCTCTAAGTGCGAGCGAATATTCTCTTCCTACGTAAAGCAAATAACTACAGAGAGCTCTCAGTTATCTGGCAAGACTCTATGGCACTAAGAATACTTGAAAAATTAAGTAAATAAGAGAGTAATTAACTTCTGTCGTGCAGAAGAACAAGCATTAGCTCAGGGGTTTGAAAGATTCTACGATTAGATGAGGTTCTAGAAAGTGTGTTCAAAGATTAATTAAATTAAGTGTTTTCCTCTTAAAGAGAGGAGCTAGAGACTAGGTTTATATACCTAGAGTGTTTACGTAAGTATATACTAGACTAAAGAACTGCGCTAGTGCGCGACACACCCCTATAGCAAGCTATAGTTATAAGGACGTTAAGCTTGGCATTAAAGAGGCGTACTAAGGAGATCAGGAGATGCCTTATACACACTCTAAGCAAACAAATAAGGCTCTAGGAAGGACTAACTAAGACTATTATATAGTCGTCAAGTGAGTTATAATAAAAGAAAGTATAATACGTAGCTAAGTGCGTTATCAGGAGCTCGTTCGCTAATAAACGCGTACCCCCTAAAAAGTAAATAATAACACGGGTCGCCGCGTTGAGATCTTAAGTATTAAATAAGAATATATAAACAAGGCGTACTATAAATATAAGAGTATTTATATGTTTATCTTAAATCATAGATATAAAAATGTAAGATAAAGTTTCTAGAAAGAGAGTACGATTTATAAATTATAAGGCTGAGATCTTACTATAAGATAAATAACCTAATCCGTAGTGAGACAGGTGCGGTTGAGGTGTTAATTAATTAATTAGACGTCGTTAGTAATTGCGTCTAGGTTAGGAAGTGGCGCTTAATACTCTAATTGGCTAAGTTACGTCAGGTTAGTGTAGAGGTTTCTACTTACTTAGTGAGTGGTGTTAATTAGTAGACCGTGCGCGCGATTAGTAATCGCGAGCCTTCCGCTTATAACTATAAATACTGCCCTCCTTTCCTATTAATAACAACCTTTTTTTAGTATTACTAACGCTAATATATACCTTTATATTTGCCCTTTTGTTCTTTTCCTCTTCTTTTATATTATTAAATTTATTATTAAGTATTTTAAGATGTCTAACAAATTTACTCCTTCTAAGACTACTAAGAGTCCACAAGAACGTTCTAGGGCTCTTATTAATCGAATAAATCGCTAGATTGCCCGCGAGGAAGGTGGCTCTGATATAAAGCGCGAAGTTATATAAGAATAACGTCGCCAAAGATTTTAAGCTATAAGTATTTATTTCTTTATCTTTAATTATTTATTTCTATACCCTTATCTCTTACCCTCTCACTTTCGAGTATTAAACTAACTCTTTAGGTAATAAATAATTACTATAGAAGCATTCGCCTTACTATCTCTTATTTAAGAAGACGATAATAATAAGCTTAAGGATGTCTTCGGCGAGATCGATAATAATGAGGATAAGCTTGCCGGCGGTGCCTCTTTTACTCCTTTTACACCCTCTCGTTTTATTATCTCCTTAGGCGATCCCCTTTATTTTGCGGACGTATTTAACTTTAACGATAACATTTTACTTGTCCTTCGCCGCTCTCGTCGTACTTCTATTCGCCTCTCCTTATTAAAATCTTTACTTTTTATTCGTGTTACTTATACGTTATTTAAAATAGTTATTTAAGTTTCTTTTAATACTTTAAAGACTCTTAAGAGAGTATTAAATAAAGTTCTTAATCTTTAACCTCGTAAACGCGCTAGTGTTTTTACTTTTTCTTATTAGTCTTATAAGAGTTTTAAGGGACTTTCGTTAGTAAGACGAACTCGTAATATATATTTCTTTTTATTTATTTAAATCTCACTTTTATTAATTAAGTATTAAAACATATACTAATAATATTATAAGCCGCGAATTTGCTGATTCTTATTTGTTATATATCCGAGCTACTGCCTTCGGCAAAGGAGATTAAGGCTATTACTATATAAACACTACTTCGGCTAGTAATCGCTGCTTCACTTACACTAGTAGCTATATATACTCTCTTATTATTAATAATCTTTTAAAGTATAGTAAGAGATTAGTTTGTACTATTAATACTAATAATTAAAAGGTATATAATTTTCTGATAAATTATTAGCGATTATTAAGCTAATTGTTTTAAGTCTATTAAGAAGTATCACACTACTATTAAGACCCTCCTTAAGTATTTAGGCAAGTCTTCGAGCTCTAAAGAGGAGACTAATGAGATTGTTCCTTCTTTTTCGCGCCGTCCTCCTCTTAAGTATAATAAGAAGGATAACTTAAATAATAAGGCTAGAACTAGAGTTAGTGAAGTTGTAGGAAAGCGCGGAAAGTTTATAAGTATAGTAGATATATTTGAAAATATAGTTAGTATACTTTAGTTTAAAGAGTTTTAGGTTTAAGTAAGATTTAACTAGGCTTGTGGGGATCTTTTTGTTTTTACGTGGAGTTTTAGTTAGGTTTTTTTTT
Source organism: Leptodontidium sp. MPI-SDFR-AT-0119 (assembly GCA_020726505.1). Lineage (NCBI taxonomy): Eukaryota > Fungi > Ascomycota > Leotiomycetes > Helotiales > Leptodontidiaceae > Leptodontidium > Leptodontidium sp. MPI-SDFR-AT-0119. Next base: position 578,304 of record JAHLEZ010000024.1, read on the forward strand.
TTTTTTATAAATTTATAAGATCTTTAGCTAAGTTTAGCCGGATTTATTATAAGATTTGAGTAGAATTAAATAGATTTTTAGTGTTTTAGTTATAAAGATACTTAATTTATTAATTAAAAAAGTTTTTACAAATGAAAATAATATAGAATTCCTTAATATACTTTTAATAAATGTATTTAAAGTTCCTTAACTTAAGATTTGTAATTACTAAAGTTTAAGAGAGCTCTAAAAAGCTCGAATTTCTGGCGAGACAAATTCTTCGTGAGACTATTAGTAAGTATATTAATAGTTAGAAGATATATTACTTTAAAGGATCCGTGAGTATACTCTTGCTTTAATTATATATTATAAATATTAATATAGCGTAGCTTTGTCGCGATCCTTTTAGTATTATTTATAACAAGCCTAATAGTTTATTAATTATTATATAGAATCTCTCACGTCTCACTTAAATTAAAAGCTAGATTTTTAAAGAAGCGTTAAAGAGCTATGGTTTCTTTACTTATATACTCTAGTATAAGTAGTTCTACTTTAGTTATTAAAGTAATAATTGTTACTTGTCTTAATACTTTCTAAATCACTAGCCTACTAAACAAAAAGATTACGTAACCTTAGAATAATCGTCGTGTCTTAATATTATTAGCGAAAGAGGCGTTAGAAGTAATAATAATTACTTTACTATAGTGTCTATTATAAATAATACTTAAGAAGCGCGTATTAAACAGGTAGTAAATAAGTTAATATATTGCGGTAAAGTGTTTAGGCCCAGGGTTTATTACGAATTATAAGAGCAGGGCAATTGTATATATAACATCCGGTCTTATAATAATTGCTGCGTATAAGACGGAGCTTACTCTCTCTTAATATACTTTAATATGTTTTTTAGAAGTTTGTCCTATATACTTAATAAGATTAATTTGCGGCAGCGGTGTCGTTAAATAATTACTATCTACTTACTTAAATTTGCGAGCGATCTTTTCAAGGTACTAGTTATAGACTAAGGAGATCGTTTTGCGCTTTTGATCACGTAATACTTTAATCCTTAAGAATTACTTAATGTCTTTAAGATTATATATATTATATACCTAGTTCAGACGCTTGATAAGATCTTGTCTGAGCTTCTAATTATCTCGGTAATAAAGTACTTAGATATTATTTACGTAAAAGAGGACTAAGATTTTGTGTTTAAGATTTGTGAATATATAAGGCTCCTTTAAGTAAGGAGAGAGCCTTAGATTAGTTAGAGTCTTACTTATATACTTATACTAGAGGTAAGGGGAATCACGTATTCTGTAGAATACGCGATTAACTCGTAATACTTGGCTAGGCTATTAGAAACCGGGTGGAAATTAGTAGTACACTATTTTACTGTTTATATCTCTTAAGGTATTAATAAAGGTATTAATTACGTCGAAGCACTTGACTTCTAAATCAAAATAGGCTACGAGCGCTATAACGATTCTAAAAGACTTTGTAAAGAGCGTGTTAGCGTATATTAATATAATCGTTGCCTCACTTTAGAGATCACCCCGAACTACTATTCGAGAGTGACATCTTGAGATATATCCGTCTTTATTAGGCTTGTACTTAAAGACTTATATAAGTAGGACAAGTGTGTCTATAATACTCGAATCGTACTTCTGTAAGTACTAGTATTTATATTTGTTTATGTTCTTTATTTTTAACTTGTAGTCTTTTAGAAACCACTTTCTTATTAGATAGTTCTTAAGATTACTTTACTTCTTTAACTTTAATAGAAGATTTTAGACCTTGACTTTAAGAAGTAGGAGCTTCCCTTTTAATAGTAGGCGATTTACTTATATTACTATCGCGATTACTAAATATACTGTCTTAGTTAATTCCCTAAAATCGTTTTGTTCTTTTTAAGATATATATTAATTAAGTACAAGCTTATAAAGAAGCTAGTTAATTTTAGATTAAAGATTACTATACTTAATTAAGGTGTACTTGTTAGAGTTTATACCTTTAAGGTTTAAGTTACCCCCGAGATTAAGGTTGCCCTTTTAAGAGCGCGTTTCTTTAAGGATAATAGTAAGCGTTATAAATACTTTACTACCTTTACTTCCTTTACGTAGTCTCCCTCTTTTTCTTGTGCTCCTTACTAGCTTTTCTCGAGTACTTAAAGTTTTAAATTGAGTCGTGGCGGCTTTAACCTTTATTTAAAAGCGTATTATTACTCTCGTCTGTCTTCGTACGTTTAACTAAGCTCTTAACACTTTAGTCCGAGAGCGCGTTACTACTTTTGATAACGAATCCGAGGTTCTAAGAGCTTACGCTTAAGGAGTTAATTACTTTAGACTTTTATTTGTAACTTCTTGAGTTACTTAATTAGAGTTTTTAGTTAGTTCCTTTAGTGCTTCTTCTAGTAGTAGTGACTTCACTCGCGGGTAATCCGCTTCTGGAGTAAATGACGGTATTTAAATCTCGAGTCTAGAAGCTCGAGACGGACCTTTAGCTTAGTCCTATAGTACGTTCGACGCCTGATCTGTGAGTTATATATTTTTACTTAGACGCGATCTCTTTAAGTCTTATTTTATACTTAGTGTAAGCCTTAAGTCGTACGCACTCGACCTCTACTCCTTGCCCTTTACTAGTACTTTAACCGGCGTATTGTCTAATATAAGAGTGGCTTTAGGAGTCAGAAGTCTTATTATAATATTTAGTTCTCTAGTATCCTTTACCCCCGAGTTTTGACTTTCTAAAGTAGTAGTTAGTCCTTTAACGGGCTCAGAAAGTAATATTAGAGCGCTTTTAACTATAGTAGTCGCTTTCTCGATAGTCTTATTACTTATAATATTCTCTAAGATTCCGGCTTAGTTTACGATTAATTTATTTTCTTCGATAAGATCGCAAATCGACTGAGCTTCTTTAACTGTGATTATTACTTTTTCTTAACTTGACTTATAAAATAAGTCTTTATTAAAGTATACGTTACGCGTGACAATAATTTAGTCGAGACGTGGCACTTAAATCTAATAGATATTAGAAGTATAAAAACTTATTAAGTATTTAATATACGCACGCGTATTTACTTTAAACGCTCTTTTCTCTTGCCCTTTTACTTGTTTTACTATTAATAGATATACTTTGTACTCGAAGACGTAAATCTTATTCTAATTTAGTCTAAGATTTATAATAAGCTTCGTAATAAGTGCCGGATTATATTATCAAAAGTAATTATAAAACTACTAATTTAATATTTTTAATAGTAACTACTAATTATTCACGCGCTTAAGGCTCCTATTATATAAGTAAATCCCTCTTAGTACGCATTTAATAGTTAGTTCTATAAAGAGATTTACTAAGAGCCTTATTTTAATTCCCTTATTAATTACTTCTTAGCTAGCCCTTTCGGCGCCGCTATTTAGCTTATAAGTTAAGGTAAGTGAAAGTTCGAGTTCAATTCCGAGTTTTTTAGCCTAATTCTTATATCTTGTGAATCCGCGGATAATAATAATTGCCTTTTCTTAATCGTGCTTTAGTCTATATATTAAGAGTCTGAACTGCCTACGAACTCAGCGTTTAAAGCTCTTAATACATTCGAAGATTATATTATACTCCTTGTTTTAGAGAGTATAACCCACGAGTAATCTACTGTACTTATCTTTAAGCAAAAGGAGCTAAGAGTTATTCTTAAATCTAATTAAATAATCGAAGAGATCCTAAGTAACTCTTTAAAATAGTCTAAGTGATTGTCTCTTGATTAGGCGTCTAGAGATTATTTAAAATGCGTGGGTTAGAGCGTAATACTTATACTTAATTTTCCTTATTACTTTAGTGATTTTAATATTCTTGGCTAAGCTTGTTAGCTTTCTTAAGGCATTTAGCCCTAAGTGTCTAGAGTATAGATATTAATATATTTCCGTATTTGTTTTTAGTCTCTTATATTCTCGCGATAATTTGTGGAATTTACTAATACTTTATTTAAGCGTTAAAAATATTATAGTACTTATAGTACTAAAAGGGATCTCACGGGAGTTCGACGAATAATTGAAAAGCTTGTTAAATTTAAAGAATATAAGGTTTTACTTATAAATTAACTATTATATAATTAAGTAGTCCCTTATAAGATTGTTTTCCTCCTTTTAGTATAGAGTATAGTCTATTTTATAATACTAAAGCCCGCTATTATAAAGACGAGCTTTAGAGATAATATTAATATAAAATCCTTTTATAATAATAACGTCGTAGAGGGTTAAATTAAATAACTCCTTATCCGAGTTTTTAAGAGACCCCTTTATAACACGAATTCCGCGTCTTATAATTAAAAGTTAGGAGCTTCTACACTTTATAATGTCTTTTAGTTTAGACTTAATAAATGATTTTAGTTCTAAGAGTAAACGATTGTTAATTAGATTAGTTGTATTATAGTTATTAAGAAGAGTACTCGACGACAAGGGGTAGGCTAAGTCTTATATAAAGTAGACACTAGGTTAGTAATCCTTTGTAAGGCTTAGAACGATTACTACTTATGTTTATGTACCGCTTTTTGCCCCTTTATTTAAGATGTTTCTAAGGAACGTAGACTTACTTTTGCCCTTATTACTAGCGCTTTTAATAGCGTCCTTAGTAACTTAAAGTATTAATTTGTCTAATTTAATCTAGTCTCGTAGTCCCTTCTATTTACTATTAATAAAGCGCTGTCGGATTTGCTTTATTATAGCGTTATTTATTAGAGGATTTAGTTTAATATTTCTATTAAGGTCTTTTATATAAACCTTCTTATAAATAACAAGTTAAAGTCGAGTGTAATTTAAAGGGCTTTATTTATAGGTCCGATTATTTTAGTAAGGGCATAACTTCTCAGGGGATTTCCCTTTTAAAAGTTTACGAGCGTCTTTATTACTTTTTGACGTCGCTTTATTATTAGATAATCGTTTGTTAAGAGTGGCGAAGTGTCTATAACCTCAGGTTCTATAGCCTAATAAAAGAGCTTAGTGTTAAGGACTTGATTTATTAGCGTAAAAGAATCGAGCTAGCTAATTAATAGTGTAAGGAGGGGGGAGACTAAAGGTCTCGTACTTTTGAATTTTCTTACTTTAGCGCTTTATTCACGAGCGATTAAAGTTCCCTACTATAACTAAGAAGTTAATTATACCGATCGTTCCTTTTACGTTTATTACTTTATATAATTAAGCTTTTTAAATAAGCTCTTAGTGAGACATAATTTATACGCGAGGGTTACTTTTTCCCTTAGTCTTAAGAGATTCCCGGTAGTCGTTTTGTGTTTGAGTTTAAATTAATATTTCCGTTTAATAGAGTACCTCTTTAAGAGAGCGAAGGATCGCTTGAATATTTATACGCTTTTCTTGTACTACTCGAGCTACTATAATACTAAAGAATTACTTAGTTATACTCCTCTTAATCTAGTTATAAAGTTTAAAGTAATTAGAAGCTCGAGACTATTAAATTACACTTTAAAAGACGTATTCTTTGGCCTTAACTTCTACTTACTCTTGGAGTGACTTAGGGGTTATAGGGTCAGGCCTTATTAGTAACGCTAAGAGCGGTTTAAATATTCTAGAGTTCCCCCTTATATTAAGGGTTAAAGGCGTAAACGTTTAATTACTTCCGCCCTCGGAACTTAAGTTAATAGTAATTATATTACTTACTACGGTACTCGAGGATCTAGGAGCTCTCTTAACGTTTCTTAAAATTGCTACTTAATTATTCATTGCTTAGGTCTTGAGTTGTTCTTTGTAAGTATATATAAAGAGCTAATAGTTTATATTGTTTTTGGCATTAGCTTCCTCCGCGAGCTCTTTAGTAATTAGAAGAGTAGTGTTAAAGATTTCGGATAAAGACGTAATATCTTTTTTATTAAGGTCGACGTATAGTTAAAGTCTAAGTATATTTATTATAAGTGTGAAGTATACAAATTATATTAATTAATCTTTTAGTTTATTATATAAGATCTTAGACGATAGGAGCTTAGTCGGTTTATTAATACTTGTGGAAGATATATTGAATGATTGATGTGTAATTGTGGAATTAAAGGTAGAGGTTAAATAATTATAGAACTTATTAACTAAAAGTTCTTTTACGAATGCGCTATATAACTTAAATAAGATAAGTGTGGCTTTTAATTGTCGTGTAAAAGAACAAGTATTAGCTCAGGGGTTTAAAAGATTTTATAATTAGATGAGGTTTTAGAAAGTGTGTTTAAAGATTAATTAAATTAAGTGTTTTCCTCTTAAAGAGAGGAACTAGAGACTAGGTTTATATACCTGGAGTGCTTACGCAAGTATACACTAGACTAAAGAACTACGCTAGTGCGCGACAACTTCTTAAGAGCCTACAAAGTAGTCTTACTTAATGTCTAATATATTTTATTTTTAGCACCAACTTATTAGTCCCCGAATTCTCTATTAGTCAGTTATAAGTTGAGTCGATTTTTGTGTCAGTTAGTCAGTTGAGAATATATCTTCAACTAATAACTGACTTACTGACTTATTAGCCAGCCTAGTACGAACGACGGGAACTTGCAGAAATCCGATGGATTAATAGTCAAGATAACCCGGCGGATGCGATAACGAAGTCAAACCCGAACAAAAGCTTAGAAAAGCTGATTAATAACAATTAAATTGTCGTACGAATAAAAGGATAAGTTAAGAGGGAAAAGAAAGTAGAGCTAAGGGAGGAATAGTATTATACAATATAATAGTTTCATTTATTAAATACGTGTTTTTATTTCACTTTAGTCACTTATTTAAATACTATACGAAATAGTAATTATATATTTCTCGATTAAATAAATAATATCTAATACGACAATTTAACAACAGATTAATGAAGGGAAATCTCTATTAGTTTCCTTTGTATAAGCTCTTATATAAAGTACTTATCTTAAGCATTATATAAAGGTTAAAGATAAACTTAAGTCTATTTACTTAAAGGGAGCCTCTATATAATGCCTAGAAACTTGGCTATAAAAAGGAATTGTGCTTGTAAATAAAAGGGAATATAAAAGATACGTACGAAGTTATAAGACGATTAGAGTATCTTTAAATCTATCTTCTATTAAGCCCCTTCGTATAAGTCTAATAATAAGCCCTTGTAGTGCCCTTTATATAATAATTACTTAAACTTTATTACTCTTGTTTCTTAAACTTCTGTTTTTAAATAATAAGCCTTTAAGAGGGGGATTATAACGAGCGGCATAATCTCGCCACTTATAGTTACTATAGTTATCCCCGAAATGACCTTAAATTAAAATATAATTAAGGAAAGGCGTTAAGCTACGCCGGGAATATTTAGTATAAGAAACAACTTAGACAATACCTCTCGATTAAATTAAGAGGGCATTAATATACGAAGGCCGATATATTATAAGCTACTAGGGTGTAATGCGCCTTTATATAAAGGCGATATTACGTCCTAGTATAATTAAGACTATTTATTATAACGTATTATAATATAACAGGCCTAGTTACTGCCCGCTAATAATAAGTATAAGCTAGGCGTTAGCGTTATTAGTAGCTAGCGCGGCATTAACGGCGTTAAAGAGAATAAGGGCCTTATATAATATTAGTTCTTAAACAAAAGGACTAGAGGTTTGTATAAGAAGCTATATCCTAGGGATAAAGGCTAGCTCGTATAAAGAGAAAAAGACTAATATTATGTAGTGTAGTGTAGTGTAGTGTAATGTAGTTACGTAGGCGTTAGTACTACTTCATTAATATTACAGCAGTTGTGCGAAGCTAGTCTCGAGGGGGTAGACTTCGTACGAGGGAGAATACTCACTTGGGTAGTGGTGGTGGTGTTGTGGCCTATAGAAGACCTTTCGTTAGTATACAGTGACAACGAATTAGATTACCTTATAAGTAAGGCGGAAAAAAGAGACGCCGATTCGTACGAGGCTATTTCAGGTCGTATAAAGAATATCTAAGGAAAAGGAGAGTTATATAAAGAAGAAAAAGGGGACTTACTATTACTACTATTATTATTGTTATTAATTAAAGAAAAAGAGAAAAAGAAGAGAAGAGGAAATTTAGAAAATCTCTTTTGTGTGTAAGAAAAGCTAATAGTTAACTAATAAGAGACGTATAAGGAAGGAACGAAGTCGTTCCTTCCTAAAGTAGTCACTATTTAATATAGCGAGCTAAAGTCATATAAGGCACGTGCTTTATATAAAGGGAGAAAAGGAGCTAAAGATAATGTACTAAGTTACGTGCACTTCGTATAAAAAAAGAAAAAAAGAAAGTAAGAGAGTTTTTTCTTCTAACAAAAAAAAGTTATTAGTGTTAAGATAGCCTTAGTTAAGGGGCATTCTCTTACTTTAATAGCTTCTAAAAATAGTCGTCTCTCTTGGCCTAATAAAGCTTAATTTTATACTTTGCCTCTTAGTTTCGTACGAGTAATACTTATACGAGTTACGGGGTTAAGTACTTAATATATTTAAGGTAGCTTTCCCTTTCGTACGAAAGGGACACACAGAATATACTTAATCAAACTTCACTTATTATATTCTTTATTACCCCGATATCAGGTATCGAACCTTGGTTAGGTACTAACAGTCATTGAGCGATTACACCACTTTTCTCAAATTAGATACTAATCTGGAATATACCTACAACCCTTAAAGATCAATATCTCACTATTATAATGTGACTTCCATACTATAAATAGATATAATGTAGGGACTGAAGCGGTTAGTACAAGCGCCCAGCCGAAGCGACAGTAAAGCTTGGCTGATTTGGCTACCTCCCAACCTCCAATCTCCGACATTATTCTAACCAAGACAACCGCACCATTATTTCTTCTTCAAATAACACATGTTGAGCCATGCAGTCAATTGCCGTCACGACTAGAAGGCTTATAATATTCTCGCGACCTTCTTTACCTCTTCGTCGTATTCCTTCACTTCACGCCTGCTTCATAACCCGCGCTTCGTCATCATCAGCTCATGCGCCCATTGCCAGTACCATATCGACATCGTCCCTAGTGCGCGATAACTCGAATTCCGAAATGGACGATACGAATGAGGAGGATTGGGCTAGACACGTAGCCGATGAGTGCGATACCAGCAACTATGCACCTGACATCACTTGCACAGTGGGCACGATAGCTTACCGACAGAGCTATAGCAATTGTTCTGACTCGAAATGGGCGGCGTTCAAAGAAACATTTGAGGCTTTGGTGATGAAGCGGTGGACACGGGACGCGGAAGCAGGCCGTGATCCTAGGGGCATGAGGCATAGATGGCAGGTGTTTTGGGTAGAGGATGAGAAGCTGGAGGGGAAGAGCATGGCGAAGCTGAGAGAGTTTGTACCCATCTTCCAAGACTTTGTCCGACTTAAACCTTTCACTACAGAAGTTTATTGATATGATATTACAAGACTTGCTAATAGTTCGCAGTATTTGGCAACAAAGAACCAGAATCCGAACCGAGTGGCCAACCCCGCACTTTTTTCTCATGATCAATGACGAAGTTGTTGATTCTGTGCTGAGACAGGCCACAGAATCGCAAATGCCGTTCGTCTATGCGATAGATCCAGAGTATGGTCCTTTGGAGGAAGCAGAACAGGATGAGGATGATACAGTGTACAAGGGCTATCTAACTGTTGCGGTGGAGGTGGTACCTACCTTCTGGTGCGAGGGCGGGCTCGATGCAGGGATGGCAATGGAAGAATTCGGACAGTCCGATAGACTGATAACGGACTCGTTCTACATTATGCTTCTCAAATCCAACTAAATTTCATGGGCCTGTTTGACATTACAACATATATTCCACGTCGCGGAACTTAATGGCCAGGTTATCTTGTTCATGACACCCCAACACAATACGCTTCATCAACCTAAAGATTCTCGCAATTTGAACCCACAGCTGGATTCCAGGTGTAGAAAGTTGCAAATGTGAGTCCGTACTCTGTTAAGATTGCGCTACATGAGCCATCTATTTCATGTCGCAGTTAGCCTTCGCTCGCCTAAGAGAGTATGCCTTTCTATTGAGACTCACCACTGGGGACAACAGTGTATTTGTTGCAATTTGCAACAATTCCCGTCTGTGTTGGCGCAGGAGGGGTGACAGATGAAACGGTTGTCGCGGTACTTGGAGCGGCAACGCAATAGGTGGTATCAAGCCATAAGTTAGCACATCCGCTCCCAACTGCTGGGTTCCAGCTGTAAAACTGAGCAAATGTGATTCCGAATGCTGCCTGAATTGAGACACATCCATCGCCTGATTTAGTCACGTAGTATTTCGTGCATGAAGATATCGTTCCAGACTGCGCTGGAGCTGCTACGCAGTATGTAGTGTCCAGCCAAAGATTTTGACAATCGTCTCCAACGGCTGGATTCCAGGCATAGAACTGCGCAAACGATATTCCGAATGCTGACGTGATTGAACTACAGCCATCTCCAGACTTGGCGATATAATACTGGCTGCACGAGGCAGCAATCCCTGTTTGTGTTGGCGCTGTAGCAGGAGCACTCGTTGTGGCTGTGACTGATGTGGTGGAGGTAGGCCCGGAAACACAATAGGCGTTTCCGATGATGAGAAGTGAACAGTCGCTCTTTATTGCTGGGTTCCAACCAAGAAACTGTACAAATGTGATGCTGAATGTATCTTGAATGCTGGAACAAGAGTCGCCTGTGACTGCAGTATACAATCGAAGACAGCCAGAAGTCATTCCAGATTGGGTCGGGGCAGGAGAGGAAATTGCTGTACTCGTCGAAGAGTGGGCTCCAACACACACTGATCTATATTTCCACGACTCGAGATTTGCGTAAAGTCCTGAGCAGTCGGCTAAAACCCAGGCATTCAAACTCACAAGCTGCGCTAGCGTGAGGTTGTAAGACCTCGCGAAGTCAATACATGGCACATCTGAAGTTTACAAATCAGCTACGACTTCGGATTCGCTCCGAACAGCACCTACATTGAGCATCACCTCCATATACAGTTCCATATGCATTGCAGCTAGCAGAGGTCCCTCCTGGGGCATCAGTGGCTGAGGACTCGATGTAGGGGTTGATCACAGATGCTATAGAGGAAGTAGCTATTGTCCGAATATTAGTCCTCGCAACATGAAATCGGGAAAATATTGGTTCAAATCATGACTTACTTGCTGTGGGCTCGTTCTTAGCAACACAGTAGCGGAATCCGGGCACAAGGGCGCAGTTGGCGAGGTCCTGTGCGGAAAGGGACGGATTCCAGGCCAGGAGATCAGCCAAGGAAATTTCTTCCACTTCAGAAATCCAGACACATTCATTTATGCCAGCTTCCAAAGCCAGAAAGGATTCTTCAGTACTGTTCAGAGACCGGTATTCTTTGTACCCATAGCAATTTGATGCGGTGCCAGTAGCGAGCGGTTCCAAAGCGGAGATTGTGATGTTGCCGACGATTCTTGCACCTGCACTCCAATACGAAGCAGTTGGGTAGGATCCGAGGTCCGAGAAGCACGTTGATGGTGCGGAGGTTTGAAGGCAAGGGTTTCCAGCTGCAGTACCCCCGTATGATGTATACGTTTGGATAGCCCCAACAGCTGCGATACAGTAGCTCTCACCAGCAAATAGGTTGGTGCAATTCGCATTAATCCCGGTACTAGCACGGATTAGATCGTTGCTTCGGCCATCATATACTTTAGGGTAAAACTTACTTCAGAAAATAGAAATCCGTTAATGAGATACCCTGCTAGATGGATATTCCTGCGCAATTGTGTCCGGACTGCACAAGGTAATATTTGCCACAATTCTGGTTCGTACCGAGGGCGACATCCGTTGGAACGGGCCTGTGACCGTCAGAAACACTTCATCTAAGACCGTGTTGAGAAATACGAAGAGACTCACACAGGTGTTGTGGCACTAACTGGAGGGGCAGTGCTGATTGGAAACGTAAAACCGCCGATTGGGCTTACACAAATAACTGTTCCGATGAGCTGGTCTAGGTTTCCACAGCCCATGTTGATGTTGGGGTTCCATGACATGAGCTGGGTGAGCGCAACCTCACTAGCGATGGCGGAGATGATACTACGGCAAGTATCGCCTTCAAGGACTTTATATCTGGTTTGTCGAAAGATTAGTCATATATGAACCCAGATCAATCCAGGTAGTAGAGCATTAGATCGTCGTTTGCTTGAACGAAGCCCAAGAGCGAACTACACGAGCAAACAATACTAGATTCCACAAAAAAAAAAAAAAAACTTACACATGGCATTGTTCTGGGAGACAAACTGATTTTCCAACCGCGGGGAAGTTAGCACAGTATGCTTCCAAATTGTTCTCGTAGAGCAGGGCGAAGGTTGAAACATTATTGGCTTGTGCAACTGAGTTGCAGTCGTCCACGCCATTGATCGTATGGCGTGCATGATTTTGTTGATGGCGGTGCAGTTACTGTCGAAGTACTGTCGAGAGCTAATGGTGTTGGGACAATATATGCGTAGCCAGTAGCACCACAACTAGCAGTTGCAGATGCAAAGTTGGCAGATTCTTCAGATAGAAACCCAAAGATTGAGCCAAGTTCCATTTGCTGGATCCCAAGGGCACAATCCGAGCATGATTGCTCTTGTGTTTCGATCGTCATATTGGCCCATGACTCAAATATCGACGCACAAAACTGCCCGGAGGTCCTGCCACACGAAAATTTAGTTTATGGATTTCTTCATTATTGGGAATCTGTCTTCATCTACTCACTTGTCCTTTCGACAGTAGATATCATAGTTATAGAGGTACTCTTCAGGCCTGTATCGTGCTGGATATGCTAACCCGCCTACTACGATTATATCGGACGATGTACAGGCCCCTGTGACTGAATCATGGTACATTTGCAGTGAGGACCTGCATGTTGGAATGCAGAGAGAAGTTAATTGTTCATTACTCAAGTACACGCTCGGGTCCCATATCGCAGTTGGAAGACTGTCATCGCAAATGATTGAGCCCCGAAGAGCACTCAAACAGGAATTTGTTAGGCCGGTGAAGTTCGCTTCCACCTCAGTATTGGAAAATTGCTGGGCCTGAGCGATTCGGAAAAGCAACAGAAGGCATGCTACAACAGACTCCAGTGGGCTGAAAATTGACATTGTCATCTTGGATGTTTATTGAAGACAGTGAGTGGGAGTGGAACTTCTTCAGCGCTTCTCCTCGGTGTTAAGCCGCATCCCATCTAATGTACTGTTTGTATAGTGCGGGGCGGAAGCTCCTTGCTACTTGCGGTGGTTGGATAGTGGCATCAAGTGCCCCGGGTATAATTCGACAGTAGGGTTTGTGTAAGGTTCTCCCCAATTGTCATATAGATGTTCCGTAGATTGATCTCAAACTATCTACACAGTTAAATGGGCCCAAAGAAACAAGGCTTTGGTTTCAAACCTGCCTCAAGAACACCGAAAGCCTCACTTGAACGTCCAAAAGATTCCGCCAGAGATTTCACAAGGACCGTGACACAGGTGGGAACACTGCTGCCATCATTCGGTCTCAGCTGACTATGCCATCAGACACTTCCGCAATCAATATTTTCCAGATGTGCCAACCTCGCCCAATTTCTCTGCACATGGCTATATGGCGGCCCGTTTCACTGTAGAGGGATCTCGCCGCCACTTGCCTCCTCCGGTATTTGGTTTTCACAGCTCAACTACCACATATTCTAAGATTCTCTTCTCGATCTTGCCTTACAGGAGTGCAGAATGGCACCTCTCGGGAAGATGCGGAGAGATGAAACTCTTACACAAATGGCACGTGTATATTATGGATCAGCTCTGAGACGTCTGCATGCCGTGGCGGGAAGAGGGATACGGGACCATACAGCCTTGGCTGCTATCAATTTGATCTCCATGTATGAAGTATGTATCACGGTTGACCATTGGTACGGCTCTAATTCTTGTCAGTATTATGACTCATGACCAAGGAGACACAAACATACTCCACCTAGATGAGCTGTTTGAGAGTCAATACCGCAACCCAGGGATCCCGCGAGATTAGCGATGTCCCAGGGGCTAGCAGTCGTATCGAGGGCATGTGATGGAGCTTGGCTGCTGTTCTTGCTGTCATGGGATTCGTCATCTAGAAGCGGAGACTTAAAATTGGAAGAAATTGAAATCGCAAAGCGCATTTGTTGGTTTGAGCGACCGTACCATCGCCATCTTGTATACTAAGCATCTGTTCTAGAATCCAGCAAAATTATTTCCAGTCTCGTCATACTCTTCGATAAATCTTCGGCTTGCGAAAATATCTTCTACGGATTGGAAGTTCTCGAAGTTGTACAGTTGATCCAGTGACCAGTCTTGAATATCACCAGTGCTGAAGTTGACATTGTTTGCGAGCCCCGACCATGCTGGGCGTGTATCTGCTACCGCCATTGCGGTCCCAGAGATGTCCTGGTCGTACTGGAATGCATTTTCTGTTGATGTGCCAACACTAGGAGATACTTCGTTGACGCCATACTTCATCTGGTCTAACTCCTGCTTGTCCTGGTCGTGCTGTATTCTTTCCGGCACAGGTTCTTGAGTCGGCTCCTGCGCAGGTGGATCTCGTGGCATATTCGGTGTCGTGGTCTTCGATCCTCCTTCTTTCACGAACACGGGACTCGAATCCAACATGCCGACCGTAAACTTCATAAACTCCGCAGCCTTACTACTGACCCTCAAAGTCCATCGGTATTCGGCAAGCTGCGACTTGTAGAATTCGGCTTCCTCGGGATTGTCGCTAGTTGCCCAGAGCAGACTTCCAAATGTGCCAATGATGGCAAGATTTACCTTGGAAGCAAAATACCAGAAGCTCTGTAGGTGCGCCGGCTCTAACTTTCCGACGAAATCAATTGCTGAAGTTAATCGAGCTTTTGCAGCATTTCGCGTGATGTGCCGGAGTTGTTCGTCCATGTGTGTCGAGTCGAATCGGATTATTGCTCGATGTAATGTCACCTCAGCAGCGAAGTAAGCTAGGTGGAGTGAACCTACTTGGTGAGCACCTGAAGCATCATGCCGGGACATCGACTAACCTGTTGAGGAAAGTTTCCTCGCCCTCGTTTCACCGACTGCCAAGCTCTTGGGCAACTTTGAATGCCATTCTTTCAACTTTAGCTGTATGGGCTTCGCCAGTTCCAGCGTCAGCTTCATTGCGTTCTCGCTGTCACTACTGAGCTGGGCCATTGCTTTGACAGTGAAGAATGTACCCAATATTTCCTTGAGGATTTCCGTCAATGAAATCATATGAATGAAGGTCAGGCGACCTGTCTCAATGTCTGAACTTCCTTCTTCCTCATCGTCATCTTCTGCAGTCTCCGGGAAATCCCTTGCTTCTACCGGGCGAACAGACCAGTCTTCTGAATGAATCAATGAAGGGCGGCCGTGTGTTAGAGATCCCCATTTGTCCTGCATGAAAAGTCCCCAAGCAAGTCGTTTTCTGAGACTCCGCTCCCATTCAGGAATCTTCCATTTCGAGCAATCGAGATGGAGCCCAAGATTCTGCGCCACTGCAACAAGCTGTCCCGTGAGAGCCCACGAGTCTCCATCTGGTCGTTGTAAAAGTAGAAGACCTGCCTGTACAGTGGAGAGCTTTGGTCTGTTGAGAACAACACTCATCATAGCAGGGGCCAGTTGCTCGAGTTTCTGGATGTCTGGTTTGGGAAGATTGACTAATTCAGGTGTGTACGACCACCAGTTTAGTGCGAGTATATACACAGCAGCCAGAACAGGCGGAGTAAACTCCCGATGTGTCCGTCCATACTTCTCGAGAAACACTTTCTTATCGAAGATTGGGAAGCTGGGATGAATGATTCTGAAGTAGAGGTCGACCAGGGCACGACCATGTGGTTGAACGATACTCTCCACCAAGTCCAGATTTGCCAGTTCATCGTCGACTTCCGCTTGGCTTTCCGACTTCATGATGAAGTGTACATTGGGGCTAACCCTTCTCAATGTCCCCGGCATGCTGACATGTTCTCCTCGTCCATTAAATGGCGATAGATTGATGAGACGAACATCATATTCCGAAGTCTGTCCCAGGTATTGGCCATGTTGTCGATTCTGAAGTCCAAGGGTCTGTTTGAGGAGTGATGGTCCGGGAAGTGAGGTGTAGTCGTTTATGGGAGGTTTCGGCTGGCCACCTGCAAAAAAGTATAAGTAACAAATCAACTTTTTTCAAGCTGATAGTAGATTCTTACTTCTGTCCGCATCAGGAGATCTATAGTGGGATGTCAGAACTGGCTTTGACTGGGCGCCGGAGACTGACCTCGGTTTAGCTGCATCGGGGCTGCTCTCATCCTCCACTCTCCGCCTCTTCCTCCTCTGTGGATTCTGTATGAATGTGCATTGTTCCGACCTCGACTGACACATAATACAAGTCTCCGTATCCTGTGGTATGATGCAGCGACTCTTGCGTCTCCGACATGCATCACAGGGCCTGTCTCTCCTTGTCCAGCCATTGACCGGGAGATTCGAGACATTAATGTTGCCTCCCGCCGGCTGATTTGTTGCCATAGGCAAAAGACCCCTGGTTTACCGCACTTCTGGAGGGTCCCTGGAGAGTGGGAGGTGTGGATGGCTGATATCGCAGTTGTTGAAGTTTGTTGTGGATGTACGATTCGAGGTCGATCACGTGGAGATAAGCCAAGCGCTCGAGAAGCGCTAATCCAGAAGTGTCACATATTGCTTTTGCTCTCTCATCCTCCTGTCTTCAGCATACTTCTCCTCGCCCACTTCCTTTCAACGACCTCCTCTTCTCTCTTTCGACATTTTTCGGCTCTCGCATTGTTGGCAATTCATCTCTCTGGGAAAGTAAGGTAAGGTACTGGGCAGTTTGCTCTGAACGCTCCCGCCACGTGACTCGGATGTCTTCAAAGTTTCGTTCAAGCCTCTCTTGATGCAGCGCTGCCATTCACTCAATGAAAAGCGTCGATTGAGCGATGATATTGGCGTGGCTTCCTACGCTGTTAACCCCTTTATTTGAAAGGGAAACGGTTGTGGATAAGGGTGCTGTTGGAACTGGTCTCCCGGTTTTCCACTTCTTGGGAAGTTGAAATCAGACTGGAAGCCCGAGCTGCCAATAACTTTAAACTTACCCAAACCCGACCTTTTAGGAAATTGCGGAGTAGCCTCTATTAGAACGCCACAGCGCATGTACTTTCTGTCTGATGATTATGTCGTTCAAAGCTCACACGACATAGAATCCATGAGCTTGCTCTAGAAGCCGAAGTTGCAGATGTTTCACCCAAGAACCCAGATCAACTCAATCCTGGTCTTGCATTCGCCGCACCACGAGGCTCAATTCAGGATGAGAAAGGCCACCGCGACTCGGAAACAGCCTATTCTGAGACTTCCAATGACGAGGAGCCAACAGATCTTGGAAAGTACAAGACGCTCATCATCTTCGCTTGCGTCTACATTGCCGGTCTTCTGATTCTCGTCTTGACTTCCCTGTCAGTTGCTCTGGAGAACGGAGTTGGGATGGGAGGTTTCGTTGCAGCCATTCTCGTCATCGGGATCGGAACTGGTGGGATCAAATCAAACGTCCCCCCTCTCCTTGCAGACCAATACCAGAGAAAGAAAATGGCTGTCAAGACAATCGTCAAGACTAGCGAGCTAGTAATCATTGATCCAGCCGTCACTATCCAGCGGATCTATCTCATTTTCTACTGTTGTATCAATATCGGCGCTCTCTCTTTGCTGGCTACCCCTACATGGAACGTGATAATGGATTCTGGTCAGCACATTTGCTCTGCCTCTGTATGTTTCATTGTTGGATTCAACGCTCTAGTCCTCGGCCAGAAGACGTACATGGTGAGACCCCCTCAGTGATCTATCGTCACAGATGCATTCAAAGCTATCTGGATCATGTTCAAATATCGAAACATGAATGTGCCGAAGCCCTCCTATTAAGAAGAGTTTGGCCGTAAGCACAACACTCCTTAAGATGACCAGTTTATCGATCGAGTCATTTACCCGGTTTCAGGAAATACGGAATCAAATTTCGTCCGATCAGTCGGATCGCTTTCGGTTTCCCCGTCACATCTATGTCTATGCTGTATGCCGCCGTTCTGCAACATTTCATCTATCAAACTGGTCCCTGTTACGGCCATCCACTTGAATGTCCAGCTGTCAAGGATGCTAAAGGCGCTGCGTTTTGTTGTATGAGGTAGTCACTTGGAGGATGTAAAGGCTTATATTTCCTGGCTTTTATGTGGCAAGGTCTTTCAGTGAGTCAGCGAGAGTATTGACTATTCAATTCAGAAACTCGGTCAGTCAATCAATGAATGGCATTATCAGAACCACCGACAGTACTGGATGTTGCTCATGTGGCTTTGAAATGTTTCAACAAGTAATCCAATCAAGCAAGTAAACGATCGGAAATTATTTATTGTCCTGTTCCCTACCACTTGGAAGCAGCATTAAAGCAATTTCCCGCTATGAGGCTCATGATCCATGCAAGTTGAGTTAACGACTCTCATCTGAGAGCAGTCGTCCATCTCAGGCTGTATGAATCACGAAGCTGCAGAGATTAAATCTAGAAATTGAATCAAACTTTCTCTGCCAAGTATTCACACAGCTTTGAAGTCAACCGCCACTAACTCTGATTCGATGATTACCGCTCTTTCCAAACGCCTTCACATAATCCATTTACACCAACCGCAACTCATAATATCCAAGGAAAATTTCCAACCCACATACCTACTCACAACTCAACCAACATACCATCAACTAATCTGAGACAGCAAAAATGAGACCATCCCTTCTCCTCTTCATCTTTGTCCCCACCCTCCTCATCTCCAGAGCTCCAACACCACGAGCAGCTACCGAATCGACCTCCCTCACAGCAGAATCAGACGGACATATTGTCCGCACCATTCTTTCTGTCCATAGTTTCATGACAAGAGAGGCAATTACCCCACTAATTCCGAATTCATACTAACTAGCCTTTCTCACCTTCATCCCAACACTTCAACTGACATTTCCCCTCCCAAACAGTCTGAACCCCTCCTCGAACGAGACGATTGCGGTGCTTCACCCTACCAACAGCCATGCAAAAACGCAGGCGTTTCGGTGCGAGCACCAGGTCTTGCTGTTGTGGCACTCTTTGCTGCTACTGTCTTTGCGGGACTTCTATTTTACGCTCTGATAGTTGTCTCGGGCCTGATACAAAGTTTACTTTCCAGTTATCTTACCTGATCTTTGTTCATGCTTTTGGATTTTAATGGGGTTGTCTCTGTTCTTGGTAGCTGTGTTTTGGATGAAAGTGGTAGCTTGGTGCTATGTTCTTTCTGGCTTGGTCTCTAGCCAGATATGCTTTGTGGACAGTCAAAAGGACTGTTGAGAATTTTCGACATTTTCGCTAAACACCATCTGTGGGCTGATTACCACCAGCTTTGCAAGTCTTAAGTAGGGGTTGAGACATATACAAATTACCATCAAACGTTTTGAATATGCAGTTCATGTACTAATCATTGGATAGAAAAAATTTGTTTACTCGTAGACCAAAACGTGGGAAAAGGGAACCCATGCACGGACAAGGAGGGGTGATAATAGTCGAGTCACACAAGAGGTTTACACCAGCATGCTTGCACGTGCATTTGATTTTCAGTTCAGCAAGGGTATTGAGAAAAGCTCCCGCCGCAGCAAAAAACACATTCAGAGATGATGTATCATTCCCCGCATACTCCTTACTTCATTCACCCTCAAATCAAAACCCCTTCCACCCCTAACATTGCTGTGCCAAATCAGACTGTTCGCTTCCTCCTCAGAGAAAGCCTAAACAAGTTCCTTATGTCCAGCATCAACACCCGAGCTGACTGCCTCCGGCTTAGTCGAGTCACGATCACTCTCCAGTCCCTCGCCCTGCTCGAAATGGTACAACTCCTCACAAGTTGCGTCTTTTCTCCACAGCACATATCGCTTGAACCACCACGGCAACGCCTTTGTAAGCTGATACTTGGCATGTGCTCTCGTCGTAACGCCAAACACGTAGTCCAGCTCCTCGAGAGTTCTCTGCTTGGTCTCTGGCAGGAACAGGAAGATGAGCACCAGAGCGATGACGTTCATGCCGGCGTAGAACCCGAATGCACCTTGTACGCCGAAGGCTTTCAGCTGCCGAGGAAACGTGAGAGAGACGACGGTGGCCCAGAAGTTGTTGGTTGCTACAGCCCAGGACATGCCGACTTCTCGATGGCTGAGCGGGAATACTTCGGCCGAGTATGTGAATGGGACGGGTCCTTCTCCTGGAGAGTAGAAAGCGTCGTAGACGTAGATGAAGAATGTTACGAGACCGAGGTGGGCTCGGCTGGATGGAGAGATGTAGTATGACATTCCAGCTGCGAGAAGGGACCAGCACATGTTGGGGAATGTGAAGAGGAGGAGACCGCGGCGACCGAATGTGTCGATTGTCCCTGGGATGTGGGTTAGTGGGATTGGGTGGATGGGATGGGTACTAAGGTGAGAAGTGAAAGTGGAGACTTACAAATAGCAGGCCAGGCAAAGACGAAATTGACCAAACCGAATCCGAACGAGGCGAGGAGAGCAGTAATGTTGTTCGCACCTGATTGCTCGAAGATGGTGGAGGAATAGAAGGCGATGATATTGACTATCAAAAAAGTTAGATTTGTTCCTCCAAATGGCTGGGGAGCAACTCACTTCCACACATCTGTTGCGCAATCATGACAATGCCGGAAGCCTGAGTAGCTCGACGTAGGCGAGGGATCGTGAATAGTTCGATGAAGCGCGTGAACATGTTTCCATTCTTCGAAAGGCCAGATTCCTCGAGCAGGGCATCTTCGTAGACAAGCTGGGCGTGGATGAAGTATAAGTCTCTGGCAGCTTGGAGAGGACTGTTGCGGAGTCGAAGGAGGGATTTATAGGCTTGAGGAATCTTGCGCTTCTTCAAGAGCCAACGAGGGGATTCGGGACAGAAGAAGATACCGAGGACGAGGGGGACTGCTGGGACGAAAGCGGAGGCAAGTTGGAGACGCCAAGCGATGGAGCCAGTATTGACAAATCTGTAGTTTTCGTCAGCGATATTTCATGGCCAGGGAGAATGATGCCCTCAGAACTACTTGGTATCTGCAACAACAGAACCCGGGAGATGGGTGGTACATACACCAGATTGGCACAGGTACCCAGGAAGATACCAAATGCAGTCCAGACCTGCCAACTCATCACCAAACCACCTCGGATGCTTGTCGGTGCGATCTCAGCAGAATAAACCGGAACCGTAACTTCCTTCAATCCCATGCCCAGTCCAAGGAGAACCTGTATGAAATCAGCGCATGCTCGCGTGACTACCTAGGTAGGGACTACTCACACGACACGCAACCAGTTGTCCCCATTTCTGTGTCAAGCCAGAACCAATTGGAGCCAGAACACTGAAGATAGCAGCGATGAAGATGGTACCGCGACGGCCGAGGAAGTGATTGACGGGGTCCGAGATCCAAGCAGCGCTGTTAACCGTCAGTCGAGAGACACGAAAAGGCTCAGCTCGAAGAAAAGACTTACAAGAGACAGATTGCAATATAAGGAGACGAATTGACGAAGCCAACAAGCCAAGAGTTCTTGCTGCAGATTGCAGCGGTCGCGCAGTACTTTGGATTGTCAGAGATGCCCATCTGGATCGCGAAAGTGAGATTGGCTCCATTCGAACCGGTTTGATCCCAGCCCTGGACACAAGCAGCAATAGAGTTGAGGACAATGGTGACATAGAGGATTCTTGGGTGCTTCCACTTGCGGGTAACCTCCTCAGTCAAGACGCGACGGTCCTCGTCGTC